>CM027471.1:26373455-27573455 GCA_015776775.1 Magallana hongkongensis | reverse complement strand
ATCACTTGGGTCTGCATACAAATTACCTGGGTCAGTGTACGTATCATCAGCGTCAGTGTACGTATCACCAGGGTCAGTGTACGTATCACCAGGGTCTTTGTGCTTATCACCAAATCAGTAGACCTATTACCAGGGTCTTAGTGCATATCACCAAGGTCAGTATACATATCACAAGGGTCTGAGTGCCCATTACCAGTGTCTCAAAACCTATATTGTGATAGGTATTGAGACCCACGTGATTGATATACTGACTCCACGTATACATGTACTGACACTTGTAATTGGGTACACTAACCCTGGTTATAGGTAAAAGGACCCTGGTGATGGGTATACTTATTCTGTATATGGATATACAGACGATAGTGATGTGCACTCTGACCCTATTAACAAATACTAGTATAGAGACCACGGTGATAGGCATATATACCCTGGAGAAACGTACACTGACCCTATTGATAGGCATTGAGACCCTGGTGATTGTTACGTGGATTTCTGGCTATGGGTTAACAGACCCTGGTGATGAGCACAAAGAAACATTGACCCTCGTGATAAGTATTGAGACCCTGATGTCCTGATGATGGGTATACTGAACTGGGTTATGCGTATATAGACCCAGCTGATACGTACACCGACCCGTAATATGTACTCTGACCCTGGTAATATGTATTCTGACCCTGGTAATACGTACGCTGACCCTGGTGATGGGTATACAGACCCTGGTGATGGGCACGCAGACCTTGGTGAGGGGTTATGGATAGAGCTACATGGGGTCGGTTTCCCGACCATCCTAACCCTCCCCAATTACCCCTGAATGAAAAGAAAAAACAAAATAAATTATCCCTCTCTTCCTAACCTTGGATTTTTCTTACATTGAATCTAAGCGTAGGTAGCGTAGGAGTTTATAGAACATGGTTAATGGTATACTGTATGAGATACAGTAATACAATGTATTGGTTTATACATAAACCCAATTCTTTCTTACTGGTATATGTAAGGAAACCGTGATATTTTGTTCAGGCAGGTGGCATCGTAAAAAAGTGAAAACAGAGGGATGGGGTGGGAGAATCGCCAAACAATTCTTGACATGCAAAAACAAAATGTTTTTTTCAAAAATTCGAAAATCGTACACCGTGGGGTTACCTTTAGAAATGCTAAGTCTACCTCAAACTTAATTTTCACTGTTTATCCTCCCAGTGACTTTCAATTTTTTACATGCTCCAAAAATGCTAGGAAAAGGGGGAGGGGCAACTGCATAGGGACAGGCCCCTCCCTGCCATTCCCATCCACCCACCCATTTGAAGCTACGCGTCTATTGTTTTCCTGTAACATTGCCTTTATTGTCCTCGCATATATTTATTAACTTTTTTAAGTGTGAACCAAAGGTACATAACATTCCTATCACTTTTAATGACTTTATTATATATAAATCGCAGTTTTTTGCTTGTTTGGTATTTTTTTGGCACCTACTATCAGCAGTTCGAAGTTCCTCCAAGAAGCTACCGATTTTCCTCCCAAACGTTTACCAATCAATCAAAACGATGGAAATTCGGTTCAGGCATGCGCACATCCTGATTATAATGCCTGGCTATGTCATATAAAATATCATATTTATATTTTTCAAGTGTCCTTTACAGTGATAACATTAAAAATCAATTTTGAAACCTATAGCCCAAAAATTTCGTAATAAATGAGGGACACAATATGGGCGTGTCCTACAGCATAACCGAGAACTGGTATTTGCTGCAATAATACATAACATGTGCTATACATGAAAAAGAAAACTAGTGGTTTTAAAATGCTGTTTTGAAGTGTAGAAATTGGAAATAATATAAATATAAGCAATTCTTTGAATATTATTGGGTGATAATTTTGGTCGGAGCGTGCATATCAAATCTATCATAAAGCCTTTCAATCCGTATTGGATTTGAACACGCACCGACCAAAATAAATATGAATAATGAACATAAATCTGCCCATGCAAGCGTTTAAAGATATCGTATTCATTGGTAATTAGATTGAAAGGCGAATAGAATAGCAAATTTTGAAATCGTTTAAAAAAAATCTGACTGTAACAAAATAATTACGGATATAACTTTCTAAATCTACGATACTTAAAATAACTAGATACGTCAAAACATCAGACCTATATCAATCATTTTTGCTGTAAAATCGAATTTATTTTGTATAGCTTTGTAAGGAAATTTCCCTCGTGTTGACCTCGTGACGTCACTAAAGCATCGTCATCGCCTAATTTCATTTTCTCTTGATTAGATTTCTCAAAGCAGGTAAAAATAGGCACTTTGAAGAGGCGTAACTCCTTGATTTTTGCATCGATTTCGATGCGGTTTTCGCATTTAATTCTGGTAAATAAGTTCGACATTTGCTGGGCTTCAGGTACCCTTTAATAAATCAACATGCTCATTGATTGATAGCATTAATTAAACAAATTTTTGGAATTTTGCGCAGAAACCCGTCGAAACAAGTCTGTATATATTGTATTTTTGGTGAAAATGCGTTGCTACATATATAGCAGTTCTTAAAAATAATATTTTCTTTGTATCTAGGTAGGAATTCTTGCATAGCCGATAAAGTAAGGCACCTTTTGGGATTGTTTCATCTGTTACCATGGTTACAGCAACAGCTGTGACAACATGTTCCTCCCCTTTTGTTTTTACGGCAGTTTACTTCATTTACCATTTCGCCGTTTAACGCCGGTCAATTGATCGGCGCGTTTCGTCGTACGCCGATATGGGACAAATGAAGTCCGCCCCGTTTAATTTGTTTCCGAAAACATGAAATTTGTTACCACAAATTGGATGAAAATATGTTATAACCGATTTTAAAAACCGAAATTACGAATTAAAACTTTGAAATAACAGATTCAAGAATTCGTTATTTCGAATTTAATTTGTTTAAACAGATTTCAAAATTTGAAATAACGAATTCAGCGAATTTGTTATAACAGATTAAATTCGTTATAACGAATTCCTAAAATTTGTTATTACAAATTTAATTCGTTATAACGGATTCAAAAATTCGTTATAACGATTTAAATTCGTTTTAACAAATTCAAGAATTCGTTATATCAAATTCAAAAATATTTTTTGATAGGTCCTATATGGGCTTCCGTAACAAACAAACTGCAGACAAGTTAACTTTGTTCACATCTATACAAGCCGTTTCTAGGACATCCCGGATTTATTTCTTTATTCCAATTTCATTAAATACTGTTAGTTGAATTTAATATAATTTAAACATTTTTATTCCTTTTCTTTAAGGTTTTCTCACATAAGTATATTTAATTCCATTTGCGTATGAAATTTTTACGAAACATATTTTGTATTGATAAAATTGTTTTTAGAAAATCAGGAACATTTAAATTCACTTGACTTCCGCATCAAATAGAGTAGGAAAATGAGGCATATACCTTGACATATATTCTTGAAATTTTAGTATGTGAGTGTCTTATGATGATTTTTAATTTTCAAATTGTAAATGTATAGTAAATTGAATATATCACATTGTATATATAAAAATTATTTGTACTGATGAAAATTTCTCATATCGGTTATCAACTTTTAAGCCCCGGTCACACTGTCACGATTAATACTACGATTGCCCACGAATTACTAAAAGTTAAAAATCGCCATTATTCGCAATATCAGTCTTGCGATAATTCTACAGACAATGTTTTTTTTTTTCGAATCTAAGACACTCGACTACGATATCTGCTCGACAATGTACGTTGTTTGTGCGATAACAGAACGAGTTGTGGCGATTCAGGTACGAATTTTGGCGATTAAGTAACGAACGCTTTGATATCTTCCAACGAGCAAGCAAGATGGAAGACGATTTTTATACGATACACTCACAAATGATTAGGGAATTGTACGATTGATGCATGTAAATGCGTTTTTGACGATTACATATCTGGTATGTTAATTAATAAAGTGATTATTAAACAAAAACAAATAAATGCTTGCATTTTTGCTTCGAAGTATTTTTAATTTCACATAACATAAGATCTAGATGAATAACGCAATTAGAGTAATATTCATACATATTATAAAAGATATAAGAAAACACATACACGTTGATGTTTTGTGAGTTCAGATTGCCAAAAGAAAATGACTCGCTTGCTAAAGCAGGATGAAGACTTTGTTCTGCAATGATGTATCGTAGTTGCCTTCACACAATGTAGCTTGTATAAATCAAAACAAAAAAGTGCGTTAATTTTTTTTTTATCGTATCTTAATATTTCAAGTAAAGTAATAAGGCAAACGTAATTTAAATTGATGCAAAAATAAGTAATGTTCTTAAACCACATAAAAATTATCAGGCACATTTTTAATTATGATAATATTTATATTCAGTGTATATTGCCCCTAATATTTTCATTGGAAAGCTGCAACATTCAATATTCTATGAATACACTTCGGTAACTGGTGCGCCTTAAGCTCAAATATAAACGTTTTCACGTGTTTTGAGTATATTTTTTTTACAATTAAATGAAACTTTCGCTTTTACATAACCAATTTGATATGTACTTTTGAAAAACAGTCATTATGATATATCTATCCTTAATAAAAAAGATTTTTCTCAACAAAGTCTCTGGCACTATATTATTTGTTGCGGAAGCTAAATAAATAACATGTTAATATGCATGGATGTTCCATGTATGTTTCATATTCCGGACAAAGTGCGTAAATAATGGCTTTATAGCGGCGATACATAATATTTCATACAAATAGACATTAGTATGAAAATATAAATATAAGCATTATATGCTTATTTTTGGATGTCGGTCCTATGACCGCGTTAGAGCGGAATGATACACTGTAATTTGTCTGCACCACTTGATGTGTCATAGGACCGACGATATCCAAAAAAAAAGCATTCAATGCTTAACTATAAGCATATACAAAACAAATAACAATATTAATAGTGCAGTCAAATTCTTATAAACGGGTATTATAGAAAAAGTTACTTTCTATACATATCACTAGCATACTGTTGATCAGTCAAGAAATAAAACACACACAAACAACACCAATTAAATAGTAAGAAAACGCGTTGTACATTAACCCAAGTTTAGAAAAAATGTCAATCATCACTTCTGTTTAAAAAGCAAAAAAGGATCACAATCATTATTATACAAGCACTTTCCAATGTGGAACTTTTTTGGCTTTTAAAGGCAAAACAAACAATGTTGATGCATTGTCAGCATATGTATGGATAATAGAACTTTTACTTATCTACAGTTATCACCCTAATACTATGATACATGTACTCCAAACGTAATACATTTGGCTGTGTATTCTTTCAAGCATTTTGTTTTAGCGGAAAGCCGTTTCCGCTAAATCAAGAACATCGCCAAATGCTTATAATTTATGTAAAAGAACAGACACGTTGAGAAAAACGCCAATTCAAATCAACGTTAGTTTGTTGAAAATCATTTTCCACCAAATATTGGACATGCCGGATATGATACGTTGACAGTATTATCCAAATTTTTTCAATCCGTTTTCTGGGCTTTCCAATGTCATATGTTTCGCATAAAACAGTTTTCTTGAATAATTTAGATCAACCATATTAATGTCATACAGGGTGTTTCACAATATATGTCACATCTAAACGAGTGTCAGGCATAGTATCAAAGAAACTTTAATATCTTAAGCATAATTACTTGAAAGTATGATATTGCAAAATATCGGGAAAATAATTATACGATGAAGTCACTGAGACGTTAAAATTGATGTCATAATTTCAGGTCTTTTCATAATGGACTATAATTAACAACACAAAGCTGAAATTGTAAAACTCTATTACAAACACAAGAATCCTAAAAGTATACAGAATTTGTTGAAGAAAAAGTATCCAGAAAACAAAGTACTGTCTATATTTTAGATATTAAGGATTGTTAAGAAGTTTGAAGGAAAAGGTAGTGTAAAGGATGAAAGACACTTAAATCCTGGGCCTCCCAAAAAGTCAATGAGCGATAAGAACACTGAAAAAGTGAGGTCTATCATTGAGGAAACACCTAGAAAGTCTGCCAGGTCAGTGTTAAGGGAGATGGAGTGTGACAATGTCCGGGTCTAAAGTGTATTTAGAATTCTGCGATTCGAATTGTGTCTCGCTGCATACAATTGCAAGATTACAGTTATTCAGTTATAACCAACTGACATTAAAAGTCGATTTGATTTTGCAATGTGAATTGAAAGACAGAGCCATGAATGGATGGACAAAATATGGTTTTCAGATGAGGCACACTTTTATTTAAATGCATCTGAAAAAATGCTTTGGGGTTCTGACATTTGTTGAGTTAAAACATTTGCATGCGGACAAAATCCCTTTTGGACTGCAATTTGGTCTACAGGAATCGTTCGTCCTTATTTTTTATGATTTTGATGGAGAATGTGTGAGTGGGAGCAAAACATAAATTTGCTGAAAAGAAATTTTTTACCAGCCCTTCAACCTAATACAACCAGCTTCTCGACTGTTTGGTAGCAAGAAGATTGAGTAACTTCACAAACAGCTACAAGAGTGCTTGATTGGTTAGATGACACATTTTCAGGACCATATCTTTCACACAGAACTGAAAAACCATTGCCACCACATTCGCCCGATTTAAATTTTTTCGTTTTTTCCTCTGGTGATATTTAAAAAACAGAGTTTATACTGACAATCTTAATGGGATAAAAGAACTGAAGAACAATATTAAGCGAGAAATCCGCCAGATATCCAGTTAAACGTGCAGAGCAGTGATACGCACACGTGTCTTTTAAGTTGTTTTTTTTTTTAGAAAAGGGTAAACATCTGGAGCATATCATTTGAGGTAATCTTAGCTGAGGAAACGGAAATGGAGTGTATTTCATATCCCTGACTTAAAATAATTATTTTGGATATCTCTTGCCGAAAATGATGTATAAATTGTATATGACTGCCGTCTCGAGAAAAGGCTCCTTAAGGTCAAAATTTCACAAACTTATTTTTTTGTCAATTCCGATCAGTCAACTCTTTCTGAATACAAATATACAAAGATATCCAAGATCTTGTGTGTTTTAAGCATTTTATTACAATTTTAGTAAGACATGTTAACACGCCTTTGACGTAGCTGGTCGAAAACGTCACGACGTCATGAACGTCAAATTTTGTTCTGCATTAATTTTTTTTTCTTCTTTACTTCCTTTCACATCGTATTTAATTGTTTGAAGTAGAATTAATTAATAATTTTCTAGTTTCTAGATTTCTTACAATTTTAACAAAAGAGAGAAAAACATTTTGAATATCCAGATATAGTTAAAGTTCTGCAGCTAATCCAGATACACTTTCGATAAATCCACATGCACCCCCCCCCCCCCACCCCCCGAAAATAAGATAAATAGATAGATAAAAGATATTTAAAGAAAAAAAAATATCAACTTCTCCCCAACCTTTAAATCCATCAAAGTTATTTAAACAAATTAACAAACATGTAACAAACAAAGATAAAGATTGTCAAATTCGATTCCCATGTTTCCACAATTTTGAGGCATACACGAGTTTCTTTTCAAAAGGAGAAATATTTATTCCGTTTGATCAACCTTATGCACGAAAACTCGCTTATTTACTGATATTACTTTTTAAGTATCTGTATAGTTCTGAAGCAAGTTTAAAATCAATCAATAGCTGTTTTTGAAACTCGGAAGTTATATGGTGTTAATCTACGTTCACGATTTCTCTTCTTTTTTATACGTTACCAATACTTAATTCTTATGAAATTGCCGATGAAAAAAATTGCTTTGACTGTCTCACTGAAAAGTTCCAACTACAAAAATGTGGAGAAAAGATTTTGAAAAAAAAGGCATCTTATATTTATAGATTTAAATTTACATCCACCCAGTATGATTCCCTCTTTTTCTTACGAAAATTGATTGTAATTCACAGCTGTGTAAAAACAGACAGGACTGATATCTCCTTGGTCCAGTTTCAACCATGCAGTTTATCGATCGGTCGAAATGTTCAGCAATTTTTTAACCTAAGAAATATCACGGATTGCACGAAGTAGTCATGATGATGCCAAACTCAAATTCCCATATAAGACGCTTTGGCTATAGCTTTCATCTAACGTACTGGTGTACATTAGCAATAGTTTAGTGAATTTTACTTACTTATTACGATCAATTCAAGTCATTAATTTATTAAAAGAAAGATGTAAATATAAACAATAATGCTTTCTTCGGTGATACATGCGGGCTATAGAGACATCCACGTTACAGAACGTGGGTTACGTTAATTTTTTCGGTATTGATCTCTACCTTTTGTTTATGTTTATTGTTTAAACATACTCATACACACCTTATTAAGTGTATCAAATACGACAGACCAACTAAATACAACACCTCCTTTCAACGTACTGAATCTACAATTCTATTCAATCGCTTCGAAAGTTCATGCGTACCGTTGTATTTTTGTGATGCGATTTTTATAAACCATAATCGTTGAAATAATTAATTATATATAAGCATTATTTACATTTTTTTTCAAAATGCAAGATTGCATGTAACTTTTAATAAGACTTCGCATTTATTATGTCCATCTTTTTTTACACTAATCGATAGTACAGTGCCGATAGACGTAGCTTATATTCAGTGAGTAGTAACATTTTTGCATGTTGACTTAATTTAATTTTCTTATTATCAATGTTACAAGATGAATGTTTAAATTTATCTCTACATTAATTTCTCTCTCTCTCTCTCTCTCTCTCACACACACACACAAACACATTGAATACGAATATCGGCCGAGTGATTATCAATTTAAAAAAAATAAAAAAAAATTAAATAAAAGTAAAAAAATATCGCGATTCTCGGATTCTGTTTTATTGTACATTGTAACATATGCACATAAACATTGACTTCAGTATCATTGTAATTTGTTTCTTGTATAAAAAAGAAAATGAGAAACCATCATCTATGAAGATGAATTGTACGTCCATGCATGTTATTAATTGTAAGTGTCGCACATCTAGTGTTCAAATTATATTTATCGATAAACATGAATTGTTTATTCATAAAACGGCAATTTTTTTGACTTGATATCAAAAGTATAGTAGTAAAATGACTGCATTTACAAACCTGTTTAGTTTTTTTTTTAGGAATTTTGAATCATGTACGTTACTGATTTGAGATAAATAATAATCATATAAAATGCTAGAAATCCATGAAAATTGGGTGAGTTTTCAGGCATGCTATGATTGATTTTTTTTTAATTTTATGTAAAATAGCTAAAAAATTAAAGTACACACAGCACGTGGATTTGGGTTGTTAAATTGCACAAGAAAATAAAATATGCTGCGCTCAAATAATACACAAGTTTTTCAATTGTACAGGCATATATAATTTTATGTTGTTTCATTTAAGGCACTTTACATGAAAATGTCACTAAGAATCAGATTTTCCCATGAAATCAAATGCGCTACATCAGAGTAGATTTTTACGCTGGAATAAAATTCTCAAACTTTTCGAATCCGTTAGTTACATGTATGCGTTTTAATTCGTTAAACTATAAAACTGACCAGTCAGGAAGGGCCCCGCTATGACAATTATTATAGAGAAGTGAAAAAACTTTGAATTCCATCCTCTTTATATTAACAATGATGAAAAATAAATGCAATGATACCTAGGCTTTGCCTCAACTTCAAACCAACATCACTTGCAGACACATGTGTAAGGTAATACATATAACAGATAACGACAGACCTTAGATTTTCTGAAACAGGCAAGATAATTAATCTCAGGGAATTAATTATCCTGCTCTCATCCATTTATTGAATTTAACCAGGGCTTACAGAAGGAACATTTTCAGGTACTATTCTTAAGTTTCCTTTAATAGCAACCAAAAACAACAACAACACCAAAACATCCATTAAAAAAGAAAAAAACAGAATACAAAAACTGATATCTAATAATTATTTTTTTTTAATTTATTGTAATTCATATATTTTTCTTTTATTTTACAGAATATAAGTATTTGGACTAGAATGAAATATATTCTTTGTCAAATACCATCCTTTAAACTGAGGGGTAAAAATATTAGGATGCAGCTCATGGAATGAGAGTTTAATTTGCTTGAAAACAAACATCAGTGCAGACAAAGATGTTCATTAATCTCGATATGACGGATAGAGTTAAGCCTCTAAATTTTCTGCAGCAGGCAAGATAAATAATCCCAGGGGATTATTTGTTCTGCTCTCTCATCCTTTTCTTCTAAATTTACAATCAGATTTTTTTCCAGAAATGACAGAATGTGGTTATTATCTGATGACCTGTTAAAATTAACAGCATTAAGGCAGAAAAAAAAAATAATTAAAAAATAAAATAAAATAGTTAAAAAGGATATCTTAATATTTATCTTGATTTTAGAATTCAATAAAATTATCATAAATCATTGTGTACGGTATTTTAACCAAAATAAACCATATTTCAAAGAATGTACACAATACTACACATCATTCAAAATTGACTTTAACTTCAAAACAAAGTTCATTTGCAGACACAGGCAGTGCAGTAATTAATCTCAATGTGACTGATAAAGATAAAGCTTAGGATTTTCTTCCTGTGGAAGGTTAATTAATCCCAAAGGACAAATATTGCACAGCCTTCCATTTATACAATGGTAGCATACACAGCAGTTATCTCTCTTTGCCCATTAATTCTCAGCAGTTATCTCTCTTTGCCCATTCATTCTTATGCATAGTTAGGAATCTACCCCACCACCCCAGCTCCAAACCAGAAGACATAGAGAACCAAACTTAGCATCAAAATATGTATTTCTGCCTACTGAACTACCATACCAAATTTGAACTCGATTGGGCAACCATAAAAAAAGTTATTAGAAAAAAACAGGAAATTTGTGGACGGAAGAGTGACAGACGGACGGACGGACAGAGTGATTACTATAGGGCCCTACGGGTCCCTAATAATTTCAAAATTTGATCGCAAATTCTTAAGTAATAGACTTATACGAGATTTTATTTTGTATGTTGGTCGTAGCGCTATAATTGAGACATAGTCGATTCTCTTGTGTTCTTTCTGACTTATTTAGGAAGTGGTGTAGAATCGTCTCCCTTGAGGAAAACCATTTGAAAAAAATCTTTTGAAATATTTGACTTGTATTGTTTCACAGTAAATACTTCGCAGATAATTGTTTGATTTGAAAAATACTGCTCTGCATCTATTCGGTATGTCTCGATATGCCTTCAACCCCTCTTATCAACAACGAGTATGCAGTGTAGTTGTTGTTTTTCACTTAAATAAATCATACATGTACTGCTAATGCAAAATAGAGTTACTGTACTTAATTAATTATCATCGTAAATCAACGATCAGTCGCATTCAATCATACGCAATAAGTAAGCGTATGCGAGACGGGCCTTTGGTTTCGATTTATAAAACTGATATCCCAACTAGAGCATATATATTTTCATCACACACTAGAATGGAAGATATGGTGTTTAAGTTTCATAGCTGATGCAAAAGCAGCATTTTTATGATATTTCAGCATCAACTTGTGTGCAATATTACGCGTTCGAAAGGTGTAGATATTGGCGTTACATGTGTATATTTCATTTATTAAATGTTCATTTTTAAAATCAACATGTAATATTTGATTGAAAAAATATTAATCGCCGTATAAAAACAAGGCCAGACTCTAGTTATTCAAAAAGCAAAACACAGACGCAGAAAAAAGAAAGAAAGAGCAAATAAAAAAACTGTGTTCACAATGCCGCTACTTTGACGTCGTTTTCTCAGCATTGTGACGTCAAAAGATAAGGGCCCTTTTCTCATGACGGCAGTCATATTTAATTGTGTTGTTATCATTCTTTTTGCCTTTAGATTTATGACAATTATATTGTTAAACACCCTGTACTACTTCCAATAGTGAGTCTAATTGCAAGTGACATGAATTCACCTGTAAGAAAAGTTTAAAAGACATTCGTGTTTATGTAGTTTTCCTGGCGTAAGATAGAGTCGTACTGGTTTTCAGATTCCCCTGACACCGTATTTCCAAGTTCTGTGTAGGTTTCAGCATTAGTTGCTGTCCCACTTCGATGGTCTTTTATGCCTTTCGAGTTAGATTTCCCGTTCCAAGATGTCTTTCTATTGTGAAAAAATATAATTTCTTTGAAATATGCCCATGTAAACTCAATGCTGGCTTGCAAAAAACATGTCTTGATTACATTTATAACTTTGTTATCAAATTACTATTTAAACTTATTATGACAATATTTTTTAAATATATACACCATATTTGTAGTGGTGTAAAAATAATAGCTAAACATTTATTTCATGTTGATGTTGGGCTCAATACATTGTAAAATCATCCATGAAATAATTTGTTTTATATAACACTGCATATTATAAATTCTTTATTTTACGCGAGTACTTAATTCCGCGATTCCGCTATCTTGTATCAAATCGCGAGAATATAAAATCACGAGCACAATTTTTTGTTATAATTTCCTATAGTTCAAAACTGAAAAAATAAAAACAAGATTTTAAAATCTGCGAATGTTGCTTCTGTCGATTTTATGCGAATATGAATTTCTCCCGTTAAATTAAGAATCTGCAGTGTGACGTCAATATGGGTGTTACTTTTAAATTCCCGTAAGGTTATTTTAGAAAGAAGAAACTCTCAAGATTTGTTATCCATTAGTTAAAGCTTAAAAATAAATAAAAACCACACATAGTTCGATACAAATCAAACAGATCATAAAAGATTTTCTTTATCATATCATGTCTGTGAATGATGTTACAAATATAAAAATACATTTTTATTAAACATACCTTGTTTTGATGTATCTACAAAAATATATATTCAATATTGTTGAAACAGTCGAAATCATCACGAATAGAGCCAACGAAATTTGTAAGGACAAAAGTGACTCGGCTGAAAAAAAGTGAAATAAGAAAAAATCGTTTGCTAAAATACGACCTTAATATGGATGCTGAAATACAGTAATTACAAAAGGGGTGCTATACGGATCAAATCAGCCCTGCATATCGACATCATCCCTAAAAAGACCCTTACATGTATCTGCACAAGAAGTTCATAGATAAGATATACTATGTAATGAAGCAACATTTTTGTATTTATAACTTAGTTTTCGATAATGCGTTACAGAGTGAGAATATACTGTCTATTAAAATAAGAAAAGAAACGTTTAAGGTATTTTCCAAATTCTACAGGTTCTACATGTACTTATTGCATTTGACAATAGTTTAAACGAAACTTCTTTCGTAAAGTTGACAATAATCAGTAGGTTTGGATTTTTAGATATCATATATTCAAAAAAAATATACCTATTAAAGAATCACATTTATTTTCCTCCGACAAAGTAGCAGCAGTTGACCCAGTAGCATCCGATCTATTCTCATTTATTGCAGATGTAGTTGTAAGTTCCACTGATGACAACTCAGAAGTTGTACTTATTAATCGTGTAGTAGACGAAGCGGGTGTAGTAGATGTTTCCATTGATGTTGTTTCTGCTGAATGGTTACTTCCACATACTACACTAAGATTTCCACCTAAACCCCCTGAGAGTATGAACAAAATGTAATAATAAATCCAAGCCTGTAGAACAAGTACATGCATTTGAAAACTGCTTTCTTTTGAAACATTCATTCATTTTTTGGCAATAGATTGAAAATCATACTTTGGAACATAGATATTATGATAACAATCATCGTAAAACTAATTTGCATTTCATAAAGGTCAACTTCACTGTAAAAAGCAGCATAATACATGTATCCATGTTGTATAAATGATATATGTGAAAAAAGCGGTAGTTTTTATCATTTTCATACATGTAAATATGATTCGTTTTTTTTTTTTATACTTTTAGTAACATTAAAGAGGAAGTTTATAAATCGGTCAAATTATTCAAAAGACGAACATTACAAACCTTAACTTCAATCATAACTTAAAAAAGAACGACAAGTAAGTAATTGTACCGTTTTCGTCAAATCTCAAACAATGATAGAACGCTCCTGATGTAGAAAGTGATGAGTATTCAGCTAGTACGGATACCGATTGATTGATTTTGACATGTAAAACGGCAGATAATTCTGATGCCTGGCAATTAAACATATATCTGTAATTGTAAACGGTTACAATGGTTACTTGTGTTTCGCATATACGACCGATTCCTTTCATAGACGTTACGAGCAGATCACCATTAAAAGACGTGATCACCGTACAGTAGCATGGACGGTTGATTTTATAGAAGTCAATGTAAATATATGGTCCATGTTTGGTTGATCCATCACAACTAGTTACAGCAAGGTCATCAACTTGAAAAAAAATAGAAAATAGACATTTTCACTTATTCGCTCATCAATGTTGTTATTCAGATAAACTTGGGATAAAACCGACTTACAAACGTATTATGTAATATACATTTTACAAAACGTACCGTGAATTGGGCATTGACCTGAAAATAGATCAAACTCATTATGAACCGTTCTTTCTGAAGAAAGCTATTTGTATTACTTATCTAGCATTTCATAAAGAAACCAGGCATTTAAGATAGACATTTTCATACCACAAGAAATTTATTTGACGACATTGCCTTACCGATTTTCGATTTCAGTTTCTCAATACAACTAATAAATAAAATCTAATATTATTTTCATGCATTAAAACAAATTCTATCATTGGTTCTTTTGATATCACGTGTCGAAGTATAAAAATGCGAATTGACCTGTTCTTTCTAAAAATAAGCTTTAAAAACACAGATTGACCTGTACTTTCTAAATATAGGTAAGGGAAATTTTGCTCTAATGTTAAATCGAATTTGATTGGCTGGCGTGATTCACCCCAACCAAATCAAAATTCTCTCCGCGTAAACAAACAACAAAGATGGAAGTTGCAGACGTTAAAGTAAAAGGTCATTTTGCGACAATTAATGACGCGGAAATGAAAGTTATAATGGAAAATGTTGATGCAAGGAACACTATAACAGGTTAACTGCAACAGCCGTTAAGCTATTTCGGGAATATCTCGAGTCGAAAGCGGGGACTTCGTAAATTTCGAGTGCGAGAGGTTAGACGACTTGCTAGCTAAATTTTACATGGAAGCTAGAACGAAGGATGAATATATGTATAAAAAGACTTCGAAAATAATATAACGAATGTAGCCCTTTCACTCGGTCGGTCCACAGATATATCGACTTTACAGAAAAGCATATCGACCTCGCACTTCGTGCTCGGTCGATATATCTATGGATCGACCTCATGAAAGGGCTATATTTGTATAATATATCTGTATAACTACTTTTCGAAAATGTTTTAATATTAAATTTTATTTATATCAAATGCATACGCGTGGCATAATTCAATCAAACTGCAGTTGTAGTATTACTAAAAATTATTTTATATAACAATGAGTAATATGTTGTAACAATTAAAGTCACGCGTTTGTATATTTTAAATGAATTGTCCGAAAGAATAAAATCGGTATTCCAAAGTGTTACATGTGCAGCGTCAAAAAAAGTGAATCTGCGCTTCTTTGTAAACAAAGGGAGTCTTTATTCCAATGTTTACTTTCATTGGTCAAATGATAATACCAACACTACGTGACCAAATAGAGCTCTCACTACGTGTTGATAATTACCCCCCCCCCCCCCCCAAAAAAAAATGAAATAAAAATTATGGAGCATGTTAACCTTGGGTATAAGAAGAGAGAAATTTATTCACATTCAATTCATTATTTTGTAAAAAGAAAGATATAAATATAATAATAAAACGCTTTCTTTGAAGATTTAAACTGGTTATGATTTATGCTGTCTATCGCGGGTTACGTTCTTCTTCTGCGGGCGCGGATCCGGAAAAATATTCCAGGGTGCTTCGACGGTTATTTGAGTTTTTCAGGAAGGGTCTGAGGCACCTTTTCTGTTAGTTTTATAATGTAAATTTTAAGAAATTTGAATCAATTTTCCACGGGGCTCACGATCTCTTTGATCCCTTCTCTCTAGATCTGCCCATGTGTTGCAATGTTGCTACCTTTATATCCCACATGAATAACCAATGAATTTTTGTTTTTGTTTTAAAACTCGCATTTAAATTGTGCATGTCGTACTTTCTTAGAAACAAGCAATATATTAAATTATAAACTCACATCTCTTTTTTTCAAATTTCAAATTATAAGTTCAAAAACAGTTTTAATCTTTCTAAGTTATAGTTTTTAAAATAAATGTTGGGGTCAAGTCGGGCATACAGTGGTAGCAATGTTATTGTTGACAAACGACACGCACGATTCTGATACATGAACGATCACGCACGATACACGAACGATTCTTCACGATACACGGACGATCACTAACACTGAAATTTCACGATACACGAACAAAAACGATAAAACACGCAAAATCAAAATTAATTTTTAAGATTAGAATTAAGGAAACGTATTGCATTAAGTTGTATTGCTTTATGTTTGTATTTTATTGAAAAGCAGCAATTATAGTAGCCATGCACTGTTTTATATTTTACGAGTAAACAACTTTATACATCCATACACAAAAATATAGGATTCATACACAGTTTTTTTTGTCTCCATAACAAATAATAACTTAAGTGTAAAAGAAATGAAGATAATGCATAAACTACACGAAATTACTTACATACGAGTTGACTGTTTATGTAACCCAATTCCCTCACGTGCGATTTAATTATGAAGGATACAGGTAAATTTGTTACCTTGTTCCATATTTTACACAGTCATCCAATATTTTTACAGTACATAATTGATTTATTTCTATTTATTCTAAATTTTAAAGCTTCTAAACAAATTTTATTTCAAACAATTGTTTATACAATGTACCAGATAGGAATGCGTATCGCGATTCTCATTTGAAAGAAAAACGTTGGGAATTATCGTTTAGTTTAAAACGTAGAATGGGTAAGCTTGACCGATTGCATTTAACGTTTCGCTCTTGCTAATATGATTAAATTATGTGTCAAGATACAATGGATGTTTGATATAGGCTGATTACAAAATTATGCAAAACTAACTCGACCGAACAAATGATAGAATGATCTGTGGAAATACTTGCAGAATGTATTTAACGAGCAAAGAGAGAATGAATGTTAACAACTGGCAATGGTCTTCTATAAAAAAAAGTTTAAAATTCACATTGTTTTACAAACAACTACCTGTCGTTGTTTTAAGAATAAATCCTACCATTCCGTAAAAAAAGTTACAAAACGAAAAAAACCGCACGACCACGCACGGTAACAAGAGGCCCACGGGGCCACATCGCTCACCTGAGCAACAATGGCTTTATAAGGGTGTTCAAAGGATATTGTGCCATATGGCCCCTCGGTAGAAAAACAAGAAAAGGATACCATAAAAAAAGTGTATCAAAATTTTACACTTATTTTCCTTCACTTAATCTTTGACATTGTACTATTTTAGCAATACCATTTTTACAAAAAAAACCTAAATTTTTGCTGGGGGTACACTGTTAACTTCCAGTTTCCTTTATTTTAGTTATGCCCCCTTACTTTATAAAACGATCAGATTATAAATGAGAATATGCATATAGGTACATATTCATCTTCAACTACATTGTACTAGCTAGTTATTGTATTTTATTGAAAAAAATCCTATTTAATTGTGTTTGAAAAACCAACAAAGTTGGTGTAGTTTCATCATATAAGGTGGGGGCCCCAAAAAGTTGTTACAGGATATCATCCTTTAGTTTTTTCTGTACAAGTATTTAACGTTTAGTGAGACATTTCTAGTGATAAATCAAAATGTCAGCGTCAATCGTAGAATTATAACCAAGATACAGAACTCACAATTCTGCTTGGTTTGAGTCAATTTTATGTTCACAAGAGTAAAATTCAACTTAAGATTTTTAAACTTTTTATTTCCTATTCAGAATGAACATAAGCATGGCCTCAGTTCTGTGAACAAAACTCTGTATCTTGCTTATAATTCGTAACTTGACACAGCTGAATATGGTTAGTAAAGAGAAAATTGTAAACAATTAAAACAGAGGAAACATGCACTAAAACAAAGAAAAAACACAATTTATTTTTCATTATATATATATATATATATATATATATATATATATATATATATATATATATTAAAAAACAACTGTAGATGTAGCTGATGTAACAAAGATGTAGCTGCCACGTGTTGATCCGGTGTTTAAACATTATCTAGTTTTTATATATTATTTAGTTTAGTTTAGTGCTAGTTTTGTAGATGTTTTTCTTCTTTCTTATGTAGTTTTTTATTTTGTTGTCCTGAAGAAGGGACGGGTTGTCCCGAAAATTTGACAATATTTTACTTTATTGTTCGTGTCGTTGGTTATTTTTAGTGCTTTTTTATATCTCATCTTATAACCTTGTATCTTTTGATCCGACACTTTAGATAACGAGTGTTGTTGGTTTGCTAGTGCTTCTTATATCTTTTTCACCAACGGTATCTTTTGATAAACTCGTTTATCTCTGGACATTTACATTTGTTTATTTATTATTGTTTCATTTGTTTCACTTGTTCCCTGCCATGTTTCTTTACTACAAACGTACTTGAATCCTTCATGTTCATTCAAATTTCGTTACTCTTCCATACATTTCATAATGTTCCTACAACAATTCGGCCTGACGTTATTTTCGTAACTTTTATTCAATTTGATCGTGACCCCATCTATTCATTCCGGCTTTTCGTTTCTCTTTATTACGCTTTAATAATGTCAATTCAAAGTAGCCAAACATTTAAACTCCTTAAAAATCAGCATAAAAAATCTATAAAATCTCAACACAGGATCTCCAATATTGAAGCATATTTACAATGTGACACGATACCAAAAGGTTTCAAAATCAATTCTGAACCAAATGTTGGACCGGTTTCCAAAAATTTCATGACATGTTGGGAAAGTATTCTCAAGAGATGCTCAAAAGAACTTATGTCACTCTGCCTTTCTTGGGACCATCACAAGTTACAACAATACGAGAACAACATCACAGCTCTGAATTTATCTCTTACCAAAACTAACTCTGACGCGGACTTGAGGGAAGCCAACAATATCATTCGTACTTACAATGAGGCCCTCACCAAAAACTTACTAAAAACACAGGAAAAGAAATTCGTCCGTGATAATATCAGTTTAAAATTTAACAGCAGGACAAACAATATTACTAACGTGTCTTACAAGAAAACCAAAGCACCCCGTTGTAGAAGCTTTGTACGGAAAACAGTTCCAACAACAGACGGGGATAATTCTAACGCTAAGGTTTGTCCGGTACTTAACGTTTCTAGTGTATCTTTTACCGAATCCGAAACATCACTGCTTTCCAAAGGCCTCAACTTTTGCCCTACACCCCTGGAAGTAAACGAAAGAGCTGTCAGATAGGACACTAGGGCTTTTTTCCGTAGACTTAGACTGAAAGAACATTTCTCTAGAAAAGACTCCAATTCTGATGTAGGTGACAAGTCCCAAACTTCTTTACAAGACCTTGAAAACCATAAACTATATAGACCTAAGAGCAACTGGGAACCAGCCCCTGGTAAATGCGGAGCCTTAGAATCATATATAGAAGCTGTCGAGTCAGACATCGAGAAACTCCTTTCCAAACAACACAGAAACCCGGATAATCTAAATAAAGAAGAAAGATCAGCATTACAAACCCTAAAGAACCGGGAAGACATCGTCATTAAAAAAGCAGATAAAGGGTCAACAATTGTTGTGATGGACCAAGACAAATATCTTGCAGAAGCATACAGACAATTGTCAGATGAACGTTTTTACCAAAAGCTTGACACTGATCCTACAGATGACTTCTCAAATACTATTACCAAAACATTAGATACTATGTTTGAAAATAATGAAATTGGTTACAATATTTATTCTACCCTTCTTCCTATCAACTGTAAGCCCGGCCAATTTTATGTTCTTCCAAAAATTCACAAACCTGGAATGCCAGGACGTCCCATAGTAAGTGCCATTGGACATCCCACTGAAAAAATTTCAGAATTCATCGACCTTCATCTCCGTCCACATGTTGAAAATTTACCGTCATATCTTAAAGATACAACGGATTATCTTAACAAAACGCCATCTTCAAATCTTCCAGATAATACTATTCTCGTGACGATGGATGTCACATCCCTTTACACCAACATTCCGCATGACGAAGGTATTGCAGCCTGTAAAGAGGTATGGGACGCTAGAGAGGTTCAGATCCCTTCAACTGAATCTCTCACCAAGCTCCTAGAGCATGTTCTAAAATTCAATAATTTTATGTTCAATGGAGAACACTACCTTCAAGTCAGTGGCACTGCTATGGGCACCAAAATGGCACCATCTTATGCAAATATATTCATGGGTAATCTAGAGCGTAACCTACTAACACAGTCACCCTTCAAACCTCTTAGTTGGTTGCGCTTCATAGACGACATCGAAATGAAGTGGGTTGACAACAGAAACAACCTCGATGATTTTATTACCTTTGTCAATTCTTTCCATCATTCTATCAAATTTACGACTGAAATTTCCTCATTCAACAACACGTTTCTTGACACTACTTCAACTTTAGTCGATGGTAAACTCGATTTCAATCTTCATACTAAACCTACAGATTCCCACCTCTATTTAATGACGTCTAGCTGCCACCCACCTCATACGTTTAGAGGCATACCAAAAGGCCTAGCCACCAGAGTCAGACGTATTTGTTCAATTCAAGAACTATACTCTGAGCAAAGTCCACTCCTAAAATCCCACTTATGTGCCAGGGGCTACAGCTCGCACTCAGTACAGAATGCAATTGATGATTTAGCTAAACAGGATCGTTTATCCCTTCTGAAATATAAACCTTAAAAACGAAGACAACAAGGTCCCATTTGTCACTACTTACCACCCTGTCCTTAGGGGCCTAAATGCAGTCCTAAAAAAGAACCTACCAATCCTTTACAGCAATGATAAAATGGTTGAGGTTTTCAAAAACCCCCCGATGGCAGCTTTCAAGCGCCCTAGAAACCTTAAGAACATGGTGGTAAGAACCAAACTAAAGAACCCTCTACCTAATGGTGGCTTTAGAACTTGTTCTGACACCAGATGTCTGTTGTGCAAACACAGCTCTGATGCAGACGACTTCTCTAGCCCTATTACTGGCCGTACTTACAAAATTTTCGCAAATACTTCTTGTCGTACGGACAATTGTGTATATCTCATCAATTGTAAATTTTGTCAGAAACAATACGTAGGGGAAACAGGAGACCTCCGCAGGCGCATCAATAATCATCGTTCCACCATCAAAACTAAGAAAATTAAAGAACCCGTCGGGGAACATTTTAATTTAGATGATCACAAATGGGAGGACATGATGGTTTTGGTCATTGATCACAACCCTAACTGGACAGATGCGGAGAGAAAAAATAAAGCAAAATTTTGGATGCATAGACTGAAGTCATTCCGCCCTGACGGCATTAACAAATTAAGTGACTTCACCAAAATGAACATCAACTAAGTACTGATTTGTTTTCGTAGCAATATCACCATCTTCATCTTTTTCGGTCCATGTACAAACTATTAATCATGTTATTTATTCAAATTATTAGCTATTTCCTTAACCGGTTTTGTTCTTTTGCTTTATTTCACTTCCATTAGTTTTTACATTCATGATTATTTATGTGGTCTTTTACAGGGCCAATCTTCCCTACAAACTTTCACTACGAATTATCTTACTAGTACAACTTAATTAACAGCAACCCCCAATTAGCAAGTTAATTCGTTCGCGTTATCTTTCAGCACTTCTTCACAGACCGTCCGCTGCGTCGGACGGGATTTTTCTTTCTCGGGCTCGAATTCTTAAATATAAAGATGTAGCTGCCACGTGTTGATCCGGTGTTTAAACATTATCTAGTTTTTATATATTATTTAGTTTAGTTTAGTGCTAGTTTTGTAGATGTTTTTCTTCTTTCTTATGTAGTTTTTATTTTGTTGTCCTGAAGAAGGGACGGGTTGTCCCGAAAATTTGACAATATTTTACTTTATTGTTCGTGTCGTTGGTTATTTTTAGTGCTTTTTTATATCTCATCTTATAACCTTGTATCTTTTGATCCGACACTTTAGATAACGAGTGTTGTTGGTTTGCTAGTGCTTCTTTTATATATATATATATATATATATATATATATATATATATATATATATATTATATGTGTATATATATATATATATTTTTTTTCTAGCAGCAAAAACAACCATCGTTTAGACTGAAAATGCAGAGCATCTTAACAAAACAAGTAGCATTATACCGGTAATCAACCATAATGTAGAGATCGTACCGAATTACCAATAGAATGTATAGTATTAATAATATAATACGTTGTTAGTGCATCAAAATTTGCTAATTTGGCACAGGTAAACAATTAACTGTCTGATTTACCGAAGCTGTGCAAACTTGTTATATTACAAGGTCATTGATGTACAATATGACCAACAGTTTTGTAAAGCAGCTATTTCAAGACTATGTTTATTTTACTTCAAAAACTTTTACCAAGAACAGTCAATGACTTTTTATCTGGCAGATTTAAGATTAGTAAAAAATATGTTAAATTGATGCATATACATGTATATGCAGATAGATGAAGTTTGTGATGTCAGACGTAAAACTGAAATTATACAGTCAACTATTTTTTCAGTCTGTGTTAATTATTTCTTCCTGAGCATGAAAAGTATTCAAAATACGTTCATTATCACACCACATCCTCTATCCTCAATTTTACACAAATAAATGTTTAAAAAAATATAAATGATGTAGAATTTAATTTTCATCATATTAATAAAGACTTCTAACAATAGTCTTAATTCAAAATATGGCTTTACCTAAAAACATCATTAGCATTTGTAAGACTATTAGCAGATATACTGAAGGCATCATAAAGACCTTAATTAGACTGGTATATGAAACCTAACACAAAATTTATGTTTCAACTTTGTGTCATATACATCCGTTAAACATTCAAATATTTACTGTTACATCAGTGAAACTTTGAAATATCATTTGCACTCATCATCATCTTTATTAAGATCAGATCTCAAATTTACCAATGCAACACAAACGATCAAGTAGTCACTGAGCTTCTTTGCGGAGGTAACTGGAACTACCTGACTTAGTAAGCGGAACACAACACCTTTAAACGTCCAAAAGACCTTTCCACGGGAATCCGTACGATGGCAATTCGTCGCGTTTTTTTTTACATCCTCTTCTGAAAGGTGGTCTTTACCTTTGGTATACGTAAAAGCTGGAATGTTAAGTTTCACTTTCAGAAGAAAGAGCAAGTCACAAATGGTAAAGCCACGATCGGCCATGATTTCATCTCCAAGAAGAAGGTAGTTTAAAATGCCAGATTCTTCTACAATTGCTTTATCACTAGAAAGTCTCCCAAAACCCTTAAAAATGAACATTATTTGTCCGTGTTGTGCGATACCTGTAATGACTGTAGGTTTCACCTCTTGTTTACAAGTTTTTTGCTCGTTAATTGAAAGTCTCGGAACAATCAATGATGATTGTAGTCTTTGGTTAGTTTTCACGAAAAGACTGGCCTAGTTGCTCGAATTGTTTCACGGGGAAGCAAAACTTATAGGTTCTTCAGTTTTAAATCTTTGATTAAAAATGTTGCATACATGAGACCCCGGTATTCCATATCTGTTGGCAATATCCCCGAACAGTAACTTTTTAGGAACCAACAAAACTTGACCTGAAACAGGCATGGTAAATTTAAGTGGGTCATCCATATTTTGCATAACACTCAAAACAGTTTTAAAATTTTTCAAAGGCAGTCCTGTGTACAGCAAGGATAAGAAGTCGGACGATATGTCAGCAGAGGTTAAGCGATAATGTAAAGAGATGCAGTTTACTCCCTTGTCTTCAGTCTCACTGGGTCTCATTGGTGTTCCTGTATCTCTAGATCCTGAAATACAGGGCCTTGCATATTCCTGCTCGTGTAGTGTGGGATATCCACTGCATGCTGATCTGCTTTCATTCATTTCTGTTCGAGTGGAAAATGATGTTGTTTTTGGTTCAATGGTAGACCGATCAGTGTTGACAGACTCAACTTCATCTTCAGAAACCACTACAACACACACAAAACTTGACAGTTCTGTCAAGCTAAGAATATACTTCAAAATATACCAGGACATCCCTGATTATGCAAACCTTATTTTCACACATTTTATATGCAACCTTATTTAAATAGCATATTAATAGTCTCATGCATATTCACTGTAACAGTTATGTTAATGTTTTCATTCATAAATATTCGGGTTGGCAGACCGTATTGTCAACCCGAGTTTTTCTACAGGGGCGTGGTTGTTGGATAGTGAAGTTCTTAATTATTTGTTCCCGAAGAAACAATTGATTAAGATTGGTAATCTTATGAGTATTTCTGTGAATTGCAATAAATAAATTCACTGAACTCCCCCCCCCCCCCCCCCCCCCCCGTTTCAGTCATGTTAAAAAAGTGTATTCAATGTACATTAAAAAAAGTAAAGGGACGACACTCGCCATCTTGGATTTATAGGGGGTCCTCGCTTCAAGCTATGTTTTAAACAAGTTCTTCCATTTCTCCAACGATTTCTGACAAGATATAGTTTGGAAAATATTCAAATGACTTATTCCTATCGTCTGACTACATCTGTATGCTGCATAACAAACACATCGTTCCAAAATGTACTAGATACCTGCCAAACTTGTCGAAAGCAACGGAAGTTTAGTTTTGAGTGACGTAAATTCTCCATATAATCACTGAGATGTTCCGAAAATGTATGATAAATCTAGAGAGAGCAAAACTTCCGCGAAAAGATATTCCTCTTGGTTTATCCAATGCTTTCGGATCTCCTCAGTGATTACATGGAGAGTTTGCATGAACTTCCGTTGCTTTTTAACATGACTGAAACGGGGGGTTTTAGTGTATTTATTCAATGCAATACATAGAAATACATCTAAGATTACCAATCTTAATCAATTTTTTCTTCGGGAACAAAAAATTCAGAACTTCACTATCCAACAACCAAGCCCCTGTGAGTTTTTCCGCATACTACCGTTCGACAGCGATGCCAGCGCGGTTAACCTGGTTGTTGGATATCGTGCTGTTGGTCGCCCGTCAATAAAATGCGTGGAACACACGAACATTCCGATGTAATGCCCGCTGCCATTTCAGTCTCTCGCTCTCCTCTTTGAGTATTTTATGCAGGCTGAACGGGACGACACAGGGGCAATCTTTGTGCAGAATAACTCCGTGCTCTTTGTACATAGATTGCTTCCATAAATATAACACCTTTCTGTCGATAGTGCAATTAAAAACTGCACAGTACAGTTAAAAAACTGCACAAGATTCCCCACTTTCGCCTTTATACATCTTCAAGGTTTCACGGTTGTAATGGCGGGTGCTTCACGTGACTATTTATGTATGTGCACAGAAAATATGACGTAATTGCGGGAAAAAGTCGTCTATACACTAAATGAGTGATTTGATTCAAATCCCTATATAGGGAGACATGAAATTTAACATTTTGATAGACGGCTTTATTTTCTTCCTTTATACGCAGTCAGTTTTTATTCAGTATCAGCTGAATTAGAGAAGACAATTTTTTAAACATTAAATGCATTAACACTATATGACTATTTTGGCCCTGTCCTAGAGTCATAACCCATACTCCAGGGGACATGCAATTTATACTGTTAGTCGAGGACTTCCTGTTAAACATAATTATGAAGTCAGATTTTCTTAAGAGTATAGATGAACATTTTTAAACCTTTTTATGCTTTAACACTCTATGGCCATATTGCCCCCCCCCCCCCCAAACTAGGTCCTGACCCAGGGGCCATTTCACAATTAAGGTAAAGAGGTTAGTGGTATCATAATCATGCGTTGTTTTTTCCCCACATGTGTGGGAGTAAAAAAGAAGATTTTCTAAGATTTAAAACATTTTCACTACATGACTATATTGGCCACGCCCTAGGGCCTATACCCTTGTCCAAGGGGTCATGACTCTTACAATTACATATGTAAAGGAGTTAGTTGAGATCATAACCATGATCTCAACTAGTTTTTAACAATTATATTTGGGAGAAGGGGATTTTCTAAGATATAGTACATTTTTTATGTATGGCTATATTAGCCACGCCCTAGGACATGAACCATTGTCCCAGGGGTAATGAATTTCACAAATTTGAAAGAGGGCTTCATGGACATCATGACCATGAATTTAGTTTTTTAGTTTTTAACATATATATATATATGGGAGTAGAGAAGAAGATTTTCTAAGTTTTTATACGTTTATACCTTATGGTCATATCGGTCCAACCCTAGACCCTGAACCCCTGAACCAGGGGCCATGAATTTCACAATTAAGGTAGAGGGCTTCATTGACATCATAGCCATGCAATCAGTTTTTCCTCACATGAGTTGGAATAAAGAATATTTTTAAAATTTTGGTTTTCTTTTGCATATTTGTCCCCGCCTGTGGCGCCCCGGGGGTGGTAGAGCCATGAAATTCACAATTTAGATTCCTCTTATTCTCTTACAATAGAGATGCTTCACACAAAAAATGCTAACAATTAGCATTTTAGTTTTTAAAAAGAAGTTAAAAGTGTAAAAATGTTAACGCACGACGCCGGACGAAAACAGATAGCAATAGGTCACCCGAGTTTACTCAGGTGACCTAAAAAGATTTGTTGCAGTCATCATGATGTGGGGAGGGAGGTTAGGAATTGTGCAAATGGATGGGGTGGTTCTTTATTTTAGTCGGGAGTAAATACCACTCTCCCTGAGGGATGCATGTACCGAGAGTGTTTATTGCGTGGACCCTGAGGTCCACGCAGAAAATATATAAGCGAGGTTAAACCGGATGCTATGGGGAAAATTCAGCCTGCGCATGAGCTAGCCTGGTTCCTGTGCGTAATGGGTAGCTCAGGGAACCAGGCTAACACACATTTATATGAATCGGGATCGGGATTCCGTGCCATATGCACACATAAGTTCAAAGGCGCTGTAATTGTAAAGTTGTCGGTAAACAGTACAGAAACAAAGTATTCCTTTAAAAGAAATGATCGGTATGTGATATGAACTGTCAGTATTATGAAATAAGTTAATGTTATGCCGAAACTACAACATGCATCAACTAGCATAATTTGCAATGTTTTGTTGTTTTCCGAATACACATGTAACTTAACTTTACTTTTATAGTAGGCGAGGCTAGAGAACTTCCCGATTAAATTTTTTTTAAGCATTAAAGTATGATTGAATAATTACGTCACTGTATAAAAGTTAAAATCTCAAGAAAAATGCATCAAAATATGAAATTTTTAATTTACACAAAGCTCTCACTGTATAGTTAACAAAGTAGTGCGAATCGTAATGTGTGCGCAAATAGTAGAATTCACCGAATGCCTGATACTATACATACAAACTTCATTCATAGATAGATCATAATTATTTTAGAAGTATGAATCCTTTCAATTCTGAGATAAAAAAAAAAAGTCAGGGCTATACATACATGTATACGTAATACAACGTACAAATTTAGTGGTTAAAAGCAGAGGGCTAGAGTCGGTGGAATCTCTGAAAATCTTAAGGCTTTTACGTTTTCGTTGGAAGCACATGCAAATGGTCCACGTATTGTAGTCCTTTTTTAAAGGACAGCAACTTGTTTATTCTTTATTCACAAGTTCCTCTAAACGAAAATCCACACGTGATTTATAACTTAAAAAATAAAGACATAGAACACATGGAGCACTTACCAACCTGACTAGCAAAACCCCTACAACCTCATGATAAAAACTTCGGCTTTAATTCCTATTCCATTAATCTACATGGTCTCCGATGGCAATCTTCCCTTTTTCTTATCTTTGTCAGTCTGTCTCTTATTTCTTTCTTTGCCAAATATGTCAAACTTAACGGAATGCCTATATTTCGTCGCCATTGTTGTTGTGAGAAACTGCGCGTGGTATCACGTGACCGATTTCAGGCGAGGTTAATTCAAGTGCTGTATTTATTGTGGACTCCAGAATAATTAGAAAAAAATATTTATTAGTTTCTATATCTTTTTAACCCGATTGATATAATTTGCGTAATTTATTGTGAAAGTATATCTTTATATAACATATTTAAATAAATAAATAAACCAAATATTTCTTAGCATGAAAAATACACTACATATACCTTTAATAGTACGTGACAATACTTTAAGTTTACAAAACACGATATAAATCAATTGCGACTCGCTTATAATGCCTTTAACAAACAAGATTAACTTAAGGAACAAAAAAAAGGGTTAAGCATGAAAATGTGCTTCTTTTGTTTTACGAAAATATGTAGGCCAATAACTTACCTATTGACGATATAATGAAATAACTGACTGCAAACGCAAAGATAAACCCTTTCATCATGTATGAATTTCTCTTTCCAGGAAGAAAATTCTTTTTTAAAATCCTTGTTAAGTAATTCTTTACCTATCAATTAAGGAAACCTTACCGATCGTTTATTGCTGCGCATGACTTTATAGTCTTTCCCAGGTTACACTGTTTATCTTTTAGTCATCTCAACGAAAATTCATATACTTGTAAAAAAAAAATGCATGATCAATTAAAACCAATGAGAGAAAAAATACCCAATATTTCTTAATTTACATAACTCTTTTGACCCGGAGTAATTGACAGAAACAAAAACAGATTTCCTACGGAAATTTATAGTGCAAAATATCTATATTTAAGGTCTTCCGTTTCCAACGGAAGACCTTATAGTGATTGTAATGTTTCTTTTTATTAAGGTCTTCCGTTTCCAACGGAAGACCTTATTGTTATTGCTTTGTTTCTTTTTCACTATTATTTTTATTGTTTTTTTTTTCTGTCACGTTTTCTCAAAAATGCTTCAGCCAATTTTCATGAAATTTTCAGATCTTATTCATGACAAAATTTGTAAGAAAAGTACACGGGCTTTTTTTGATCGTCACTTCCGGTACCGAGATATTAAAGATTTTACGTTTTTGCTTGTTCACGATTTTTCTCAAAAAGTATTTACGATAGAAACTTCAAATTTTCAGAGATGGTAGAGAGTGAACGGCCGCAGTGCCCTTCGCATATCCGAACGTCCGCCATTACTTCCGGTCGTCACCGGAAGGAAATGAAAAACCTTAATTTTTCAAATTTTTAGATCTGAATTTTATTTATGTTTTTATTCGATAGAGACGCTTAAAACACTTCAGAATATGAAATTCGTGTTAAAATCGATCCAGGCATTCCCGAGATTTTGAGTTCAAAAGTTCTGAAGCGAGAGTCCGCGTAGCTCAGTCGTTAGAGTGTTGGACTTGTGCCCAGGCGACCCGGGTTCCATCCCCGAGTGCCGATTATTTGTTCTTCCCTAATTTTCTTTTGTTTAACGATTTTACCTTTAAAATGATGGTTTTTATTGTTTTCCGTTTTATTTTTATCATAAATAAAAATAATAACAGCTTTTTTAGTACAAATATAGAGCTCGTTTTTGTCAGCAGTTCGCATCGCCGCCATCAAAGACATGCCGCCGAAGCGCCCCTGCAGTACGACCGCATTAGAGTTCACTGGGTCGCTTTGCCGGCATCAAAGAAATGCCGCCATCTCAATGACTGTATGCACACAACATTTAGCAATGCACCAACGTTATTCTACATGACCTTAAAAGGAGGACTGATTAGTATTTGTTCACATATATAGATACACGCTTGCATGTATGCATGCGTTTATTGACATTCGTTGCTGATATTCCTATTCCCTAAACACTATAAAAAACTAGAAAATCTCTCTCTCTCTCTCTCTCTCTCACTCTCTCTCTCTCTCTCTCTCTCTCTCTCTCTCTCTCTCTCTCTCTCTCTCTCTCTCTCTCTCTCAAGTACTTGTACAGGTAACGTGCAGTAAATTGGATAGAGGCTAAATGTACATTGGCGTCCAAAAAGTATACATGTATTTATTTCAAGTTACGGGATAATGTCTATGGATTCAAATAATTTGAAATTCATTGCTTAATGATTGTCTTCATACTGATTGGAAGTCAACGCTAAAATTAAAGATGGTGGACTTTTTCCTTTTTTTGTGCATGTCTATATACTGATACAAATCTGTTGCCTGTCTGGGATTAAGAAAAACCTCCAAAGTTTATACACGTAACTATACAAACGAACGGGTGACTGCGACAAGGTTTGAAAACTGACCAGCCATTTATGAGTGTTTGAGCCGAAGATAAACAGATGTTAAAAAATCAATAGTTACATCTTTCAAACAACGCTTATACATTGTTCTAACATATGTATATTGTTTAGAAATTGTGTAATTTGTGATATTTAGAATTTAATAGTCTACGTTTAATATAGAAGTCACCGACCGACCCCCCCCCCCCCATTCATAAAATCATTTAGTTTTTCTGGCCCGATTTTCCTTGATCTTTGATCTTGGGCCTTTAATTTCAACTAAGTACCATTCTAGATTACTGTACTAATTACCAGACCAATTCGTTCATTATTAACAGAGTTATGAAGTTTTTGGCATTTGAGTTTCAATTGTCGTGATTGACATGTACTGTAAAAAAAATCATAACTCCCAAGCCCTTCACTCAATCCTAATGAAAATTCGTGAAAATGAACCTCGGACACCATTCTTATTGTCTGCCAAATATGCAGCGGATTGAACAATCAAGTCGAAATTCCTGAGATTAAACGGCGCTTATTGCCTATACCGGAAAATTAAATTTACACAGTACACGCACCGACACCCCCCCCCCCCCTCCTCCAATTCAGAAAATCATTTAGTTTTTCTGGCCTGATTTTACTGGATCTTTCATTTTGAACCTTTATTTTCAACCTAGTTCAATTCTAGATTACTGTACTACATGTAATGACCGAATCCGAGATCCACACCTCAAAATTCTATTTTCGATTTATTTACGACGAAAATCAAGCTCAGGTTTTTTCAGCCCCCCCCCCCCCCCCCCTCCAGACACCCCTGCGAATGTTATTGTCATTCAAATTTTAGACCACGTGGTTTTATTTTACCCTTTCAGTTTCGCAGTAAAAATCGTACCTCGTGTATAAAGTCTATTTCACAGTACATGTATCTAGGTTCTTACTATAGGTAGTCAAATATAAAATCTAGAGGTTTATTGATTTTAAACTTTATCTTCATTAATTGGTGAATAAAATGTGTTCTAGAAATAAATGTGACTATACAAAAATTAGTTTTTGTTTGCTGTTGCAACAACTAACATGTTTAAAAGAGATCCCTCCTGAGGATTAATTTTTTATCCGCGCCTGACCTAGTAATAACATCAATAGTGAAACAGACTATACCATTTTATGCAGAATGTTCCTTGAAAATGGCTCGATATACTACACTACTGAATTCAAAATCCACTGATATTCCCAAATATTGACTGACATTGTCTGACATCCACTGTACATTGACTGTACCTCACTGTACATTTCACTGACTTCCACTGTACCCCACTGTACCCCACTGTACATTTCTACTGAACAGCACTGTATCCCACTGTACACCACTGTACAGTCCTACTGACTTCCACTGTACCCCACTGTACGCCACTGTACAGGGCACTGACCAGCACTGTACCCCACTTTACGCCACTGTACCGGGCACTGACCATCACTGTACCCCACTGTACGGCACTGTACCATTAATTTGAGAAAAAATCAGATTTTTAAATCTACAGTATATTTTTTTTCTCCGATATTTATTTTTATTATGATGTATATAGCATTATCATTGTGTAACTATACAGATAACTTGACAGAAGAATGTAACAGGTCGTTAAATCTATTAAATACGTTTTCTTTATTAATAAATGTCTATTGTTATTGAATGTTACGATCATAAAATTATGATAATTCCCTAGCTATAAGGTGAAAGTATTGAATTTTACATGTTGAATCTGATTTTTAAAAATTTACATGTCATTATGTTAATTCTGCCAGTCATTCGAAAATACCCCCCCCCCCCCCCCCACCAGCAAGGTTACATAATCATTTAAATGATCGAGTTATTAATTCTCTGTGTCTCATAAGCTGTGTTTTAGCCACTAAAAACAGTCAATTAAACACAGAATCCACAAAATATATCCATGCTTGTTTTTTTTTGTACACATGTCCAAATATCATGACTGCCCGCTTGACTACACAGGTACATTTTGTGCGAGAGATTACAGGTATATCACTTTCTGACAATATTGTATTGGTGTCATTTGCAAGCGTAGAAAAGTTCACAATAAAATCTATGTTGGAAGTGGCGGTTGTGATGCCGTAAGGGATTTTAACGTGCTTATACCTTTCTGACTCGGGGCCTCAAGTTTTAGCACTAGAAAATTCATGAGAGAGAGAGAGAGTGTGTGAGAGAGAGATCCATTTATCAGAAATCGATTAGAATAATAAGAAATTGATTGTCTATTAATCTGCTTCTTTTACATATCGATTATTTTTCTTTATGTCTTACGTTTATTTTTGCCAACCAACTCCGTGGTTTTAGAAAAATATCTGCAAACTTTAAGTCGAAAAATGAAATGTAATTATATGGATGATACCCCCCCCCCCCCCTGTTTCTTTCCGAATCCACTTGATACCTCTTGCAGTACTGTGTTATGTCGAAACAATTCATGTTAAGCAATCGGTTATAAGAATTGATGCATTTTTATTAAATTTTGACCTCGATGTGTAATCACTATTACCGGGGTAAATAGATATAATAAATCCCACTTTTGTGCATACATTACATGAAACTAGTCCTACATGTACATGTAAGTAAATTATACTAATCTTTTAAGACATATTTTAAATGATTATGATCCTAATGCACCCAGCAACCATAATATTTTTTTTTAATCAAAAGTGAAAATTCAGATTTTTTGTTTTAACAGTGTATTTCCCCGACGTTTACATCTATTTATTCCTAGGCCCCAACACATATACACAGGTGGTCAGTTTTCACACCTTGACACAGTCACCCGGCCGTGTGTATAGTCTGAGTGAGCCTTTCTGTTAGTTCTGGGTTTTTCGTCGTTCCCAGACAGACAAAAGATTTTTTTTCTGTAGACATACACAAAGAAGGAGACAGTACACTGTCGATATAAAATATTACTTTTTAGCGTTGACTTTCAATCATTAAGAATTTTTAAGACAATCATTGAATAACGAACTTCAAATCATTTGAATCCATGGACATTATCCCGAAACTAAAGATAAATACATACTTCAATTTTTGTAATGCCAATATGTAGATTTAGCCGCTGTCAACATTACTACATGTTACCGGTAGTACTTTATTTAAATACTGAAATATTCTTACGTTAGCATGGAGAGAGAGAGAGAGAGAGAGAGAAAGAGAGAGAGAGAGAGAGATTTTATAGAAGATTTGAAATGTTTGCTATGATACAATATACTGGTTTCAGTCAATGAAGAAAAAAACAGAAGAAAAAACGAAAGATCGTATTAAAGGCCGAACTTTTTTACCGCGTGGTAAATCTCAGGTGAGGGCGGGGCTTAATTTCTAGAGGTGTGAAAGCCTCCGGGGCTGGAAGTCTACCTGCGATCGTGAACGCTGCTAATCACTATACACAGGAAGCAAATATTACACAAGATATAAATAATTAGTCAGAATTCGTCATAGTTTGAATATCGTTTTGTTTTAATGACCATACGACGCGATTTTATACGGAAATGTCGTCCGAGCTCGTGTGTAAAGCACAATTAAAAAAAATTCTGTAAACTAATTCTGCTTTAAAGATTTAACTCAGTTCATTGTGTTTAGCACTTGACATTGTTTAAGACGTTAATTTTAACAAATATAATTGTGTAAAAAAACCATACGATCAGTAAAAATATTCACTTGAATGTAAAGGCAGCCATTATACGATGACAACTAATGGACTTCGTTTTCCATGGAGTGACGTTTTCGTGCAACAAGTTCCAATTGAGTGTATAATCAGTAAATACAGCTTTAATAGCTCATAAGTTTGTTTTAAAAAAGAAAATTTTGTATGCATGTTTTGGGCTGCATGCGCATTCATCGTTATGAAATTTATACATTCAACATGATTCAAAAATAAATTGCGTATTTTCAATTACTGAATAATAAAACTATTTTTCTCATTTATCCGACCCTTACACAATTCACTTATTACGGAAAGAGAAAATAAACATGTTTGCATATTAATTAAGGTGTCGCTTATAATTGAAGAGATGCTAAAATTAAATTGTGATGCAGCAAAACTATTGCGCGGGGGGGGGGGGGGGGGGGGGGGGCTTATGTATGCCTTCCTGACTTTGGAGGAGAATAGTTACAACATGAGAGAGAGAGGGGGGAAAAGGAGGGATGGAGTGAAGGAGGGGTGTATTTTTTTTATTAAAACTATGTCACTACATGTATATCATGGGAACATTCTTAGCCGTGCAAGAGAAGATACATGTAGATGTATTACGTACATGTATACATGTGCTGGTAATGAACAGTGTTCAAATTCAAAAGTATATAAATAAAAGTACCGTAATAGGGTGAAATATTATTTGAACACTGTTCGTTATCACCATATTTCATTTTTAATTTAACACAATACTTATTTTGATATCAGCGACTGGGGGGGGGGGGGGGGTGAGGATTTATAAATGTTTAACATGTTTAATTTCCGACTTGATTTAAATAATTAAAAAAAACGCATCTAAAATGATTAATATAAAGAGTATTGTGTTTATTCATACATGTTATGTTTTTAAAAAAATATATTTCAAATGGATTTAATCATCTAAAGACCACAAATACCCTTATAAGGGAATTACATAATATCTTGAACAAGGTGTCAGACTGACAATTTACAAGGTTGAATATTGGGACATTCACACCTTTTGATCTACTGAAAGTATGTATACTATACACAGATACTGACTCGCTGATCTTCCTGTGAAGTAAAACTTCAAAGACATTTTAAAGTCCAAACCAGTTATCTTCTCTCTTTTGAAAAAACAAGTCAGTATATTGAGCAATATGGTGGAATTTTTTTATCGTTAAAAAAGTTGTACCTCCTCCACATATATGTTACATTAAAGTTTTAAAATTCAGATAATTTAAAACTATCTATAAATTGTAATTCATAGTTTTAAATTCTCTTAATTTTAAAACTTTAATGTAACATATATACTAATATTTATTTGACAATATTGATTAAATGAAATTCATTGTAAAAAAAAATCAACTAGATATTTAGTTACTAAAACATTGATTTTGAAATATATAAAAGTATTTCCCCTTTTTACTGAATAAGTTGCTATATTTTGTATGATAATTGGATTCCGAGTTTTTAGATAAATACATGCGTGGATCGGAGGATTGGGGGGGGGGGGTCAGAGGATAATTTAATTTTTTTTAAACTGACATAGTACAACTATCCAAAATATATCTAAGCTCCCCCAGAAAACAAGTATCCCTGCCCTTTCACTGGAAAGAATTCTGACCGCGCATGTAATTATATATGAACTTAAAGAAATAGAAGCCCATTTTATCTCTTGTAAGCAATAGGAAAGAATCAAAACAAATCCAGATTTTGGTCTCAAATAAAGTAAATATTCAATTCATTGTTTAAACATAATAACTTATAAAAACATACTAGGTACAGTGGGTTACAGTGGTGTACAGTGTTTGTCAGTACCCTGTACAGTGGTGTACAGTGGGGTACAGTGCTGGTCAGTGCCCCGTACAGTGGTGTACAGTGGGGTACAGTGCTGGTCAGTGGGTAGGTACTGTGCTGTCCAGTGGAGTACAATGGAGTACAGTGGCTCTGTACAGTGGGATACAGTGTGGTACAGTAGCTCTGTACAGTGGGTGTACAGTGGATTTACAGTAGGGTACAGTGGTTATACAGTAGATGTCAGACAATGTCAGTCAATTTTTGGGAATATCAGTGGATTTTGAATTCAGTAGTGCTAGGTTTTAATACAAAACAGACACCCACTATTTTTTTTAAAACATGGTATTGCACACCACAAGCATCAAACATGGCTATGATTTTATTAAGCAACCCAATGGTTATATTTTCAACCACTCTACACGTGTTTGAACACGAACGATAACTCTGTTCTGAATATTATCGTTTAATATAAATAACTGCTTGATGGTAAAATAAGACATACATCTTGAAAGCTTTTCCTGTTTTAACATAAATCATAGTAGGATGTGAAATGAAAAACGACCAGTACTTACGTATTTTGAGAATATTATCCGAACACTTATACTTCCGCTCGAAATTTCACAGGAAGTGAACAAATATCGGTGAAGTCTCGTGAACTTTCATTCGAGCACCTCTGGATTTATTACTTACTTAGCAACGATAAAGAAAACATTCCGAACACATTCGCAGGGGTGCAGACACAAACACGCATAAATATTTCAAATGACCTCGCACTGTTACCAAACCTGAATAGTCAGACATCTTACACGTTGTTTTTCATCTCATACAAAAACTCAGCTCTTCTCCCGGGCGGAAACGCCCCAAATTCTAAGACAAATTCGGGAATTATTTCGCGTCAGCCATGTTTTGAGACATCTGCAAAGGCTGTGTGTTCTAATCTCGCCGGAGCCAAGATTTGTTCTTTCTCTCTATTTCTTTCTCTCCTTTTTATTTAATTTTCTAACTAAAATATTCAACATAAAAGGGTTGTTGGACTAAAGTTCAAGTTGAAAAACACTCTTCAATTAAGATTCAGACAAAAACAGTCTTTTATTATTAGGGTCTTCCGTCTTCAGCGGAAGACCCTTCTATTCTTATTGTTATTAGGGTCTTCCGTTTACAAAGGAAGACCCTCTTTTTTTTCTTCGGTTTCTTTTTATTACAGGTTATTAGACGTGTTATTAGGTCAAAAGACCTCTTATTTAATATAAAATATATGGGGCTGGTCCTTCAAATTAGGGATCCAACGGGGTGTATAATCCTTCATCCATCGCTCTTTAAGATCACATCTGCATTTCCTGATATGTTTCGTTGATGAAGATAAAAGTCAAGGTCATTTCCTCTTCTAAAAATCGGACGGAAGACCTCCTCGTTGCTCGCAACGAGATCGTGTCTAGTTATTATTATTATTTTTTTCCCCTTTTTGTCTTGTGAATTTCTCAGAGATGTCTTAATGAATTTTTATAAACTTTTCAGGAATGAATGAAAATATACACATCTAGCGGTTTTTAGTAAAAGATTTTCTAAATTCACTTCCGTTCGTCCATTTCCTGTCCCACGACAAAAAGCTTGTCACCTCGAGATCTCAAATACAGTAAAGACTTGAACATCCAAACTTTGTGGGGTGATAGACCTATAGCTGTAGATGTGTTTAAACACTTTTGTTTTGTTCGTCGTAACTTCCGGTCGTCACCGGAAGCACTTCAGAAATAATTATTTTTAGGCATTAATTCTTTTGTCCATAGAATAACTATATAAGTATAAATCTATACATAAGATATCTTTGCGATGTAATATCAACAAAAATATTCTACTTTCGGTGAGATATCTCAATTATCTCAGGTAGCTTTTTTAAAACACATTTTGTACCCGCGATATCTCAATAACTAAAAGTGATCAAGGCACGAAACATTCACGTATGATAGACATTTGATTGAAAATGTGTTTAAACGCTTTTATTTTGTCTTCCGTCACTTCCGGTCCACACCGGAAGAGTTCAAACAAATCGAGCTGTTTGTCAGTTTAACTTTTTTCCTTTGAAAGTTTTAGTTATTTCGATAAATAATAATGTAAGATAGGCAAGTAAACAAGAAATAATAAATTTAATTTTCATTGAACACTTCCGTTTGTCCGTTTCCTGTCCCGAGTCAAAAATCCTGATTTCGACGAGATCTAAAAAACGGTAACGACTTGAACAACCAAACTTTGTTGAATGATAGACCAATGTATGTACATGTGTTACCACTATTTTGTTTAATCCGGCGTAACTTCCGGTCGTCAAAAGAAGTACACCAAATTTTAATTTTTTAAAAATTATTTTGTTTACTTAGCATGGAAGTAACATTTAAGCTAAAGAAATAAAAAAGGTAATATTCAAAAGGTAAAAAAAATCTACTTCCGGTGAGATATCTCAAATATCTCAAATAGCCTAATTTAATAAAAACATAAAGTAATCGCAAGATCTCAGAAACTGTGAAAAATCAAGACAACAAACTTATATGGATGATGAACATTTGTTTGTACATGTGTTTAACGGGTTTCATTTTGTCATACGTCACTTCCGGTTCTCACTTGAAGCATTCAAGCAGAAGACTCTTTTTTTACTTTAGATTTTTTTAACATTTTACTCAATGTGAAGAACAGTAACGTTCCGTAGGTAAATGTACTAAAAATATCTACTTTTAATTTCCTTAATCACTTCCGTTTGTCCGTTTCCGGTCCCGAGATAAAACTCTTTTCTTAACGAGATACTATAGGTAACAAAAACTTCCAACCTTTGAGGAAAAACAAAATGTATATATTATATCCATTTTCTGTTTACAAGATAACTGGATTTTTTTGTGCAGATTAATACATGAGGAACGGAAGACCTTTTTGTTGCTATAGCAACAAGAGTCTAGTTTTTTCTCCATTCAGAAGTACTCGGATCACCTCGCACAATTTTTAACGTATTCATCAGGGATACTCTCATGTCGTTTGCAATGCAAAATCCCTGTGGACCTTTATGCAATACATTGAAACATGACAAACAAGAGGGGGCGTTTCAAAGGAGAAATATCCGATAAATATAGAACAAATAGATAAACAACTCAGAATTTATGTATGGTGATGCACTATTTTATTACTATTGCCGAAGACAGTATGCATACGGCTACCAATCGCTTTAATGATATTCATCTCAAAGAATGATATAATCGTATATATTTTCCTAGTAGCCGACCCCAATTGTATTTAATTTTGATAAAACGTTGGTAAATACTTTCTTTTTGGTACAATGTATTATAATAGCGATATTTACTGATTAATTGAGTCGGAGATATATTTTACACTGTACTTGTAACATATTGGCTAATAATTCCTGAAATGTAAAATTTATTTATTTACCATTACTTCCATGTTAGACAAATGTTGTTATGTTCTTTCGTACACCCCTGCGAATGTTATTGTCATTTAAATTAAGCCCACGTGGTTTTATTTGACCCTTTCAGTTTCGCAGTAAAAATCGTGCCTCGTGTTTATAGTCTATTCCCTAGAATATATGTGCTTGTAATCAAATATAAAAGTTTATTGATTTTGAACATTATCAACATTAATTAGTGGATAAAAATGAGTTATAGACATACTAGTAAATGTGACAATAGAATATTTTGGTTTTTGGGAGTTGATTTTAATCAACTCTCCAATGCAGGTACTCTGGCAAACCGGAAGTGAAACAGTGTTTGGACCGGGACATACTAAAGACCTGAATGATCTGAAACTTTATATTAATAACATACTTTTATGTTTTGCGTAAAAATGACTTAGTGTGTGTGAATTTTAGTCCCCTTCCGGTTTCACGGAGGGGACTATAGCTTTCCTCTGCGTCCGTCTGTCCGTCCGTCTGTCTGTCCCAATTCAGTTCTCCACACTTTTTTATGCGTATGAGGAATAATATGAAATTTGCTGAACAGCTTCAAAATGTCAAACTACAGATCTGTAGCGTCTGGTTGACATATTTTCGAGAACATTAATTTTTTATATTCCAATTTTGTAAAGTTCGGGTTCGTTATCGGGTTCGTTATCGGGTTTGGTGTGTTTTGAATAAACGTGGCAAGTATGTAGTCAGTAATAATATCGTGCATTACTTGTACCATTCCTTTTATTGTTTCTTACAAACAAAAAAGTTATGTGAAATAGTGTCAAGCATTGTGTTGTAAATTTAATCGAGAGTTTTTTTTTTTGTATTTTTACAATCGGGTTCGTTATCGGGTTGGTCTGTTGATTCGGGGTACAGAAGACGGTAAGAAATGATATTCTGCATAACAGTGCATTGTTTTCGCAAATTCCTACCAGCAAATACCTATTGGACTTGGCGAAATTACAGGAGATAAAGAAACGAGTATTATTTTACCATTGTTTATTTCATTTCTATATGAACTACTGTGGAATCATTAGAATTCGTGGTGGCTCAATTTTCGTGGTATTCGTGGGTAGCCCTCCCCCACGAATTTAAATCCACAATGAAAACAATTTTTAAAAGAGTTATCTTTGTTACTGAAACAGTAACCCACACATCCACGAAATTAAATCCCAACGAATGAGCAAAAAAGTCACAATCCTTGAAAACTGGCCCCCACAAATTTAAATGATTCCACAGTATGTAGTTTGAATTTTTTCTGTTCTTTTATCTGTGATTAAAGCATAACATCTCTTCTATAATAGTTTTTAAAAAAAATGTATGCTTCGAAGCTTTAATAGAATAATACAAACCGGTAAGGGACGTGTATTGCTTATGCAATACTCTCAAAACGCTTGTTATATTTCCATACAAAATGTGGTAGAAAAATCTCATGAAATGAAATCCATATGAATAATTTGGGCAAAAATATGAAAGACTTGAAAATTTGACATGACCTAAAAATATCAGCTGACCTGTATATATAAATGAAAGTTTCTTTGTTCTGCGTCAAATTTGATGACTACATATTGTATGTATGGTGTTTTATGGTATTTCCATTTGAATGGGCTGGAAAAATATCATGAAATATTATGTATAACTGGAATACATACATGCTACCAAATATGTAACAGGTTTTTGGGAGTTGATGACTCTCCAATGCAGTTACTTTGGCAAACCAGAGTTGAAACAGTGTTTGGACCGGACATACTAAAGACCTCCTGAATGATCTGGAACTTTAAATGAATGATATACTTTTACTTTTTGCGTAAAACTGACTTTGTGTATTTGAATATTATATTTCCATACAAAATGTGGTTGAAAAATATCATGAAATGAAATGACATCCATATGAATAAGTTGGGCAAAAATATGAAAGACTTGAAAATTTGAATTGACCAGAAAATTTCAGCTGACCTAAAATTGTATATACAGTACCGATCAGACCCAACCTAACACCAGAGTAAACCCCAACTTAACCCTGGATTTACTTTCTGGGTTTACTTTGGGTTTACTTTTTGAAAATTTGGGTCCACTCGGGATTTACTAGAGAATTGCTTTTGAAGTCAATTATACGCACTGATCGGTACTGTAAATGATACGTTTCTAGATCTATGTTCAGTGCCTCCCCCCCCCCCCCCCCCCCGCAAACGAAGTTTGGGGATGTATATAGGAATCAACTTGTCCGTCCGTCTGTCTGTGCAAAATTCGTGTCCTGTCCATGTCCTCTTTTGAATAAACATTGGAAGTTCTTACTTTACACAAAGATAGCTTATAACCCTAGGATGTTTCATAACCTCGACCTAAAGTCATTTGAGAAAGGTCAAGGTCACTAGCAGAAAAAATTGCAAATTCGTGTCCGGTCCATATCTTTTTTATGGAGAAACATTTGAAGTTCGTATTTCAAACAAAGATTGCTCATGATTTAAGGTTATGTCAAGACCTTGATCTAAGGTCATTCGGGCAAGGTCAAGGACAAGAAAGTGCCAAATTTGACCTGCAGGTGTGTTTTGACCTTGACCCAAGGTCATTCGGGCAAGTTTAATGTCATTAGATATTGCTTTATTCCTCTCTGTGTCATATTTTGTATGAAGGAAATGATTCGAAGCTGGAATTTGAAACAAAGCTTGCTTGTGTCAGGCCACATAAATTAATTCTTAGATTCTATTACTCGCCCGCTTTTCTGAGAATTGCCTGCCCCGATGTTTTTTTTGGGGGGGGGGGGGGGAGGAGGGGGGGATTGTGTGTGGGAAAAATACGAAATAAAACTCGGTATTCCAAGAGGCTGCTTGACTTGTGGATTATCGTGTTCGTTATCATAAGGATGCAAATGCCTTTATGCATTAGCAGTTAAGTTGAAATAAAATGGAATTAAAAGAAAAGAAATTGGTTTGTGTATTCGTATTTATTAAGTATTAATTAAAAAAAAAATAGAGCAGTTATTTATGGAGCTTAGACGGCGAAATAAAAAGCATGCATTATTTAATAGTTATGATGTTTTTAGCGGGGAGAATCATTTGTGAGCTTGCTCACAGTACCTCTAGTTTTGATTTGATTTAATTTTTAAAACGTCGAACTCTGTGTTATACGAGTTGCTACTTTAATTTTAAAGTGTAAACATCCTGCAAGTAAGGAACTTTTTCGCTTTAACGCATTACTTTGTTGTCCTATATATTACACTGTATTCTTAATTTAAAGATAGATATACGCATCTAATGTAAATCCAGCCACAGCCCTTTGTTTACATCAACATCGGAATACGTTTCATACCAATATTCAGAAATGGTAACTTACTGATGAAAATAATTAAATACCTAACAAAAACAGATTTCTATTATTATTACATTATTTCACCAGACGTTATCTATTTTATCAGGGCCATTACATGTTGGTGTCAGTTTTTATCATATAAATTGAATATTGCTCAAGTGATTTAATAAAGCATAAAATGAAATATATACTTCGTTTATCAATTAATGATAAATATTTTTATTTCAAAACTTTTTTTTCATTTTGGAAGTCACTCGTAACACCTGATTTTTGTAATGCAAAATCTCCGTAATAAAACGTGAAAGCTAAATGGGCGCTTTAAAGAGTAGTCTTGGCGTTATTTTTACACTGTTGAATGAACACCGAGGTTTACTTTTAATTATATTGAATAATATTCTAAGTTTGGTAGCATAAACAAGTTCAGATAACAAAACTACATGTGTACCGGGACTCTTTAATGCAACTCGTCGATTCCCTAAGATTTTTTGGCTTTGGCTTTTTTGTACGAACTCATGAATGTTCTTTATATATCTATTTGTCGATCATTATTTTTTAATTTTGTGATTGTGTGCCTAACTCACAACGTTTTATATTACCTTTATCATAGATGAGTTTGGGTTCCTAAAATAAAATTTTGAATCGAAATGAAATCAGCTTTATAGCTATGCAATGCTGTAGACTACACCTCTGGTGTTCTTTTTCTAAATTTTTGTTTTTTGGTTTCTTTAATGTCTAATAAAAAATCTTTTGTTTCTTGTGATCCTAAAGGTTATACTTTTATGTGGTGCATATGCCTCCCTGTTACGTTAAAGACTGTGGGTGTGTACCGCAGACTATATACACGTATCCAATGGAAGGTATGTTTCCAGTTCGTTTTTAATTTATATTTGTTTATTTTAAAACATCTGATGTAGTTTGGGGTTTTGTGGTAATATTAAAAAAAAACTCTAATTAATTGTGAAAATGGTGCATTTATTGACTAAATACATTGCCATGTGTCCAATAGAAATTGCATTTGGTAAGACGCAAGACGTTTTTTAATTCATAATCTTAGAACACAAAGCAAGTGATTCAATAAAATAAACAACAAAATAATTTTAAACATCCAAATGATAAATACATGCACTTGGATAACTATTAAAATGATGATCAGACAATTGAGCTCATATATATTAACAATAAACAATAATGTTTTATACATTTGAAGCTTATGATAGAAAAGCATACATGTATGCATATGAACTTCGATAAATAGTGCAACTTTTATGCTTTGTACTCTTCAATATATGACTAGGTTTGGTCTTAAATCATTAAGAGATTGAATTTGCGTAAAAATAAGGTTTGCATAAGACACAATAAAGCTGCACATAAAAAAATTGTGGAAAAGAAAGCAAAAGATCACATAAATAAACAGTGTCAAAAATGTACGTTCTTCAAGGACACTTTATTTCGGCATAACATGTGCTTTTAGTTAGTTCATCTTTGTCATCGGTCTTCGATAGTTTTGCTACAGCGGCGTCTTTTTTAACTTTCATGTTTTCGTACCGAAATTTGCGCAGTGTTTCTTTTTGATTTACACACATGCGCATAAACGTCTCCAGTACTGACCGAAGGCGTTTGTACTTTACTTTTTTTTGGAACTGCATACACCGGCATTGAAGATTCATTATTATCAATAGGTTTATTGTTAGGAGTAACGTCATAGTTTGAGAGAATTTTAGTTTCCGATTTTGAATCCGTCGGTGGTAAATCATGTTGCTTTTCCTGATCCGAACTGTACCCAGGATTGTCAGGCAATTGAGTGTTTATATCGAAAACTTCATTTGTATGCGCCATATTCGCTTCCAAAGATCTATTTTTGTTTCCTTCACTCCTGGATCTGACAGATTTACCAGGAAACATTTATAATCTTTACAAAGTAGTATTAAATTGAAAACTTTTGACTATTTTTTTCTCGTAAATTCAAAACGTAACAAGATGAAGATCAACACAATCTAGACATTATATTCTTAGAAAAGTGATTATATTGACACTGACCTGTTTATCAATACTATAGTGATAATGATCAGACAAACAAGTATCAGCGCTCCCCCGGCAGCAGAACCGGCGATTATATCTAAAAAAAAAAAAAAGTGTTTCTTTTTATTTGGTTTAAATATACATGTATGATACAAAAGATAGTCTAATAAAATTCAATAGTATATCAATAAAATTTTAAAAAAACAACATTAAATAAAATATTTTACGCGATTATCAACCCTTATCTTTGATATGTCAAGGATAATACATTGTAACCAAAATGTTGTTGAGTATAGATGGAGTCAAAAAAAGGTATAATATGTATATAGAGAGGTTTAGCAGACGAACGTGTACGTGCACTTGTACGTGTAGGTGACACGTTACAACTACGCGTACCAGCTCAATTACTTTTCTTGTTTTGCAGCTGTAACGTGTACCTGTACGTTTAATGTTTTAATGTAATTCTAGATATCCTCTCCTACTAAGCTGATAATGTTGGTCATAAACGAAAATTAAGAATTCTGCATGTGTTAATTTTATTATACATCATTGTTTATATATGGGTACGTGAAATAAAACTCCAATAACATATTAAACTTTAATGAAAATTATGTTTGTAGATATCAGTATCCACATTAAATATTCAGGCTTAAAAAAAGGTAACATATTTATTAAAATAAATTCGGTTTCCCAACAGGGAAACAGAAGCTACAAGTTCGACCTTATGGGTACTTTGCAATGTACACGTATGTTCATCCGGGTACATACGTGTAGGAATTCGTCATTACACAAACTGATGACGTAATGCACATATTTTCCTTTCTACACGTACACGTTGGTTAGCTAAACCTCTCTAATATAAAATTTTAAACATTTCGCAACATGTTGTAGTTGATGTCTTTTCATCAAAACATATGTAGCACAAATTAATAAGACAACAATTGAAATCAATTACTTGTGAAACGTGAAAACATGGCATTTTTTGCGCATGCTTAACAGGCATGGGATACTCCTAATCGAGTTATCGTAATCAATTGTGATGATTACTATTTTTCAAATCAAGTAATCGAAAAATAATTTGTAATCGAAGAGACTTTCGATTACTTGTAATCGTAATTTAATCGATTACAGCTATTTCAGTGTAATTATAATTACTTTTTCTGATGAGTGATGACAAGACAAATCAATTTGCTTATATCATATAGTATAAACATTATGCTGGGTGAACTTTTGTTGAGTGTATAAAATGAAACGTATCCCACCTGTGAAATCTTGAGCTACAATGTAACTATGATTGACGTGACTAATCACGCACGCACACAAACACACGCACGCCCCCACCCCCTAAAAACCCAACTTAACTTGTAAGGTTCTTCCCTTTTCAAAATCGTAACAATAGTATAATATGTATAATATATATAATCATCTGCATATTTACATATCGTAATCTCTGATGTATTCTGTGCTGACTCTACTGGTAATGGATAATTGGCAGTGGTCATCTTTAAGGATATAGTGATATCTGCATTCTTGTTGGCGTTTACCACAGATATAGATGATTCTGTAGAAGAGGCCCAATGTGATAACTGTGGGATTGTTGACGTGGTTGTTGAAATTGTTGATGTAGTTGTGTTTGCTGGAGGTTCACATTTAACGCTTAAATTTCCGTTAAGTCCGCCTTAAATCACACAAACAGGAGAGTACATGTATATAAATGTAAAAGTAAATATTTACATGTACCTTATGAAATAAAAGACCAAGTGATAGGTAATAAAACAGGAGGCCCATGGGCCACATCGCTCACCTGAGGAACAATAGGTATGATACAATCAGCTTGATGGAGTCATAATGCAAACTATCTGGACAATGTACAATAATACATGTAGATCCTGTATAAATAAAATCCATTTTCCCCCTGGATATTCTTATGTTTACAATCATCAGTCCCTTTTCTAACAGGATGATTTTATAGTCATATCATATGTTGAGTATTGCAGTTCTCAAAAAGATCCTTAACAATAGTTTATATATGGGATATAAACCTACATCAAACTCTGAACCTTCTTGTGAGGCCAAAGAATTGTCCTTGGGCCAAAGTCTTAACAATTATAAAGAATCATCTGGCTGATTAGTTTCTGAGAAGAAGATTTTTAAAGATTTACTCTATATATTCTTATGTAAAACTTAAATCCCTCATTGTGGCCCCACCCTATCCCCGGGGGTCATGATTTTCACAACTTTGAATCTACCCTACCTGATGATGCTTCCACACAAGTTTCAGCTTTGCTCGCTGATTAGTTTCTAAAAAGAAGATTTTTAACGATTTACTCTGTATATTCCTATGTAAAATTTCAACCCCCCCCCCCCCATTGTAGCCCCATACTACCCCCGGGGGTCATGATTTTCACAACTTTGTATCTACACTACCTGAGGATGCCTTCACACAAGTTTCAGCTTTCCTGGCTGAATAGTTTCTGAGAATAAGATTTTAAAAGATTTACTCTATATATTCATATGTTAAATTTCGACCCCATCCTACACCCAGGGGTCATGATTTTCACAACTTTGTATCTACACTACCTGAGGATGCTTTCACACAAGTTTCAGCTTTCCTGGCTGATTAGTGTCTGAGAAGAAGATTTTTAAAGATTTACTCTATATATTCATGTTAAATTTCGACCCCCCCCCCCCATTGTGGCCCCACCCTACCCGCGGGGGTCATGATTTTCACAACTTTGAATTTACACTACCTGAGGATGCTTCCACACAAGTGTCAGCTTTCCTGGCTGATTAGTTTCTGAGAAGAAGATTTTTAAAGATTTACTCTGTATATTCCTATGTAAAATTTCGACCCCCCCCCCCGCATTGTAGCCCCATACTACCCCCGGGGGTCATGATTTTCACAACTTTTAATCTACACTACCTGAGGATGCTTTCACACAAGTTTCAGCTTTCCTGGCTGATTAGTTTCTAAGAAAATTGTAAAAGATTTATTCTATATATTCATATATTAAACTTCGACCCCCCATTGTGGCCCCACCCTACCCGCGGGGACATGATTTTCACAACTTTGCATTAACACTACCTGAGGATGCTTCCACACAAGTTTCAGCTTTCCTGGGCTTATGGTTCATAAGAAGATTTTTGAAAATTTCTCAAAAATGTTCATAAATTCCTAATTATCTCCCTTTGCAAAAGGGCGTGTTCCTTAATTTTCACAACTTTGAATTCCCTTAGGCTAAGGAAATTGGCCCAGTGGTTCTTGAGAAGATGTTGAAAATGTGAAAAGTTTACAGACAGACAGACGGACGACAGACAAAATGTGACCAGAATAGCTCACTTGAGCTTTCAGCTCAGGTGAGCTAAAAAACTATACTGCTGAGCAATATTGTACTCTTATCATTTTGGCCAACAACCTTTTTTACCGTGCGTGTGATTTTATGTCAGCTTTTTAGCAAAATTCAAAGAAAACCCTCTCATAAATGTTTATCAAACTTTTGTGTTGAGTTTCTGCTAGGAATAGGAAAACTGTACAACCACGTAACTGTAACTCACCCCCCCCCCCCCCCCATCACACTCGTAATTTATACACCACAAAGCTTGGAGAATTGTGATAAAATAAATATTATGAATTCAAAGTGGTTTCAAGAAGATGAATACTTGTGTCATATTTATTCTGTTTGATACATTTTAAATGTATTTTCCTAAATAGTGCATTCACAGTCCTACGATAATTTATGTTGCGAGGGGATGCTACGCTTAGCGATGCCCTTGTGGCAAAACGAAAGCAACCAAATCACACGTTAAAAATACAACAATTCTCATATTAATCATCCCTCATGCAGGGTTCGTGCGATGTATGCAAGGTTGTGTTGGAAATGCAATAACAAGTTGCTGTCCTTTAAAAAGGACTACAATACGTGGACCATTTGCATGTGTTTCCAACGGAAACGTGAAAGCCTTACGATTATCAGAGATTCCACTCACTCTAGCCCCCTGCATTTAAACACTAAATTTGTACGTTGGATTACGTATATGTATAGCCCTGACTTTTTATCTCAGAATTTAAAGGGTTCATACTTCTAAAAATAATTATGACCTATCTATTAATGAAGTCTGCATGTATAGTATTAGGCATTCGGCGAATTCTATTATTTGCGCACACATTACGATTCGCACTACTTTGTTAACTATATACGCAGTGACAGCTTTGTTTAAATTAAATTCATATTTTGATGCATTTTCTTGAGATTTAAACTTTTATACAGTGACATAATTATTCAATCACACCTAAATGCTTAAAAAAATTGATCGGGAAGTACTCTAGCCTCGCCTACTATAAAAGTAAAGTTAAGTTACATGTGTATACGGAAAACAACAAATCATTGCAAGCCAAATATATATGCTATTTGATGCATGTTGTAGTTTCGGCATAACATTAACTTATTTCATAATACTGACAGTTCATATCACATGCCGATTATTTCTTTAAAAGGAATACTATGTACTGACTACTGTTTACCGACAACTTTACAATTACAGCGCCTTTGAACTTATGTGTGCATATGGCATGGAATTCCGATCCCGATTCAGATAAAGTTCCCTGAGCTACCCATTACGCACAGGAACCAGGCTAGCTCATGCGCAGGCTGAATTTTCCCCATAACATCCGGTTTAACCTCGCTTATATATTTTCTGCGTGGACCTCAGGGTCCACGCAACAAGAACCGCACTTATTTTGCCGAATCTTGTTGTTACAATTCTAACACAACCTTCACATACACCGGAAGAAACTTTGGTATGGGGTAATTTTGTATGCCAATTATTCTATTTTTACGTGTATAATTTGGTATTGTCAGTATGGATTTTATTCATAAATACTCGTTAATGCATATTTACCATTTTGCTGAAATCCCACACAGTGATAGAATGTCCCTGTTGTAGATGGTGGTATATATTCTGCTTGTACATTCACTGTTTGGTTGATTTTGACAATAAACGTCTGAGATAATACGGACGATAATGGACATCCAAAAATAATACCGGATGAAACGCTTACTCGTGTATTACAAGAACTTATGATAACTTTCTTCGATGTCACTAGCAATTCACCAACGAACGACGGGGTCACGATACAAGTGCATGGACGCTGAATTTCATAGAAATCAGCGAAGACAGCTGGTCCATCTTTCTTTGACCCGTCACAGCTAGTAATTAAACTTTTTTCATCTGAACATAAAATATGAAGCATCAATATATCAATATCTAATTGAAAATACATTAACTTACTCAAGAAAACTATGAGCGGCTGTACTCACCAATCGTTGGACATTGCCCTAAAAGAAATATAAATGCATTTTATTTTTCTAAAATGTATCATTATCAATATTATAAAGATTAAAGATAAGTTTGAGGTCATATAACTAAAAAAAGCTGTTTATGGGCATTTGCAACGTGCTTCAGAAATAGAAATACAGCACCTGTATGCTCTCTTTTTTCGATGAATTAGAAGTACCTCTCTTGAATTTTTTTTCCAACTGGTCGTGATGTCCCGTAATATGAGCTTTCTTATATATATTTTGCTAAAATAGCATTGTTAAGGTAAATAAAAAATATGTCATGTCTAAGGATGAAGTGATATTGCTCTGCGTCAACAAGCAGAGTACATGGGCCTCATAGTAGAAAAGAATAAATTCCTTTATGAAAAATATGAAATATTTCTTATAACAATTTAAGGTGGTCGCGGGTTTAAAATTGTGCTCCCTTTGCGCATGGTATTGCGCATTACTGTCGAAAAACGCAAATGCAGAGTAAAGTGTTCAAATATACAGGTTATCCTGGACCGTTTTTATTTTTAAAAAAAGATTATCATAAAAAGCATTTTCAATAAAACTAATCGTTAGCATAATGTTTTTAAAGTATTGTAATTAATCATTTCGATTCTTTGAAATCGACGTTATTCACGTCGGAGTCAACGTCTTACGATGACCTCAGTTAAGACTTTGACGTAACAATTGACAAAACTAAACTTCTTGTTTTTTATTGCAGTTTCAATAATTAAAATTGAAAATATAATTTGCAAAATGAAAACATTTGCCCAATCCTTTCATGTTCTGTGTGAGTGGAAAGGTATTTTTTTCATCTATTAAATAAAATTATATTTGATTCAAAAAGTTACCATTTTTTTATTCTATACAATTCTATAATGTAAACTGACTGGCACGACAAGTTTATAGAACCAAACCATGGAGGCGGATAGCATTAAAACTATCCGGTCAATTTCATTTTAATTTGGCAAAAAGTTTTCTTATACAATGACCTTCCATCGCTGAAAATTATAAGAAAATCGTATGTTTGTAATTTTTTTTACATATGAAATTGAAAATGAAAACACCATTTTTCCTATAAGATCCTATACAAAATGTCGAGGATGATACGGACATACGACTAAAATTCGAGCGCGGTAAACAAATAAAATATTCGATCAATTTACTTTATATTTTCCACATAGGACCTTTCACTGTAACAAAATTAAAGGAAATCGCATGTTTGAAACATTCTGCACAAAGACTCCTTATTACGAGTCCAACAAATTGGATTCCTTATGACATATTTAACAAAGAAGGTGTTGCAGTTCCTATGCTAATTTTCCCTAAAGGAGTTGAGGATAAAATGGTAAAATTTAAGTTACAGAATTTGATGTAATTCTTTTATTGCTTGCAACGTTGTATATAAAGCAGGATAGAATTTTATTTGGAAAGTTGATATTTACTTTTATAAGAACATTATATAGAATTGAAAATGGTTACACAGACAAATGAGGCAGATTTCACGCTTTATAAAAGAGGAATCGTCATTGTTGTAAAAAACTGCCTCCTTGAAACAAAATTGATTTAATTTTAACGTTTAGAGTAAGACAATTTCTTGAAAACTGCCATTTCCGTTTTTCTTTTCATAGAGGCATATTTTTAAAAAATCTAACTTTTGGGAAAAAATCATTAATGCCTTTGAAATGCAAGAACTCTTTGTAAAATTACCCATTTAAGAGTCACGTCTAGGTTAGTCGAGTGGTAACGCAGAGAGAATAGGATGTAATCATGACCGACTTTTTTGATAGGGGTTCGAATCCCATATCCGTTAGAATTTTTTTATACATATTTCTTTTCATCGCATGAAAAGATGATGTATATAAAAAAAAATTAAGAATGTCAGAATAAAGTTATTTAAACGCTTGTCAATGTAATTTTTTGCATGCGTGCTTAATTTTTTTCAAGATTTCTTGCTGTGTCCGTGTGAAGTTCCCATTATAAACTTGAATTATAAACATTCAAAGTATTTTAAAACAATGTACGCATATATGTAGAAAGTTGATTTTTGTTCTTTTTTATGAAATAAGTGGGTACACCGATTTCAAAAATATATGTACAGGTTGTTATAAGCTGAAGAAAAAAAAGAAATCATTAAAAAAGCATGAATCGGTAATGCAGCAGTAGGTTAACGAAAATATGTACGGATGAATTTGTTCAGCCTTTGTTTCTGGAGTTAGCGTTTTTCTACATGTAGATACTATAGAAACATGCAATGATTATAATTACAACTCTGACGGTTTGAAGAGCCCGAATCAGACATTTCTATGCAACTCCCATAGAATGATACTTAAAACACGCTGGACAATTGAAATCTATATATGTTAACACTAAAATACAGAATACATGGACCTCTTCCTTACTGTATTTGGTGGTTGCCGTGTTCGATAGAAATACGCGTAAAATGTGTGTGCATCACTGTATTTTGCCTACATACGGAACATAACCGCTATGTAAATATAGTCGTCTATATGTGTCTATATCTAGATATGACTCTTCAAGCGATACGGATATTTAAAGGTCCTTTTTACGTTAGGGAATATTCCCACTGATTTACAACACTCTCTTTGATTAAAAAAACTAGAACGTTACACAATCGAAAACTTATCACAATGTACATATATATCGAATTCAAAATTATTTTAGTGACTGCTACAGTGGCTTCCGTACTTAAGCTACACCAATCAATTTATAGGTTTTTGTACAAACGAACAAGTATAAAGTTACCAATATTTTGTTTAAGTGTTCCGATCTTTGCATTGAATTTGATCGTGATTGGCTTCGGCCGGTCACTGTTGTGTTCATATGAGGCATCTGGCAAATGCTTCCACGTGCGCACACATTCCGCTTGCATAAGTAGTACTTATAATAACTTGAAGTTTGGTTTAGTATTTATATAACACTTTACTCAGTTTTATTTCAATTCATTTAAGAGATGCAAACATACATAAAATAGAGTTCGACCTGTTAATTCAAGAAATGCACATTTTGTCTCACGCGTAAGAATTTCGATCGAAAGATTCATTCAGTAATGCAGTTGACCTCCATGAACTGACCTCGATCTATTGATGTTGCATAATAGTAGCTAGGAAGACGGCTTGGTTTATAAACAAGGTTACGTTATAATGCGACCTCAGTAGCAAGTTATGATGGCATTCAATGTTTTTAAGTCGTATTAAATTATTTTAATACACCTCTTTCTTTGTATACGTGTTAATGCTCTTTGAAGAGACCTACTCAGTATTCTGATGAAGAAGAAGATACATTAACATTTAATAATTACGTTAAAAATAGAAAACTAGACAAGGACTTTACGAACGGCTTTCCCAAAATTTATTTCAAAATCAAAGAACGTGGGCGCTTAAGATGTACATGTAGATTCGGCAGGAATCTGGGCGCACAAGAAGAGTGAAAATTTCATTGATAAATTTTTCGAATTATAACCGTTATTTGGTTTCTGTTGGACGTAGAATGGGTAGAAAAATGGTTGAAATACAAAAGGTTTTGTCATAATATGGGCCTAAATTTAGCAATTACACGGCGGAATTGATGCAAAATCGTACTTATTTACAGCTGTTTTTAAATGATTCTGATGTCTCTGGGTCTTTTCTCCACAAATTTGAAACTTGTAAAGATGACATATTTCAACATTAAAAACGTCGCTTTTTAAAAAAAGATGGAAAGATGACCCAGAGATGACTAATTATATACTTTTTCAAAATATTTTTGGAGGATAATAAAACAAAGTCCAGAGATATGACAATATTGTCTCCAACACTACTTTATACCGCAATTTAAAAGTCTCGCATGGATCACTGGTTTCGTTCTGGATTTTGAAGACATTCACACAGTGTTTTGGGTTCAAATCCTGCTCGAGACTCAAATTGACCTTTTGTTAAAAAATGTATGTTGATATAACATTATGTTGAATTATACTAGAATACCGGTATATTTTAATTAGTCGTTATTGATTTCTGCCGTATGAACACCATTTTCTGTTCTTATCCCTAGTTTATTATGATATACAGTATAATTGAATTAAAATATATATGCATGTGTATTAAAATTCCCAATATAAAGTTTTATCGGTTTACCCCTCATTTCCCTTTTCAGAAAGCTTGTGAGTTTTATTCAATAGCCAGAAAAGACTTGCACTTAAACTCTCAACATAATATAGTTTGAGTAATCAGTTTTTGTTCAAACTTGTACATAGCATTTCGAGAGTATAGACATTTAAACCCCAATTGGTTCGTGTCGATGGTTCCTGCAAACTCACTATCTTGTGCGCCCAGATTCTTTGTTGACGGTTCATAATGATGAAATTATGGTTTACACCCCTGTCAAACACGAGCTGCGTCTTAACAACGCAACGGCATCTCCGTCCGTCGCGGTGGGATCGCCCTGAACATTTTAGAACGCCATGCGACGGCGCGCACTTTGAACATGCACAAAGTACGCGCCGTGGCTCTGCGTTCTGATAAACACTCCGTAGAAGCGTAGTAAGGTCGCCGTGACAGCGCCGTAAGATCTCAAACAGCGCCACTAGAGCTCCGTCGGCGCGCTCAAGGAACGCAGCTAATCGCAATGTAGACGCAGTGATAAGTCAATTGCGCTTGCACGGAGACCTCACGGAGTCCTTTGGGATCTCACTGCGTCTCTATCGCGCTCTCACTGTGTTCTCACTGCGCATCCACAGCGTTTGAACAAGTTGTTTTTCATTTGGCTGCGTTCACACTGCGACCCCAAAGAGCTGTTGCTGCGTTCTTCGCGCTCTCGTGACGTTTGTAGTGCGTTGTCATCAAGACCACGAAAACTGTAACAATGGCTGTTGTACAATAGCAAGCGATGTAATATTTATCAATTTGAAACTAGATTTAGATGACTATGTAAAAAGTAGAATTTGCTAATATTCCAAGCCCTATCAATGGACGTAGATGAAATTCATGCCATTTGGTTCTGATGTTTTTACATCTTTTCTATGTTTTTTAACAACTAATATTAACGGATCTTTTTTGTAGACCTGACTACTGTGTCTTAGTACTTAAATTGTTTAGAAGTAGTTATGTTTGAATTACAATGTACCTTTTCATAAAAACAAAACAATTTTCAATCATTTATCAACTAGTTGTAAGTTCTTGTTTGTTTCCCATACAAGTGTACAAATTAATATTAACCTACCAAGAAGTCAAGAACGTCTTGTGCACGCAGTCAGCGCGCAGAGCACGCCGTGGACGCGCGGTAAAAACTCCTAGCACGCCATGAGCGCTCGGCGGAGACTCAGCGAGAGCGCACGTAATTGCCAAGTAGAACTCTGTGGAAACGCAGTTACACGCCGTGGGAGCTCCGTAAGAACGCATCGGTCGCCGTCAGGACGCCGTGACATCTACACTTGTAAAACTTTCAAATCAAACTGTACATTTTTTTCTGAAATGTCCTTGCGATCCTACGGCGATTCCATGAAATTTACAACGCCGTGAACACGCCTTGGGGACGCAGCTTGGTGTGACAGGGCCTTTACAGATTCAAAACATTCTATATTTCGTAAAAATACAGTACTTTTTAAATTATTTTACATCAAAATGATCATGTTGATTTCTTCTAGCTATCAATATATCATTATTGCCGATCATTCCTTTAAACGGAATACTTGTTTGAAACACTGTAAAAATTTATTACAGAAAATTTCCGAAAAAATAAAATGTTTAAATGAACATTCTGACTTCATATTGACATTAAAAATGCAATCGAATGGCTCTACAAATCATGGCGCATGTTATCGTCACAGTGCGTTGAAAATTGTTTTCGGAAGGCCGGCTTCTCTAAATTACAAACGAATGACCAACAGACATCGGACGACGCAATGATGACTTCATGGATAATATGCCACTTGAAGAACTGAGTGGACTTCTGAAAAAAAGCGGTTCCGAATTACTGATTGTAGAGTACATAAACATAGACGAAGGAATTATTTCCAGGGAGGAAATTACAGACGAAGTTATTGTCGAGATGTATCGCGAACAAGATAACATTCACGAGAGTGACGGTGAAAGTGCAGGGATCCCCGGGGAAGAGGATGTCACAGATAAAGAAGCCCAGTGTTACATGAAGAAAATTAAAACCTTTGTGCAGAATAAACCTAATGTTACTGACAACATTTTTGCAAACCTAAAGGAAATCTTTTTATTGACAATGAATGCAACAAAAAGAAAAAAACCAAAACTAACTAATTTTTTCAATTGAACTTTCAAAGACTATCATCCCATGTGTAATACATGTATCTGTTAGATAAACGATGATTAAATTAATGTGTTCGGGGTTGATCTTCTTTATTTAAGATCGGGATTGATCATGAACTTTTACAAATCAGTCGAGTTCGCTTATATTGAATTACGGATATATTGAAATAATTTGAATGGTCCTCTGAATTTCAATATATCCGGAGTAGGCTGTAGATGGGATGTAGATGTAAAAAGCAACAATGAGCACGAAGTTTAAAGAAAAGGGGAAGCTCATCATGGGGTGTGTAATCCATATTTCAAAATGAAGGATGGGTGTCATTGCAACTAGTTGTCACAAATTTGTCTACTATCAATGATGGTAGAATGTTGGTAATAACTGATATTGGATTGTTAACGTTAGTACACAAAATCATCAGCTTGGATTGAAGTAGAGATTAAATGATATAATCGTATAGTCTGGAATATAACCAGCATAAACTTCATTTGCAGAATCATGGCGTTTTGTTTTATGAACCCCGTTTTCTTCAAATGGACCATTTCATAAATAGGCATGTTAGCATACTTTTCTTGCATGATGACATAATTTATCTTACATGTTTTATGCCACCATACATATAGCTTCATGTATTACATTGTATAAATAATTTTAACGTCGTTTATTGATGTATTGTTTGTAATTTTGGTTTAGCTACATTGAGAGCACAAACTCTTGATGTGTTGATTGATTGATTATTTAATGTGCAGCCATATACCTGCTAACCAATTGGGTAGCAGGTCGGTTGTTAAAATGCATGTTCATTTTCAATAAATAAGCCATGACCAAAAACGCCAGTTGGTGTTCAGCTGTTGTCTTTTATAATTTTCATATATTTGAAAGAAAAAATGATCTAGTTAAAAATAATTGATACAGAAGTAAAATTATTTGAAGAAATTTTACAAGAAGAATCGGCTTTGTTCATTCAAAAGTAGTAAAACAATGATATTTTTTGTGATTTTATTAGTGATTTGTATAACTGCATATCCGGATAATGCATTTGCTGCAATGCTAGCAACTTTATACCCGCAGGAATGAATGATGTTCCAAACAAGGTAAAACCAAATTCATTTTGTTTATTCTTAATTCGATTCAATTAAATACAAGACTGTTGTTGGAAAATGAATTGGACGCATCAAATGCTCGCTAAAAGGGAAATATCCCTCTATAAATACAGTAAATAAAACTGCGAGATTTTATTAATTTTTGGTATTTATATTTTCAAAAATTCAAATATATGTAAACAAACATATATAATAAGTTAGCCCGAGGGCTGGTTTATGACCTAAAATGGCTTCCGTAAATAGTCCACTGAGTAGCTTTTAATTGATATCAAGCTGCTGTCAATGTTAATGTTTGAAGCAGACTTGGAAGTGTGTTCTCATCATTAAAAATGTAAAAATATTCTTGTGAATATTCTTCTGTTTAACGAAAACAATATACAGCATAGTGACAAAAGTGAGTAAATTTGCCGCCATTTTGATTTCTGATTGTTTTTATCGGGTTTGTAAAAATAAAGTTTTCGATACATACACAGCGTCAAATATGTTTGTTGTCATGCATAAGAATGATTATGGGTACGACTGTGCCAGCTCTTCAGTTTTTAGAGGTACAAGCGTCTATTTCTGCTTTCGACCGCCATTAGCTTACAATGGATACCAAAACGACAGGAAGTGCCAGATGAAACGAAAACAATTATTTTGGAGTAATTTGACAGCGGTTTCAAACAAAGTGAAATATCTAAAGTGTTGAAAATAAGTCCAGTTACTATCTGTAGATTTTTGAAGCGATATCATGAAAGCGGCTCCATTGAAAATCGCCCCCGATCAGGACGACTTAAAAAGATGGATGATCGAAGCTGCCGGACTCTGAATCGAATCATTCGAGGGAACCGTACATCAACGCTGGTAGATATTACTAATGAATTTAACACTTTTAATCATGTATCTGTGTCAAAAAGGACAATCCAGCGATCCATTCATAAATATGACCTGAGAAAGCGAGCTATCGCCAAGAAATTAGGCGGTCGACAAATAAATAGAGTCCGTCGTGCCTCGTGGGCCAGGAGTAAGTTAATATGGACAGTAGCTGAAAACTGAAGTAAGATCATAGTTATTGATGAAATGGCAGTAACTGTTAGTGGTTGTGGGGCTGTTAAAGTCTGGAGAACAAAACGAGAGAAGTACTTTCCCGAATGCATCGGTTATTTGAAACATCACACTGGCAGGAATTTGAAAGTAATTGTGTGGGGTTGTATTACCTATCATGGTCAGGGGTTATTGACTTTCATAGATGGAACTATGGACAGTGAGAAATACATCAACGTATAAGATGAGAACCTTCAAATAAGCCATACATGTTTCAGGATGACAATGCACCACCTCATGCCTCAAGGATGACTAAAGCCTGGAAAGAAAATAACAACATTCCAACTCTTACATGGCCTGCTCAGTCTACTGAGTTAATATGTTAATATTAATGTTAATATAATCGAAAATATCTGGTTGCTTTTAAAAAATCAAGTAAAAAGACATTTGATGAACATTGACGCAGTTGATGATCTGAAAGCAGTACTTCAGCATGCCTGGCTATCAATCCCTTTGATGTACGAGGGTTGTTCGGAAATTATTGAGACATTTCCTCTTATTCTTTTAGTAAAAAAGATAAACCATTGAAATTTCACCAAAACGTAAATCAGGATAGAGACTATCAATGTGAAAAGTTTCTTGTTCATGGCATGAATAGATCATTCCTGGTAAGCTGACCAACCTACCTTCGTCCAATGACCCGGCGCAACCGCAAACTTTTCGTAACGTCATTTTAACGCTTCTTATTGCTCCTGTGTTTTAAACACCTTACAAACGAACGGAAAATAAGAATTATTCTTTATTTATTATCTTTTGTTTTCATTTCAAGATGTCATCACTTACATTTTCTGTCATTCTTGTTATTTTCAGGGGGAAAATCGAGTTATTTTTCCCGAAAGTCTAATTACTGCGAATGTCTCCTGCAGTTATTTTTATATATATTTTAGAACTGTTGACAACAGTTAGTGTGTTAAAAGTACTTGATAATTTATCCCTTTGGCCTAATTCTAGTTAAACAATCAGTGAAAAAAATATGATGAACTGAAGCTCTATACCTTGTCTTGTCATCGTATAGTTTTTTTAAGCAATTGTTTGGCCTTAAAAGGTCTTCTTCCGAGATTTCCACCAGTTTGACGGTTTTTAATGCGCCGCCTTGACGTCAAAATTCAATGTAAAGTCGTTGTCAGATTTCTATTGTTTGGTAAATATATGTGTACCATATCCGTATTTCAACTCAAACATCAGTGAAACTTAATCAAAAGTTAGTCGCAAAGAATAGCAAAATGAACATATTTAATTTGATTTCTTTTATCATTAACTGTAATTCTTCGGACACTTATAAAGTAGATGTTTAAGTTATTAAATCTCCGAGTTCATGGCTGCGCCGGGTACCCCGACCACCGACTTGTTTATCTATCGTCGTAAACAAAATATTAGATATTCTTTTAATATCACTTTGTTTTATTATTTGTTGGCGTAACTTCAGTGTCTATGCCAATTTTTACCAAAATTCGTCAATTAGGAAAGAAAATATTCGAGTTGTCTCAATAATTTCCGAACAACCCTCGTACATACAGAACTTGTATTCCTCAATTCCCCGTCGACTACAGTTAGTAATCAGATCAAAGGGCCATATTACAAAATATTAGGACAGAACACAACTCAGCAGAAAGGTAAGTAGGTTTTTTATTACCCTGATTTGTTTACAATCAGAATTCAAAATAGCCGCCAATTTTCGCACTTTTGTCACCACCCTGTACATGTATCAATGGAAAAAAATATTTCAGTATCTCACATTAACGGGAATGTTATTTCTGTAAAAGAGGGACAATTCTCTTTTAGGGAGATATATAATCCCTCTTGTTATAAAATACTCAAAGGAATCATAAATCAATTAATCTTACCTTTCGCTGTCACAAAAAACACATTGATTACAAACAAACTAAGAGTGCCTTTCATTTTAACATTGTATCTGAACACATAAACCAGGAAGTTCATGCATAGATTAAAATTTTATGCATGTATTTTCATAATACCGGTTAAACAAGTTTAAATATAAAACTTGGTTGTTTTTATATGAAGGCAAGCATGTGTGTTTTAAGACTACACACACAGAAACCATTCAATATAATACCGAGGTATGTCTGTGGGTATACCGAACGGATTGAAAGACAAGTGATTAAAACAATTTTAAAGGCACAAAGACAATTACTTGAATACGATTAACAATATGGTTGTAAAAACCGCCTAGACCATTGGAGTGCTGGTTCATACATGTAAGATTGTTTGTGGATTTTGTATTAAATTTAAATTCACGTGACGATCGATCAAATAAATCATCTATATTTTATGTATAACTTTCCTTTTTGCGTGACTAGAGAGAAGAAGGAAGAACGCGTATAGAAAGAAGGAAGAACAGAAATAGGGAGAAGAAGGAAGAACTATTCGTTTCCCTATTATACCTGACAAAACTGGATGAAATTAAGAGTTTTAAGCAGGGTTGGCAAAAAAGCGGGAAATACTCATTTTTCCCAGGACGGTGGGAAATACTGATAATTCCCCGGAATTACTGGTATTTCCCGGGAAATACTGGATAATAAAGTATAACTACATATTAACATATTATGGTACTTCATACTTAGCCTTAATCAAATCTGTCAGGATGTAGACAATAGTACACCTTGTCAGCTATTACATTTTATAATTGTCTTTGATTTAATAAGTTTTGACTGGCCAGTAATGCATTGGTTATCTTCTTATGAATATTCCAAACATGGTTCATTCATACACCATTGTTATTTGTTTTAAGACTTAAGTCAGGTATACAATGTAGGTGCATCTGTACAGTTATCATAAATATCATATCAAAAGTTCTTTTTTTTCTAGTTACAAGTGTATGTAAAAATTGGCCAAGAAAATTATGAAAACTAAAGTGTGACTTGTGTCACTGCCCCAGCATGTAACACACTGTATATATCTCCCCTTAAACAGGAGCACAAAACTGTCAAGAGTCAATTATGTATTAAAACAACATGTGTGATTATTTAATTGTTACTTGTAACACCTAATTATAACAGTTTATTTTGTGCTTTGAATTATAAACTTGGGGTTCAAAAACCTAGACTAAAATTTGTACTCTAGCAGCTTTAGAAGTGTTGGGGAATAGGGGATTTAAGAATCATAAACCGACAGTGAAATGGCAAAGTATGCTAAATTGTGTTTGATGCTTCATTTTTAGACGGGGTCACGTGACCCCGTCTATTGGTTTACTGTCAGCCGAAGTCTCAAACCGGAAGGCACGCGTAGAACACATGAATTGAGTCTACGCGTAAGAAAATAGTGCAGAAAGTTTTCATGCATTTCAGTAAATATGTATCATAAAAACACGCATTAAATCTTTTTAAGTCATCTGTGTATAAACAAAATTCTACTTAAAAAATAAACAAATAGTTTTATTGATCAAAATATTCTTGCGTGGGTTCAAATGTGGAATGAGTTACGTAACTGAATGCACAGCGCCGTTGACGATTCAGTTGGTGTACGAGCTCATTAATCAATAGAAGAAGTTGGTGATGAAATTAAAGTTCCCAAACGCAATGTGCCATTTTTGAAAAGTTGTGAATTTTATTTTGCCAATCGTTCACCTGAATACTACCAAACTTCATGCGCAAGCCGAAGTTAAAATCGGGACGGGTTATACACAGATGTTTTACAAATTAAATAGGTGTTTCATTGGCTTCCAGTCTACTTGCAGTATGACTGCTGTTCGTCTCTAAAGGAATTTTGTACAAAAAAAATAAAAACAAGTCTGAATTTGCCTTCTCGTTCGTTGGCTCTTTAGTTGATTAAACTGAATTTAAATTTTAAACAATGCATTGTAAGCAAAATCTATAATAGATTATACATTTTGGAAGACTTATACATCACATAATATATACAATCTTATCGATTGAAGAACCAAGTTAAATGTTAATGTTCATGTTTTCCGGCTTAGTTGGAATCAGGCTTGGGATGAATTACATTGTAAAATAATGCATTACATTACCATTACTTTATTAATTAGGGCATAAAGTTACCATTACTTAATTTTCTTGAAGTAATGCATTACATTACCATTACATGAGTAAAGTAATGCATTACCATTACTTAAGTTTGTGAAAAGTCAATACGTTTTTAAAAAGTAATTTAAAAACTATAAAATAAAGAGTTTTTGTAAATATTTCATAAATAAAACATGCTTAATATATTTACAGGTTCATGTTCACTATCAGGTTCAAATCTAATGACTTATACAAGATTGCTGTTGCACTTGTAGTTCTCAAAGTAAGGTTGGTCCCGTAACATTTACACGTTTATGGCGGAGTTGACAATCTCTGTTATTTATGTCTCTGATTTTCGGAGTATGATTTTTAATGAAAGAAAAGGCTGTATCATAATTCGTGTAGGTGATGCACGAGTTTACACAAAAAAGTAGTAAGTGGCGAACGGTTTATTTTTACCTACTAATTTTTCATGAATTGCAAAAGAAGAAAATCGTGTCAGATAAGTCGGTCTTAAAAATCAAAATGTCGACCGTGACAAATTTTTTCAATGTCAAAGTTCTTGGAATCTTATTGTAAAAAAAATATTTCTAACGTCAGGTGCCTGTATTTGTTATCGGTATAAAAATGTTCACTTTGTTAATTCAGCAGTTTTTGAGTTTCGGGGTTTTCATCAAACTTTTATTACGGATACCGTCCCATTTGTGGATTTTCCCTTGGATCACAAAATTGAATATATCTAATGATTAAAATTATCTACTTTGATAAAGTTGTTTGATTTTCCCGGTTAGTAGTAATTTTTAAAAAAATTCCTCGAGGTCTTATTTGGTATTTCATCTTTATATTAAAGATATTAAAAACCCAAACAGAATTGTTTTTTCCATTTCAGGCAAACCTATCAAATCAAACAATCTTAACCTTTTTTTAACAGATCACAACGTTTCCTGCCAGTTTTTAGAAATATTTAGTTTTAGATTAAAAGCGGTTTCTTTTAATTTATAATGATATAATTGTTATATTAAAAAATAAAAATGAAATAAATATTTATATAAATAAGCTGGCAGTACATTTGAATGAGAACGTCCTATTTTTAATTCAAGAAAATATCTAGTTGCATGTATACAAAAAAAAATCCAAATCGTTAAAATGTATAAATACTGGTTTTACACAAAAACAGCATTAATTTGCTCCTGATAGAATCGTCACACGGCTTATAAGATATTTGTGTTCATGTAATTATCCCCTCGTGAGATAGAGTCGTACTGGTTTTCAGATTCTCCCGACACGGTGACCGTATTTCAATGTTCTGTGTAGATTTCAGCATTTCGTTCATTCCCACCTCGAAGGTTCATTATAATATATAACATTCTTGTATCATTCTTAGTCCCAGGTTTGTTTCTAAAAAATACGTAATTAAGGAATCTACATACAACCTATTTGCTACACACAGTTATTAAAATACTTCTATTTTCTTCCTCACTACGTTTGTCCGAAAAGCAAACAAAAGTGTGAAAAATGAATAAAAACAACCAGTATTAAATAGGAACGCTGCTCGATAGTACTTATTTTTTTCTCACACAAATCACATATTTACAACTATATGTCAGTCCAAAATCACCGCATTCCATTTCATCTGCCATTTTATTTTACGCGTATTACATATAACATATACAACTAGCGTGCGATCTTAGTCCTTCTATTTATGAGGTAGTTCGACCCCAAACCATAGTAGAACTTTCAATTTTTTACTACGCATGTCTGGCTTACTATGGAGCTCGAACTCGATCTGATAAAGTAAATCAACTGATAACGTGGCGGCGATTTTAAAAAAAAAGATGTGTTTGTTGAAAGTGTTTGATGACAACGAGGAGGATCCAAAACTGCAGCATTTGTACAAATTATATTACGGTATGAGATTGAAGGATGCAAAAATATGTATTGCTCTTTTCTTTAATCCACATTTTTTTCTAGCTGAAAGAAGGAAGTACATTTTGCACCAAAATCTTCCCAGATCCGAAATCTAATGTAGATAGTAGTGAAAAATTACTATTATGTCTCTGTTTTAAATAAGTTTAAATTAGTAAAAGAAATCAAACAATTTTTCGTACACAACTCTACAAATACAATGACTGTGTACTAAAACAATGCTTACGACGTCATAACGTCAACTTTACATTATCGATTTTGATGTAGTAATTCCTGTACTATGTGAAGAATTGTAGATTGATTAATCATTTTTACGCTGAATTAGATGTGTTCTCTTTCTATGTGATCTATTCTTAACATTTCAGTTACTTGTTATTAAGAAAATGATAATCAACTTTTTGATTTGATATGAAAATTATACACGGTCATTCAAATTGAAAATTTCGAGAAAAAAAACCCGGTTTGATGAAATAAGAACAAAAAACGGAAAATGTCTATATTTATTGCAAAAATTGGTCTTCTTCTCCATTTTCCTAGCCTAACACTTATGGATTCAGTTATGTAATACAACACCTGTGCATCTTTTACTTCATATTTACTTATTATGAATATATGTGTTTGTACATACATGCACAGTATATACACATAGATAGTTTTATAACATCTCATAGTCATAATAATTTTTTTTCCGAACCGACCCAATGAGACGGTATTTGAATAATTATTTTGTAGTCAGTTCCGTTTTAAAAAAAAGTTTTGGATTGATTGATTTGTCTACGGCGTAAAACGCTTTCTGTAAATTGTTGAATTAACAAAGATTTATAACCACTTTAAGAGTAAATTTAAACAAATATGGCCATTTCCATAATCCAATAAGCTCATTATCTTCTTGAACATCTTTAAAAAATCCTGGGCGTTATACGTTGTTGACTTTTATTAATTAGTTGAAACTAGGTCAATTGACGAAACGACGCAATATTATGAAAAAAATTATCCTAATTCACAACATTTCAGAACATTAGCAGGCATATTGTCGACATCACAGTTTTACCAGTCTTGGGTATTTTGTACATTTCCCATATCTATTTATTTCGGCATTTTTTTTATATAGTTGGTTTACCACACATCGTTTAATGTTAATTTTGTTAAATGATTTTGACTTCTTACAACATTATAATGTATCGAACGGAAATCAGCCTGAAAATTATGCAAAGCTGTAAACTACACCTTTTATTTTTTTCCTAAATTTTCGACATGTTTAAAACATCCTAAAGAAACATATTGATCAATGATGCTTATCGTCGTTTTTTTTAAAAATATATTTAGTAACTGTTCCTTTACTAATGCCGATATAATGGATGCTACTGTTTTCAGTTATCTTTATAACGTCTTTTCATTTTCAAATATTTGATGTTTTTGAATGGTGTGACAAATAATTTTGATAATTCATACATACATAATTAATCGTGAAAAATATAAATTCATTGACTATTATTAATACATTCTCATGTGTCAAGTAGACATTGCATTGATAAAGAGAAGAGTTTGTTGTTTTTTTTACATACACGTATAACTTTAAGAGACAAAGCTTAAGAAAAACATTAAAAATATACAGTAATATTATCGAGAAAATCTAATAATACATGTGCTTAGATAAATGTTAAAATATATGTATACTTGCGTGCAAATGTTAACATATAAGACTATTGTGTTCGTTTATACAGGAACTACGACTGGTAATTAATTGTGGTGCATTTCTTATTTCAGTTTATCATAAAAGATCTCTACATCAATAAAGAAATACATAATTGTATGAAACAGAGACAGCAAAGCTGCATATACAAAAAAAAAATAGAAAACGAAAAATGTAACACTACAATAAACAAGGTCATAAAATGTCCTTTCCTTAAGTATGCTTAATTTGGGCATAACATACACCTTCAGTGATTTCAGTTTTGTCATTGGTGTTTGTTTGTTTTGTGACAGCAGTGTCTTGTTCAACTTCCATGTACAAAAGACCATCTTCATTACGTTTTCTTACCGGATCCTTTCCAGTGCTTCTGTTTGGCTTACATACCTCTGCATAAACATCGCCAGTACTAGCCTCAGGTGTACGGTCCTGACTCCTTTTTGGAACAGCATAGACTGGCATCGAAGACGTACCATCAGCTATGGGTTTATTGTTAGGAGGAACATCATAGTCCGAGTTAATTTTTTTCTTCGTTTTTGAATCCGTCGGTGGTAAACCTAGTTGCTTTTCCTGATCCGAACTGTACCCTAATTCGTCCACAGGTTGCGAAGAGAGATATAAAGGATTGTCAGGCAAGTCTTGGTTGTTATCGAAGGCGTTATTTGCATGTGATATGTCCTCGTTCCCAGATTCACCATTACTTTGTCTTTTTCTCTTCCTAAATGGAGATATTACAATTATACTGCAGGCTTACTCTTTTTTCTCTGAATAACGTTAAAACAATACATGTCAATGTAAAAACTGAAACTAAGATATTTGATAAAAATAACATGACCTGATATAATTAGATGATTACCTGTTTAGAATAACGAAAATGAAAATCCCCAGTACAATAAGTATTAGTATGCCTCCAGCCACAGAGCCAGCAACAATGTCTGAAAAATTTTCATTAAGCCTTTTGTTACTGAATCTTGAAAAATATGTTAAATACCTTAATTAAATGAAATCTTTTTTCAAAATGCGTTTCACAAACTGATTAAAAAAAGGAAAATAATGATGTACTCTGTTCTGAATTTAAAAAATGGAATTCGATATAAAATAAAATTAATTTGCAAACTGTCCTTCTGTCAAAGGTGTGATGGTCATAGGCGCTGTATCGCCGGTTGTGCATAATATAGATACACATGTATAAAAGAATGGGCAATCTAAGTTTTATTTAATTATTTCAAATAATTTGTCTTTTTATTGAATATTATCCAATAAGTCCAACCTTGGATAGAGTAGATAAGTTTTGTGTTTCGGTATGTATTATCAAATAGAAATAACTATCAAAACGTTTTGGCTTGTTTAGATAAACAATTCATTCTCCATTAGTGTTTTAATTTTATTTGTTACGTCAAATGATATACGATGCATATTACGAACACTTCCGGTTTGTTTTAACTTTGCCTTGAGCTTTTGGGTTGCTTTAGGCGCCAAAACAATTATAGAAGAGAAATTTTATGTTAAGATGACTTTTTTTACATTGCTTATTGTTTAAAACAATACCGAGGACTAAATGAACAGCAGATTTAAAATCAGTTCAACTTAAGCGTGTCGTATGAACAAAATTCCCACGGTTCTGGCTCTTCCTCAATAATCATTCTGCCTATTTTAAGTGTTTTACTTTTGATACTGTTACGAAAGACTAATATTAATAGCAAAATTTACCATATATATTATGCACGCGCTGAAAATCACTAATTTCTTGTTAGTAATGTCAATCAGTTTGTCTTATTTTATGTATGTTATTGATGAGAAGACATATTAGTTTCGAAAGATAAAAATTTCACAATTTTGGAATATCGCAATTTTCAATTTATTCCATTTATCAGGTTAAACACTTAAAGGTTTGGTTATAGTTGTTATTTCTTATATTTTTATGATTGTTCGAAAGTAAATTTGTCATAGAACATTTTTTTTTATATTTAAGTAAATAACATTAAGCTTTATTAACTGTAACTTATGAAAAGGATTAATAAAACTCAAGTTTAAAAAAATATATTTGTTTAGTTTATGAACATATTGTTAATCGATCAATGTCTACAATTATAAATTGAAATACAACTAAATGTCTGATATATTCATATTTGTTGTCTATTATTTTACCCGCACTTTCTAAAGAAAGCTCGAGTTAATTGTTGTTACCCTCTTTCGTCTGTCCGTACGTCCGTCCGTCACGTTTTACTTTCTCAAACTGCTCTTGCATCTTTTTAACTACAATGTGGCAAACTGAACTCTTGGAGTTTGATTGCTGGGGTCATGTTGTTTTGTAAAAAGGTTTCTGGTAATTCTGTGGGTCAAATAATTGGTAAAAAGACGTTTTCCCCCAAAACCTTCTCCCTCAAACTCCTCCTACTTTTCAACAATAACAAATCATCTTTGTTTCGTTTGAAATATGTTTAGGGGTGTCCTATAGATGCACAATAAGGTTTCAGAAATTTCAATTTTATCATGGGGGTCTTTTAATGGCTTAAAATGACGTTTTTAGCTCACCTGAGCTGAAAGGTCAAGTGAGCTTTTCTGATCACATTTTGTCCGTCGTCCGTCTGTCTGTCCGTCTGTAAACTATTACATTTTGAACTTCTTCTCTAAAACCACTTGGCCAATTTTCAACTAAATTTGACACAAACTATCTTAGGTAAGTCTGATATAAGTTGCAGAAATGAAAGACCAATCTTTATTCCAAGCGGAGAAAACCTCGAAACTGTAGAAAAAGGGGGTGCCTTTTTAAAAATCTTCTTTTCAAAAACTACTGATCAAATTCAACGTTTTTTAGCCTAAATAATCCTTATGGAAAGGAAAAAATAAATTGCAAAAATCAAGGGCTAATTCTGTTTCAAATTTGAGTAATTTACGAAAATAATACTAAAGAAAGAATGGGGGTAGATCAGTTTAAAACTTCGGGTTCGGCATTTCGTATATCGAAAACGGGACAGTGTAAAAGTAGTCCGGGCTTTATGTCCCGCGCTGTCCCAATGTCCTAATTCGCGTCTAACTTTTTTTCAGTTATTTTTTCAAATACCATTAATCAGATATCAAAGAGCATCTTAGTTTAAGTCGATTGTATCATTTCTGCTTCATATGAAACACTTATAAGTTTAAAATCGCCGATTTTCCTTCGCCAAAAGTGTTGATTCGACATATGTCCCGGGCTACTTTTACACCATCCCATCGAGAATCAGGCAGCCATGTTCGACGCACAAAAATGTGTCAAACTGACAAAGATGAATTTTGCTCGTTGTGCAAAAGTTAACGTGCGAAGGGAATAAATGAAACTTGCATAATGTATTAATGCCAATTTTGTGAAGTAAATTGAGTTTTAATATTTCAATGCGTTGACATGTTTACTTGTGACGGTGGTTTTAGCTTTTTTTTTTATTTTAGTTTCATTTTCGTTAATTATGCCTTTTAACTTGAGGGGAACCATCGCCGGTATTTTGGAATATTTACCTATCAAATCAAACATAGACTTCGGTAAATCAGACGGCTGACTGTTTACCTGCGCAAAATGAGCAAAATCTGATGCACTGACAACATATTATAAAAAAAAAACAATTTTCTATTAATAATTTACTGACTTATCTTAGAGTCAAATTTCGAGTTAAAAGCCGGAGCTGAGGTCATGCTTTAATTTGTTTATATTTAAATGCTGAATAAGAAATACCAAGTTTAAAAAAAACTTAAGTTGAATTTACATGTAATAAATTCATGTAAACAAAAACATGACTCAAAACAAGGTCTGTATCTTCCTAATAATTCTACGATTGACGCTAATGTTTTGGTTCATCATTTGAAATGTCTTTCTTAAGGGATGATATGCAGTAACTACATCTGGTGTCCCTTCTCATATGAATTATATACATAACATCTACACCAATGTGATAGTTTTTTAAACACAAGTAAATAAAAACGAAGTCTTTTAAAGAGTGGCCATAGTTTTGACACATTATTATTATGAGGATAAAAGTATTATCGTTGTTCTTAAAAAACATATTGCAGCGGAAATGCATCTTCGTTTGTAGCCATTTGTTCTTTTTTAATGAATATAGAAATAATGGATGGGTTTTAGTACAATAGAGCGATATGCCTGTCAATACATTGATTAGAATTATCATGTGACAACATTGTTCAGTTTTATAGTTTATTCATCAGTCAAGTGAGTAAGGTTATGAAACGTCGAAATGAATTCACGCCAGGTAAACGACAATCATTTATAATGAAGAAGACCAATAAATTTTTTGAATGTTTTTGGTTCGAGAATTGAGCGCGTTGAGGTACAATTTTTCTTCTTTCAGATATAGGATTTAAAAAAAAAATATACAATAACTAGTAAGTAACTGGGGGAGATGTACCTATAGGCTCTCATATATTATTATCTCTTTATAAAGTGGTTGGAGGGGGGAGGTAAAATAAAGAGAACCGGGGTTTAACCGTAAACTCCTACCATAAAATTAGTTAAATATCTTGCATAGGATCTTATTTTTAGTAAACATGGTATTTCATAAAGGTACAATGTCAAAGATTAAGTTTATGCAAAATAAGTGTAAAATTTGGATATTTTAAGGTATTTTTATTTTGTTATTCTACCGAGGGGCCAAATGGCACAATATTCTTTGAATGTTCATTTAAAGTAAATGTTGATCAGGTGAGCGATGTGGCCCCATGGGCCTCTTGTTTTGTTTTGTTTTTTAATTAAATAACTATGTAAAGCACACATTTCAGCTTTAAGGCTGTACAGGACTCCTGCATATTGTGATGTATACTCCCTATTGAAATAAACAATATAGTATAAATAATTTTCCTCCAAAATAATGTTACCTACTTAATATTCAAGGGTATCAATTTTCGTAGATAAAGTGAAAATCACAAATTCAAGGATACGTGAATTTGTGTCCAAAGACCCTATCAATACAAAGTGTGTTAGTAGAAATTGCGCTTCAATGAACATTGAATTTCGTGGATCAAACGAAATCCACAGAAATTGGTACATGTACTCAACGAATAATGATGAAACTACAGTAACAGTGAAGGGCAATGGGTTAGAGCATTTACAAGTCTGTAAGGGCATTGGGGTCAGAAGTGTATTTTTGGTAATTTTACTACTGATATAAATGAAATTTCATGGATTGGGGGGAGGGGGGGTCTGGACCCTTTACTCCCATCCCTTTCCTAAATTCGTGCGCATGATGATGTACATGTACATGTAGGAACACAGCAGCAAATCCAAAGCCGGCAACCGCCGAGAGGAGGGAGCATAATTTAATTTTGTTTGTAATAATTATATACACCATTTTACTTTCTATGACATGACATGTTAAGATTATTGATTAACTTAAAATTTACATGCAAACAGTTCAACCCCAAATTGTACATAAAGTGCCGATAATGTATATTATCATATGGGAAGGGATCTCATCCTTTATGAAAATTATGATTTTTAAATTTATTACCGGAATTTGCATGTGGAATTCGTTTTTACTTAAATTGGTACAAAACAGTTTTATTTAGGGGGCACACACTTTGTGCGGGTATTACTGTCTAATGACAGCATCTAGTTGACTGATTACATTCATCCGACTGTATGCAACACCTACATTACACCCCTGCGAATGTGTTCGGAATGTATTCTTTATCGTTGCTAAGTATGTAATAAATCCAGAGGTGCTCGAATGAAAGTTCACGAGACTTCACCGAGATTTGTTAAGTTCCTGTGAAATTTCGAGCGGAAGTATAAGTGTTCGGATAATATTCTAAAAATACGTAAGTACTGGTCGTTTTTCATATCGTATCCTACTTTGGTTTATGTTAAAACATGAAATTATTTTTATAAGTTCGTCTTATTTCACCATTTAGCGGTTTTTTATATTAAACGATAATATTCAGAACAGAGTAATCGTTCGTGTTCAACCACGTGTTGAGTGGTTGAAAATATAAACATTGCGTGGCTTAATAAATTCCTATCCATGTTTGATGCTTGTGGTGTGCAATACCATGTTTTAAAAAAATAATGGATGTCTGTTTTGCATAAAAACTTAGTATATCGAGTCATTTTCAAGGAACATTCTGCATAAAATTGTATAGTCTGTTTCACTATTGATGCTATTACTAGGTCAGGCGCGGATCGAAAATTAATCCTCAGGGGGGATCTCTACTTAGCATGTTAATTGTCGCAACAGCTGACAAAAACTATTTTTTGTATTGTCACATTTATTTCTAGAAGACATTTTATTCACCAATTAATGAAGATAAAGTTTAAAATCAATAAGTCTCTAAATTTAATACTTGACTACTATAGTACCTATAGATTCTATGAACTAGACTATAAACACGAGGCACGATTTTTACTGCGAAACTGAAAGGGTCAAATAAAACCACGTGGTCTAAAATTTAAATGACAATAACATTCGCAGGGGTGCATTATATTTGTTGAACTTGCGTTGTTTGTAAATTAAAATGATATGCCAAACAAAATTTTCAATGAAAGCTGTACTTCTCTTAAACAATCTTCAATCAGATTATGCAAATGCATATTTACACTTGTTTGTGAATCAGAATGATATGCCAACCAAAATTTTCAAAGAAAACTGTACTTCTCTTCGGTTATACAAATGGATATTTACATATCGCATTCTCTGGATCATCTTTTGTCGTATCCATTGTCGAAGCAACAAAATTTAAAAATTTTGTTGATAGAGTGAAATCTGAGGGTGTCGATTCTGGTGTTAAAAAAGTGGTTGATGATGCCTGCGATAGCCCTGCATTAGTAAAAGTTACGGTTTTTGTTGCTGTTGAAGTTTTTCCCGAGGCTATGATAGTAGTAGTTCTAGGATTAGGATCAGCAGTTGGAGTAGTAGCTATTGATGTTGCTGCTGGACCTCCGCATACTACACTCACATTACTTTTGCTAACACCTGAAAACCATAACAAAACATATTTTATAACTTTTTATCTCTCGTTGCACAGCTGTAGCGCGAGGGAGTCATTGATGCGGGAGGAAGCCGTAGTGCCTGGAGAAAACCCACGTTTTAAGCGGGCGACCACCTTACCCTTTCACAAACAACCAAAACCAAAACCTTCGTAATCACAATAAACTATATTTAACAATTGTCGGTCATTGAGAGGTCATTCATATTTATTGCATGTGGTTACTTTTAGCCCTTTGTTTGAAAAATACAATACCAAATACCAATATTAAGGATGTCAACGAATACTCGTTTATTGATTGGTCATACCAATCATCGACATGATAAAATTGGAAACGACAAATTATTTTTCTAAGAGTTTGTGCAATTAATGAATTTATAATATATATGATTAATTCCTAGCTCTCTGATTGGCTCAAATCCAACTATCTCGAAAAACAGAACCTTATATTCACATGCACGTCAATATAACATTTGATTTTCTCTATATTGGAATAAAAATAGCTTGTCCAATGAAACGTCGCGTTTCTCAATTCGTTCTGCTATGGCTTCAAACTAGAACGTTGTTTAATAACACGCAATTTAATATGTTTGTATCAATTTGTCGCTGAATTATATAATAAAATAATTATTGCTGTTTTTATTCGATCAATACGATGATTAAGTTACCCGAGAAGTACAATATTCACTGAATCGTCGTACAGACCTAAAAATGTATATTAATATTAACCAGTTTCTTTTTTGAGATCCATGTTCTGTAAATTAGAGTATGTTCCGGGAACGGTGCCTGTAATAATATGGTTTATTAAAACAGCTACATTAAGTATATTGGCGTCCAGCATCTGTTCTGATTTAGCAAAATTACGTTTTTGGAAAGACAAAAATATGTACCTAATATAATGATGTTTTTTAAAAATGTGTATTATAGTGGTATCTGTTAAAAGGCAATTGTATAAAATTTAATCAGTTATCTTAAATTATATGTCTTTAAAAAGTAAACTTTAACTCTGATAATATATGGGTCAATGATTTACCTGGAAACAAGACACATCAAATTTGGTGATTAATGTACATGTAGCTCAATATGATGTATATTAGGATTAATATCATGAAACTCATATTACATTATATGGCTTAGTTGTGTTACATACTCTATTTTAGGATACATCATATGACAAAATTCTAATACATATCATTTAACAAAATTAAAATTATACTAAAGTTATTACCGCGATCAAAGAGAAGACGCGCACATTACTCTCCAATATACCACGAACGTCATCAAGTAAATTATCCGTTCAGAAAAAAAATCAATAGCCTCGATCTTATCAAAACCATGTCAATTTTATGTCTTAGTTCCAGTCAAAATAATCAAGATTACACTCCGTACCTAAATCTAGCTCTGTACTTCATTAACAAAGCTTAAGGAAGAATTTTTTTCTGGTTTTCGACTTGTGAAACGTAAATTTGATTAATTGTTCATTAAATCAAGATGAAAGGATATTAAAATAGTATATTTTTCTTCCTTTTTTATAATCATACAACTTTGAATAGAAAAAGTAATCAATGTTTAGAATCTAACAAGGACTATATTTTTGGCATAATATTGGCGAAGGAAAATATCACATGTTTCGCAATTCAGAATTGCTGCAGATTAAGGAGTCTGTTCTAGCATTTTAAAAACAATAACATTAATGGTTTTTTTTTTCAAATGTGAACTAATGATATGATACTTGGGTTTCAGAATATGTTTTTAAATATGATTTGCCTATCAAATTCTCTGTTACATTATTATAAACTTTTTAAAGCGTTCATTCTATACATTGAATTTATTGAAAAAAATTACTAAAATCAGTGTTTCTCTCTTATTAAATGGTCAATATATTAGCTTTTCTGTCAATTTATATCTTTATATATAGTCTTCATTATTATTATACATAAAATTCAGAAATATTTTATTATAGGAAGCATAAAAAAATAATCAAAATTTCTTCAAAATTTAAAATAAAAAATAATGGAAACGCGGGTTAAGCAATATCAATTCTAGTACAAATATTTATTCTTATTTAGTAGTATAAGCTGTAAGACATTCTGATATTCTATCATTAAATTGAAGAATAGAATATTTAAATCTTTAACAAATGTCTACAGAACTACAAAGAGCTACACTTATTTTTAACATCCTTAACGTCGAGGAAAAAGGTAGTGACAATGATCTGACCTTTTTCTGCAAAAACAAAAAGGTCAAATTTGATTAAACTGATAGAATCATATGGTAATATAATCCGTTCGACTGTGGCAAAATTTCATGAATTTCTTACTGTAAGAAAGATGTTTGATTAAGAGAAGACTCCTTCCTTGATCAACAATGCAAATAATAAGTTTGGATTATTACATGTATTGACCTAAATACGTGACTTCAATCTGCTCCAAAAACCATGACGGCCTCCGGCATACGTCACCTATGATTAAGATTTCGTAAATTAACCAAGCCTGCCGAGTGCATAATACGTATCACTAAATGCATCATTCATTCAAGGAACCAAAAATCAAACGGCACAAACAGCATCCATGCAAAACGAATGACAAAGTTGATAAATTAAGGTGGCTCTATACACCACTTTTTGATGACGCAGTACGCAAAAAAGTAAATATGGAAGCATGCAATTCCGGATTCAAACTGAGACGAATAGTATGGTAACCACTCTTTTAAAAAAATTGTTAAATGAATAGTCTTAGATTTAATTTGATAATCATTTCTTATAAGTAATGTGGTCTGTGACACCTTCACGTTGTGTAGTATTATTTATCGAAATAAACAATAAAATCAAGTATAATTTTTTAAATAGTTTCTTTCCAACTATTGACATCTTACAGCGTAGCGCAGTGGGTAAGTGGGTTCAGTTCAAACCTGTAGCTTATGAGTTCGAATTCCGATGAGGACAATAAAATTTGTAACTTTCCAAAATTTTCTAAAACGTATTTTTTGGTTGAATTATGTAAAAGAAATTTCCAAACCGGTGAAAGTATTTCAATTATAATATACTTAAATCCACATTGATATTGACAGACGTTCCTTACCACTCCTTGCGAGAGTGGCTTTGAATTTCTCTCAGATTGGGATACATAAATCCTATTAGTTAATTTTCCCTTTACTTATTTGACTTAGTTTTGCATTAAAGCGAATAAATTCACTTCTATAGGCTTATAATGAAATGTGTATTTATTTATCATTCCATCATGATATATAGGAAATTTTCTTCACCTCAGAAATGAAAAGTCCCCAAGATGTTTAGGCCTTGGGACTTAGGAACGATAACTCTTACCTGAGGAACTTTCATACCAAATAAAATTTAAAATATTTTTTGTGTTTATTTGCAATGATTTTCATTCAATTTTTTTTATGTCACAGTTATTAAAATACATGTTCTTATAAAATCAAGCAGCTTTTTCAGATGATTTGTCAACAGAGTAAGAAGATATGAAAAATTATGTTCTGGGAAAATACTAAAGAAATTGCAATAATAACATTTTTGAATATTAAGAAGTGTTATATTTATTTTTAGGTGTCCGAAGGAAATATCCATCATATGACAAACAAATTTCTCTCAATTTGTTAATACAATGTAGTTAACTTTTTAAAAATTATTTTACAAAAACACGAACATTTAAACAATCTTTAAAAATACCTATAGTACCCCTATCATCATTTTAATATTTGATAAGTATAATTATGTTTTGTGGTCTTCTATTGAAAATTGGAATAAACTGTGGGTGTATAGAGCCACCTTAATTAGCTTGTCAAGTGAATAAGTATTTTGAAGATAGGAAAAGTATAAACTTAGTTATAGTTATCAAATGGAACCTGCTCAAAAAAACGTAAAGCCCATTTAGCATCCGAACCTACGTATACAAGGCTTAGATTTTTTATTTTAGCCGGTCAAGATAATTAGATATAAGTATCATGCATTTCTCCAGCCACGTAAGTTTATTCAAGATAAACCCTGTAATAATGTAGATATGTCTATCAAAGGAGACCTGGTCCAAAAACCTGTAATTCTTTATGAATTCATGTCTAAAAGTAAGTTGTTCTGTGTCCCAATTTCCCAAACTATTAGTAAAGTACGGACATTTTTTCTTAAATATTTATAAATAATTAAAGTTACCTGTTTGTTTAAATTCAAGACACTGATAAAACGTCCCAGATGTATAAGATTGAATGTATTCTGATTGTAGGTACACTGGACTGCCAAGCGTCAGAGCTGATCCTTTTACAATTGGACAGCCGAAAATAAACATATTATTGACTTTAACTTGAGTACTACACGACGTTATTTGTTGTTCTGCCGCTGTCATATATATATTCCCGCCAAACGAAGTCACAGTGCAATTGCATGGCTGGTTTATTTCCTCGAAGTCAATGTAAATAGATGGTCCATATGTAATTGATCCTTCGCAATTTTTTACTGACATGTTTTTAACTACAAAATATATCAGCACATATAAATGGTCAAATCACTCTCAACAATATTAATATTTAAACTGAACAGACACTAGAAAACATTATGAATCTTACTTACCGTTAAAGGGACACTGTCCTATTTTAAAAGAAAAGGAATAAAAAAAATCAAATAATTTTTATCGACACCATTTTTCATATAACGGCTAATTTGAATAAATTTTAAATACATATATATTAACAAAAACATAATGTTTTTACCGTTAACAGATAAACATGCGTATATATTTACAAATAAATACACAAATGAAAAAAAGATTGAAGTTATTCAACATATCGATTTATTTTGATTTTTTAAAAAAAAATATGTAGGTAGGATTTATATGGAGGAGGTTATCATTATATCGAATTTTAATTCATATACAATGGTTAGATAGGTTGAACAATGCGCACATACATTTGAAATGTTTCACATACATCGTAACATTTCAACCATTTTTGAAATAGTTGATTTATTGTCTTAATACTTCCCTCCTCCTGGTACATGTATCAATCATGGTGTTTAAAATGATAGCAATAGCAACTCCACTTATTAGGTTTACCTGAATATCTTACGAAAATTGATCGTAATTCATAGATGCCTGACTAGACAGAAATCTACACCCTCCAAAGAACAACCTAGTTGTCAGCGTTAGAATATTACGCATTCTTCTAATTTTCAAATAAATATTGTAAAAGATGCATTGTTTACTTTTAAAAATGTCAAGTTTAATTTAGTAATAAGTTACCATAATTGATAAGTTTCACGTCGTTCAATAATGTCTTCTTTATACTTTTTATGCTTACTTTGCGAACGATCGAAACTAAAGCTACACTGAGAGCACGAACTCTGCGAATTTGAACCACGGACTGACATCACACATATTTACATATATGGAAAAATTGACCGTTCCTTCTCAACCTATGTAACATTTTTGATCGACAATAATAAATATAATTAACGCACGTTTACTCACTTTTAATGAATAATTGATTAGATGCTTAAAAGAAAGATGTAAAGATAAACAATAAAATGCTTTCTTTGGTGCATCATTCGGGCTATCAAAATAGCTTGCATCGCTAAATTACAAATTTTTTCCTGCATTGAGAGCTACTTTCATACCCGCAGCCTGCATGAAGCAAAAATTAGAGAAAAAAAAATTTTGCGCGTGAAACATGCCAGACAATGCATTTTACCAGTTGTATTCGGCTTTAATAAAGTTAAGAAATAAACACAGGGAATTTGCATGTAGAAATAAAAACTAAAACTAATGAAGACCCACACCCGAAGTTCCCATAAACAGCAGAAATTACCCATGTACTACCAAATCTTACATTTTGTTGGCACAAGAAAAACATTGGCCACAATTATACAAATAAAATCATTCATTTCAATTCATTTCAAATTGTATTTACTAACAGGGAAGTGAAGCATCTGGTATATACAGGTTTGACAAGTCTAAAATAAGTTATTGCCAATTCTAGGTATAATTCGAGATAAGTAATGAAGTTGCTGTTTGTTGTAGTAAGTAAATATAAAATCAGTAATTAAAAATCTGTTCTTTGGGTATCAGGGTTAACTTTTTCTTTCAAAAACACCTATTTAGTGGTAAGTTACAGATAGCAACAACGCATCTTTATACAAGAGTCTACGAACATAGCAACGTGTTTTTATTATTTATGAATAAATAATTTTTGTTTGATTAAGTGTATTCTGTCATTATAAATGATTTTACATTTTTAACATTTTCTTTAAAACTGTTGTTATAAACTGTTGTTATTTTTTGTTTGAAACACTTCAAAAATTTAAAGAGTTTAAATTGTAAAATTGATCGCCTCACTATGCAAAATAAACAAAAAGGCACAATTAAAAAAAATACTCTCTACCCCCCCCCCCCTCCCCCAGGTTCTAGGGCGGAGTGAAAATGGTTATAGGTTTATGGACAATAACATTGCTACGACTGTTTGTACAGAACAATAGCTTGATGAACATTCATTCGCCATCAATCGCCTGTTTTCTTATTGCATTTGCGATTAACTCAACAATATATTTTTTCATCAATAGCAAAGATAAAATACGACAGCAACGATTGAAATCAATCACCCGTGACGAAACGCCACACAGATTAAATTTCTTTTTTTGCGCGTGCTTAATAGGACTGGCATTTTTTGGTGGTGATGATCTTTGGTATTAGTTAAATAAGAAGAAACACATAGCATTGCCAAAACGATCATTTAGAAAACAACCAGAGCCGTTGGAATATTGTTGTCTGACGACAGATTGTACTCACTTTAAATTTGTTGATTTTTACGTTGTTTGAATAATTTAAAAGCAATCCGATTTCCATCGGAAGATTTAAAAAATCCAAAAGCTCTGAGCGAAATTCAATCAGATCGAAAGAGTTTGTGAGTTTTAGCAAAAGTCAAGATTTCGGGTCGCAACCAAAGGCCAATGTCAATGCATCGTTCTTTACTTTTTGAAAGTTATAAGGAAATCAGTCACCCCGACGACAAGACAAATAAAAATTTATGTATTTTTTTCATATAGTAAATACACTATACTGGGTGAACACTTTAAACTTTGGTTCAGTGTACATTACTAAATATCATTACGTAACTATCATAATATTACATATACGTTTATCATAATCATAGAAGGCAATGCTATAGGAGTAACGTTTGCATCCCTAGTAAATTATAATAAACAAGAAATAGATTGCTTTTTTTTAAATTGTAATAAACAAAGTCAAAACAATAAGAAAAAAAACGATGCAAACCGATTTCAAAATAAAGAAAAAAGGAAACACATGGTTTATGGATAATATAAAAATTAATATGGCTGTTTGTGATTTTGGAAACAGTAGGTGAACCATGTGACCATATTTTTAAGGGTAAAAATTAGACCATATCTATTAACTAAAGGCTATTTTAATTTGTTATTCTAAACCAATAAGTACACCGTAAATCAGGACATTGTATTTTCATCGCGATGGATATCATGATTACTTATTGTCTGTTACTGACTGGAATAAAAAACACGACACAACGTGTTACATAATAATAACCGTTACATTAAATATGCTCATGCAATACCCTTTCACTGCACAGATCGTTACCCTGTTGAAAAATTCAATCTTATGAAAATCAAATAGTTTAGATAAAATAACCTTACCGTGACCAGGCTACGCTCAGGTCACAGTAAGAATTCGTTCCATATACATGTACTTGCAAATGTAGCAGCCGCGAAGTCCGTTAAAAGGAATATGCAGGGGAAAACACATTTTGATTCTTTACAAACCTTTTTGAACATGCAGATATATTTAATTCCACAAGATATCCATTTTATATGTCGTACTAACTAAAGGCATTTTGTTAATATACACGTTTGATTTTGCCTGCCATTTTGTTGGAAATCGCACTCGGAACGTCTCGGGTTTTATCATACAATGTAACATTGCGACCGTAAACAGCGAATTTTCAAACGTGATGTTTAAACGGGAGTGATTTTGCTGCAAAAACAGTTAATGTGGTAAAATGTGATTATAAAAGAGCAACACTGTAGGTATTTGAGACCAATCATATGAAAATTTAGGGGAGATACAGCGCGATTAATTTTTTTTTAATCTGCTAAGAAGTGAGTATATGGGACGAATTCTATCGTTAAACCGAGTCCGTAGGACATCTGTCATTTTAACGATAGAACATCCTATCTACCAATAGTTATGATACTAAAAAAATAATAGGTCTTGAACCCCCTAACTCCCAAAGTCCCACCTGGCGAACAAAATATCCATTCGACCCCTCCGAAGAATAAATAATCATTTATGGGATCCGCGCATGCTTTAGTTTGACATTCGATTTCGTGCATGTTACATGCATACTGTGACATATGATATCCATTAAGAGGTTTTTTGTTTCGAATCATCAAACCAAGTGCTGGAAGTAATAATGAAGAAAATAGATACACAGTTTATAAATTAATTAATGTAGAAAGGAAGTAAAATTCTAAAGCTCATGTTTATCATTAATTAAAATTAAAAGATGTAAGATAAACAAAGAATCCCTGGCAGATTAATTCATACTCTAGGTAATATTTAGCTCTTTAGAAACATTATATCAACGTACCGTTTGCTGTCAAAAACATACCGATCACAATCACACAAAATAGACCCTTCATTTTAAACTGAGTGAAGTCGCACAAACCAGGAAGTTGAAAACAAAATTTTCATACTACCGGTTTTACAAGTTTAAATTTAGAACCTGGTTGTTTTTATGCGAAATCAGTCACGCGTGGATTCAGATTACACATTTAAAATCCAGTCAGTATGTGTGTAATCTCCTTATGTCATTGATCCGTGAACATTTAAAATGTTCTTTAAATGTCTCATTGCGAACAATTGTTGAAAAGAGCTCTAAATGCACAATTAATATTCTTATGATTGTTGATTTTGCCTTTCTTAACATTTTTGCGTAAACAAAGCTGTTATACATCTCTGTGTATTTATTAAGAATGTACTATTTTATCTAAACAAATGATATTGTAAATAGTTTTTCGTACCGGATTTCCACATGTGAATATTTTACGAGTAGGGTTGTGAATATTTAATGAGTGATGTTAGATTAGTTGTTACACAAAACCCATCATTCGTCATTCGATCGAACGTACAATACGCAAACCTTTTTTCCAGTGATATTAAAATGCATTATAAATTATATACAGGTATTTACATGTACAACTAAACAAAACATGTTCCCAAATAAATATATGTGTCAATACCAGCTGCTCTGGAGTCGCCCTAGATTGTTTTTGATTATTCATATTCACTAAATTTAGTTATTTCAATTTTAAATTATTTTAAACATTTTTTTTTACTTTGTGCACGTGGTATTTAAACGTATTTTGGTTCAACTTGCATATGAAATTTTCAATAAACATATTTTGTATTCATAAAATTGTGGTAAAAAATCGACATAGTTCAAATTTACTTTACATCCGAATGAACAAGAGTAAAAGTGGGATATAGACCTTGACATATATTCTGGAAATTTTAATGTTAAAAATCTTATAATGGTTTCTTTATATTTGAAATTCTTAATGTGTAGCAAAGATATTGCATTCTATGTATAAATATCATTTAATTCTGATGAAAACAAATTTCATTTTGTTTTTTGTTTATTTTTGAGTGCGTATTCCTGATGTAATTTAACTCGGGCAGGAAAAAGAGAGACTTCCATACACGCCAATGGCACGGGCTTTAAATATGAAACTAATGACAAAAAATAATCTTTACGTTTACTGAAATAATACATTCCATTTCAGGGTCTGAATACCGGTAAATCGTTTTAGTCTGTATTAAAAACATTGTACTTATCCATATCGATCAGGACTTTGCTATATTTTAATAGTGTTAATTATTTATGAGCAAAAATAAAGAAATCCGGAATCTGAAGCGTTCAAATTTCAACTTTTTAATCGCCAATACCTGAGTATCTGGTTTACAATAGATTAATTTTGTCATGGGGCTGATCCACAATTTACTGTTTTAATAAGAGAAGAATATAAGTTCTACAAGGGATCTTGAAGTCATCAGTGTATTGAAAATAAATAAAATTATAGAACACATGAAAACTACAAAGTAGCAATACAACAAGGACAGCGCACCAGCGGTTTCCTTACGTGCAAGCCTAAGCGCCTGGGGCTCGTAACATAAAGGGTACTTAAGTCTAAGACAGTGCTTAAGTAGGACTTATGTTCATTCTTAGACTTAAGTCCGTAACTAGAAGAGTGCTTAGCTAAGACAATTTACCCAAAACTTAGGCGGCCGGAAGAGTTATAACACGGAACTAATATGTTTATTTCTCATTTAAAACAAATAGTGGAAGAGACATTAAAACACAAAATCAATCTCAGTCCAGTGCATTTATTTTCCTATTTGCAGTGGCGTTGTCACACCAATAAAAAGTGTTTGGAACATTTTAGTTTACGCACAAAAATTGATATTTTAAACCATGTGAAAAGACCATCCAGCCTAGGGAAGTAGAGCTTTCTTTAATGATCTTTGCCTCTTAAGTCTATTGGAATAAGGTAGAAAGGGCATGGTTGTGTCAACACTTAAGCTACCCCCTTCTCAAATTCTTTTTATCTAACTCAATCAATTTGTGCGTGCACAGGTTAAATCTATAGTTTATATTAAAAAAACAAGAACATTTGAATGAAATGTATGCTACTTTTTTATCAAATATATGAGTACATGTTAATTTGTACACTATGAATAAAAACAAACATCAATTTTTTTTTGCACGTTTCTGTCGCTCTAAAATATTATTTCAAATAAAAATAATAATACACTTCCCAAAGTTGTTCAAGTGCAAACGTAGAATATGCTGATCTAGGAGGAAGTATAGAAAATGGGGATGGGGGTGGGAAAGGTTTAGTTTTGTAAAATGTACTCAAATTTGTCATGCTGCTAAATTCGGAGTCGAATTGCGGTAAATAAATCAAATAAAAGAACTGAATATGCAAAAATGAATAACTTTTTATTTTGTTGTACGATGGTAAATGTTTAGATAACGGAATAATCAATTAAAATACACAAGTTTCTTAATTAGGACCGCTTTTGACGAAATGATTCGAGGGCCTTTAACAATTACTTTCTATGACATTGTTTCTAGTTACGCAAGCTATAATTATTTATTTTCATATTAACTCTATAAAAATGAATGATGATTAATATAATGCACCATAAAATATATAAAAAAGCGCAAATGACAAAATCGTGGTTCGATTAAACAAATTCTGATTCATCGAAAAAAAATGAGTTCAGTAAAGCTGTTCAGTACGTAATAGGAGCAAGTCATTGACAAAAGTTCACTATGACTGATAAATCATTAAGACGAAAACGAAAACATGAGCACAATATTGATATGTGTATAATATGCCAGGACAAAAAGTCGGACATTTCAGAGCTTAAAAGCGAACATTCAATAAGGACATTATTGGATAGGGCATCTCGTCGTAAAAAAATTAAAGATGCAAAATACTATGAGGCTATTGATAGAATAGAGCAATTGAAGACATCAGATAGAGTTCTGTGTCACAGGAAATGTCACAGTGATTTTATACATCCAAAATTTATAAGAGTAATGGAAAAGAAAGCTAATTTTCTTGAACCCAGATCAAATGTAAATAAATATGAAATGCCATCCTCTTCTACAGCCTCCAACGTTATATCGTCAACAATCCGATCTTCACGGAATTCATTTAAACCTGTAGATTGGGATTTATGTTTATTTTGCCAAGAACAGAATCGACAGAAACTTTTTAATATAACAACATTTTCTGTTAGTGAACTGATCCTTAAGAATGCAAATATGATAATACACTTCGTGTTAAATTAGGAAATGTATGCGACTTGATTGATGCAGAAGGTAAGTACCATCTAAAGTGCTTAAATACCTGCAAATATGAAACGCAGAAAACAGAGAAAGCGTCCAAATGTGAAGATCTAGCCATGATATTTCTTGTTCATGAACTTGAATATGCAGCAAAAAAGCACTAAATTTTACAGCTCTCTGATATTTGGAACAGATATTGTGGATTGGTTGAAGAAATAGAATCTGGGATGCCCCAGTTTTACATTACTCGAAGATCCACATTCAAAGAAAATCTACAATTAAAACTGCAAAATATTTTTCTGTTTCTTCGTTCCCTCAACAGAGCAGTGTCTGAACGTGAAACACTTTTAGTGGCACATATTTGGTCTGAATCTCACTTTGTAGATACACTACATGAAGGGCAAGATATTGTAGATTCTAACTATGCCATGTTATAAACCTCCACACAACTCCTTCCATGAACTTGTACATGTTGCATTGAGACTAAGGTCAGATCTGCAAGAGAAAAGTGGACATAAAGGTTTAAATGGAAGTGAGGAGAATGCCATAAACTGTGTTCCAGATAGTGTTCTCATGTTTCTGAGTCTTCTTTACAGTGGGCAAGAGGTTTTCGAAAGTGCTGTTTATGCAAACCGTCCGGGAGGCTCTAGACAAAAGAAAGTAATGAGCGTTGCTCAAGATATTGTGTATGCGATGCTTGTACCTTACACCAAATGACAAGATCAAAACAGCTTTTAAACTTATTCAATAGTGCCGTTGTAACGAAGAATTTTGACCCGGGTTGGAAATTGACCCCGGGGTCATTTTTCCACGTTAAATATTGAGACCAATGGTGTTGAATAAAGAACATAATCAGTTGAAAATTGACCCGCATCGTGGAATTTTTATCATGAAACCGGTTCAAAATTCAACAACAACGAAACACAAATTAACCTTGAGTTTAACTAAAACTTGAGTTTATTCAATTAAAAATTATCAGTTTTTACATATTTATTTTTTAGACTTACATGTTTACATGTTTCGGCGGGGGAGGGGTGGGGGGATGATACGTAAATAATTATTTTTTGAAATTACATATTATCCCTTTAAATATGTAATAAGTATTGATTAAGAGAATCAAAAACGCTTTGGAGCTCTAATATAAGTATAAACATGGAAAACAATTTTACAATTTTATCTATATGAAAAATCAGAACTACCATAAAGTACATAGTTCATATAATCAAAGTACTGAAGAACTTTCGGGAGTTGATTTTGTCGATGTTTATTTATTTTAAAATCAATGATATGTTATTTTGCATGACAAGTACATGTATACGTAGTTTCTAATTTGAATTACGCATATTTTTATAATATGAATTTTTGAAATTTTTCGACTAGAATGTCGAGAAACCTCCATATGAATCATAATAAATAATATTTAAAGATAAAATTAATTCAATCAAACTATGTATCAGTGGTAGAAATATTTCTCGAAAATTGTATGGATCCAAGCAATATTGAACTCTAGTTTCGTTCAACCAAACGCTCGGCTGACACCGTAAATCTCCGACAAGGGTTTACGGAGACAGCCGAGCGTCGAGTTGAACGAGACTATGTTGAACTCTGGCGTAGGAATACATACGACTACAAAAAATATTTAAATTGTTCGTACCATTTAAAATCTGACTATTTTAAGGTATTTGTAAATAAGTTTCCTTGAAAAACAATGCTTTAGCATACATTACATCGAATTCATCAATTATTTTCAAGAACTAAGTCTTGTCAGGAGCAATGATTTGTGCTGAGGTCCAAACACTGTTTCACTTTCGGTTTGTCCGAGTGACTGCATAGGAGAGTTGATTAAAAATCAACTCCCAAAAAGGTACACTTATGTAAATAAGTTGTTTAAGGAGTTCGTCTCTTTGTTGAGTTTACCTTGGATATCCAGGGGAAAAATCACATTTCCATCAGATTCAGACTCACAGTATTAACATCGACTCTCATCAGTTAAAAAAAAATCCTTAAATAAGTAAGCTTTACTAGCTTTATTCCGTAATTGACGTAAAATAATATTTCCTATTGTCTTAACTGAAAGGTTTGTAAGCTCTAGGTATATTTTGTTTTTTAAGTTTTGACTTAAAAGAAAGATAAAGTTGATGAAAATTTCTTTTCTGCATGAAGATTATTCCATAATTTACATGTAGACGGAGCAAAGCTATTGTAATAAGTATATAGTGGTAGATAAGAAAAAAGCTCATTCGACCTAAGATTATATGAATCTTCAGTAAGAAAATATGATTGAATTCAATCTAACATATCTTGTGGTGCTAAACCATTTATAATCTTGTAGAATATAATTAGTTTATGTTTATCCCTTCGAGATTGCAAGGTTTCCAAATTAAAGAGGTTCGATCCTCTGATTTTGGGTAGCCATTTTGTGTCACCTCTAGTCTGGAAATTCTGTGTCATATATGAATTCTACTTGTAAATTCCTTTTTTACAATGCCAAATAAACTAAATTGAATAAAATAGTGAAGGAAAAATTCCATATTTAGAGAGTGTAGTAAGGGACTATATTTTGTGGCGGAAGGTTTTTAAGAAGAAAATGAACATTTTTCATAACTCAGTTGTTTTAGAGTACCGTCATTTTGGCTTTCTTATTTTCCGTGCAGACCAACTTTTCAGATAGTTTATGCATTGGGATATCTTCGCGTTGTTTCAAAAAACATATTTCAACAATATTTCAATATTTCTATCGACATATATTGGCATATATAAGTGATATTTCATAAAAGTAAAGAAAAAAGCAACTCCAATTTTCCCCTAAAATTAGCTTATTTCATGCCATATCTCAAAATTTACATTATAGACCCATACTTTTGGGGGTTTTTTTCTGAATATTTAAGTTTCTTTTGACAAGTCTGTGAGAATTTGAGAAAAAGTTTGAGACTTTTTAATTATTTAATTGAATGTTGAATCGTTTATGAATAAAAATAGTATTTTTTCAGTGCAAAAAGGTCAAAATATCCATAAGGTGACGTAATTGCAAACTTTTTCACTATGATAATTTTAATTTTATTAATTCTAAATAATGTAAATTTGTATTTGATACCATGGTTCATTTCGATAAAAAATTATAGAGGGAAAAGCAATTTATGTGCAATTCGCACTTTCAGTGCAGAAAGGTCATATCAAATACACCGTAGTACCGAAAGGAGCATATAGACCCCACTATTTTGTTTTGAATTTTGGTTTAGATATATGTGTAGATGTTAAAAAAATGCTTTATAAAAAAACTTAGAGACTTTTGATCGCAGGATCCAACGTCCTTAAGCTCACTATATAAAATTATTTTAAAAGAATTAACTCTGATCCCTGTCACTGTCCTGGTTGCTTCAATTTTTACATGTTTAATAAGCAATTCTGATTTTCCCTGATACAGCTGTTCCAAACAACATCACCATATTCCAATCTACATGTAGGTCTGATAAAAGCCGAATTTTAACAAGTGTTAATCTATCAATTGTATGCTTGAGATATCTTAATATATTCAACTTTTTGTATGCCTTTTCATGTATACTATTGATATAATTAGACCAACCATTCTCCGACTTTATATTTAGATGCAAACCTACTTTTTTAAAAATTGATAACATTTTTGCTGTAGAGGGTATATGTTTTTAATTTTGAGAAAATATATTACGTCAGTTGCCTGTGTGTCTAATTTACAGGTAAATAATAATGGAATTGAAAACTCAAAATGATAAAAATAAATTGCATTTTTTAAAAAGAATTATGACTCTGTAAAAGAAGAAAATTGGATAGTGCTTCAATAAAGTTAATATGAGAAGTTTATGAAAAATTAGTGTTAAGTCGTAAAAAAAAAATTAAAAACATGTGTAAATATGTATATGCTGTGTATATACGTATAAAACAATATATATAAAAACAGGAAAATATGACAACCATTGATTTATTATTTTGTCAGGGAAATATTCTGACTTCTTCAAATTAAGCATAGGTATCCGACATTATATCCATTTTTCTTGATATAAATATATATACCATTTACCCAATAAAACAGTATAGAGGTTATATATTTTCAATTATTAGAAAAATATACAACGTCAGGTGCCTGTCAAATAGAGGTCTGTTGAATTGCCTAAAAATTGACGATAACGGGCAATACAGTTGTAAGATATATTTATCAGAGATTATGACAAGTTTAAACTTCAAATTCGATCTGTCACACGAGGGAATGAAAACCATGTCATCTATGTCAAAAAGTATTCTAGCCCTACTCGCCTGTTCCATTCCGAAGCAAACGGTCATCTTCTTAGCTTTATTCACATAGTATTGTAATAATACATGGATATCATATTTTCAGTCTCAAAACTAAATGATTAATCGGACATATCAACCTGAAAGAAATTAGCCACGTCCGCATATGTATCAGACAGTATGAACATTTTAAAACTGAAACTTTCAAATATGTGCATGATTGTACATTTAAACCGTGTAGAGCAAGTTCCAGTTCAGATCAAAACTCTGAGGTTGAGGTCAATTCTCAACAGGTTCAATTATTATTATTTTCTTAAAATAATATTAATATTTGTATGCGAGATATTTCCTCTCTTAACTTTTCGTCACAGTTTAAGACAAACCAGGGGTCTATAATCTTTTTTATATAACTCACTTGTCCACGGGCAAGTGATACAACAAATTTCACTTGACAGTTAAAAAATTACAATCATAAATTTTAAGATTCTTTGACATCATGATCATGATCGAACATTCATGTACATTTCAGATTGTTCCCAAAGTATATGGTCTTCAGGCTCAGCTACATATTTTGTAAGCGAGACAAAGCATGAATTAGTTAGCTATGACGTCATTTGACAGTTAATTTCCAACAAATACAATGAAAAGTACTGGGGGTTTTAATACATTTAAAGGGGTACACAACACGTTTAAAAACTTAGGTGTTCCTCCTTCTAGAGAGGCTTTTAAAGTATTGATCTGCCTTAGAATGGTCTCCCGGTAGGCATTATCCAGTGGAAAGACTGAGGAAAAGTATGACAATATCTCAATAACGGATCATTGATCTGCGAAAGACAGCAAATCTCTACCTATTTGTTGTCTATTTGCTGTGTCCTATGGTGTTCCATTTGGACCACTCGCAACTTTGCATTTCTCCCTTTGGGCGAAGATGCAAAGGTGCAATGGCGAAACATGTAAAGTTTTGAAGGCAAAGGAACGAAGAAGCGACTCTATTTCATATAATTTCATGCAGGTATCGTTTTCGCCCAAGCTGTTTCGCATGATCTTGTTTATTATTAGTGCACATGTGCCATACAGTGTGGCGGCCATTGTGCTTACTATAAAAGTTAATTAATTTTTAAGGCTATCTGATATATCTTTTTACTAGTGCTGGCTAAGCCTAATCATCATGTACTCCATATAAAATTTAATGCCCATCATACTGTGTATGCACTTCAAGACTTATGCCACTTACACCAGTGTGCTTACCTTGATTCAATTTTATGGGTTATTAAACACAGTAACATTTGAATTTTATTATACAAGGCGAGAGTGCAAAGATGGTAGTGGCCCTAACTACAAATTAAAGCATTTAATAGCATATACAATACTAATTACAATTTTGCAGTCAAGTTCTTCTAAACACAAACAGTTTAAAAAGCCTCCTCTGTATACATGTACAAAACAATGTCAAATGTTTCATCTGTTTAGAAATAAAACACACCCAGATACGCAAACACGTATACACACAATTTCTGCGCTTGTTTTTGTATACACGAATTAAATAATAAGAGAAGAGGAAATACAATGTACAATACACAAAGTCAGGAGATAAATGTTAATCAATCTTTTGCACTGAACTCTATATTAAAAGCAAATATTTCTAAAAGTTAAAATGGTTTTAAAACAAGCATTTTGTATTGTAAAATTGTTGAAGCTCTTAAAGGCGAAAAAAAATAACAGTGCGTACGTCATTGTCAACATTAACATGCATAATACATTCATTATATAAATTACATAAAACAAAATCTACACATACATGTACATGTATATGCCCTGAAGTTTGTTCGAGTATTCCGTGTTAAACTCGTTTTTATAGCTAATAAAACTAGACTAGTACAAGTTCAGTCTTATTGATTTCCAGTTATTATCAATATACTATGATATTAACATTTATTTTCCAATTTGTTTGGTTTTCTTTGCATTCAAATGTTACATGTATTACATAAATACTCAACAGTTTTCTTGAATAAATAATATCAACCACAAAAGTGTAATACTACTTCTTAAACATGTATTGAGTCCAATTTCACTCAAGGTGAATTTCAACTTTTAGAAAGGTTTATAAAACATTAGCGTTTATTTTTTTTCCTGGCGTGTGATCGATTCGTACTGGTTTTCAGGTTCTCCTGTCTCTGTGTTTCCAAGTTCTGTGTAAGTTTCAACATTCGGTTCATTCCCACCTCGATCGCTCATTATAACGTTTTGGTTAGTTTTATCGTTCTTAGACTCGTTTCTAAAATATGGAAAAGATAATCTTCTGTTAAGGTGGACTAAATGCGTTCGATTTCTTATTAATATTTATAAAAAGGAACATGCATGTAACCTATTCGTTTGCAGTGCTACATGTATTGGCAAAGCATGCTAATATAAATGAATAGGGTGATCAAATAAACTTATTTAGTATAGTTAGAATAATTATTTTCAAAAATAAGAACGTCGTTTTTTATATTTAAAGTCCTTGTGAAAATAATAACAAAATATTTATCAAATGTTTGGATCGATATGCGGTGAGTATCACCCAGGTTCCATTGTCTTTGTGATAGATGTAACACCACAAATTGATTTTGAAATGTGTAGTCATATACATGTACATTTCATCAATGACTATTCTAATCTTGAATATTTACATTTCCCAATGTCTTTGTTTATAATAACACTGCGAATTAATTTTTGTAATGTATAGTCCAATACAGTTAATCATTGTTATTTTTAAAATTATTTAATCATTCTACTGCTGAATGATATAAATGTAAGTAATAAGGAATCATTTTTTTAATATCAAGAGGTGATTAAATACGGTCGTGCGTGATCAAATCTATCAGAAAGCCTTCAGACTTTATTGGATTTGATCACCCGACCGTATTTGATAACCTCATGATACTCAAAGAATGATTAATTATTCCTAAAATAGCACTATTGCTAAAATTTATATAACTACATGTTTTAAGTAAGGGGACATTTTCGGAATATAATGGGTTGTTCCGATAATGGTCGGGATGATAAAATCATTTTTTAAAATAATCCCAAAGGGTATTATGATTGATTTGATTACGTCCGACTGTATTTGATCCTCTCATAATACTCAAAGAATGATTTCTTATACCTTAAATATCACACTTTAATGACTTCAAATGGATCTTTAAACATTACTTATGAATTGTCGTTATTTTATTTTATTTTTTTACAGCTCTCAATATTTGTGGTGAATGGTTTTATTTAACTCGAATCTGCGTTTTCTATTAATTCAGCAAAGGGCAGGGATAAATAGAAACCAGACCTCGTTCAATCATGTATGTAAAAGATTTTACAAAGATAAAACTAAACTTAAAGGTCGAAGCAAATTTTATTACACATACCTTGATTTGATGTTAACATACAGGTAAATATTCAATATTGTTGAAACTGTGGAAATCACCACGAATATAGCCAATGGGATTTGTAAGGACAACAACGACTCGGCTGAAATTAAAAAACATAGTCGTTTCCTAATATTAAATCATAAAAATCGTCGTAGTTCCGAAAGGGGTGCGATACGGATCCAAAGAGTCTGCAAAAAGTACCGATATCATCTCTAAAAGATCTGTATAAGCTTTGGAGACTATAATTATATAAAGTAAGGTGCATCGCAGATGCAGAATCATTGTATTAATTGCTAAATTTGTATTAAAGTGTTAGGTAGTAAATACATGCTACTATTAAAACAACTAATTGTACCTCTAAAATTCGACAATATTTAAAGTTTTACAGAGACTACTATTAAATTCTTATCGTAAATCTAAAAATTATCATGTTATAAGATTCTTAAATTTCATATATTGAAATGAACATACCAATTCTGTGATCACATTTAAGTTCTTCTGACAAAATATCAGAGGTTGACATTGTAACGTCCAAATTATTCTTGTTTCTTCCAAGTTGTCTTCCACATATTACACTAAGGGTTCCACCTAATCCTTCTGAAGCACACATGCATATGAATGAAACACAACATGTATTGCTCCTGGCCTCATCTTCGCTAGCTAAGGTTTTTCGGTCCACTCTGCTCTCCATAAACCCTTGGCAGATCTCAGTACGAAAACTCGGTGATGCGATGGTGCTACATGTATCTAGGGAGCAATCTGAGTTGCGTCCCTTGCATATTTACATTTTAATCCAATGACACATTTGGTAATATACAATCGCTACGGCATTAAAACAATTTGAAAACATGTTGACTAACGAGAATCGGAGATAATTAACGATTCTGTTAAATAGAAATGAAGATACGATATAGAGAAAGCAAGGACTATTTCATTTATTGTGTTTCTAGTGACCTGTACCGGGAGTGAAAATGTCCTTAATATATGAAAAAATTCAACCAGGTATCATCGTCGTGAATATTGTGGACAACAATTAGATAAAATACAGCTCATTGAACATTTAAAAGCAATAACCATATGCAGGAACGTATAAACTAACGAGATAGGCAACTTCTACATTCGCCATGTTTACTTCCCATACTATCACGCGAGCCTTGCATGACAAGTTAGTAAATCTCTGTTCAATCCCGTGCAGTAAAATATATCGGTTTTTCAAAGCAATCCAGTTAGATCATCGTTAGGGCGACACTGTACTCGAGCACTTGTGCTTCAACTTGCTAAAAGCGTCGATTTTTTGTACCAAAGATCACACGTGTGTTTCTTAAAAAAGTTAATTTCCTAGAGCCTGATTTAAACTCTGGGATTGAATCAGCTACCTGCAGCTACAGCCAATCATAAAACGGAGCTTGTCACTGAGTTTTTGTAACGAGATCTGCCAAGGGTTTATGGGAAGCGATGTGGACCGAAAACCCTTTGCTAGCGAAGATGTCTAGGCCTATACAAAACGGTCTTGAAAAATGGTTTTGAGTTAAGGTTTGAAACACAACTGTCAGGATAACAGTCATTGTCAAACTGTTATGCATCTAATGGAAGTTTGCATTATTGTGAAAAAGCAGCAAATGGTTCTGAGTTCACCTGTCGTTTTACTATAGCTATTGTGTTACATTAAATATCATATACATGTATGTATCATATGTACCTGTATGTTCACAGATATATAATGTTTAAATAAACTTACTTAGCAATATTATGTTTCAATTTTGATATTAAGTTAATTTAGTTGATTAGTATAGACATTATCTATTAATTTATTACAATTGTCTCAATACTCAATTCCAGCTATTCTTGACTCAGCTTTCATTTTCTATTTTTCTTTCCCCTACATTTTCCTTAATCAATGTTCATAGGTAATATAATTGTACTTGAAAATTTTACCTACCTCCCATTTGTTAATTGATGAGAGCGAGATTAACATAAGTTTTTTGGTTTGTTTCTCAATCTGCTATTCACTGTTACATAGTATGTATGATGCCAATTACGGAATAAATGTTTTTTAAACTAAAAGCAGCAAAATAGCCATGTTGTATAAATGATACATTTATGATAAGCCAAAGCTAGCGGTAGCTTTCATTATTTTTATACAACATATAAAATATTGTATGCAATGTTTTTTTAAGTACATAAAAAAGAACTGAAGAAGGGGAATAAATCAGTCAAATTCTTATAAAGAACAACACAAAAACCAATTTAAAGCCACAAAGAATGATACGTGAACAAGCATACCAAACATTTGTATGAATCCGATACATTGATAGAACAATCCTGATGTAGAAAGTGGAAAGAAGTCAGCTCGTACGCGCACTGACTGGTTGATTTGCACGTCTAATCTCTTATATATTCGTTCTGGAATGCATCCAAAATTAATTTGTGTTCAACATTTACTTGTGTATTACATTTCTCTTTGATCACTTCCATGGATTTTACGAGTATAGAACCATTAAATGACGAAGTCAACGTACAGGAACATGGACGGTTGATTTTATAGAAGTCAATGTAAATATAAGACCCATATCTTGTTGATCCGTCACAGTTTGCCACTGAAATGTTTTGAACTGGAAAACGTAAAGAACTGATATGAGTATTTCTAAAGAATGGCGCGTCAGTGATGTTATAAGATAGACTGGGAGTAAATGCCCATTTGTTTTATATTATAAGTACTCACCATTGGTCGGGCATTGACCTGAAAAAAGAACGAACTCATAATGAACTGTGCGTAAGAAAGGTATCAATTTATGATACAAAAAAAAGCGTTTGAGATACGTGGTAAGAAAAATTAATGACCTGTAGTAAGCATTAACGTTAAATGGCACTAATTACAGGAGTAACTGAGATGCCTTACATGCAACTGAAATAACCAACTACCTAAGAACTGGTTATATATCATGCGCCGATCTAGGAATGGTAAAGGGATCGTAGGCGTTCATCCCCTCCCTTACCGGAACTTTTTAAACCTCCACATAATCTTTTTGCCTTGAGATATAGGAAGAGAAGTATTTCATTCATTGCATTCAGTTGAAAACTGAGTCTCCTTCAGTTACTCTTTCGCCCTCACCCTTAGCCCCCTCCCTTATCCCCGCCTCCCGACAAATGGATTAGCACATTCGATCTTGGTAAATGATGACTGAATTTTCTATCATTTTCTAATGTCTCAAAAATTGGAGTCGGAATTATAATTATCACAATTATCATAAGAACCCCCCATCCAGCCCTAGAGAAAACCCTGAATCCTTGCATGCATAATTCTCTTTCAAAGACTCGCATCAAGATATACATGTATGTTAGAAAGTCATAAGAAAATGCTAGATTTGACTCACATTTATATACATGTAATTGTGTGTGTCGAACGTATTTTTTTTAAAAGAATAAATTAAAAAATAATATTATATACATTTTTCTTTGATATCCAATGTCTGTTTTCCAGGAATGTGTTGTTCAGTATTTTGTCGTCAATTCTATCGGTCGTGTTTTCTTTTTTATATTGATGTCATTATGCTCGTCCAAATATTTTCGGTTTTGTTAATTTTATTTACTTGAAATCAGGTTGAGATTTGTTTCAAGGGCTGTAAATTTTTTTTATAAGTTACCGATGCGATGCGCCGCCTCATTTGCTGAAAATGTGGTCATTTTACTATGAGTTCACGCATTCAACTGTATGTTTCTACAAATGTATATGTTGATTTTAATTATTCGTTTTTAACATGTCGAATTTATGATCTAGTATCAATTTGTTCTCATACAATAAAGCAAATCAAAGCATTATTTTAATGCAAATAACTGAAACCCTGTGGGGCACCATTAACATCTTCCTGTGTTTTCGATCTACTGAATAACGCCACTTGTATACGCGTTTTTGGGGGAAAAAACCCTCGTATATCAAATTATGAAATGTGAGGAAACTGCCCATTACTTGTGAAGTGAAATAATGTGTTGAATGATATCAAAGCATAATTGTAATGCAAATTACTTGAATCCTGTTTGGCACAAGTTCCATCTTCCTGTGTTTTTGATTTAATAAATAACGCTACTTGTCTACGCTTTTTTGGACAACCTTCATATATCAAATTTTTAGTTTTTCCCTTCACTGATGAAGTGAAATGATGTGCTATATGTCAATATATTGGGTAGCCCCCCCCCCCCCCAATTAAAAACGTACCAAATATCCATAATGGGATTGTCGGGCATATTTATGTTACTTTCATTTTTTGGAACCGATGCAATTATATCACAATTGTTTAAAAATAAAGCCTAGCCAAGAGATCTGCCAAGTTTATATGGGGAGCAGAGAGGACCGAAAACATTTGGCTCGACAATAATTTTTCCAAATGACAAATATGCACGTGATCGGTCGACTTATATTAATTTTATTTATGTATTTATGTAGCTTTTCGCCCTTGTCCATATTCCCATGTTTAAATTTCATCGCTTTTCATACATGAATGTGTCTTTGATAAAAAAACAATTTAGTTCCTAAGCCTTTAGTGCCGAAACACGATAAAAATCAGATTGGGAAAAACTAAACAACAGGAATTAAAAGGAAAGTTTATGCTTTTGTTTTACAGAAAAATGTATAAACTTACCTTTTGATGCTGTAACGAAAGCACTGACAGCAAGTGCAAAGATAAACCCCTTCATTTTAAATGCATATATCTCTTACAAGGAAAAAAAAACTTAATAAAAACTGAATTTGTTTATGTAATTTTATTTTTAGAAATAACTCCAGTAAAACAATTTGTAAATAACAAAAGTTGGTAATGGAAAGACATGTAAAAAACGATCACGTCTTTTCAAGCATTATCAGGCCTTCTCGGCAGAGCTTGAAAAATATTGTCAATGTTTTAATCTGTCGAGTGACATATTCACTCTCCAAATCTTTTATGCTGACTGTTCTGATGAAGTTATCAGTTTTTGATACTCTTGTCTTATTATTTGGTATTCTTGCCTCGCCCCCCCCCCCCCCCCAAAGTAAATTAAAACCCTATAACGAAGAACAAGTGAAGTCCATCTACTACACTTTCACAATAACACATTTGGTAGGCTATTATATTACACTGATAAAGATCATAATTAAGATTACACTTATGCCTTTATTTTGTATGAATGATATTTAAAAATCTTTACCATTGAAAGGAGAAATACTTAAAAGGCTTTGTAAAATCGCTCGGTAGTATTTAAAAAAAAATACTTCATGAACTAGCACTACTGAATTCAAAATCCACTGATATTCCCAAAAATTGACTGACATTGTTTGACATCCACTGTATATTCACTGTACCCTACTGTAAATCCACTGTACACCCACTGTACAGAGCTACTGTACCACACTGTATCCCACTGTACCCCACTGTACAGAGCCACTGTACTCCACTGTACTCCACTGTACCCCACTGTACCTACCCACTGACCAGCACTGTACCTCACTGTACACCACTGTACGGGACACTGACCAACACTGTGCCCCACTGTACACCACTGTACAGGGTACTGACAAACACTGTACACCACTGTATCCCACTGTACTTATGTTTTTATAAGTTATTAATATGTTTGAACAATGAATTGAATATTTACTTTATTTGAGACCAAAATCTGGATAAATTTTGTTTTGATTCTTTCCTATTGCTTACATGAGAGAAAATGGACTTCTATATCTTTAAGTTCATATAAAATTAAATGCGCGGTCAGGGAAAGAGCAGGGAAATCATCGATTTCTCGGGGAGCTTAGACATATTTTGGATAGTTGTACATTGTAAGTTTTAAAAAATTGAATTATCCTCTGACCCCCCCCCCCCTTCCGATCCGTGCATGTATTAAAAACTCAGAATCCAATTATCATACGAAATATAGCAACTCATCCAATTAAAAGGAGGAAGTATTTATATATATTTCAATATCAATGTTTTAGTGACTAAATATTTAGTTGGTTTTTTTTTTTTACAATGAATTTAATTTTATCAATATTGTCAAATACATATTAGTTTACATGTTACATTAAAGTTTTAAAATTCAGAGAATCTAAAACTATGTATTACAATTTATAGATAAAAAAAAATTCCACTATATTGCTCAGCATACTAATTTTTTTCAAAAGAGAGTAGATAACCAACTGGTCTGGACTTTAAAATGTCTTTGAAATTTTACAACACAGGAAGATCAGTGAGGCAGTGTCTGTGTATAGTATACACACTTTCAGTAGATCAAAAGGTGTGAGTGTAGCAATATTCAACCTTGTAAATTGTCAGTCTGACACCTTGTTCAATATATTATGTAATTCCCTTATAGGGGTATTTTTGGTCTTTAGAGTATTAAATCCAGTTGAAATATATATTTTTAAAAATATAACATGTATGAATAAACGAAATTATCTTTATATTCATCATTTTAGACGCGTTTTTTTATTATTTAAATCAAGTCAGATATTAAACATGTTAAATATTTATAAATCCTCACCCCCCCCCCCCAGCAGTCGCTGATATCAAAATAAGTATAGTGTTAAATTAAAATGAAATGTGGTGATAACGAACAGTGTTCATATAATATGTCACTCTGTTACGGTACTTTAAATTATATACTTTTGAATTTTAACAGTGTTCTTTAGTTATCCCCACATGTCATACATCTACATGTACCTTCTCTTGCACGGCTAAGAATTTTGCCATGATATAGTTACATAGTTTTAATAAGAAAAAAATATATTCTCTCTCTCTCTCTCTCTCTCTCTCTCTCTCTCTCTCTCTCTCTCTCTGACTCTCTCTTTCTCTCTGTTATGTTGTAACTATCATCCCAAATGTTTTTGGACCAAGGTCAGAAAGGCATAAACACCCCCAGTATTTTTGCTGCATCACAATTTAATTTTAACATCTCTTCAATTATAAGCGACACCTCAATAATTTGCAAACATATTTATTTTCTCTTTCCGTAATAGGCGAATTGTGTACAGGTCGGATAAATGAGAAAAATATTTTCATTATTCAGTAATTGAAAAATAATATATTTGAATGTTTGTGACCTAATAAATTCCACGAAGATAAATGAGCGCGCAGCCCAAATCATGCGTATAAAATGTTCTTATTAAAACAAACTAATGAGCTATTAAAACTGTATTTACTGGTTATACAGACAATTGGAACTTGTTGCACGAAAACGTCACTCCATTGAGAACGAACTCCATTAGTTGTCATCATATAATGGCTGCCTTTACATTCAATATTTTAACTGATCATATGGTTTTATAAAAAGAATTTAATTTGTTAAAATTAACGTCTTAAACAATGTCAAGTGCTAAACACAATGTACCGAGTAAATTTTTTTTTTTGGGGGGGGGGGGGGGGCCAGAATTACATGTAGTTTACTAAATTTTGCTTTACACACTTAGAAAACAATCCGGACGATACGTAACATTTCCGTATGAAATCGCTTTGTGTTGTCTTTAGAACAATAAGATATTCAAACAAAGACCAATTCTAACTAATCATTTATATCTTGTGTAATATTTGCTTCCTGTGTATAGTGATTAGCAGCGTTCACGACCGCATGCGGGGAGACTTCCAGCCCCGGAGGCTTTCACACCTCTAGAAATTAAGCCCCGCCCTCACCTGAGATTTACCAAACGGTAAAAATGTTCGGCCTTTAAAATGATTTTTCCTTCTTTTTTTTATTTTACTTCATTCACTGAAACCAGTATATTGGTATATTGTATCATAGCAAACAAGATAATTTCTATCTTCTATACTCTCTCTCTCTCTCTCTCTCTCTCTCTCTCTCTCTCTCTCTCTCTCTCTCTCTCTCTCTCTCTCTCTCTCTCTCTCTCTCTCTCTCTCTCCCTCTCTCTCTCTCTCTGCTAACGTACAAATGTTTTAGTATTTGAATAAAGTACCAGCGGTAACATGTATAGTAATATTGACAGCGGCTAAATGTACATGTTGGCATAAAAAAATTAATTCTAGTTACGGGTCCATGTCCATGAATTCAAATGATTTGAAGCTCGTTATTGAATGATTGTCTAAAAAATTCATTATGAATGAAAGTCAACGCTAAAAAGTATTTTTTTTATATCGACGATGTATTGTCTCCTTCTTTGTGTATGTCTACAGATAAAAATCTTTTTTCTGTCTGGGAACAACGAAAAACTCGGAACAAACAGAAAAAGGCGCAGACTATATACACGCGACCGGCTGACTGCGTCGAGGTGTGAAAACCGACCACCTGTGTATACGTGTTGTAGCCTAGGTATAAACAGATGTAAATTTCACTTTTTATTAAAAAAAAACCCATTACGGTTGCCGGGTGCCATTTAGAATCTGTCTTAAAAGATTAGTTTTATTTACTTACAATTAGGACTACTTGCATGTAATGCCTCAAAAGTTGGATTTATTATATCTATCTAATAGTTATTACACACCGAGGTCAAAATTAAACAAAAATGCATTTATTTTATTAACATAATATTAATGCTTAACATGAATCGTTTCGACATAGCACAGTACTGCAAGGGGTATCAATTTGCAAGTGGATGGGGGAAAAAAAAGGGGGGGGGTTGTATTATCCGTACTACATCTTATTTTTCGACTTAAATTTGCAGATTTGTTTTTAAACCCTGGAGTTAGTTGACAGAGATAAACTTGAGACTTAAGAAATATAATCGATATGTAAAAGAAGCAGATTAATAGACAATCAATTTCTTACCCCAATCGATTTCTGATGAATCTCTCTCTCTCTCTCTCTCTCTCTCTCTCTCTCTCTCTCTCTCTCTCTCTCTCTCACAGTGTGTACTTTTTTGCAATAATTTTAGAATCATAAGAGTTCTATTTGTATGAATTTAATTCATTTATTTTAGATCCATGGTTTTAATAACGATTTCAACACAATGAGTAAAAGTGTGTAAAGTACAAGATGTAATAAGATTTTTCGTTAAAATTTCGACGCTATTTCACATCACACATATTAGATTGGTTATAAAGTAAATAAAGTTGTGTTTGTTCTAAATGCTTGGAAAAGTTACCGGTATTATCTCATTCATCTTTTAAATCAATCAGGTTTTTTTCGTACAAACATGTATGTGTACCCGGTAAATAATTTCTTATCGCAAGTTAATACTTTGTGAAATTCCCGCATTTATAGAGTTGCTGAATTGTTCTCCAAATCCACGCGCCGATAGTCTTACGTGTAGTTGTTTGTGTACATATCTACAGACAATTTTTTTGTTTGTTAGAGATTAGGAAAATTCATGGAACTAACGAAGTAGAAGTAAGATATATTCAGACCATACACACGACGGGTTGTGATGAGTTACCAAACAGGTGTTCGTGAAAAGGTGTGAATAACGGCATCTCGAGTACACCTGTTCAGACGTCCAAATATACACACAGTTAGTTGTAAATTACAATGACACCTAACAAGACAGACAATAACACCTGTTGTGTATAAAACCCAAGATGAAAAACAATGTTGTGTATCTGATCAGCTTCCGTAGATTGCACGAGTGATTTTTTCATGTGAAATCACGAAGCCAATACCAGCTATACGGAAATAAAGTTGAAAGTTATTTTATGAAATGCGGGTATATTTTTAGTACATGTACAATGCTTGAATATAATTTAACAAGAGTTTGTACATGTATTTATCTATAATCTATAATATAAAAGTGATTTTTTTTTTGTTTATTTATTGCTACATAAATAGCTGAAGTCCAAATCATTCGAATCACCGGTAATATCGGGTTGTTATTCACTACAGCACATTAACATGTTTTTAGTTAGTCTCTCTCTCTCTCTCTCTCTCTCTCTCTCTCTCTCTCTCTCTTTCTCTCTCTCTCTCATGAATTTACTAGTGCTAAACATTGAGACCCGAAGTCAGAAAGGAATAAGCACGTTAAATTACGGCATCACAACCAGTTCCAGTATAGATTTTATTATGAACTTTCCTACGACTACTTATGATACCAATACAATACAGTCAGAAAGTGATATACATGTAATCTCTCTCTCTTCCTCTCTCTCTCTTTCTCTCTGTTTAAAATTTAAAATGCATTCTGCAGTATATGTTATTTTGTAAAATTAAAACCCAACATTTGCAATGTATTTTTAAATATAATTTTAATCAAAAGAAATCAATATATGAGCTAGAAACTCGCAGGCTTTCTTAAAAATGTAGCTGTGTAGTCAAGCGCGCAGTCATGATACACGGACATTTGTACACGAACAAGCATGAATATATTTTGTGGATTCGGTGTTTAATTGGCTGTTTTTCAGTGGGTTAAAGACAGCTCATGAGACACAGAGAATTAACAACCCGATCATTCAAACAAGGGCTTGTCGTATATCATCAATTAGGAATGATAATGAACCTTGCTGGTTGGGAGGGGGGGGGGGGTATTTTCCAATGACTGGCAGAATAAACATATTAACATGCATTTTTTTGATAATCAGATTCAACATGTAAAATACAGAACTTTCACCTGATAGCTAGGGACATTATCATAATTTTGTGATCGTAACATTCAATAACAATAGACGTTAATAAATAAAACATACAAAATAAATTTAACGACCTGTTGCATTCATCTGTCAGGTTGAATCTATGCATAATGTTAATGCTATATACAGAATAATAAAAATAAATATTGAAGAAAATTAATATCCTGAAGATTCAAAAATCAGATTTGTTCTCAAATTAATAGTACAGTGGCGTACAGTGGGGTACAGTGATGGTCAGTGCCCGGTACAGTGGCGTACAGTGGGGTACAGTGCTGGTCAGTGCCCTGTACAGTGGCGTACAGTGGGGTACAGTGGAAGTCAGTAGGACTGTACAGTGGTGTACAGTGGGATACAGTGTTGTTCAGTAGAAATGTACAGTGGGGTACAGTAGGGTACAGTGGAAGTCAGTGAAATGTACAGTGAGGTACAGTCAATGTACAGTGGATGTCAGACCATGTCAGTCAATTTTTGGGAATATCAGTGGATTTTGAATTCAGTAGTGTAGCTTCCCAGGTATTAGTACTCACTGACAGACTACTTACGAATAGTGTCAGGGAAAAAAAAACTTGTTAAAAACTTCTAATCTACATCTAGGCAAACACTTTGAGGAGGTTTATCATTTGGCCTAATAGTAACAGTTTTTTTCTGCTTAACATTTGCGTAATAATACATATATATTGATTTGTAAAATTGTTTGTAGCAGTATTTTGGTATATGTATTATTAATGATTCTACTCCAAGCATATTCTTTAATAAGATTAAGTAGTATGAAGTTTGCATTTTTGTAGTCCCAGATTTTATAAATATCAAATAATATCGAACAAAAACATACGCAGCTCAAACTTTATGTATGCTATATATGGTATGAATAATGCAGAATGATTTAATGTACATAGTTGGCCGATGCAATGGGATACTTCCGAAAGAAAACCACATTTGAAAACTTTTTCCTGTCCCAAGTGGATGCTCCACTCTGGTGCGATATTGCATTACTAAAGGGCAATTGTATACCTATGACTACATATGTTCAGTGTACCAATAGTTTTAATCAATTCATCCCTAAGAAGGATAAAAACGTATATAGTAGCCGACTTTAAATGAGTTGGATATTAAACAAATGAGTGCGTTATTTCTTAAAATGCAAACTTCATTTATTTACCTTTCCATGTACCTCCGTGTTACAGTGATATTGTTATGATCTTTCGTGTAACGCGGGTTATCGTGTAGCTAAGTTAAATTTTATAATACCGGTAATATGTACAGCCAAATAATATAAATCCGAACTATAGGTACCGATAGCAAGCTTACAAATGATACCCCACGCTTCAAAAATATTATAACTATTTGTAAAGTGTTTTCCTATAGGAAAGTAATGGAGCGCAATTTTTCCTTCAGTGAAAATGAACTTGCAGTGGCAAAAGCGCAAGAGTAGGATCATGAACCTAAACTTCTCGTGACTGTTTATAGCTGTTACTTGTGAATGCTGTTGCGGGGACTATTCAAGTGATAAAAAAGAAAATCGTTTGCAAGCAAAACTTATTCTTATTGATCTATAAAATATGTATGTGGTATATCTAAAAAAAAAAAGTATTTCGAGTTTTGCTTGACATTTCAACGTTTGAAATTATAAAGATATGACTGGTTGATTTGAATTTTAACTAAAATTCTGTTTGAAGAATAGATACTTGTATCAGAAATGAAAATGGATCAGCACATAGCAAATGATTAGACGTTGTTTTACTCAAATGCTTGCTACTTCTATACACTCTAGATCTTGTTCTAAAACAACAGCCGTTTAATATTTTGAGATAGCTGAACATTTAAGAACATCGGATAAGAAAGGGACAATTTTACGTTTGTCAATTCTTCAAGCGCACTTAAGCTTTCTATGCACACAAGTTTGTACAGTACATAATGTCAAATAAAAAACCCATAGATAATTATTTAGTTAACTTTGTAAAATCATGCATTGTCAGAGGTCTTGCTAATACTTCAGCAATAACAGATACAATATTTTATATGGACATCCGTCATTAATGTGAAATAAGCTTCTTATTATTTGTACTTATATATTTACATTTTCCAGTGTCTTTGCCTGTGATAACACTACGTATCAATTTTGTACTATATAACCCATAATACAAATCACGCCAAATTGAGGCGCCAGCGGGGTTTGCATATTTATATTTAAATATTTAATCGTACGATGGCTCAAAATTATATAAATATAAGTAAAAAGGAATCATTCTTTGAATATTATGAGGTGATAATTTCGGTCGGGGCGTGATCAAATCTATCATACAGCCCTTTGGGCTTTATTGGATTTGATCACGCCCCGACCAAAATTATCACTTCATAATACTCAAAGAATGATTCCTTATATCCAGATAAGCCAGTCATACATACTAAATACAGCTTCCTAATATGTGTCCAAAAAAATATATAGTTTTTCGCCCATTTAATAATACCCGCGTACAGAAATCAATAAAAAAAAAACCTTTTAAGATCGAAATCATTTTATTTTTTGATTCCTAAAAAAGGGTTTTACAGAAAAAACATGAAATCATCTCTAACAAAATCGTCACACGGTTTATATGATAGTCGTGTTTATGTAGTTTTCCTGGCGTGATATAGACTCGTACTGGTTTACAGAATTTCCTGATGCCATATTTCCGAGTTCTGTGTAAGTTTCAGCATTCGGTTCATTTCCACCTCGATGACTTATGATAACATTTGGGATATCCGTTTTGGTCCTAGATTTGTCTCTAATATGAATACACAGAACTTACATTATTTAGAAAATACGCAAAATCTTTTTGTTATCAGCAGATATAATAGTATTTCTTATGCTCTGACATTGTTTTGTCTAACTATTCTACGTTGGATAATATATTTATTTCAAAATACAGGATGTTTTAGTACATGCACTAAATATATAAGCAGTTGCAAGTTCAAATGTTTCAGACCTACCTTAATCTAAGCTTAATGAAGAAATATGTATTCAATATTGTTAAAATAGTCGAAATCCCCACAAATACAGCCAGAGAAATTTTTAAGGACTCAAGTGACTCGGCTGAAAGAAAGAAATGGCCACATTGGCAATGAGCAATGAATTTATTACCTTTAAATCACTGGTTTCTCAATTTTACATTTTTTTTTCTAAATTATAGCTAAAATTTTAAAAAGATTGTTGCTTTAATTTGAATTGCACTCATTTTAAGGGATAGTCATAGACATTTAATATCTAATTAAATAAAATGGCTAAAGTTAATAAAGTTGGCCACACAGTATGGAACATAAACTACATAATGAAGCTGGTCCATTACTTATTACTTTACAGCTTAAAATGAATTTTTCCAACTGCTAGAAGAAAACAAAACAAATCAAACAAAAAGAGTAAATCTAAACAATAAAATTTAATAAAAAAGAAGAAAAAAGAAAAGGCAAGCTTTTAGAACACGGACAATCTTCTCGATATCAATTGAAACAAGATAAACGAACGAAGCAAAATAATTCCCGTACTCACCATTATCCGGACATTGTCCTAAAAGAGATACACTAATAGTATACATCATAGCAAATGATTAATAAATTGCGGAAAAAAAATGAACTATCCAGTTAATTAAGTTTGTATTTTAATAAAATCTTAACTCTGTTATTACGAAAAAAGAAAAAGAAAGTAAAGGTTTTTTTTTTCATTTTATGCTTTAAAAATCAAACGTTTAGTACATGTACTCTTGAATCTACAACACATGTTGTCATAAACGTTTTAAGAAATATACGGGAAAACACTTTTAATGATGTCAAAATTATCCTTGTAAAAGTATGATGGATTTTTACTTGTAACATTTGGGTATGCTGTGTTAATCAAAGCTATACACTTTCCTAGTTAAGGAAATTCCTCTAAACAGATCAAATTGCCCAACAAAACATTAAATAAGGAACTGTTCTATTACGAATCAAACAAAGTTGAAATTTTGATATTAATACCGTAACGGTGAAATTAAAATCATAGTATCGATAATTCCTAAATAAGATTAAAATCATATTGTTATCATACAGTTTTAATACATTTTCACTTATTGGCCATCCACTGTGGCCTGAACCTTGTACCAAGGAATAATGAATTTCAAAATTTAGGTTAAAGGCTTCATGAACATTATAGCCATGCGTTAATTTTACTCAAATATATATGAGGGTCATATTTTAAGGTAATATATTTTCACTATACGTCTATTTTGGCCCTGTCGAAGTGCCTGAACCCCTGACCAAGTGTCCATGATTTCACACTTTAGGTAGAAGGCTTCATGGACGTCGCGAGTCGACCATGCATTTAGTTGTTCTAAAATATATGCTAGAGTAGAGAAAATGTAATCCATGCTCATTATATGTTCAATGACATATCCATCCCGCTTTAAGACCTGGCCCCCAATGCTAAATCAGCATTTAGTGCGTTTAAGGTAACTCCATACCTAAAGATTCATGGATTCAAAGTTAAAAACTTGACTTTTTTTTTAACTTATTGGACTTGAATTTCATCAACAAATAAATAAAATATATATGTTTCCATACTTTTTAAGATGTAAGGTAATAAAAACCAAAGGCTGAAATTATCATCTGAAAATCACACTTTTTTGTGTTTAAAAATTAAATATAAGTGGATGGATACTTGTTTGTCTATTTAAATTTTATTGCTTACTATGCCAGAAAACTAAAATTAATTTAAAAAAAAGAAAAAAATGTTTACATTAGAAAAATTATAGCATTTAGATATATCACTTAGAGAAAAGTAGAAAAGAGTTATTTCCCTTTGTCATTATTGAATTGTGTAGAATATAAGGATGACAAACGCTTATTAAACAATGATTTGAGTTTTTGATGTGCACCTATGATAACATAGAAATTACAAATCTACTTCCAAGAATTTTAATGAATTCATGGTTTATGTAAAATGTATGACGTCACAGGAGGGTAGATTTACTTTAACCGCGTTTTCAAAGGGGAAAATTCGGTTATTGAAGATAAGAGGCTTTGTTCATCAGTTGTACATATATATTAAAAATGTCAATATTACTTGGGACTTGATTTTTGATTATCTATTAAAAAGTACTAGCGGTGGAACTTAAGCACTACTAGAAATAGCCAAGAAGAATGCTAAGCATCCACTGACAACATTTGGTGATAAGTGGACAACAAAATGTCAAGACTCATTTCAGAAGCTGAAATCTCTTTTGTCACCAGCACCGTCACTAGAATACGCTGATTTTATATCTCCTTTTATTTTAGAAACGGACGCTCTAACTCAAGGCCTTTGTGCTGTACTATCCCAGGTGCAAAAGTCATTTTCCCACTAAATATTACATTTAGGGTACCCCTATTGTGCGGATAACTCTTCCGACAACTTTTGAGATCATAGCTAGGAAAATAATGTTTTACTGATTGATTAGAAAATAATATTTTATAGGTGTGCATACATGTATTATTTGGGTTTTGATTTTTGATAGTTTTATACTAGCTGTTGAACTTAATCATTTTCTAGTAGAATACAACATATAGGGTACCCGTATGGTACATGTACGGATATTTCCTCCTTTAGTTTTTAAGAAAGAAAGTTTATGTTTTGCAGATCAACTGGACATGTATCAGAGATGTTTATATTACTTGAATTTGATTTTTGGTAGTATATGAAAAAAATACTAGCTATTAAGCTTATTCATTTTTTCGCAGAATGTTAAATATAGGGTACACCATTTCTATTGATAGGTATTGTTCATCAATTTAGGATTCACAAACGGATTATGGACACAGTTCACATTAAAGAAAACTAGGTATGCTGTCACAAAAAGAAAAAAAATGGCTTTGATCCTTTTTGGCTTTACCCCCTCCCCCCATTGAGGTCTAGGTTATTGTATGGTGATACATTTTACAACTTATATTCCTTCATATTTTAGTCTTCACATGATTCAAACCAAAATGTTAATTATTGTTTTTAAAAAGTAGTACTAGTTGAAAATGTTTAATTGTTTGCGGACAGTGCAAGATGTACGACGTACGACGGAGGACAAAGAAAAATGCAATATGCATGTATGTACGCCATCCGAGTGACTCAAGTGAGCTAAAAATCAATATATAAGCATCATTTAGAACTCCAGGCAGATGTTGTCAGAGAGTTTGTATTAATACACGTAAAAATAAACCTTACCATTTGTTGTAACAAGAAATAAACTTATCGCAAACACGCAAAGTAGACCGTTCATTTTAGCACCAAATAAAATCAAAACACAAAAACCAGGAAGAAAGAAAATTCACACGTGCTCATCAAGTTTAAATATATAAAATATCGTCAGTGTGTTTACTCCAGGACATTAATGTTTGTGTCAATATCTAAGGAGGAATAAGTTTTGCGATTTTAAACACATTGTCAAAGAAAGTCAATGACTGAATAGATTTTCAGACACAAGTATACACACACAATTCAGTTAAGATGATTCATACGATTGGCAAACAGTTTTTGATCAATAAAGTGTTCTAGATAAATGTTTGTTTAGTGTTAACAATTGAATTGCCTGATAGATAAATGCTTATATATTGCATTATATTTGATTGTATACATTTCAATATGTACCAGTAACAATGATATTATAAGATTTGATTGTATGGCTTTATGAATTTAGGATTATAAGAATAACGAAAAGACATGCCCCATTTCAAACAATTTAGATACCCATGTACTTCTATTATTCGTTTCGTATAGGGTGCCAGTCGATCTGTTCCCATATAAAACCGTTCCGGTCAATATGTCCCTTGGCTTTTGGCCTATCCGTCCCAAAAATTGGTAAAACCGTCTCCTCGTAGAAATATATGATATTGATTTTATCCATCCTCATGTTTGGTCGGTCCGCCCACAAATTTCTTTTTCTCCCCAACAATTTGTTTTTTTCTGCCAAAACCATTGGAAAAATCAGTTACACGATTGATAACTCGAGCATGTACGGACTACATTGCCTCACCTTTTCACACTCGGGTGCTCCACCCCCTCGTGCCAAAAAGTGAAGCGATATATACCGTGAATGCACTTGTGTCATAATGTAACAATAACATATTGCTTGGGGTGTGTTCATCGCCTATCGTATTTAATGCATGCAAAAACAGTAACTGTTTAAACGGCTTCCAACTATACAGCATATTGCGTATATCAACTGACACTTCTGTTTACATGTAACACCAATAATCATAATAAAAGTCATTCATTAATTGATTTCATAATCTCAGCAACACTATATAATGGTACTGAAAAATGACTACTAAATATCTCATGCGTTTTTTAAATACTGTATGATATGCATATGTTTTACATACGTGTGCATACGGGAACGTGATTTTTTTTTTCGTTTGCCTTTTTTCGTTAAGCATAAGGCTTGTTTTATTAATTGCAATGGTGTTTAAATGTTGTTTGTCATGATAATACAGCGGAGTACTCTCTTGTAATATCAAAGCTACGATGCTCAAATGATCGTATTTTCGTAACATTTTTCATTATACCATATTTATTTATAAACATGTATGTACATGTATTTGTGATGCATTTATAGGTAAATAATTTATAAGGATAGTGTGTACGTTGTTATAAATATCACAGAAAGTTTGCTCTAATATTTTTAAATCAATAATACATGTAACACAACAGTTGTTATATGATAATGAAACAAAAGTGTCGATTTTTATTTTAAGTCAGTTGTGTTATACAATCTACAGGTATAATCTGTAGATTGTGTGATTTGTTTTCCTTGTAACCTAGAACGCGTTTGATTGAAACTAGTAGATTTGTTTAATATAGTTTATGTACATGTTTCTTATTTTCGTATATATCACTGATAATATATTTTCATTTATCGTAAAAACAATTCTATATCATGTAATAACAGTTGTAAGTTTTGGATACTTTTTCTAGTTCATGGTAAAGACCTAGTAAGTTATCAGAACTTGTGTCCGAACCATTTGTGTATGCATCTTATATATATGTAATATGTATACAATAAATATGTTCAAATCAAATCGAACTAACTCTAGTGACTCTAGGGTTATGTTGGTGCATGCGCAAAGGCTAGACTCTATGAATGTGAATAAAACGACGAGTGTTGCTCTATTGTTAAAATGGCGAATAAGTTTTTTTCCTCTCAGCTGACCCAAGACTAACTGTCTTAGATTTACATAAATTTACGTTATTTTAGAGTACTTACCATAACAAGTGTAATGTCTTATGTTTAAAGCATGCATCCTGTGCAAATCTGTTTTAAAATGTCCCTGTTTCCCTCCCCCTACCCCGATCTGAAAATTATTTTGAATTGAAATAAACATCTCCATGATGAAATTTTTGATGAGTAACTAAGAATTAATTAAAACGAAAATTAAGAAAATCATTGGTGGGTTTTACCTGTGGAGTTTAACATTTCTACCAATCCAGCTCCAGCTAAATAAATGCTAAAATTGTTCACTGTTTATCTCTAACTCTACTTGAAATCTGGAAAATTTTGAGCTAATAAAAAAGGTTATTAATTTCTACTCTTTGAGTGATAAATAATATTAATACGCCCAACAGTTCAAATTTTCATTTGTCAAACTCGCAATTGCTTATCGTTTTCCGCCATCTTAAAACTTATGCTCTCACTAAAAGTAGGAGTAAACTTTTGTAACACGGGTTAATACATGTTTTATTAACAACTCTGGCAACCCGGGTCACTCGTGTCGTTAAATCAAACTAGCCCCTAGGTGTTGAGCGTTTGCAGTGCGGTACCGTGCATGCTCATCTGGATTTTGTAATTTCATTTTGTTTTCTACGAAATGTAGATAATTATTTTCAAAATAATATCATTTCCGGTAAGAATATGGATAAACGTTTTCAAAATAACAGTTTCTTATATCTTGTTGAGATGCAAATAAGACAGAAAAGATATAAACTAGAACTTTTTTTGTCTAAAAAGTAAGGGATTTTCGACATCCCCTTTTTCCCCTTTTTATTTAAAATGCCAGGTAAAATCATATCTATTATATTTTAAGAATTCTTCACCGCCTTGGTATAATCAGTTGCCTAAATATGAACTTAAACATGTAAGTGATGCAATGTCATAAGAAAATAAAAAAAATACAGCGAAAGGGATGTTTTCAGCTTTGATCCCTCTATATCCCTTATCTCTCGGAATTTTTATCCCAAAAAATTTTCCGGTCTGCGTATCAAGTCCTTCATTATAAATATTAAATATAAAAAAAAAATTACTTGAAAACTGTTTGAGAAAACGTGCCACGCGTGATTTCAGTTTAACATTTATGGTAATTATGACAATTTTAACATATCAAATGCCTCACTAAAAAAACAATTGGAGGCTATTTCAATTTTGATTTTTTCCATCCACCCTTTTTTCATAGTTTAAGGTTTAAATATCTCGAAAACAGTGAAAGATAGAAAGAAGTTGTCGCTTACGATTTCGTAAATCATAACATGAGGTATCTAAATCCAACATTTCTTTGTTTATAATCAAAAGTTAAAGAGATACAAGGGCACTTTTAAGATTTTGTATTTTGCATGAGTAAACCGGAAGTATAACAACCGGAAGTCAAGAAAGGGACATACGGGAGAACTAAACAATAGGTAAAAGAATTAACTATTAAATTTTTATTTTTTCTTCCCTTTTCAAAAAATCGCCGACGAAACTTTGTCGAGAAGAATATAAATAATAGAACAGAACGAAAACAATAGGTCTTTTTGACCGAAAATCGAAAATCCCTAAGAAAAAGGAGGCCTATAGACATTGACTGTCACCCAAGTAACATAACCGTAGTTGGACCTGTCATGGATTCTCATATAAACCAAAACTTATCTTACCAGTATCCTCGATTTTAGGTCTGAGGTTTACAATAGTCAATTCATAAATATGTATGTGTTTGGAGGAGGGGAAGTAAAAGCCAGAAAATTTCGGATTATCTATACCCTAACTCTAGAAGCCACAAATTGTAAAGTTTGGTCTAATTGAGACCTGCAGGCCTTTTATGGTCAATTTTTTTATAATATTTACTTTCACAGTTTCATTAAAATTCACACAAGCATACAATGCACCTGGAATTAAAATTGATTTTTGAAATGGCCCACATATTATTTTAAGATGGCCAAGCAACTCAACCTATTTTCTATATTTTTTTACATGGTAAACAAAAGGTTATGCCATATTTGACAGAACTCAATGCAATGTTTTACAAAAATGTTTTTAATGAGATATTTTTACTGGAACAAAAGTTATTGCATTTTAAAGTCATAAAATTTCGGTCGTTTTCTGGGATTTTCTGCTTTGATAATAACTAAAAGCTCAGGGTTCCTGGCGGCAGACCCGATGATTACTAAAAATTGAATTAATTTGATCATATTATGTTACTTTTTGTCTGATTTTCAGAAATCTGGACACTTTGAAAAAAAGTCCCGATATTTCTGATGTTGCCATCGTTACCTCTTTTATAATTATCTCTACCCATTCAAAGAGAAAAAAAATATTATGTTTACTATTAATGAAAAAATTAATTTATTTTGTCATAATTTGATAAAATTATACAAGCTATAAACATACATTTCCTAAACAGTGAACACCAAAACTTTTACATTACGATGAAAATATTGAGAATTGAGCATACTTTTTCGTTAAAGGTAAGTGCACCAACACTTACTATTAACATTAAAATACTTCCATTTGTTAATAAAAAAAAGAAGACATATTTTACGCTTTTGCATACATGTAAAATATTTCTGGATAATATACATGGAAAACTGATACAAATAGTAATACAAACGATTAATTGATATAAGCTAGCTTCATCGAAAAAGGTATTAATAATTGATATTTAAGCGACTAAAACACGATTGAAGCTCTTCATTTTTTTCATTTTTTCTATTTTCATTGCCCAAATGATAAATATGTATGGTTTAATGCTTTGTTGAAATTTAAAAGTCCAATATCGAGTTACAAGCGAGTTACAAATTTAGAAATATATGTTTAAGAAGCAAAGCACGTCGAGTCCTTTTATTGTTTACAAATGTGTTTGCATTTTTGTGAACAAATATAAAACTTGAGCTTTGTTTATGTAACATTTATTTCTACCTCTGTATCTCACTTGTAACTTGACTTCTAACATTCAAACTTTAGTGAATCGATCAAAATGCGCAAAGTAACTATCTTAAACATAATGTTTTTTTTTAAATTAAAAAAAACACCTACAAATGTATGTAACGAATAACAAAAATTTAAAAAAAAATGGCATGCGAATATTTTTTCAATTTTGTTGTTTGCTTTTTTTTCTTCGGGTCCTATTTGACTTACACATGACCGCGGCTATCTTGGGTGTGTATTTGTACCCCTCAGGAATATACGCAGTAATAATACTTCATTTCTTCACCTGCGCATATACATCTCCAGTGTTGATTACATGATGAAGAGTTTTGTTCTTATTAGGCACTGCATACACAGGTATTGAATCTATAGGTTTGTTATTTCGCGGTACATCATAATCGGGGTTATTTTTCCCCTTTGTTTTGGAATCCATTACTGGTAAACCCAATTTAAGATTTTCTCCTGATGTATTCCCGACTTCTTCCTCTGGTTGAGAAGTGAGGTACAAGGGGTTTTCTGTTAATTCATTGTTGTAATCAAATACTTCATTTGTACGTGGGCTGTCCTCTTTCTTGTTTTCAACAATAGCATTTCCGTTTCTTTCTCTAAAAGCAAATGATATGTTATGCCTGTGACTGATATTTAAAAAAACCATATTAAAAATCTTTTGGAGTTAAATCTTTGTTCAATATCATTTAACGCTGTTACAAAACCATATCGTAGTGATTCTGTGTAAATACATCAAAAGGGCTAGTGCACAATTATTTTATTCATCAGCACACATTATTATAGTGTTCTTATTTTCACTGTTTAATTCAAAGAAAAAATAGTAATATTTTGAACTTCATGTACATCATTATTTATTTTGAGTTAAAGTCGATGTCCTGGAAAGTAGTAGTTTTTGGTGTATCTTTCGTGACATGGTAGATATTTAACAATATTAAGACATATCCTTATGAAACAGAATATCCCGAAGGAAAATAAATTTTATACCATATCTAGAATTACTGAAATTAAATTACCCCCCTTCAAACAGGAATTTAGATTCAATATGATTTGAACATAACTTGGTATTTTATTTTTCATTACATGACTCTACCAGGCTTAAATTCGTAAATATTGAGAGTAATAACGTATCGAAAGAGTATGTGCAGCGTTGACGCTGCATATATCATGACATACTTTTCCTACACTTAGATGTTTAAGAGGATATCATGCAAATAAACCGTCCAATTATCTGTCTGCAATTAGGTCTTATCTTCCTTTGATTTTAATTATCAGCATAAATTTTGTTGAAGCGCTCACGTTGTTCATAGAGTATCCTCTACTGTAATTTCCTTTTTTATGCCAGTACTCAATGCTGTGAATCTACTGGGGTTTTTTCCTTTTTCTTAATCGCTTGAATGTAAAATCGCGATTATTTTTGGGTTATAATTTCATAATAGTTTAACACTATCTGAAAAAAATAAAGACTTTAAATTCCGCGATTATTACCTGTCCCGATTTTACGCGGAAACTAAATCCTCGCGTTTAATTAGGAATCTACAGTATGTCATGTAAGTTAAAAAGCAAAACAAATGAAACAATAAGATTTAAATTATTAGGATTTCACTCGTCAAAAAATGACTGGTTCATTACTTGGTTCGTATGGCAAAAGTCAACTGTTTATGCTTAAAGCAGTTTTCATTTTTTTAATCTTTTAAATTTCCTTTTCTGACTAAAACTAGTTTTCCGTGATAATGTGTATTTTCAGGCATAAATAGGCATTTTGAAATGTATACTTACAGTGAGCATATAATCTCATGGTTCACCTTGTACATGTAAGTATCCGTACTAGCAAACACTACTAGTAGCCGTGGTCATTAGCGCCAATGTCTTTCTTTTGTACTGATTGTTTTTATTTTTTTTCCCAGAAAAATACAAACCTCTTTATCTTTAAAATGAAGAGAATTACCAGTCCGATAAGAAGCATTACACATCCAGCTGCAGAACCAGCTATAAAGTCTTCAAAAATGGAATTAAAAATAAATGTTAATGAACTAGAGTACTTTGAAAACAAAAACTGTAATGAGCTATAAAACAAGAACATTAGCACATAAAACGTCAAGACATATAAGAATTTCCGTAAATCAATTAAAATGTTTAAATTGTCCATTCAATTAAAACTGCAATATTGAAGGAATTTATGCACTTTTCAGTTTTCCAGATATATCGTGTACACGTTTTTATAAATGCTTTATCAACGCTTTTATCAGCTTACTTCCTTACACTCTTGGTTTTTAGGTATTTATAAATTTTAAACAATGCATGGTACAATTACCGTTTTAATGAGATGATGATGTGTCAAAACTCACTACCGCTTAAAGCTGCTTTGTCCAAATGTGTGCAATGTATGTCGATGATAGCGTTTAGTATACATACATGTATATACATGAATGGCAAAATAAGTAGATTTCTAGATCATTTAAGCGTTATTTAAGTGGAAAAGCCTGTTTACTAAAAAATTGCATATAACAGGGTGACGCTTGATTTTGCTCATTATAAAGATTCATCTAGATATCGAGGCGGGATTGATTGTAATTCGACTTTGACATTTGCGACCCATTTGACACCCAAGCAATCATGGACGAAACCAATTGGCTCCCTTTTGCTGTAACACACCCATTAAGTAATAAGTTTGTCTTTCTATGTTTACATACCAAAATGCAAAATGTTTTCATCTACTTCAAATATTTCTATTTTCATCGACTCTACTGGTGTAAATTGGGGAGCGGGGGGGGGGGGGGGTATTCTGGTATACCTTTTATGAATAAAATTCAATTTCACCCTTACCTCCTTTTTTTCTGGACACCACACACTTTTATGAATAAAATTCATTTTCACCCTTATCTCCTTTTTTTTTTTTAGAAAAGAAAAGAACAGTGAAAGTTTTAGATAAAAGGAAAAAAAGACTAACATTGTTTGATAAAAAATGACAGCTAAATGATTCAGATTCTGTTACAGCCAAAACTTCAGACAAAGTAGCTTTAAATACAGTTGCCGAATTTTTTTTCTTTAAGTCATAGTCAAGGTATTAATCATATACATGTATGCAATTCAGATGGCGACTAGGCTAATTTTCAACGTGTTACATGTCTACCATGTCTTGTGGTTTTTTTAATTATAATGAATAATTTTGCAGGAAACATGTAATGGTTTTTTGTGATATTCCATATAATGATGAATAAATTGTTAAGGATATTTACATATCATTTCATTTTGATCATCTTGAATCGGCTCCATTGACGAAGTATACGGAACAGCAATTGTTGAAACAAAGCTCATTTGGTTATCGGTTGAATTATTACGTGTTTCAGTTATACCTGATGTAGACTTTGCTGAGTGTACAATATAAGAGAATGATGGTGCAGATTGTTTTATAGTTGTAGTAATTGCTGTTGTTTTTGTTGACGTTGATGGAGATGTTGCTTTCCTTGTTGATATTGATGGGGATGCTGTTTTCCTTGTTGTTACTGTTAATGAGTATGTTGTTGTCCTTGTTGTTGATGTAACTGTGGATGTTGTTGACCTTGTTGTTGATGTAACTGTGGATGTTGTTTTCCTTGTTGTTGGTGTTAATGGGGATGTTGTTTTTCTTGTTGTTGGTGTTAATGGGGATGTTGTTTTTCTTATTGTTGAAGTTACTGGGGATGTTGTTTTTCTTGTTGTTAGTAGTAATGGGGATATTGTTTTCCTTGCTGGTGATGTATACGATCTTCGTGTTGTTGTTCCTGATGGATTATCACAGAATACACTGACATCTCCGCCTTTACCATCTGAAAATCAACAATCAATTTCTTTGTTTTATTTCAATTCAAACGATTACATTTTTCTTGTGAATTGAATTAACGCATGATTTGTAATCTCATATGATCATATATTTTTATAAAAAGACCAAAAAGACGTGTGTGGACTGATCATAAAAGATTGAAAATCATGCTGCAATTCAATTTACAAGAAAAATGGTATCTTTTGATTTGATAAAAAATGAAGAAATAACATTGAGTTAAGGACAAAAATTATCTGTAATACAGATACTCTCTTTTAGCTTCAGATATTTGTTGTAAAGATGAATAAGGTAAACAGATTAGTCGAGGTTGTCGACTTTGAAAGCTGGCACTGTGCGAAATACTTAAGTCGTGAAGTTGTAAATAATAACTCTTCATGAAAATTCATGAAATGGGTTTCCTAGGTTTGTTTCTCTTTTATTATCCATCAAAATTCAGTCAACAATTACCAAATGAAGGCAACATCAGAGAAAAATATTAAAACACTTGTGTAATCGATCAGGAAACAATTTAAATTAAATTCCAACTAGATTTTTTGATGTGTAATTTACTAGTTATGCTTGAAAATGGTAGAAGGAAGTATTACACATCATCTTGGAATACATGTACATGAAACGTGGTGTGTGTTTTAGAAATATTTAATTGTTGTCCAGGTGAACGATGTTGCCAATGGACCTCTTGTTTTTGTTTTCCTACCTATTGTTTACTGTTGTTGTTTTTTGTATTTATTTGTTTGGTTTTTCTGATTTTGGCATCGGTATCGAATGCATGAGAAGATACCACCCAAGAAGATGACAAAAGCAACAGTCAAAATCAAGTTCAATTGTGGCCTAAAACAACAGCCAAAGTCAAGTTCAATTGTGGCCCAAAACAGATATGCATATACAGTATACTATACGAATCGTTTAATTTTATCTTATTTAGCTCTTTTTGTCAGTTAACGGGCTACGACTTGGCGAATTCCAATGTCTTATATTACCACTTTTCAACTCAACAGTGTTAGGGCAAATTCAAGACGAGTTAAAACCACCAATAGAAGTGAAGGGGCGAAAGTAACCCAGTATATACTAGTGGCAAAGCATAGAAACTGAAACCGATAAACTTTGCAATGATAGTAAAACGTTGCAAGATTGCATGACACATGGTGAGCAACAGTCTCATGGTCGCACAACAGATGCATAAACAGCTGCAATTTATCTCGCGATCTTTAAAAATTTTGCATCGCTCTTGCAAGTACACTAAACGTTATAAAACGTTCTTACTAATGTTTGTATGGTGCATTGCAATAATTTGGATAGCATTGGGTCGCATCTGAATAATGTGCATGTGGACTATTAGAGGAGACCTGCTGCAAATCCAAAAACGCATGCATGGAAGGCGAGAGCACGTGTAACGTATTTGATAGCTCGTGCGAAGTAAAACAAATTCCGATCGCAAAGTGTAGTAACTGCGCCAGTTGTAAAAGTAGCTTTAAACACCTCTTCATATAAACAGTTCAAATAAAAACAGTTGCAAGAGGAAAATTGTGAAAAAGAAACTAAATATGTAAATCATACTAAGTGAAACTGTCAATATTCTTGCTTATTGCTCCTCTAAGTTAGCTTAAAAGTTGATTAATTTTTCTTCAAAAATAAAAAAAAAATCGTTTTAACAGAACAATTTCAGAATATTTAACAAATATTATGTCATTTGCTTGAAAAATAGATCATTGACATATAGTTATTTGAAATGAAATTGCACTACAATAATAGGTCTACAACGACCTTAAACAAATTATGTTTTCATTTTATAAGATGTGTTTTTGGTCATCATAGTAAAGTCAGTGTGTTTAGAAACAATTCTATTGCATGTACTTCAGAGATAATTATTCTTCAAAATCTTCGAAATGATTTTAAAAATATATTTACCGTTTTGTTGAAATCCAAGACAGTGATAAAAGGTTCCTCGTGAAGATGGTGGGGTGAATTCAGCTTGTACATCGATGGATTGGTGTTTTAACAGTGTAAACATAATCGATGAGCCCTGTGAAATTGGGCAGCCAAACATACGAATACCGTTTACTACCACCTGCGTGGAACATGCTGATATCCTTGTTTCTTGCGCTGTCACAAGTAGATTTCCACTGAATATTGAGGTCACAGTACATGAACATGGGCGGTTGATTTTATAGAAGTCTATGTAGATCAGTGGTCCATATGCTGTTGTTTCGCTACAGGTAGTTATTGAGTCAGACTTATTTCCAGCTGCAACAATAATTGACACATACTTTTAAAATTGGAAAACACATTAAACAGCTTTTACACATGTTTGATTTCTAAATAAATTGAAAACAAATGCTGTACTTGCCATTCAAGGGACACTGTCCTAAAACGAAAGAGAAAACATTCAATTATTGAATTTTAATTTTTATGAAATTTAAATTAACAGATGTATATTCATACTCTACACAATATAATATGGTAATCAATTACCATAAAAAACGCCTTCAGGGGAAAATATGACATATGAACGACAAAGTTACTATAACCCGAGTCAAAATCAGCTTCATGATTAAATAAATTTCCCAGTTGATCTTGACAAAAAAAAAACAAACAAAAAATTATACAAACAAACTGCATATAATTTTTTAAAATTTGATTTATTTTATATTCTATGATTAATTAAAATAATACATTTATTTTCAATTACATGCGTATGGTGCCTTAAGTTGTCGGCAAATAATGAAATCCCTTCATCTTAATACATGTGTAGCAGGTATACTGTGGCATGAAATAATTCTTTACAATTATTAAAAACGATCCTCTAACTTGTCAAAAAAAGACACGATTCAAAAGTTTGATTGCGTAGATTGATCCTTATCGACCCAAATCCTTTTTTAATCACAACAAAATCTTTGCGAATTGAGTTTAGTGGGTTACAACTAAAGCATTTTGTCACAATGTATTCTACGCTAGTATGTTATTGAAAAACATGATTGTTTCTGTGTAAATTTACCGAGCAGCATTGCCTTATCTAATGCTTGAAATACTTACAGCAATACATTTTGACACATACATTTCATGGCAAAGTCAACGCTTTCTTTTTATTATTAAACTGACAATCAAGACGCGTTTCCTCAAAATACTAACATTAGGACTGTGCATGTACAGATACATCTAGATCATTTTTAAAAAGTAAGTTGATGTGTATAAGATTACAGGACGATTACAACACGTTCTTTTAATGTTTAACGTTGTTTTATACTTTGAGACTTATTTGTACAATAACTCACCCCTTGTTGTCAAAAGAAAGACACTAACTATCAACAAACTTAAAATTTCCTCCATTTTCCATGCAATCAGACTAACTAACCAGGAAGAAATGGATGATATCAAACAACTTAACCAGATTAAAAATAGAAGCTTTTTGTCATCATATCTTTGATAGGTTTAAAACATATATATATAGAGAGAGAGAGAGAGAGAGAGAGAGCGAGAGCGAGAGCGAGAGAGAGATACTATGAACACGCCTGTATGAGACCACAGGCAGCACACACTATTGAATTTATGAGACAGTGTGTGTCAATGCATGAGCAAACGTTATTTACATTACTTCACATGTCTCAAATTATATGATGAGTTAACATATCAGTAATATGTTCCCATTTATCAATATTGAAAGAATCAGTAAACAGATAGTTACACCTATAAAGTGTACTTTTTATTTTAAAAATCTAGATACAAAAATTATGTTTAAATGTATTGGCAGTATTTGTTATTTCAGTGGTGTGTTCTATCTGTCGTATGCATGATAACAAATTCTTTGTTGTTGTTGTGTTTGTTGAAAGGATGAAGTGCATTTCCAATAAAACTAACTGAAAAAAGAACATTTTGTTTCAGAAATATTTATTAAATATACTCTAAAATACCTATGCCTTCCAGAAACGAACAGAAAATGTGATTAATTTTTTTTTATTTTACTCTTGTGGAATTTCAATTTCACAAAGATTCATTCTATATAACAGTGGAAAAAAGTTGTCTAATTGCAAAACTCTAATCATGATCAACATCATAGGTTACATTTTTTCTAAAAGAACTTATTGGTACTTAATTTCAAAACAGCTGGAGAAGAAAAACAAGTTTTAAAGCTATTGGAGTTTAATAATTGCATAATATTTTAGGAATATATTAGACCGCTTTACCAATGTACCATTCGGCATCTAACAATATAATTGCCACTCCATTCAATTCAACACGTATTGCTTACTGGTTTATTTCTTAACAAAAAAAGTACGTGTTTGTTTTGGGAAAAGATAATTTTACAGTTTCTGCAGTAAATACGATTATAATCTTTTTATCAGAAGTACACTCAAATGATGCATAAGTGCTGAATCTCGCTATCAAATGGTTACAAAATACTGTCATATTGAGAGGAAGAAACGTGTTAGTGGCGCTCTTGTCATAAGTATTGTATAAAAACATTTTACTCTAAATACGTACATAAAACATAATTAGATTCTGAAGCGAGTTTTATTTACGATCTGTACCCATTCCTGACCATCTGAGAACATAAGGTGACACGATTTAGGTCAAAACTCATTTTTCCTAATCTTAATGTCTACAATGCTTCAGTAAAGCATTTTTAATAGGCAACAAAAACAAACCTTTTGTTTACATTTTGAAGTGAAAGCTCTGTATCTTGCTTATAACTTAACCACCGACTCTCAAATTTCATTCGATTATTAGAAAACCATTTCAAAAGCATTGTGAATTATTTACACAGAAAAATGGTATTTGACCAAAATCGTGACTATGCATTTGTGAGATAAATGCAGCAAGAAACACTAAACTCGTAAAGGGACGTTGACGCAATGAAAATGTTGCATGGGTTACGCTGCTTACATTCATGATAGCAGTCATTTTATTTTGTAAATCTTTTCATAACTTCTGGTGTCCATGATATTGGATGTGCTTCTGTAGATCTACTTTCATGTCGTTTCCATACCCGTATTACAATTCAGGAGGCAGAATGGTTAACAATTAAATTACCCATTAGATCTGTTTGAAAAAAAATTACATATGATAAGTTTCGCCATGTTATTAAGTACCGAAAAATCAAAAATTATTTAGAGTTTTGAATTAAAATAAAATCCTTACTTATATATCTTTATACAGATTTCTTTTTTTTAAAGGAAGGTAATCAATTTTAGAAAGCCACGGCCATCCAGTATTCTTAACATGAAATCTTAGACGACTACATGTGCCGTAGACAATGATGCGTCTTACAAAAATGAAGTTTTTTAGATCAGGATTAAAGTATGCAGCACATACATACAATAATTCAATTATCTCATTATTGTTATTTTTGGGAACAAGCAATTATTGTGTATTGCCTAAGAGTTGACTAATTAAACGTCAGGTAATACTGAGAGCAATTATCTCAATCGTCAAATATTTGAAATTAATAACTAGTTACACTAGTTGCACTCAATGACAGCCTCCTCCGTTTTTCTGAAATTACCAGCTGATTGAGCAAATTCATATGCATGTTGATAAACAATGATTGGTGCATTATGAAAAAAGGCGTTTGTTATGAATTGACGGTGGACTAGTGCTAATTAAGGTGTAAACAAATTACCATGCTGTTATTTATTTTTTTTAAATACGAACTCGAACCTCTTTAATATAAAACATAGATACAATAAAACCAGATAAAAAATTACAAAATTGTCCTATTGCTCTTTTTTTCTAGCGGCTTGGCCCGACTTTTTAGCTTATACAGCGTCAAATAATTTTCAATGCAAACCAAATACCTTGAAAAGTAGACATTGGCGAATATACGCCTGCAGAATCGACCTCCTTTCAATGATAGACATATTTGAAGTAAACAGAAAAACATTTCTTTATGGGAGCATGAAATAACAAACCAAGTGCATCATGTGCATAAAAAATGGAGTGTGTGGTTCCTGTTCCGATTGACTGGGTTTATTCAACCTGTATATTATGCATCGATTGTAAACACAACAAACTTCAGACAGATTAATGACAAACACTTTATTTTTGATTTACTTGAACATTTTTGAAATCTTATTTCCGTTATAATTTATAGTGAATAAGAAAGTCGTAAAACAATCAAACCTGCCTTGACTTCAAGAAATTCTAATAAGAGACGAAATATAGGGGTACACCTTTTTTGTAAAGTGTGTTTGTAAATAATTTTGTATATCATTTTCCCATTGAAATATGGCTTAAATACTCGGGAAAACTACTTTAAAAACATTTTTTCAAAAATATACCCCAAAAAAAACGCTATCGTTTTAAGCGAAAAAAATGGCATCAAGCAGTTTTTAATAGTTCAACGGATATATATTTAAAAAATAAAATCATCTATTGGACGAATTCGAATGTGTACCTGAGTGAGCACCTGATCTTAAAAACACAGCTTGTAGTGTAGTGTTTTCAAAGATCATATTAAGATAAAATTAAAACAGTGACTTTTTATGTTGAATTTTATCTAAATGTGTACATTATATTTAACTCTACATAAATTCAATATGAGATCTCAATACCAATCTTCCTAATAATGTAGATAACCGCTTTCCATAACTTTCATAGCATTCGCCACACCGTCGATCAGTTATAGCTTCCTTTTTTCAAGTACACATAAGTCAATGCTTTATAAAACAATGTCACACAAACTATATATACAACAACAGTTAAATGTGTTGTCAAGTGACAGGTTTGACGAATTTTTCTTTTAGAAATTGACGCACAGATGATTCATATGCATATAACCTTTAAAGATAAATATACTTGTTCCATTTAGGATAGGGAAGAATCCCAAAAAGGACATTTAAACATTTTGGCATAATGAGTTCAAGTTATATTAACAATTGCATAATTTCAATTCTTGTTTATTTGACAGAACTTAGCCAGTAAAACGCGCCAATTCATGGGACAAGGAAGGCAGAGAGCAGCAACAAGCAGTAAAGGTAATCCTCCTGTATGCTATACAGTACTATCTAGGAAGAACAATATAAAAACTCCGAAGCAGACGCACAAATTTTTAAAAAGTGTCATGTTTTTTTTTAATTTGAGACTGAATTTCATAAATCATTTATATGAATTAAAATTAATACAATAACACATAACACTTGCATAATATATAAAACGATTTTCAATATATACCATGCTAACGGTTTGCATTCCAGTAAACCAAATAATTTCTGTCCATTACAATATCTGACGCAAGAGAAGCTTATTTTAATCATGTTAAAAGTAAACGACAGATAATGGTAAATACTGCCGTTAAGCAAAAAAAAAACCCAAACAAACAAACAACAAAGCAAAACAAAAAACATGCTCGTAATCGGCTGATTTATATTTAAAATTCTTTTGTTCGTTTGTGTTAGAAAATTTACACAAAAAACAATAAATCGAAGTTATAATATTTACATCTATAACTAGCAGAATACGTAAATAAATAATAAAGAAATAAATAAAGAAAGCCGGGGTTTTTGAATCAGATATAAAAGTTATGTTATTAGCTTCTGTGATTGTTATTTTCTAGTTTTCTATTACTTTTCACATAACTTGTATATAACCATATCTGCCATAAAAAGATTGATAATTCCTTCTAACTTGAATGAAAATTATTGCAGTATACGTGTTTGTTAAAGGAACACGGATAACTGTATATTACCGTCATGACATCTTTATCTGTTGTTCTCTGTGTCTGAATTAATGAAATGCATAAGATTCCGAGAGAAAAAAATACATCGCTAAACTGTTCATAAGGAGAAATAAAAGTCACCAAGGTTCTCTAACTTATTACCTTTTATAAAAACTTCCTTGAAAAGATATTTTTGTGCTAACTGATGAACTATAAAGATATGGAAACCACTTCTTTGTATATTAGAGAGCAGGAAATTTTCTAAAATAGACTAGTGTGAGATTATTTCTCGAAAAAAAGTCTAATCGATGATAGAGTTTCCGGAATAAAAGCTGGCCTTTGGAGTACTCTAATTAATGTTAGCTACAGCATTCCTTTTCTGATATTATTAGTTAGCCTCTTAATCGCGGAAAGATTCAATCGGAGGGAGAAAAGTCAAGCACTGTTTTGTTATAAGTGCAATAGCTTATATTAAGAACAAGTTAAAACGCATTTATCAATTACGTGCAACATCTTAATTGGTTATTTAGTGTATCCTCCATCCGACAACAAACCCATGACCCTCGGCTTCAAAGTTGTAATTTATGCCTCTACTGTGCGTTGACACCAGTTGATTAAATATACATATATTTTGGTTATAAGTCATTTTAAATTTTAAATGATGAACAGAGCATAACGCTATCCCTGACATCGCTGGGTTCATCCATCTTAAGTGCGTGAATTTGTACCCGGAAGTAAGTATAAATAAGATATAATAAATCTTGTACGGCACCTTTTTATAAATTCTAACTAATTACAGGTAGCGCTTTAGTGAACTTATTATCATCTCCGGCAGAATTACGAGCTAATTATACGCTAATGAAGCGTGAGTATGCCAAACATGACAAACACTTAAAACTTCTTTGCCCAAATGTATTTTTAATATCTAAATGAAGTGCGCGTTGTATAACAATAGCCATGTTTAGAATATGTATAATAATATGAAATTCAGTTGTTTTCTAGATTATTAAAGCAATATTTTTGTGGAAAATATTCATGTCCAAATACAGTACGTTTAGTAAACAAAATGTACTCAACAAGGAAACATGTGCTTTTGCCCTAATCATAAAGATTCGTACCGATATCGAAGTGGGTATGATTTTAATAAGATTTTGATATTTGCTACAGATACACATGTAACGTCAGAAGTTTGGTTTAACATGACTGTTTACTTTTTCCCAAAAATCTGTCAGAAGCTTGTTTGTGCTTAAAACCAATGTTTATAATATATGATATAAATTGAAAGATGAATACACCCAACAAACAAAATTGTTGTCATCTGTTCAATTATTTCCGTCTTTGAAAATAGACAAATTCTACCGGTATAAAACAAGAAAAGTGTAAAATTTGCTATATAATAAAAATAATATATTGGTTTGTATAGAGGGTTATTTGGTTCTGTAGTGGCAAACAATCGTACCAAACAGCATAGAGAATTACGTTGTCTCAGGGAGTGCCAAATTTCTACTTATAGAAACAAAATACCAACAATATTGCATTAAAGACTCTTTCAGTGGAGTCAGTTTTCAAGTTAAAATAAGAAGGATAATGACCTATTTTTCGTGCTATTGGCTTCCGAAATTTACCGTCCAATTTCATCTAAATTTGACACAATGGTACATATTTCTCTTTAAGCAAAATTGTCACAATTATGTTCAAAACGTACTCCCATACTGTTTGTTGAGTTCTGGTATCTAAATTTTGTTTGAAATGTATTTCCATACTTTTGAGTTATTTATATATTTTTGCTTGCATAAGTGGTCACTGGGTGTAGTAATACTACTGGAGAAAACCTGTTTAACAGGTATGATTTATTTTTAAATTAACTTGCTTAGTGGTTTAAAGAGTGAGGTTAGATGTATTCTGCGCGACAAAGCTCTATTTTTAAGGTTTATATTAGTTTTGCAGTGTGAGTAGAGTTAGACTACAGGTATGTGTAATTGTAATTTAAATAGCTGTTATGTTACGGTAGCCAAGAATTGTAATATACTGAAGCTGTGTGTTTGTTGAGTTAATGTCTATATTCAAATATGTGTTTAAGAAAACTTGTAATACCCCGTTGTTCGATATTTAAATAGGTGAACACTGAGTGGTGGACCATAAATTATCTGTGCGAGGACTTATGGTGGAAACGTAATATCCGAACCAAAAATTTATGCTTTTCCAGTCCTACGGAACTTACCTTATGTGAGATGTCCTTTAGAATGATAGCTAGTCCATCCGAAAAGAACTGATGTCAACAACTTACTATTTATTATATATTTGTAAATAAATTGTTTTTGTTTTGTTAATATTGTTTTGTTTGACTTACAAGGACCATCTTTTTTAATAGATTGGTGAAATGTTTTACGGACCCTATACAATTTAAATGTGATAGGACAATGCATTTAATGCGTAACAAAATGAAAATGTATCATCCATTAATTTTACATGTGAGAAATCCACATTATCCACCAACTTCTAGAGCATCACGCGCTCCATATGTACAACCAAGAAGTCTTGATGCAAGACTGCGCTGACTATATGAGCTAAGGTTCAGATATGATATTCGAAATAACAGCTTGGTATCTGACAATCCTTTCACGCTTCATGATAAATTTGACATCAAAGAACATGATTCAAGAGCTCTTAAAAAGTACTGGACGATCAAAAAATTTTATGTTGTGACTAACTAAAACGACATTGACTCGTCAAGAAATTTCAGAATATATTTGACATAGGCTAGTTACTAGTATTTCATGTAATGGTGTTATTTTAAAGACTTAATTTTATTTGCTTTTTACATATTAACATTAAACAAATAAATTCTTAGCACAACAATCCTGATGGCATTTTTGTGTGTCCCTAGTCCTATAGTTTCCAAATAAAATAGGACTAAATCCTCAACAACCACCGCTTCGATCTGAGGTTTTATGTTTGGGCCTTGAATTTCTGTAGTTGAAATATAATGGTGAGGATCTAAGCCTATGCCAGGCTTTTAAGTTTAATTTCTTTGCTCACAGAGCTCTGAGATCTTTAACTAAGAAAATGAACTTTAATAGATATTTACGTTTGAAAATATGTGTCTTTATTAACCTTAAGAACAGAAAAAAAAATTGTTTCTCTGTTAAAATTTTAATGACGTAACAATGCTTTCTGCACATGCTTTTGTATGACAGTAACATTTTTGTAAACATTCAACTATGGAAATGTTAAAAAAAAAATCAGAGTAATTTGTCTTTTAAAAACATATAAACATATTTGTAAGAAATAAACAACAATGTTCAGACTTTATGTTTATCTCGAAATAAAGAGATTAGTTCATATGCACTTGTATTATCTGATTTAATTGATTTCACACTCTCGTCATACGGCTTTTCCGAACGCGGAGGACAACAAAATGAGTAGCAGTGTTCAGTTGACACTGAAAAGACCAAGTCTTTAATATTACTCTAAACTCGCTCACAACATGTTTAATTGAAAAGTTCCAAATCATAAATGTATGATTAATCTTTCAAATGGTACAGATTCTAACAAATCAAGAAAGAAATGTTTCAACTGTTGGTGTTTTAACATCAAAATCGTCCATAATTTTTGCAAACAAAAAAATCTAGTAGTAAGTAGCAGGCAATTCTATCCAATTTTAAGTCATTGTCCTAACTGTGTAATGAATAATGAGCGTTTAAAGGAAATATGGTCGATAAGCTACATGTAGTACAACTGCTAGGACCCCAAGCTCAACCATTCGTCTCCCTTCTTTCCATGGTGTGATAGATACATGCATGCAGATATTTACATTTAGATATATAGTTATGTACACATTCATGCTGACGTTTGGTATGATATGTGTGTACTTGTAGTTGTAATTGTAACAATCCTTAGTCAGTTTACTGACTGTGCTACATGAAACAGCATATAGACTTCTTTTGTAAACATGTAGAGTCAAATCAATTAATTGATTGAAATCTGCATGCATATTTACTCGAGTTATGATTTAATTTACAAATAAAATTTTACACATATAATTTTTAATTATTTTAGAAATGAATTAAAACTTTGAACATGCTCTATTACAATCAGATTAATATTATATATTCAGATTTACATGTAAATTAACTCTCTCTTTCTCTCTCTCTCTCTCTCTCTCTCTCTCTCTCTCTCTCTCTCTCTCTCTCTCTCTCTCTCTCTCTCTTCTCTCTCTGATATGTAAGTTGGTTTTTTATTTCTGTATTAAATTTTTTTTCCAGTATCAGGCTTTGTTTTCAACAACTCAAGTTCTAGTAAATGCAGTTGTGTACAACATACTTTTATCAGTTAAAAGCTATCTTTTTAAGCTCACCTGAGCTGAAAGCTCAAGTGAGCTATTCTGATCACATTTTTTCCGTCGTCCGTCTGTCCGTCTGTCCGTCCGTCTGTAAACTTTTTACATTTTGAACTTCTTCTCCAAAACCACTTTCAACCAAATTTGGCACAAAGCATCCTTAAGAACTACTGAGTCAAATTCAACGTAATTTAGCATAAATATTCCTTATGGAAAGGAAAATATAAATTGCAAAAATTATAGGCAAATTCTGCTTCAAATTTGAGTTATTAAGAAAATAATAATTAAGAGAATGCGTGTTTCGATCTAATTATAACTTCGGGTTCGGTATTCCATACTTCTAAAACGAGACGGTGTAAAAGTAGGTTCTTTGTTTAAGGCAGCCATGTTGAATATAAATTGAGTTTGTTTGCAGCGAGAAAACGTGTGCTGGGGGATAAACAGGTCGATAAACAGGTCGATCTGACAAATGTTGTGCAAACGTTCGCGTGCAAAGGAGGTATAGAATATGCTATTTTGTATATTCTATAACCAGGCTCTATAACCAGGATGTGCGTATGCGTGAACCTACTTTCCATCGGGATTGTTTCACGTTTGGGAGGAAATTCGAAAACTATACGGAGGAACTTCAAACATATATATATATGCAATTTAAAAATGCAATTTTTATATTATATTTTATATTATTATTAAAAGTGATAAAAATGCTATGTATACTGGTGTCTTATAATATCGCGGTACTTGTTTTTTTTCCCATAAAAAAAAGATATACCAATTTATCATTTTTACATGTCATAAGTGCTGTTCCAAAAGTTTGTATTGGATAGCTTTTCTGAGGAACATCAATTTCCCAACTTACGTAGTTAATTTTGTTTGCTATTTTTAAATCACAAGTCTTATTCTCTTTCAAAATTAGAGAGTTCCATTGTATCGCAGCATTGGAAATCTGGAAGCCTGGTTCAGTTATAATGGACAGATTTTATTTTTTATAAATAAAATATGATTTTTCATGAAAGCAAAGTCACCTAAACTGGTTAGGAAATAAGATATATTATACATTTTATTATACTTTTTATAAAGTTGTTTTCATCAGATACATTTCGGACTTTTGAGCTTGCTTTCTCTGTATTTGCCGATGTTTTTGACAACCTTCTCTGCACTCATCCTGAGGTTGGTGCATAAACCTCTGTGGAAAATCGGAGGGGGGGGGGGGGGGGGGAAACGGGAATCCTATTTTTGGAGCAAACCGCGATACAACGGAACCCGCAATATAATGAGAGGAGAGTATACATTATATATTACACCAAAATTTAAATAAATAATAGACAGAACAATAAAAAGCAATGTTAAAGGAAAACAACAGGCACTTAGCACTGAAGGGGGGGGGGTTATTTGGTGGAGTGGAACAGGGACAGGGGGACGGGACTGCCCTCTCCAGCACACGTTTTCTCGCAGCAAACATTTTTCTTGAATTTACTTATTAAAAAATTTGAAATAACACAGAGTTGCCCACCCCGCACTGTTTTTGGGACCATGTAATAATTGAAACGAAAGGGTGGAAATAAATTGTGAAATTGAAATTAAAGGTACACCAACATTTGTAGCCCCCTATTCCACAGATAAGGATTGTCAGTTTTTGAAAAAAAAAAATTTAAAACGTATTATTTTCTCAGGAGCTATTTTGAAGGGATAATAAGGGTAAACAGGTCACTGACCCCTTGTAGATCTTTCCATGACTCATCAGTAGGGTCTGTGTGCCCATCCCCTGGGTCTGTACACTCATAACCAGGGCCAGAATACCTATCACCAGGGTCAATATTCGAATCACCAGGGTCTGTACCCCCATAACCAGGATCTGTACCCCCAACACCAGGATCAGTATACCGATCACCAGGGTCAGAGTTCGTATTCAGGGTCTGAATGACCATAACCAGGGTTTGTACACCCATAACCAGGGCCATCATACCTATCACGAGGGTCTCAATACCTATCACAAGGGTCAAAGTTGTTATCAACAGTCTGTATGACCATCTCCAGGGTCTGTTCACCTATAACCAGGGCCAGTATACCCATCACCAGGGTCACAATACCTGTCACCAGGGTCAGTGTTCGTATCACCACGCTCTGCAAACCCATAACCAGGGCCAGTTCACCCATCACCAGGGCCACAATACCTATCACCAGGGCCAACGTGGGTATCAACAGAGTTTTGTGCCCTCAACAGGGTCTTTACACCCATAACCAGGGCCAGCATACCTATCACCAGGGTCACAGTTCGTATCACCAGGGTCTGTATGTCCATCACTAGAGTCTGTACATCGATGACCAGGGACAGCATACCTATCACTAGGGTCTTAATTTCTATCACCAGGATCAGAGTTCCTACACAAGGGTCTGCATGACTATCACCAGGGTCTGTACAGCCATAACCAAGGCCAGTATACCTATCACCAGAGTCAGAGTTTGTCTCACCAGGGTCTGTATGGCCATCATCAGGGTGTGTTCATCGATAACCAGGGCATGTATACCTATACGAGGGTCAACTAGGATTCGTATCACCAAATTCTGTGAAGGTCAATCGCCAGGGTCTGAATACAAATCACCAGCGTTTGTAAATCTATCAGCAAGGTCATTATTTTCATCATTTGTGTCTGTGTGCCCATCAGCAGGGTCTGAACACCAATGGCCAGGGCCAGTATTCAGTACTCCTAATGGCCAGGAGTGTCAGTACCTACATGAAACACTAGGGTCAGTGTCGGTATCACCAGGGTTTGTTTGCCCATCATCATGGTCAGTATATCCATCATCAGGATCTGAATACATATTACCGGAACAGTAAACCTGTCACCGTGGTCAGTAAACATATCCCTAGAATCAGAGTTTGTCTCACCAGGGTCTGGGTGCTCATCATTATGGTCTGTATACCCATAACCAGAGTCAATGTACCAATAACTACAGTCAGTATACTCATCACCAGTGTCTCAAAACCTATAGTTAGGGACAATATACGCATTACAAGGGTCTGTGTGCCAATCCTCAAGCAAAGTGAGCAAACCTATCACAATAGTCAGTACATTTATCTATCACATTCTCCATCACCAGGGTCCGTATACCTTTCGACAGATTCAGCCTATGTATCAAAAGGATCTGTGTTCTATCACAAGGGTCAGTATACCTATTCCAAGGGTCAGTATATATCCATCACCAGAGTCGATATACAGAAACGTATATGACCAAGGGTCAGTATACGTAACACCAGAATCTCAAAATCTATAACCAGGGTCGGTATATCAATTACCTAGTTTACCTATAACAAGGTGTGAATATCAACAAGGTCTGTGTGCTCTTCATCAGGGTCAGTATGCCTGTCACATGGGTCATATATATATCCATCACCATGGTCACTTTACATTTCAACGGGGTAATTAATACCTGACCCAGGTACTGGATGTACAAGCCCTGACGAAAAGTGCACTTATTGTTGTGATATGTATACCGACACTGGTGATGGGCACACGGTGAGTTCCCGTTTTGCTTACATTTGATAATTAGGTATAGAACAATAGGTGTGATTTGTGTTGTGATAGCAATTATAGTCTGCTTTCAATCAAAGAATTTACCTGGATTTTTACCTGTGTTTTATCAGCGCCTTACAATGAATTAGCAAAAAGAATATAGATACTTTGTTGTGTTTTATGTCTGATTACTAATAACTCTGCATTTTTTTCATTTGATAAAATAAAGATAATGAGTCTTTAATTTCCGCTCACTGATAAGAAAAATAATGATTAGATGATTTGACTTTTACATTTTTGTCCATTTATCTTAAATATAAAATTAAATGAATATTGAGGGAAAATTCTGGTTCCAAGCCAACTGGAAGCTAATTCAGTGGATAATTAAATATATGATGTATAATTAAAAAATGATGAAGGGGAAAACTACACGTACAGTCATGGGGTACTCCGTGTCTCTTTTTACAACTTGACAGCAGTTCTTATGACACCACCGCTTTAGTATATATTGCGGGTCACTTTCTGGTTTTTCAAATCAGTAGCTATATACATGAAGCACAAACATTTTCGACAAAAATAATAATTTTAATATTGATTCGATAAGTTCTTATGACATCACCGCTTTAGTATATCGCAGGACACTTTCTGGTTTTTTTTTTCAAATCAGTAGCTATATACATGAAGCACAAAAAATTCCGACTAATATAATATATTTAATATGGATTCGACAAACTTCAAACTGAAGAAGGTTGGCCATGCATGAATTACATGTAGGTCTTCATTTGATAGATTTAATGAAAATATCTTTAAAGTTTTTTAAGCATAAAAAATTGCCGATTTATCATCATACAATTTGTCTATTTTCTTCGATTATTCAAGCCATAGCATAACTGAAAAATATTTAGCAGCGTTTTCACTAGACACCTTTCCTCCATTTATGTCAGCAAAAGCAATAATTGAACATTAAAATATATTTTCTCTTCAAACTTGTTACATGTATTTCATAAAGACTGCAAGTTAAATAAAAGCACTACATACACAATAGTTTTGCAGTAATCTTTCTTGTTTAAATAAATTAATGAAATTGTTCGTGACCAAATTGACGTCTGAAATTAAATTCAAGAACATGGATGTCAATTATATGTAAATGTGTTTTTAGCAAGTTATATTGTAACTTGTAACAAATGTAAATATCAATTGCGAGTAGATATGTTTTATTTATTTTATTGTCAATTGCCCTCACTGGAACTGTGATATAGACTATAGCAATTAAGCAATCAACTCACCTGGTAAAATTCCCCGTTTTGATTTCAAATGTGTGCAAAACGGGAACAAACCGGGCACACGGACTCTATTGTTACATACACTATCGCTGGTGATGGGTATTAAGACTCTGGTGATTGGTATATTGACCCTGATAATGGATAAACAATCAATGGGGATGAGCACACAGACCCTAGTACTACAAACGCTGACCCTAGTGGTATGTAGAATTGACCGAGGTGCTAGGTTTACAGTTTTGGTAAAACATATTCTGACCTCGGTTAAGGGTATACTGACCCTTGTAATGGGCACACAGACCCTGGTATTATGTACACTGTCACTAATGTTAGGTAATGATACCCTGGTGATGGATATTTTGACCCTAGTTATGGTTATGGGTGTAGGGATGTTGGTGATGGTCATACAGACCCTGGTGATACAAACTCTGACCCTTGTGATAGGTATTGAGACCCTGGTGATAGGTATTGTGACCCCGGTTATGGGTGTACAAACCCTGGTGATGGTCACACAGACTCTGGTGATACGAACTCTGGGTTTACAGACCCTGGTGATAGGTATTGAGACACTGGTGATGAGTATACTGAACCTGGTTATGGTTGTACATATCCTGTAAATGGTCATAGAGACCCTGGTGATACAAACACTGACCCTGGTGTTAAGTATACCGGCCCTGGTTATGGATGTACAGACACTGGTACATGTAATGGTAATTCTGACCCTGATGATACGAACAAACTCTGACCCTGGTGATAGGTATTGAAACCCCGGTGATAGGTATGCTGGCCCTGGTTATGGGGGTACAGACCCTGTTGATGGTCACACAGACTCTGGTGATACCAACTCTAACCCTGGTGATAGGTATTGAGACCCTGGTGATATATTCAATAGCCCTTGTTATGGGTTTAAAAAAAACCTGGTGATGGTCATACAGACCCTGCTGATACGAGCTCTGACCCTAGTGATAGATATTGAGACCCTGGTAATTAGTATTGAGACCCTGGTGAAACGTATGCTGGGCCTTGTTATCGGTGTACAGGCCCTGGTTATGGTAATACAGACACTGGTGATGCGAGCTCTGACCCTGGTGATTGGAATTGAAAACACGATGATGGGTATACTGACCCTGGTTATGGTGATAGAGACCCTGGTGTTGGGAATATAGACCCTGGTGATTGTCATACAGACCCTGATGATACGAACACTGACCCTGGAGATAGGTATTGAGACCCTAGTGATATGTATAATGGCACTTGTTAAAGATGTAAGGACCCTGGTGATAGTTATACAGTCTATTGTGATACGAACTCTGACCCTAGTGCTAGGTATTAAGACCCTGATGATGGGTATATTGACCCTGGTTATGTTGTACAAATCCTGTTAATAGTTATAGAAACCCTGGTGATAGGAACACTGAACCTGGTGATAAGAATACTGGCCCTGGTTATTGGTGTACAAACCCCAATAATGGTCATACAGACACTGGTTATACATGTACCAACTCTGACCCCGGCGATAGGTATTTAGACCCTGGTGATAGGTATGCTGGTCCTGATTATGGGTGTAATGACCCTGGTGATGGTCATACAGACTCTGACCCTAGTGATAGGTATTGAGACCACAGTTATAGGTACATGTATACTGGCCCTGGTTATAGGTGTAAAACAAAAGCTCTGGTGATGGTCATACAGACCCTAGTGATACAAACTCTGACCCTGGTGATAAGTATTGAGACCCTGGTGATGGGTATACTGACCCTGCTTATGGGTGTAAAGACCCTGGTAATGGTAATACAGACAATTGTGATACAAACAAACTCTGACCTTGGTAATAGGTATTGAAACCCCGGTGATACAGTACCCACAACGTTATTTTTTAAAAGATAAACGATATGATAGGATTCACGCACGATAGGATAGCATTAACGCACGATAGAACAGTATACACACACGAAAGGATAGGATTAACGCACGATAGAACGGTATACACGCACGATATGATAGGATTGATACACGATAGGAAAGGATAAACGATGTTCATGATAAACGTATGGTCGCTTTAAACGATATTTACGAACAAACTGATAATGGCAGAATTTGAGAGTGAACACGTACAAATAAAGATTTACGTGGATTTTTTTTTAGTAACAATTGCCGAGTTGTTAATCATCGCTGCATCATTTATAAAATGTATAAGAATGACCAGTTAATGTTTTTTCAACTAAAATTATGAGCTTTAATGATCAATAAATTTTCTGCATTGTTTAAAATTATTTTCATTACCGAACATCCTAGCCGATCGCCGCGAATATTTCAGCCTGAGATTTAATCACTCGGAAAATAGCGGGTTCAATTATATAAATACAAGTCTTGTATAAAGAAAATATAAAATCTATCATAAGTACATTTCTTTCTGTATAAGAAAATGATGCATTAAAAACGAATTATTACAGACAAGTTAAATGAATATTTACGCAGATACACATTCTGCGTACGATTTTTTTAACATTTTTTTCATTATCACACACCCTAGCTGATTGTCAAGAAAATTTTAGCCTGAAATCAAATATCACACGGAAAATAACGGGTTCAAAATACAACTCGGGTTTTAATTAAATATAAATTATATCATAAATAGTTTTGTTTCTGTAAAATATGATGCAACAAAATTATATTGCATAAAAGTTAATTATTACGCAGATATACACTCTGCGTACGATTTGATATATTCGATATACAGGTAAATATGTTACCTTGTTCCTAAGAACTTCGTTTTTCATTTTCAATGTTAACAGATATGATTTACGAATAATATTGATTAATTTTGATCTAAAAAATTTAAAAATTAGTATCCTGACGGAATGTTGGATAGGATTTTACAATTCTTGTTCGATAAATATTCGTATACGGCGCACCGAACGAGTTGCAACTTAGTAATAAATTTACATGCTTATGAAAAGGCACGAAACGATTAACACGAAAGGATAATCGGAAGAATTGTTGAAATTAAACGAAAAACCTGATAGAATTAACGCACGATAGGATAGGATTAACGCACGATAGAACAGTATACACGCACGATGTGATAGAATTAATGCACGATAGAATAGTATACACGCACGGTACGATAGGATTGATACACGATACGATAGGATAGGATTGTAAAAAATAACGTTGCGGGTACTGTAGGTATGCTGGCCCTGGTTATTGGTGTACAGACCCTGTTGATGGTCATACAAACTCTGCTGATACCAACTCTGACCTTGGTGATAGGTATTGAGACCCTGGTGATAGATTTAATGGCCCATTGTTATGGGTGTAAAAAAGCCCTGGTGATGGTCATACAGACCCCGGTGATACGAATTCTGACCCTGGTGATAGGTATTGAGACCCTGGTGATACGTATGCTGGGCCTTGTTATGGGTGTACAGACCCTGGTTATGGTCATACAGACCTTGGTTATACGATCTCCTACCGTGGTGATAGGAATTGAGACCCTGGTGATGGGTATACTGACCCTGGTTATGGTGGTTCAGACCCTGGTGATGGGAGTATAGACCCTGGTGATTGTCAAACAGACCCTGGTGATACGAACACTGACCCGCGTGATAGGTATTGAGATTGATAGGTATAATGGCCCTGGTTAAAGGTGTAAGGTGTAAGGTCCCTGCTGATAGTCAAACAGTCTCTTGTGATACGAACTCTGACCCTAGTGATTGGCATTGAGACCCTGGTGATGGGTATACTGACCCTGGTTATGGGGGTACAAACGATGGTGATAGGTATTGAAACCCTGGTGATAGGAATACTGACCCTAGTGATAGGTTTTCTGGCCTTGGTTATGGGTGTACAGACCCTGGTGATACGAACTCTGACTCTGGTTATAAGTAAATAGACCCTGATGCGTAAACTGGCCCTGGTTATGGGTGTACAGACCCAGGTGATGAGCACACAGAGCCTAGTGATTGGTCATGGTTAGATCTACAAGGGGTCAGTGACATGTTCACCCTTAATATCCCTTCAAAATAGCTCCTGAGAAAAAGAAAAGCAAAATAGAAATGTTCTCCCTCCTCCTTCTACAATTGGATTCTAAAATACTTTTTTAAAAACTGAAATTCCTAATCTGCTGGGTAAGGGAATTCAAATGTAGGTGTACTTTAACTTTAATTTCACAGTTTATTTCCTCCCTTTTGTTTCAATTTTTACCTGGTCCCAAAAACAGTGTGGGGGTGGGCAACTCTGTGTTATTTCAACATTTTAATAAGTAAATTCAAGAAAAATGTTTGCTGCGAGAAAACGTGTGCTGGAGGGGGCAGTCCCGTCCCCCTGTCCCTGTTCCACTCCATCAACTTACCCCCCATCTACAATGCTAAGTGCCTGTTGTTTTCCTTTAACATTGCTTTTCAGTATTCTCTCGATTATCTATTTAAATTTTGGTGTAAAATCTAATGTACATAGCGTTTTTAACCACTTTTAATGAACAGATAATATAAAAATCGCATTTTAAAATTGCATATATATCAGTTCGAAGTTCCTCCATATAGCTTTCGAATTTCAGGTTCACGCATGCGCATATCCTGGTTATAGAGCCTGGTTATAGAATATACAAAATAGCCTATTCTATACCTCTGCAAAAGGAATCTTAGAAACAAGATACACTGATGCCGATTTTGCGAAGTAAATTGATGTTAATTATTTCAATGCGTTGACAGTTTTCAAATTTGTCGGTAGTTTATCTTAGCTTGTTTTGATTTTCGTTGATTTTCATATTATTCTATACATGCTTTCTAACCTAATTTTTACGTATCGAACCAAACATAGACTTCGGTAAATCAGATAGTTGACTGTTTACCTGTGCAAATAAGCAAAATCTGATGTATTAACAAAGTACTTTATTGAGGTCCTCCGTTGCCAAACGGAAGACCTTGTACTGATTCTGATGGTAATTACCCGCTTTCATTTTGCTTCTTGTGCGTAATAGTATTTTAAAGTAGCAGTCAATACCTTTCTTGTCTAAATATATCCTTAACTTATCACAAATATGCCTTTATTTGTTTTACGAGAGATCAAACTCTTCAATACTCTGCAGTCTGGGGGGTTACACTAATACACAGAAAATAGGCGTGAATTAATTTTCAAGATTTCAAATTGATTTTCTAAAGCCCTAATTGGTCAGAAGTTATGGTAGTGTTAACATGACCTCCTATCAATATCTGTAAGACCCTGACAAGTGTAAGGAGATGGGGGATAGTTTTATTAGTACTGATTGACAATCCTTTATTGACTTGAAGCTGTTACGGAAGACCTTCTCGTTGCTTGCAACGAGCTCGGCTCTAGATTTAAATACAATTCATTCTATTGGTAATTAGGTATGATCTTTTGCGTAATGGTCGATTAACGCAGGGACATCTATATGTCTCTGATTAATGCAATGTGTTTTGTTGAGATGCTCAGCATTTTCTCGAGATTATTTAGTTTAAACAGAGTTTAATATCGCTGACGGAAATATGTACTGGGTATATACAGTACCGATCAGACCAAACCTAACAGAAAGTAAACCCCAACTTAACCCTGGGTTTACTTCCTGGGTTTACTTCAGTTTTACTAGAGTAAACCCAGAGTAAACCCAAAGTAAACCCAGAGTGGACAGAGAGTTAACCCAGTCAGAAATATACCCCTGAAAGCAGACGCTAACTATGTATTCGGAATAAACAAAGGTAGGAATTACAGGCAGTAGGATGGTAATACAAAATAATAGTCTGCTTCACACTACTGTGAATACAGTTGACCTCAAAAGCAATTTCAAAGTAAACTAAATCATGCTCTTTGTTTGTAGTGCATGTCTCTTCTGTTTAATCGTTAACAATTTCTATTTACTAACCATATTTGAGTGCTAATTAAGTTTCATATTATAAACAAGATACCAAGCCTTGTTTTTTGTTGGCCATATTTTTGTTTACATTTTAGAGGCTGAATAGGAAATAACAAATTAAAAGTTTAGCAAAATTTTGAGCTCTGTATCTTGCATATAATTCTATAACTGACGCTAAAATTTTGATTGATCATACGTTAGAAATGTCTCGCTAAACGTTAAATACTTGTACAAAAAATGATTTGCTGTAACTATTTTCTGGGGCCCCCCTCTTTATACGATGATTCAGAATTATATAAATTCCACATCAATTTTGATAGTTTTCCAGACACGAGTAAATAAAAACGACACCGTTAAAATAGTTTCTATAGTTTCCATAGTTCTTACATATTTTGTTAAGGGGATAAAGGCATTATCACTATTCCTAAGAAAATATTACAGCGTAAAATCATCCTGGTTTGTAGCCATTTGTTGTTTTTGAATAAAGATGTAAATAATGGGTGGGTCTTAGTAAAATACAGTGATATGCCTGTCAATACATAGACTACTATAGCTCTTTTACAGGTCACGCGACAACAATTTTCATTCGAGTGTATTCATCAATCAAAAGAGTAAGATTAAAAAGTCATGGGAGTATACGCCAGGTAAACAACAGTCGTTTAAAATAGGGAAGACAAATTAAATTTTTGAATGTTTTTAAATTGAGGAACTGAGCGCATTGAAGCACAAGATTTCTTAAATAAAATCGTCTTCCCATATAGTTAATTCCACCAACATTTGTAATATCGAACAATAAATATTATAATAAATTTTTCAAAAATAAAATAACTAGTAGGTAGTTAAGTAAAAAAATGTACCTATCTGCTCACAAATATTTGATCGCTTTATAAAGTTTGGGGAAAGCGGTGGGGGGGGGGGGCAAAACGAAAATATTGGGAATTGGAGGTTAATAGTGTACCCCCCAAAAAAGTTTAGTTTTATATTTTGCATAGGATTTTCATTTTTTTTTGTGGTAAATTGGTATTCCATAAGGGTACAATGTCAAAGATTAAGTGTATGCAAAAACAAGTGTAAAATTCAAATATTTTACAATATTTATTTTTTGTTATTTTATCGAAGTGCCATATGGTACAATATCCTTTGAACTCCCATATAAAGTCATTGTTGCTCAGGTGAGCGATGTCGCCCCATAGACCTCTTGTTATAGTACATAATTATCATGATCCTGATAATTCAACATACATATGGGCAAATTTCATGTACTTACCTTGCATTATTTACTACATTCAACCCTGCTCTTCTGGTTGTCTTGATCTGATGACTGACTGAATTACCGTTCGGTCCGTTTGTTTCCTCAAAAGAAGTTTGGGAATGGTATGTCAGGGTATAAGAATGGCCATCTTCCACTTGAAAGCGTTTCCATCGATATTGTAGTGTTTTGGTAATCTTCTTGTATTTTTCGTTTTGTTTTAAAAATACCTGCCGTTTCTATGTCGTTATCCTTTGTTTGACAGACGACCATTTATAAATGTATTCGCCGCAAAATTAACGTTCAGTCGCAAAAACGACTTTGTGTTTTCAGATTGTTCAAATATGAATACATTTTTTCAGATGAATGTAATATTTGAACAACCACCATAAAATATCTTTATTTGTACTACATTGAATTATCAGTACTCTATTAATTTTACAGCATTAATTCTACGGCGACCCGTTTTTGTCAACTAAAACGCTGAGTAAATGTAATACTTAATGTATATAAGCCAAAGTTATAGTCTAAGTTAAAGTTCACAAATAAATCATGCATAAAAGATGCGAATTAATCTAGTTTATAAGCAATGTAATTGCATTTGAAATGTATTTAAAGCTGCGTTTTTGTTACATTTTATCAAATGAGTAATCTATTTGTAGTATTCCTAATATTTATGGTTAAATTAAAACGTGAAGTCGACATTGTGATGATGGTGTAGATTATTTATTAGTTGTTGTGTTTGCTGTTATTGCTGATTGAGATGTTGATGTAAGTTTTATTTTACTTGTTGTTGTTGGCGATAATGGGCATGCTATTTTCCTTGTTGATGTTACTGGGGATGTTGTTTTCCCTGTTTTTACTGTTAATGGGAATGTTGTTTTCCTTGTTGTTGAAGTTACTTGGGATGTTCTTTTCTTTGTTGATGATATTACTGGGTATCTTGTTTTTCCTGTTGGTGATGCTGTATACGATCTTCGTGTTGTGGTTCCTGATGGAATATTACATAATACAACGACATCTCCGCCTTTACCACCTGGAAATCAACAATTCAAACGATAAAATTTCGTTAAATGAAAGCATGATTTTAATATCATATGATCATATATTTTTTGTAAAAAGACCAAAAAGATGTGTGTTGACTGATCATATAAAAATCATGCTGCAATTCAATTTACAAGAAAAATGGTATCTTTTGAATTGATATCAAACAAAGAAATATTATCGAAGTAAGGCCAAAACTTATTTGTAATACAGTACCCCTTTTTTGCTTCAGATAATTTTTTTTAGAAGATGAATAAATTTAACAGATTAGTCGAGGTTGTCGACTTTGAAAACTTACACTGTGTGAAATACCTAAGTCGGGAAGTTGTAAATAATAATTCTTAATGACAATGCATGAAAGGGGTTTCTTAAATTTGTTTCTTTTTTATTATCTAACAAAATTGAGTCAACAAATACCAAATGAAGGCAACGTCAGAGAAAAATATTAAAACACTTTTGTAATTGATCAGAAAACAATTTAAATCAAACTCAGACGTCATTAACTAGAATTTTAGATATATAATTTACTAGTTATGCTTGAGAATGGTATAAGTAATAGAACTCATTTGTTTGTTCGTTGTTGTTTGTTTGTTTTTTTTTTTTTGCATCGGAATGAAATGCATGAGAAGATACCACCCAAGACGATGACAAAAGCAACAGCCAAAATCAAGGTCAATTGTGGCTCATTTTGCTTTTTTGTCAGTTAGCGGGATAAGACTTTGCGAATTCCAATGTCTTATATTACAGGTGAATCTCTAAACTCGAACCTCAGGGACCATGAAAAAACGTCGAGAGATCAAGAGTTCGAGGGATCGAAAGTTTAATAAAAATCCAGAAATTTTTGCTCCGGTCATTTTGGTTCTAAAATTATAGTAGCCGGAAATTTATATTTGGTCTTCTGTATTCATGATGTAAATACGGTATATCAAAATATCAGTAAAAAAGTAACGAAATAACACAAACGGGTCTAAAAAGGTAGCGGTAAATTTCTATATATGTCAACAAGCAGCTTCCATATTGTTTACGTTGGTTTTCCCCTATGACCTTTGACACGCATATTTAACTAGGAAATTCAATATGGCGGAGCTTAGTGTGCAATAGAACTATGGAAGGATAGTCCGACATGATTTCAGTCGTATTTTCTACTACATTACTTCAATTTAAACAATACAGAACTTAGTTGTGAGGTTATTTAGTGCATTTTTTCACGTTAAAAAAACGTTTAAGCATACTATACTTTCTTAATCATAACGTTAGAAAATTATAAATAAAGAGCAGTTTACCTTAACTTTCTCAAGTTATTGAAATTAATAGATCAGTTACAAATTACCTATCTACCCTTTGAAGCAAGCAAGGGGTAGTGTCATTTACGTAATCAACCAATTAACACTACCACGCTAGCCCCCATGAGTTTACTCAACCATCCAAGTAAGGTTCACCAGGAGCTATAATTATACGCTTGATCGGCCGCGTGTGTAACCACTTCGAGTTATCAAGAGTGAAAAAAAAGAATATGTATAACGGGACACAAGTTTTACTTCGAGAGATCAAGAACTTCGAGAGATCGGAGTTCGAGAGATCAAGAGTAAATTTGCTTAGTTATATAGAGAACAAATCGAGACCTGAGTTCACTTCGAGAGATCAAGAACTTCGAGAGATCGAAGTTCGAGCCATCGAGTGTCACCTCTTTTTGCCACAACATCGTTAGCGTGAGTTCAAGACAAGTCAAAACCGTCCATAAAAGCGAAAATGTCAAGATGCGAAAATAACTCTGTATATACTAGTGGCAAAGCATGGACACTGAAACCTATAAACCTTGCAATGATAGTAAAACGTTGCAAGATTGCATGTCATACGGTGAGCAACAGTCTAATGGTGGCACAGCAGAAGCATAAACAGCTGCAATTTATCTTACGATCTTTAAAAATCGTGCATCGCTCTTGCTAGTACACTAAACGTTGTAAAACGTACTTGCTAATGTATGTGTGTTGCATTGCGATAATTTGAATAGGCTTTGGTCGCGTCTGAATAATGAGCTTTTCCACTTTTTTAGGAGACTTGATGCGAGCAAGGAAGGCGAGAGCTTTTTCAACGTATAACACAGCTCATGGGAACCAACAAAAAAAATTCCGATCGCAAAGTGTTTTACGTGCACCAGTTGTTAAAGGGGATTAAATTACAGTTTTTATATAAAAGGTTCAAATAAAAAAGTTGCAAGAGGAAAATTGTAAAGTAGAAACTAAAACTGTAGTTAGTGAATCTATCAAAATTTTTAATTATTGCTCTTCTAAGTGAGCTTAGAAAGTTGGTAAGTTTTTCTTTAAAAATAAAAAAAAAGTTTATAACTAAGAATTAAGATAATTTTACAAATAATATGTCATTTACTTGAAAAAATGATCAGTTTATAAAGATATTTAAAATAATGTCACTACAGTAATAGGTCAACAACGACCGTAAAAGATTTATGTTTTCATTTTCTCTAGATGTTTATTTTGTCACATAGTAATGTGTGTATAGAAACAATTCCATAGCATGTACGCTAGGAATAATCCTTTGTTCAAAATCTTCAAAATAATTTTTAAAAATATATATTCTACCGTTTTGTTGAAATCCAAGACACTGATAAAAGTTTCCTGATGAAGATGGTGGGGTGAATTCAGCTTGTACAGCGATAGATTGATATTGTAACAGCGAAAACGTAAATGACGTTCCCTGTGAAAGTGGGCAGCCAAATATACGACTACCGTTTACTACCACCTGCGTGGAACATGACGATCTTCTTATTTCTTGCGCTATCACAAGTAAGTCTCCAGAGAAGAAAGGGAACACAGTACATAAACATGGGCGGTTGATTTTAAAGAAGTCTATGTAGATCAGTGGTCCATCTGCTGTTGTGTGGTAACAGGTAGTTATTGACTTATTTCCAACTACAACAATAATTGACACACACTTTTAAAATGCGAAAAAACATTAAACAGCTATTACACCTGTTTGATTTCTAAATAAATTGAAAAAAATGTTGTACTTGCCATTCAAGGGACACTGTCCTAAATCGAAAGAGAAAAAACATTAAATTATTGAATTTTAATTTTTATGAAAGTTAAATTAACAGATGTATATTCACACTCTACACAATATAATATGGTAATCAATTACCATAAAAAAACTAAAAAAACGCCTTCAGGGGAAAATATGAAATATGAACGACAAAGTTACTATAACCCGAGTCAAAATCAGCTTCATGATTAAATAACTTTCCCAGTTGATCTTGACAAAAAAAAAAAAAAAAAAAAAAAAAAAACAAATCATACAAACTGCATATCACTTTTTAAAATTTGATTTATTTTATATTCTATGATTAATTAACACAATACATTTATTTTCAATTACATGCGTATGGTGCCTTAAGTTGTCGGCAAATAATGAAATCCCTTCAACTTAATACATGTGTAGCAGGTATACTGTGGCATGAAATAATTTTTTACAATTATTAAAAACGATCCTCTAACTTGTCAAAAAAAAACAACCACGATTTAGAAGTTTGATTGTGTAGATTGATCCTTATCGACCCAAATCCTTTATTAATCACAAAAAACTTTGCGAATTGAGTTTAGTGGGTTACAACTAAAGCATTGTGTCACAATGTATTCTACGCTAGTATGTTATTGAAAAACATGATTGTTTCTGTGTAAATTTACCGAGCAGCATTGCCTTATCTAATGCTTGAAATACTTACTGCAATACATTTTGACACATACATTTCATGGCAAAGTCAACGCTTTCTTTTTATTATTAAACTGACAATCCTCAAAATACTAACATTAGGACACTGAATGTACAGATACATCTAGATCATTTTCAAAAACTAGGTTAATGTGTATAAGATTACAAGAAAAGTTACAACACGTTCTTTTAATGTTTAACGTTGTTTTATACTTAGAGACTTATTTGTACAATAACTCACCCCTTGTTGTCAAAAGAAAGACACTAACTATCAACAAACTTAAAATATCCTCCATTTTCCATGCAATCAGACTAACTAACCAGGAAGAAATGGATGATATCAAACATGAGATAGAGAGAGAGAGAGAGAGAGAGAGAGCGAGAGAGAGAGAGAGAGAGAGAGAGAGAGAGATACTATTAACACGCCTGTATGAGACCACAGGCAGCACACACTATTGAATTTATGAGACAGTGTGTGTCAATGCATGAGCAAACGTTATTTACATTACTTCACATGTCTCAAATTATATGATGAGTTAACATATCAGTAATATGTTCCCATTTATCAATATTGAAAGAATCAGTAAACATATAGTTACACCTATAAAGTGTACTTTTTATTTAAAAATCTAGATACAAAAACTCTGTTTAAATGTATTGGCAGTATTTGTTATTTCAGTGGTGTGTTATATCTGTCGTATGCATGATAACAAATTCTTTGTTGTTGTTGTGTTTGTTGAAAGGATGAAGTGCATTTCCAATAAAACTAACTGAAAAAAGAACATTTTGTTTCAGAAATATTCATTAAATGTACTCTAAAACACCTATGCCTTCCAGAAACGAACAGAAAATGTGATTATTTTTTTTTTATTTTACTCTTGTGAAATTTCTATTTCACAAAGACTCATTCTATATAACAGTGGACAAAAGTTGTCTAAGTACAAAACTCTAATCATGATCAACAACATAGGTTGCATTTTTTTAAAAGAACTTATTGGTTCTTAATTTCAAAACAGCTGGAGAAGAAAAAAGAGTTTTAAAGCTATTTAAGTTTAATAATTGCATAATATTTTAGGAATAGATTAGACCACTTTACCAATGAACCATTCGGCATCTAACAATATAATTGCCACTCCATTCAATTCAACACGATTTGCTTACTGGTTTATTTCTTAACAAAAAAGTACGTGTTTGTTTTGGGAAAAGACAATTTTACAGTTTTTGCAATAATTACGATTATCATCTTTATATCAGAAGTACACTCAAATGATGCACAAGTGCTGAATCTCGCCATCAGATGGTTACAACATCCTGTCATATTGAGAGGAAGAAACGTTTTTGTGGCGCTCTTATCATAAGTACTGTATAAAAGCATATTACTCTAAATACGTACATAAAACATAATTAGATGCTGAAGCGAGTTTTATTTACCATCTGTACCCATTCCTGACCATCTGAGAACATAAGGTGACACGATTTAGGTCAAAACTCATCTTTCCTAATCTTAATGTCTACAATGCTTCAGTAAAACATTTTTAATAGGCAACAAAAACAAACCTTTTGTTTACATTTTGAATGTTGAAGTGAAAGCTCTGTATCTTGCTTATAACTTAACGACTGACTCTCAAATTTAATTCGATTATTAGAAAACCATTTCTAAAGCATTGTGAATTACTTAAACAGATAAATGGTATTTGACCAAAATCGTGACTATGCATTTGTGAGATAAATGCAGCAAGAAACCCTAAACTCGTAAACAGACGTTGAAGCAATGAAAAGGTTGCATGGTTTACGCTACTTACATCCATGATAGCAGTTACTGTAGTCCATTTTATTTTGTAAATTTTTTCATAACTTCTGGTGTCCATGATATTGGATATGCTTTTGTGGATCTACTTTCATGTCGTTTCCAGACCCGTATTACTATTCAGGAGGCCGAATGGTTAACAAATTACCCATGAGATCTGTTTAAACTATTTTTACAATTTCGCCATGTTATTAAGTAACGAAAAAATCAAAAGTAATTTAGAGTTTTGAATTTAAAACAAATCCTTACTTATATATCTTTATACAGATTTCTTTTTCTAAAGGAAGGTAATTAATAATAGAAAGCCACGACCATCCAGTATTCTTAACATGAAATCTTAGACGACTACATGTGCCTTAGACAATGATACGTCTTACAAAAATGCAGTTTTCAGATCAGGATTAAAGTATGCAGCACATAAATACGATAATTCAATTATCTAATTATTGTTATTTTTGGGAACAAGCAATTATTGTGTATTGCCTGAGAGTAGACTTATTAAACATCAGGTAATACTGAGAGCAATTATCTCAATCGTCATTTATTTGAAACTAATAACTAGTTACACTAGTTGCACTCAATAACAGCCTCCTCCGTTTTTCAGTAATTACCTGAGTGTGCAAATTCATATGCAAGTTGATAAACAATGATTGGTGCATTATGAAAAAAAGGCGTTTGTTATGAATTGACGGTAGACTGGTGCTACGCCTAAGGAGTAAACAAATTACGATGCTGTTATTTATTTTTCAAATAAGAACTCGAACCTCTTTAATTTAAAACATAGATACAATAAAACCAGATAAAAAATTACAAAATTGTCCTATTGCTCTTTTTTTTATCGCGGCTTGGTCCGACTTTTTCGCTAATACAGCGTCGAATAATTTTTAATGCAAACCAAATACCTTGAAAAGTAGACATTTGGCGTATAGAGGCATGCAGAATCGACCTCCTTTCAATGATAGACATATTTGAAGTAAACAAAAAAAAAATCTTTATGGGAGCATGAAATAACAAACCAAGTGCATCATGTGCATAAAAAATGGAGTGTGTGGTTCCTGTTCCGATTGACTGGGTTTATTCAACCTGTATATTATGCATCGATTGTAAACACAACAAAGCTCAGCCAGATTAATGACAAACAATTTATTTTTGATTTACTTAAACATTTTTGAAATCTCATTTCCGTTATAATTTATAGTGAATAAGAAAGTCGTAAAACAATCAAACCTGCCTTGACTTCAAGAAAATCTAATAAGAGACGAAATATAGAGGTACACCTTTTTTGTAAAGTGTGTTTGTAAATAATTTTGTTTATCATTTTTCCATTGAAACATGGCTTAAATACTCGAGAAAACTACTTTAAAAGCATTTTTTAAAAATATACCCCAAAAAATGGCATCAAGCAGCTTTTAATAATTCAACGGATATGTATTTAAAAAATAAAATCATCTATTGGACGAATTCGAATGTGTACCTGAGTGAGCACCTGATCTTAAAAACACAGCTTGTAGTTTAGTGTTTTCAAAGATCATATTAAGATAAAATTAACACAGTGACTTTTTATGTTGAATTTTATCTAAATGTGTACATTATATTTAACTCTACATAAATTCAATATGAGATCTCAATGCCAATCTTCCTAATAATGTAGATAACCGCTTTCCATACTTTTCATAGCATTCGCCACACCGTCGATCAGTTATAGTTTCCTTTTTTCAAGTATACACAAGTCAATGCTTTATAAAACAATGTCACACAAACTATATATATACAACAACAGTTAAATGTGTTGTCAAGTGACAGGTTTGACGAATTTTTCTTTTAGAATTTGACACACAGATGATACGTATGCATATAACCTTAAAAGATAAATATACATTTTCGCATAATGAGGTAAAGTGATATTAACAATTGCATAATTTCAATTCTTGTTTATTTGACAGAACGTAGCAAGTAAAACGCGCCGATTCATGTTCAAAGGAATGCAGAGAGCAGCAACAAGCAGTGAAGGTAATCCTCTTGTATGCTATACAGCACTATCTAGGAAGAAGAAAATGAAAACTCCGAAGCAGACGCACACATTTTTTAAAAGTGTCTTTTTGTTTTATTTGAGACTGCTTTTCATAAAGTCAATTATATGAATTAAAATTAATACAATAACACTAAATACTTGCATATTATATAAAACGATTTTCAATTTATACCATGCTAACGATTTGCATTCCAGTAAACCAAATATTTTCTATCCATTACAATATCTGACGCAAGAGAAGCTCATTTTAATCATGTTAAAAGTAAACGACAGATAATGGTAAATACTGCCGTTAAGCAAAAAAAAAAAAAAACAACAAAAAACAAAACAAAACAAAACAAAAAACATGCTCGTAATCGGCTGATTTATATTAAAAATTTAATTGTTCGTTTGTGTTAGAAAATTTACACAAAAATCAATAAATCGAAATTATTATTTACATCTATAACTAGCAGAATAAGTAAATAAATAATAAAGAAAGAAATAAAGCCGGGATTTTTTAATCAGATATAAAAGTTTTGTTATTAGCTTCTGTGATTGTTATTTTCTAGTTTTCTATTACTTTTCATATAACTTGTATTTAACCATATCTGCCATAAAAAGATTGATAATTCCTTCTAACTTGAATCAAAATTATTGCAATATACTTGTTTGTTTAAGTGAACACGGATAACTGTATGTTGCCGTCATGACATCTTTATCTGTTGTTCTCTGTATCTGAATTAATGAAATGCATAAGATTCCGAGAGTAAAAAAATATATCGCTAAACTGTTAATAAGGAGAAATAAAAGTCACCAAGGTTCTCTAACTTATTTCCTTTTATAAAAACTTCCTTGAAAAGATATTTTTGTGCTAACTGATGAACTATAAAGATATGGAAACCACTACTTTGTACAATAGAGAGCAGGAAATTTTCTAATACATGTATAGACTAGTGTGAGAGTATTTCTCGAAAAAAAAAGTCTAATCGATGATAGAGTTTCCGGAATAAAAGATGGCTTTTGGAGTACTCTAGTTAATGTTAGCAACAGCACTCCTTTTCTGATATTATTATTTAGCCTCTTAATCGCGGAAAGATTCAATCGGAGGGAGATAAGTCAAGTACTGTTTTGTTATAAGTGCAATAGTTTATATTAGGAGCAAGTTAAAACGCATTTATCAATTACGTGCAACATCTTAATTGGTTATTTAGTGTATCAAGCCGGCAACAGACCGATGACCCTAAGCTTCGAGGTTGTGATTTGTGCCTCTACTATGCTTCGACACCCGTTGATAAGAGAAAGACATATTTTGTTATGAATTCAATTTATATATTAAATGATTAAAAGAGCACAAAGCGATCCTCGAGATCGCTGTGGTTATCTTTCTATGGTACATTAAGTTGTACCCGGAAGTAAATAGAAATAAACTAAAATAAATCTTGTTTACGTGGTACGATTTTATTAATTCAAGCTTAACGCTTTAGTCAACTTATTCCCGTCCTCTCCGGCAGAATTATGAGTTATTTACATGTATAAACTTTAGTAAACAAATAGCACACATACCAGTTTTATGAAAGACGTTAGCACATGTATACTAAAAATGACAAACACTTAAAACTTCTCTGTCCAAATTCCATTTTATTATCTAAATAAGGTGTGTGTTTACAATAGCTATGTTTAGTGTATGTTTGATAATAGAAAATTCAGTGGTTTTCTTTTTTTAGCGACATTTTCATGGAAAATATTTATGTCCAAATCTGTTAACTAAACAAGATTTAAACAACATGGTTATGCTTGATTTTGCCCCTCTCATAAAGATTCATCCCGATATCGAATTGGGTATGATTTTAATACGACTATGATATTTGCTACAAATAACGTTAATAAGTTAGTTCAATGTGTGCAGTTTCCCCAACAGCTGTCAGAGGTTTGCTTGTGCTTATAATCGATGTATGATATGCAGCTAAATACATCCAAGCAATTGGGGGACGAAATCAGCCGGCTTTTTGCTAATGCGCTCTTGGCGCCTAGGATTTGTTTTTTATTGTGTTTTTGTCAACATACAAAATTGTTGTTGTCTGTTTCGAATATGTATTTGAAAATAAACCAGTTCTACTATTGCTAAGAAAGAAAAGTGTATAATGTTTCATGATAATTGGTTTGTATGGCAAATCATTTTTTTCTGAAATGGTGAAAATGATATATTTTAAGTCAAAGTTCACAAATAAATCATACATGTTTTTTTAAAGTGATTTAAATGAATTTTAAATGTATTTCAAGTTGTGATTTGTAACCTTTTATCAAATGAATGATTTGTAGAATATAATTAATTTGTTAATATATTCCATACATTCATAATTGATTTGTTTAGGTATATTTACAAATCATTTCCTTAGGATCATCTTGAGTCGACTTCTTTGCCGCTTTTGTTGTTGATTGTGATGGTATCTTTGTTGATAATAATGGGAATGACGTTTTTCTTGTTGATGGTGTTACTGGGTAAGTTGTTTTCCCTGCTGATGATGCTGTATACGATCTTCGTGTTGTTGTTCCTGATGGAATATCACATAATACACTGACATCTCCGCCTTTACCCCCTGAAAAGACATCTCATATATATATATATATATATATATATATATATATATATATATATATATATATATATATATATATATATATATATATATATATATATATATGGGTTGTAAATCATGCTTTAATTCAATATACAAGAAAAGTATTATTTTATGAATTGATTTAAATATGAATAAATGATATTGACTTACGGATAGAAATTATTTGTAATACATATACACTTTTCCGCTTTTGATAATTTTTAAAAATATGAACAAAGTAAACAAATAAGTCGAAGTTGTCGATTTTTGAAAGCTGACGAATTGCATAATAATAAAGTCGTGAAGTTGTAAATAATACATCTTAATGGTCATGCATGGAATAGGTTTCTTAGAAGAAAAAAAATTCTCTTCTAGTATATACTGTATCAAAATTTGGACAACTAATACCGAATGAAGGCAACATCGGAGGAAAAATAGTAAAAACCTGTGAATTTGATCAGGAAACAATTCAAACTAAACTCCAACATTATAAATTAGATTTTTAGATGTATAATTGAATAGTTATATTAGGAAATGATAATACTAAAAATTAAAACAATTTTGGAATACATGTATATGAAAATATGTGTGGGGTTTTAATGTTTAACATTTTTGAAAGGGTGAGCGATTTTGCTAATGGGTCTCTTCTTTTTGTTTCCTAGCTATTGATTACTGTTGTTGTTGTTTTAGAGGATTTTGTTTGGAAGAGGGGTTGACATTGGGAATATCTGACGAAATTGATTACAAAAGAGGCAGATATTTCAAAGTTTTATATTTTGAGAGACTTTTTGACATTATATCTAGATATTTTTCTCACTGGCCTTATATAGTTGTAATGTGGTTAGGGACACTTCCATGTTGTGACGTACTGTTTATCGAAAAAAAACCCAATAAAACCAAGTGTAATTATATAAGTAGTTTCTTTCACTATATTGTCACCTAACAGCGTAGCGCAGTGGGTAAGAGGGTTTGCTACGAATCTGTAGGTAATGAGTTCGAATCTTGTTAGGGGTTTACAGTTTTTACCTCTCCAAATATTTTTAAAAGCTATTTTTTTTTGGTGAAATGATGTAAAATTTGAAAATTCTGAACTGACGAAAGTACTTCAATTATAATGTACTTTAACCAACATTCATATGGACAGATGTTCAATACAACCTGAATACAGACATATTAAACACAGCTAAGTAATAATTGTAACAAGGTTAAGCAATCATATAAATCAACTTTTCATAAGATAGGTTCCATTTAAAACATAAATGCATCAATAGAGGAAACTTGTAGAGAAGAAATCAGAACTGTTTAGATTTTAGTGAAAATATCAATATTCTTGATCTTTGCTCTTGTAACTAAGTTTAGAAGGTTGATGAAAAAGGTCGTTTTATATATCAATTTAAGAGTATTTTGATAAATGATTACAGGTCATTTGCTTGTAAAATTGATCATTGATATAGTAATTTGAAATAATGGCACTACAATAATAGGTCTTCCAGGACCGCTAAAGATTAATGTGTTCATTTTCTTTAAAGTTTATTTTTGGTCACCATAGTAAAAGCAGTGTTTATAGAAAAAAAATATTTCATTAAATATATTTGTTCTTCAATTTCTTCTAAATAATTTAAAAAAAAATGATTTACCAATTTGTTGAAATCTTAGACATTGATAAAAAGTTCCTGTGGAAGATGATGGGGAGAGTTCAGCTTGTACAGCTAAAGATTGAAATGGTAACAGTGGAAACGTATCTGACGTTCCCTGTGAAAGTGGGCAGCCAAAAACACGACTACCGTTTACTACCACCTGCGTGGAACATGACGATATTCTTATTTCTTGCGCTGTCACAAGTATTTCTCCTTTGAATGTTGGGGTCACAGTGCATAAACATGAGCGGTTTATTTTATAGAAGTCTATGTAGATCATTGGTCCATATGCTGTTGTTTCGCTACAGGTAGTTATTGACTTTTTTAAAACTACAACAATAATTACACACACTTTAGAATACGAAAACACATTAAACAGCTATTAAACACTGTTTGACTTCTAAATAAATTGATATAAAATTGTTGTACTTGCCATTCAAAGGACATTGTCCTAAAAACAGAGATAACAAATCAATTTATTTAATTTAAATTCTATAACACTTGAATGAACATATTTAAATGTATACTGTTTGCAATATGATATGATAATCAATTACCATTAAAACATAAAGGAGTGCATTTAAATCGAATTTCATGTGCATGTTGTACACAACAAATTAACACAATTAATTATAAAAGCTAATGATTTTATATCATTTACACTTAACAAAACTTCTTAGTGTTCATCCTAATAAATAAGATAATTTTGAAATAACCAAAAAAAAAAAAAAAAAATGATGTGAAATTTTGAACATTTCGTAACTGATATGTCTTCTCATTGATAGCGCAGATAAAATAAAACAGCACCGATTGAAATCATTTACCGTGACAAAACCTCAAAAAAATTAATTTGTATTTTTCTGCGCATGCTTAATATGATTGACAGCTTTTGGTGATTCATAATAGTCTTTGGTGATAGTTTAAAAAGGAAACCACATAACATGGCCAAATGATCACTGCAAACAAAGCCAGAACCGTTAAAATATTGGGTCTGCATTGCTTTTACAACAGATTGTACTCACTTTAAATATTTGTTTTATTTTGTCCTCGACATTGTTTTAAATATAAAGCAATCCGAATGAAACCGTATTTTGATATAATTCTATTTCATAAGTGTAACATCATTTTATATCGGCGACTTAAAACAATCCAAAAGCTCTGAGCGACATTCATTCAAACCGGAAAGTGTTTGTGATGATTAACAAATAACAAATAAGGTATCAGGGTCGCAACCAGAGTTCAAAGTTTATGCATCGTTCTAAACAGTTTGAAAGTTAAGTGGAAATCAGTCTACCCCGTTGACAAGACAAATCCATGTGCTTATTTCATATAGGAAATACAGTAAACTGGGTGAACACTTGAATAAGTTTTGTTGAGTGCATATTATGTACTAGAAAAACCACGAAATAACATTCACAGTTTCCTTAATGATTAAGAAATGGATATGGTATTACTGTATGTTATTTTACTCCTTTAAATGGGAATACTTTCAGAGCAAAATACAAAATGTAACTAACAAAGTTGATGTAACGTGATTCAAAATGAGCCTCATGATTAAATAAATTTAGATCATTTGAAACCGATGTGCAAAGAATTAGGATTTTCCAGTTGCTCGTGACTAAAATAAAAGTTCTATATCTTTTAAAATTTTGTAAAATTAATTAAATTCATTTTATATATTATGATTAATTTAAAAAATATATGTATTTTCAATTATGTTGTCGTATCTTTAATAGTCGGTAAAAAATTGAATCTCTTTGTCTTAATATCGGTTTAGAATAAGATTTGATCTTTTTTATATTTTATTGTGGAAATGAACTTTGCATATTAATAATGATTGTATAATATTTCACAGTTAATTTCAATCGCAAAGGTTTCCATTGAAAGGCTGCTTATTTCAACTTGCGATTACATTGAAACTATTTTAGGTTTGGAAACATTTATCTGAAATGAAATTAAATATTTCTTGTTCGAATGTGGAATATAAAATCACAGTGGTTAAGACATTATAAAAGTCTAATCAAGAATTTGTTATCTAAACATTTATGCCGCTTATTTCATTGACGTTCGATTTATTGCCGAGTTCTAATATGGACTCAGTGTAGCATAAAATAGAATACAATAACTACATACGAATCAAGTTGAATCAATTTTAAAAATGAAACATGAATAAGCACAAAAAACCTGATTTCTCAATTTAATATTACAACATTTATTAAACAACCTGTTATAAAGCCATATTCAACGCGTGTAATTAACACTTATCACACTGACACTCTGTCGAGTCGGTGTACCTGCTGTTTTCACACCTTCCGTCAATTATAGGGGTGTCTCTATCCTCTGGCTATATTCCGGTTTTGTGCGGGCATATTTCACACGTTTGTTAACGATCGGCAGACAAAAACGGTTGTTGTTCGGTATTTAGGGTGTGCCGGTTTTCTAAGGGTTTATATATAAGAAATAAAGAGAGAGCTGGTCGGGACTTATTTAATTGGCCGATATTGAGGGGTGCTGGTTTTTAGGGGTGCCAGTTTTGAGAAGTTTCACTGTACTGTGGGATGAATATTTCTTTACAATTATTAAAACGATCATACAACTTGTAATGGAAGATACATTTTATTTTTAAAAAAGTGTGTTTAGATTGATCCTTTTCCGACCCAAAAAACTTATTATCATATCATATCATATTTTTAACTCATAACAAAAACTATGTTAGTTTAGTTTTGTGTGTTACAACAATTTTTTTTTTGTCACAATGCACTTTACGCTAGTATGTTATTGAAAAAATGTGTGTTCTTTTGTACATTTTAATATTACATGACCAACGTGAAAACTACCGAGCAGTATTTGCATTATTATATTTAAAACACTAACAGCAATACACTGTGACATATACATATCATGACAAAATCAACTTTTTTTTATCTATTATACTGTCAAATAAATCTTGACGCATTTCCTCCAAATATTAACATATTAACGGTGCATGTACAGATACATCTAGATCATTTTCATGACAAAAGTCGGTTGAAGGGTAAGAAAACAGGAAGATAACGAATTCCAAACTAACTATTAATGTTTAACGTTGTTTTATACTAACAGACTAATTTCTATAAAAACTCACCCTTTGTTGTCACAAGAAACACACTAACCATAAACATACATAGAATATCCTCCATTTTACATGCAATATAACTAACTAACTAATGAGGAAGGAATAGATAATATAAGGCATGTACAAGCTCAACCAGATTAACAATAGAGTTGATTTGTATATCATTTTCTTTGATTGGTGTGAAACATAAACGTGCATGGATGAAACCACAGGTCCCACATTATTGCTTTTATGAGAATAATGCTGTGTCAACGCTTACAAAAACATTACTTATATCCTTGATCTGATTCAAAATATGTATTAAATATGCATAACCTATCAGTATTGTTTTTCACCTTAATTTTTTTAATATTCAGGAATCAGTAAACTAATGGTTGCAATTATAAAATGTTCTTTTCATTCAAGTATCTAGATATCAAAATGAATGTTAAATTAATTAAAAGTGTAATTTCAGAATCCCGCGTGTTAATGATGAGTTTTAACAATTATTTCTTAATTATTATTAATAGCAAGTTTTTAAAGTTTATACATGTAATTTTAAGCGTTAAACAATTTTGATTAAAGCATGAAACTTGTTTGTTGTTGTTGAAAGGATAAAGTGCTTTACTAATCAAATTAACTGAAATAAAGATCTTTTTGTGCAAAAATAAATTATTGCTGTAAAATCATAATCTTTTTTAAAAAGGAGCAGAAAATGTTTGTTTTTTTGTGAATTTTCTATTCGACTGAGACCCATTCTATAGAAACGAAAAAAACAAACAAGCTAAGTATGAAACTTTACTTTAGAACTGTGGTTTATTACTTCTATTCTAAAAGTACTTGTTGCAACTTAATTGGAAAACAGCTGGATAGGAGAAAAAAGATGTTTTGTATCTAATAATGGAGGAAAATTTAAGTAATGAATTAGAGCGCTTTTACAAAATAACCATTCGACATCTTATTATGAAATTGCCACACTTATTCATTTTAAGACGATTTACATCCTGTTTTTTTCACAATATAACCAAGCGATCGTTTTGTAAAAATAAAATAATCTTGATAACAGATGCACACTCAGATTATGTGTGAGTGATGAATCTCGCCATTCAATGGTAACAACATCCTCTTACATAGAAGGAAAGACATGCATTTGTGGTGTTTTTATCTATAGTATTTTTAAAATACAAGTATCATCAAAGACATATATTTACAGAGATGTCAAAACATACACACCAAAGAAGAAAAAATATTAGTGTGAAGTTTATGAATTTACTGGCGACTATGCGCTGCAAACACATCGAAAATAGCTAATGCCGGTTGATTTATTTGTGCCACGGGTAGGTTTTCGCAAACAGCCTCAACATACGGGACGATAACCCTCTTAATGCACTCTAACATCGTTTCCTCGGTAGACCAGTGATTAGGTGAGTGGGTAATTGCCCAATCATCCGGAAAATTGATATTTGGGTGACACATAGATGTAGTTCCCTTGTATATGAGTTGTGGGGGTAATAAGTGACCATCTAGAGTCACACAAAACAACGCGGTGATTTGTTGCTTATCCCCCAACCCGGCGACGTTGACTTGTCTCGCGCCTAATTGTTCCATTGTCCAGGAACACTGAGGGGTAATATTTGACCAGTCTGGTCCCAATTGAACACTAAATTGTTCGGAATATTGTACTCACTCCTTTGTTTTTCAATCATATTGAGAAAGTTCTGTTTTGTTTTATCAAAATCGTCAGGCTTGTGCTTTACTCCCTTTGTCGCCTTTCTCTTGGTGAAGTTCATACGTATAAGAACTGAGCGTGCCCACTCTTTGCTAAGACATACCTGCCCACTAAACTCCTCCAGTTGAAATTTGTCTTTATGAAGCAAAACGCCACGGCCAATACAGCGAACGATGTTGGTATTGATAATCCCTCCTGAAATGCGCAAATCTTTAAAACAATCCTGAACATCTTCATCCAGGTTTCCGAGTAGTGGTGGCCTCCCGCGTTTCTGGGGTGTAAGAGCGGTTATAGGCGAGCCATCATTTCTTTTGAATTCTAACAGATATGCCGTTTTAAAACGTCGAACTTTGCTTTCATGGACATTTTTTTAGCGTCGTTGAATAATATCTCGCAGCTTTTGATGCTCCGTGGTTAATGGCATAGCGCGTTAGTTTCAGGTGAAAATCTTTCGTAATTACCACGTTTACGTTTTCTGCTACCACTTGGGCTAGATGGACTACAGGTTTACATCTCCTTTTCCACACTTTCATTCACATTTTCAATTAATTTTTTTTCTTCTCGGGCGTGTTTGCTTCTTGTGGATCAGGCAAGCCTGGTTTTACCGCAGCCGTTTTCAACCAACGCAACATCGTGAATGAGATTAGTTTGTTCAATTTAGCAAACATAATTTGATGTGTTCAACTTTTAACATCAACAAAAATAGCCAAAGGCATGCGGTGGTCGCTAATTATTGCAATTTAAGAGAGAATACAATTTAATCAAAGAAAGATAACTCTAACCCTGGCATTATAAGAAATCAAAGATTGATAACTCTTACTCTTATTCAAATATTCGTCAAAATTAAAACTCGCCAATTGTCTCTTACTAAAAAATCGTCAAATTTTGAACTCGTCAATATAACCACGTTTACAGTATTAAAGCCATTATAGAAACCAAGATGAACCCTCGGAGCAGCTGTTTACTATTCAAAAAAAAATACACCATTTATTAACACTTACATATATCATATAAACAAAAGTCCATGTGAGCACTACTGGTAATCGGGAAAAAAAAACTCGCCACGAGATTATGTGGGCACTTCAAAGTCTGCGCCACTAGTAGATCTAATCCTCTAACACCAGTAAACAGACAAAATACCAACATCAATTGGTACAATAATAAACCTAATAAAATCAGAACCAATGAACATCTATAAGCAAAACACTGCTTGGTATGTGCAGGTTAGAGCAACCAAAGAATATTTTGGGTCATTGCATCAATCAGTTAGCACCCTCAAAACCAATAAAATCAACAAATATAAAATAATGGGGAGCCAGCACAGTATGTTATTGAGCATCCGAAGCAAAATAGAAAGGGGTCACATCTTCAATCAGCAACCACTCCCCAACAAAGATTTTTTTTTGGGGGGGGGGGTCATATCATTAATCTGTGAGCACCCTCAAAATCAATAAAATTTTAAAAAAACATTTGGGAGCGAACACAGAATACTATTGGGCAACCCGGCACGTGATTTGGGTCACATCATCAATCAGTGAGCACCCTGAAAATAAAAAATGAATAAAAACAATGGAGAGCCAGCACAATTTGCTAGCTATTGGACATCCTGAGCAAAAAAATAGGTCACATCATCAATCAGTGAGCACCCAGACCAAGGGAGTAGAATTGAACGAAAAGGGGACCATAAAACAAAAGCTAAAAATGATCATTGACATAAGTCTTGGGAAAGGCATTAAGCACATACATGTATATACATCAATAACTTTGTTAGTCTAGAGAGCCGATAAAAAAGTGAAATAGGTAAGGTATATGAATACTTAATCCCAAAAATATCCAAGTAGTTGCACAAGTAGTTATCAAATATATCGCAGTCATGGCCCATAGTCGTAAACTTTTGACACTAGCCCGGAAATCATGCCAGGAATTCTATGCAGAAACTATTTAAATATACCTTATCTTTAAGACAATAAGCAAGTGCTTGACTCCTGAAGTTTCCGATATCTGATGTATTTGCCCCTTACCTCAAGAACGTAGGTAGCATTACAACTATTTAGTTTCACCGTAGCTCTCTCCAGACAAAATGATCTACCTCCCCACGCCATTTTAACCTAAGTAGAACCTGCGATCAGATTAATATGGTAGTAGGCAACAAATTTTGCAATTTATCTAGGGCCTTTTTGATATTTTCGCGAAGCACTACGCATTTGTCATCCTGACCACAATTATTTTCTTACAGCTAAAATATAGCAATGAATGTATTAGTGTTTACTACAAATGTTTTACATGTATTATTACATATTTGCTACTACTATTTCAAAGTATTGTTATGCAAATTGTTTTTTTATATGTTCTATAATAATTGTAAATAAATATCTAAAAAAAACCCAGAACGAATTGATCCTAAATAGGAACATTCTTTCTATCCAAATTAATTTTTGACATTTCCAGAGACTTCATTTTCCAACACGATTTTTGTATTTTTAAAATCATTATATAGTATTTTGATATAAATCCAAAAAAAAAAGCCTTTTATCTTTAAAGAGAATGAAAAGGATTATAGAATAAACAATCATTGTACTAAGTATTTGACAAATATATAACGTTACAAACCGCTTTTTCGTCACTAAGATGATCACCATAAGATTACTCCAAAAAGTATACATTTAATAAACTAACATAGGGTCATTTTTTTTTAATACAAGCTGCATGTTATTGTCCATATCAAGATCTTATATAAGACTAACTAATTAAAGTGATTACGTTTTCTCCTGCATAACATGTGCAGTTTGTTTACCTTAAATTTGCATGCCATAATTTGTGTGGCATTATATTGTATGTTAAAAAAGAAAAGTGAAAGAATTAATGTATTAGTATCTGTTGATGTTGTAACTAGGTGGAGCACTAACCATTCCGCCCAATTCATATGAAATATGCAAAATAATCTGTTATTAAAAAAAACCCATGTTATTCGAAATATTTATCTGTGTATATTCAACATAGATTACATGGCTTAGAGGGCGACATACCAAAACAGTTGCCCTGAGGTGACAGAAAAGCCCTGAAATGTTATGTTGCCTGATGCCGAAGGACACATATTCTGGTATTGTCGCCCGAAAAAAATATGTTATATATGTTATTAACATTTAAAAAAATCAAAATCAGTTTAAATAAAAGAACATAAACTTTTTTACCTCATTAAAAGACTTAGTGTACTTTAAATATTAATGCATGTTCATTTTTACAAATCACTGTTTTGTAAAATGTCGATCGGTGCTTTCAATAAGCTGATAATTTTTCAAATTAAACAATTAAAGTAAGTTCATTTGAACAGCAGACGCTGTCCTTACAATTTTAATTTCGAGGAGTTACAGTACTTGTATTTACGACTGTTTAGCTAAATTTCGAAGCTGACGTAATTAATTTTGAGAATTATTGCACTCGAGGGTGATAAAAAAGTTTCGGGCAATATAACTATTCCCTGAGACATATTACTGTTTTTGGGAGGGCAATATAACTATTTCCGGTTTGAGCCAGCAATTTTCAGGCCATAGTTTTAAAATTATCTCATTTGTGACATAACGAAAAAACTTACTCAAAAGTGTTATATAATAAAATTGAATTACTTTTTTCACAAACAACCATTAATTATTTATCATTCTGCGCCCAACTGTTCATGCTTTTTATTATTTTTAAACATTCCTGTCTACATCTGATATACATGTATTCCAGGACTAATTTCAGCGAGAACATTTTGACTGACATTTCTCCAGAATCTCAGACAAGTGCCACACAGATTGAATCGGGAAAATTTGCCTCAACTTTGGCCGGTTGTTACGATAGAAATATACTGAATTAAATCAACTGCCCCATTCAATTTTCTACTTTGAACATCCTTTTAACTCCCTATCAACAAAAAATGTCGGTTTCCTCTTGTTAAAAGGCTTAAATCCCACAAAATATAAACCTCAATTATTTTTCATTTCATTTTCACATGCATTTCATCCTCCAAAGCTGAAGATTTCCAGTCAAGGTCATAAATACTCAATTTCAGAATATATCGTACTTAAAGATTTCAACATTATCATTTCACGAATTTTATATTATGAAATTAAAAAAATTATTTACAAATACCAATATTTCCTTTTAATTTCTTATAAATTCCATATTTTATGCTTTTGGCAAATAACTTGACATAAATGCATCTGTAAAGTTTCTGTTTGTCCCGGTATAGTTTTATATGTAAAACTACAAAAGCGAGACAAAATTTGAAACAGACTATTTCTGATACGCTTTCGTCATTATTTGGTAATGGTTTTGTGCCTTTCATAAGTCATGCCCTATTTTGATGAGCAGTCTCACATTTTCGTTAAGGAAATGTTACTAAATAAATCGTGTTAATGAACTTGTCACCAACATTGTTTTGTTCATAATTTTTGTTTTCATTGCACTAAAATAAGGAGTTTTGCTCTCAAAAAGGTAGATAAACAATTATAATAAATATTCATGGAAACAAAGAGTTGAATGAGTTACCCCGTGGACAGCCAGCGTAAGGAGAAAATAGTTGCTAAATATAGAAAAGTTACGACTTAAAATTGATGTAATTAAGGTTATCAATACCCCGTGTTAGGCATATAAGTTGCATGCAACTGGTACAGTTGCATGAAGGCATGGAATACTAACGAAATTACCATTGTGTGAGGATGGGTGATTATGCATCCTGATGAACTTACATAAATCAACAGAACAAGTATGAAATTGTTAACAAAATATTTAATAATAAAATAAAATTAAACAGAAAATTGAACAAGAAAAAAACCAAACAAAAATATACAAATTAAATAATGAAATGAAGAAAAAAAGTATATTTGGTCAGCCCAGTTCCGGCGCACGTGGTATTGAAGAACCCTCAGGTGAACACGTGGTTACAGTCAGGAATAGGTATATCGGCAACCACCAGAACTAAGTTGAAGTAGAAAGTTCACATTCTGCACGGGTCTATCGAGGCTGCATTAGACGAAAGTTTTCTTTGGTAATGTAAATGACCCATGGCCTCGTCCACGCTGATTGGAGGTTTCTTCAATAAACTCAATATGCAGAATATAAGTTTTCAAATGACACAAATAATATAAATATCAAACTTTCACAATGTTAAGTTAAAGCACGTATCTGCATTGACGATGATAAATAAGTAAAACTGCGAGGATCACCCTCAGGTATAAATTCATAAGTAGTTTTGGAGATGTGTCGAAATGGCCGCCGTAGTTCACTCACTCACTGTAGAACAGCGGTCTCTATAAATTATCCCATGAAAATGGAAACGGCTACTCATAAATACAGGAGCCGGAAATATTTCAGCACCCAAGAACCCTCCTTCCCTGATAGGTATTGACGTTCTGTAGGGACGGGGAAATTTACAGCAAAACAAGGCAGAAAAGACCCTGATAAAATAAACAAAAAGAATAACATACTTCCGAAAACCTATTCAAACACGTGTGGTTAAAACGTACAAAAATGGGTTGTTTAAATACCTGATGTTTTTCTAAAACAGGCCCCTGAGCACTAGACGGTATGACGACCACGTCTATCGGCTGATGTTCCCGGGTACAACCCGTGCATACTTTTACCAACTATTTAAGGTATCAATGAGGGGTTCCCAACAGGATTAATATGTTACCACGGTAACCAAGGGTCAAAGTATTAAAACAAGGGGCTCTCCAAAGGATAAACCGGAAGGGTGAATCACGGGGAATTATAATTATGCACAACGAATTTTAGTTTGTTACACATTGATTTTACAGAAAAAGTCCTGCCGGAAGGGGATACTCCACTTTGCAGCTCAATTGATTTCTTTCTTTTTGGATATAGTATACTTATGACGACGAATATTTTCCACGTGAGCAAGAATCATCTCAACGAATATTAAAAACGCATTATTATATTTAACACTGTGTCCACTCTAACAGGAATAATAACACATTCCTGATGACGGATTTCTATTAAGTGGTATACCTGTAAACGTGTTTTTACTAGTAGAATGATTTAGGTAATGGTTATTAGTTCTAAACTAGATTGAATAAGTCTGACATCTTAAGTTGACATGTACAAAGAAAACCAAGATATATTTTATTAAAATGTAAATCGCTGCTTAAAGGGGCATGGTCACGATTTTGGTCAAAAATTATTTTTTCGATTTTAATGTTCATAATGCTTCAGTAAGGCATTTTTAAAAGGCAACCAAAATTTGAGTGTCATTTGTTGAGTTAAAAGCGAGTTACAGAGCTTACAATTCCTCGCTATGTAAACAAGGCTTTTGTTTACATTTTGAATTTTGAAGTGAAAATTCCAGTTTTAGACCTAAAATGAATGTGTTAATTGTTAGGAACTGTTTATTTATGCTTAAAATGAATAAGATTACAGACAAATCATCTTGAAAATGATTTTTACTGGTACATGTATATTGAATCTATGTAAACAAAAACAGGGCACGAGCCTTGTTTACATGACGAAGAATCGTGAGCCCTGTATCTTGCCTAAAACTCATCGACGGGCACACAAATTTCATTTGATCATTAGAAATGCATTCATAAAGCATTGTAAATAAAAAAAAATAGAAAAATAAAATTTGACCAAAATCGTGACCATGCCCCTTTAAAACAAAATCATGTGGGTCAACCCAAAGTGGAGTGAAGAAGGATTTTACTCTTTTAAATCATGGAAACTCGAATAGATTGTCTTGCTGTTATTATTTTTCAATTTACTGAACTCATGGAAACATTTTGCGAATCCAAAGCAACATGATAGCATTCAACCTATTGATATTAAGTTTGACTCTTTTTACTTTTATATTATATTGACAGGCCCAGAAAAATAGCAAATTGTAAATCAATCACACGTAAGGATGTCTTTGGCGAAAAGTTTTAATTGTGATGCAATGAAAATATTTCTCATTTTATAACAAAGAAAATTAATCTCATATATGTAAGTTAAATAAGGCTAACTGCCTTGATATTTGGCAATGCTCATGTTTTTGCATCTAAGCTAAATGTACAAACACTCTTTTACATTAACTTACGCATTTTGAAGAATGACAATAAAAATAGACTGACATTTCAGTCATGCACTTCAACATTCTTATTTTTTTTTGGCTAAAGCTACATGGAAAAAATGACTCAAATAGTAATAAAAAAAAATTATATAACATTATCGAGAATAGTATAAATGATTAATATTCTATTTTAATATAAAAAAACCCAGAAATTATATAAAGAAAGACTAAAATTAAAATTGGGATTCATTTACTTTTCTTAAATTTTTTTTATGGTCGTGAATTATTTAACCTTCATATGACCAACGCTATCTTGGGTTTAAATTTGCACACTGACAGCATCCTTCGAAGTTCTAACGTTTTATTTATACACCTGCGCATACACATCTCCACTATTGGTCATTTGATGATGATTTCTATTTTTATATGGCGCTGCATACACAGACATTGGATCTATAGGTTTATTGTTTGGTAAGGCTAGTTCATGTTGTTCTCTTGGTGTGTTCTCCATTTCCTCTGCAGATTCAGAAGTGATGTATAGAAGGTTTTCTGTTAATTCATTGTTGTAATCAAATACTTCATTTGTGTGCGCGCCGTCGTCTTTCTTATTTTCATCTTTTTTACTTCTTTTTCTTGATCTAAAGCAAATGAAGAGTTATGCATATGACTGATATTAAAACAAATATTTAAAATCATTGGGAGATGAATATTTGATAAATGTTTTCATGATCTGTTACACAACCACATTGCAGTTATTTTGAATAAATACATGAAAATGGATTTTGTTAGATGATTTTATTCATCAGCATATATATATGCATCATAGTCATTTTCTTTTCACCGTTCAATTCATAGAAAAAAAGTTAAAATGTTAAACCACTGTACCAGAAAGTATTAGTTTTGCGTGTTTATTTCCTGACATCCTGACTGGTAGCTATTTAACAATATAATAATATATCGCATTGAAACACGATACCAAGTGTATCCTTAAGGTACACATTTTCGATACGCATACAATATCTAGACCTACTGGAGGTACATTACTCGACTTTCATGATTTGAGCAATAAATCCTTTACATAGTTCATTTTTTTTTACATGAACACAAGTTAATTTTAAATTTTAAAGAGTAACGATGTCTTATAACAGTATTTGCCGCATTTGCGCTGCATATCGGGGAATACTTTTGCTACATTTAACAAAAGGATATAGTACACAATTATCGTCCATTAGTCTGTCTGCCAGATTATTTGGATCTTTTTCCTTTAGTTTGATTTATCAGCATTAATCCTGTATTAGGCGCTAAAGGCCCTGTCACACCAAGCTGCGTCCCCACGGCGTGTTCACTGCGTTGTAAATTTCATGGAATCGCCGTAGGATCGCAAGGAAAATTAAGAAAAAATGTACCGTTTTATTTGAAAATTTTACAAGTGGAGTCGTCACGGCGTCCTTACGGCGACCGAGGCGTTCTTACGGAGCTCCCACGGCGTGTAACTGTGTTTCCACGGAGTTCTTTTTTTTTTGGATGCGCAGTGAGAGCGCGATAGAGACGCAGTGTGATCCCAAAGGATCTCCGTGCAAGCGCAATTGACTTATCACTGCGTCTTCAATGCGATTAGCTGCTTTCCTTGAGCGCGCCGACGGAGCTCTCGTGGCGCTGTTGGAGATCTTACGGCGCTGTCACGGCGACCTCACTACGCTTCTACGGCGTGTTTATCAGAACGCCGAGCCACGGCGCGTACTTTGTGCATGTTCATGGCGTTCTTCAATGTTCAAGGCGATCCCACCGCGATGTACGAAGATGCCGTTGCGTTGTTACGGCGCTGTAGGAGACTCTGCTGCGTTTACCTTGGCGTTTTACATTATTTAAGGATGCAGTGGGATCGCCGTAAGGACGCAGCTCCAGTGTGACAGGGGTTTAACGTAGCATCTCGTATCCTCTATATCATGACAAATTAAAAGCAGAACAAAAGAAACAATAGGTTTTTAATTAATAAGATTGAACTTACCAAGTTTTAATCGGTTCATTACCAGGACTTTTACTTTTTTTATGAATATTTTCAAGTTTAAATGGGAATGGTTAATTGTATACATATAGTGATCATATGGTCATATGGTTGACCTTTTGTATCTGCATTTGCATACATTACAAGTTGCCGTGGCAATTAGCGCCAATGTCTTTAATAAGAACTGATAGTTTCTATTATTTTTTTAAACAGATACAAACCTGTTTATCTTTAACATTATGAAAATCATCAGTCCAGAAAGAAGTATTACACCTCCAGCCGCAGAACCAGCCATAAAGTCTTTAAAATGGTATTATAATGAAAATGAAAATATTAATGAATTTAGTGGAAAAAGTATGTTTCCTAAACAAAATTTAAAAAAAACAACAACAATGTAACGCTTGATTTCACCCACGATAAAGATTAACCCCGATAACGAGGTGGGTATGCTTGTAATACAACCATAACATTTGCTAAAAAAGCTATTGTTAGTAAGTTATTTATACATGCGTACATTTTCACAAAATCTTTCAGGGGTTATTTGTGCTTTAAATTGCTGTATAATATCCAGCTTCAATATAAATTTACCAGATTTTATATTTTCGGTCATAGTTCAGGTATAAATCGTTCATGTAAATCAGATGGCGACTAGACTATTTAAGCGAATAATTTAGCGAAACATTAATAGTTCCTTTGCTTTAGTCAATAGGTTGATAATTGAAGTGTTAAGTATATTTACATATCATATTCTTTGGATCATCTTGAGTCGACTCTGTTGACGAAGAATACGGAACAGCAATGCTTGTAACAAAGCTCATTGGGTTATCTGTTGTATCATTATTGGTGAAATGTGATGTAGACTCGGTTGATTGTACAGTATAAGATGATGATGGTGGTGTGGATCGTTTGATAGTTGTAGTGGTTGTTGTTGATGCTGATGGTGATGCTATCTTTGTTGATGTTAATGAGGCTGTTATTTCTGTTGTTGGTGATGTTGATGCTGTTTCTGTTGATGTTGATGATATTTTCCTTGTTGTTGATGCTGTATATGATCCTGTTGATCTTGTTGATGGAACATAACATGTTACACCAACGTTTCTGCGATTAGCACCTGAAAAGTCGAATCACATCTTTGTGCCTTTGATTAAAACAAAAAAGTATGTTTGCCAGGAGACTTAAAAAACTATGCGCTTATTACTATATTTCTTGCAACGCATTTCTGAAATATCATGTTTAAAATACATTATACGAATTGACAACTTATGTACAAAAAATGAGTAAGTACACGTATCTTATAAATTTATAAAAGAAATGGCATTATATTGAGGGAATCATAGCAATTAATTGAAATGCAGAATGCCGAATACAATCTGCCGCTTTAGATACAATTCTTTAAGAAAAAGAATGGAATGAAGTCAAAAGATTGTTCTACCCATGATGATGTGCATACATTTAATACATCTATTATTAATATTTATCTTAATGATCATACATGGAATGGGTATCTTAGATTTTCTATGAAATTTATAGATATCTTCTTACAATGTATATACAGTATATGCATCACTTTCTTAACAATCAATTACTTATAAAGGCAAACTCAAATAAAATACCAAAATATGTACAGAATTTTCAACCTAAGCTTTTTGACCATGTAGGCTCTTAAGACAGATAAAGCAGCAGCGCTAAGAAAAAGGTTTGGTTTAAATGGTAACATTTTATTTTATTTCATTTATTTAAGGATATTTTTGGTACATATCTTTTTATTTATTAACATTTACCCAAAGTAAATTTTGATGGTTTTCGATATTGCATAGAATAGCTCAATGAATATAGTTTATGAATATTATTTGTTGCGTTACTATCTGAGTAAATAAATCAAAATACAATAACTTTAGAAGAAGAAAAAGAAGAAGAAGAAGATAAATGATATATCTATTACCGTTTTCTTGAAATCCTAGACATTGATAAAAGGTTCCTGATGAAGATGGTGGTGAGTATTCTGCTTGTACATTTATAGATTGGTCTAATGAAAGTTTAAACGTAACTGACGCTCCCTGGTGAATTGGACAGCCAAATCTATGACTTCCATTTACTACCACTTCCGTATTACATGATGGTAATGTTAATGTTTCCGCTGTCACAAGTAAAACCCCAGCAAATCCTATGAAGTTCACAGTACATTCGCATGGTTCGTTAATTTTGTTAAAGTCCAAGTAGATCCGTGGCCCCGATCCTAATGATCTGCTACAGGTAATTATTGATATATTTCCAACTACAATTATAGTAATTGACAAACACATATTAAATAAAATAAACAAAAACAACTGTTAAACACTGTTTGAATTCTTTTTGGAGGTGTACTCACCATTCGGTGGACATTGTCCTGAAAAAGAGTATTGGACGTTAAATTTTAAATATTTGTCGTTTATATTTGGATGAACAAATGAATGAAAAATGAAAATAAAATGGAATACAAATCAGTTACTATCAAGCATTAAAATTTGTGGGAGCTCTTATGATATTATAATTGGTTTTTTTTTTGGGCTACTTCTACCGACAAATCAACTTTCCAGGCCAATGAGTGATGTTACCGAGCAATTATATATCATAAGTATGCGCACGTGCACAAGCGACATAAAACACGTTGAATTGAGTATACAGTGTGTGTATTATGTTAAAACTGAAAATTATTGTCACCCTCTACGGAAAGCTACTGAATAACCGTTTTGTTCATATATAATATACATTTTATATTGCATACCAAATATGAAACATCTTAACAGTATCTATGTTTCATTATACATAAAAAAAAAATCAATACCATACAACACAAACCATCAATGGCAGTGTAAACGATTTCTTTTTACTACCAAACGGAAATTCCTAAAGTGTTTCCCCCAATGACTAACATGAACTGTGTATACAGATAGATCATTATTATTACCAAAGTAGGTTTAAACTAGAGCAGAGCTCGTGGCAAAGCCACGAGTAGGTCTTCCGTTGTTGCTGCGGGTTGAAAATATATGTGATATGGTGTCAAAATTACAATGACTATACTTTCAGTTCTGCTTTTGTTATAAAAACGTGTTGTGATTGAAAGCTTGTCTATAAAACATGTTTTGAAAAAGAAAGGAAGAAAATGTTTTAGGAAAACTATTTGTCGAACACAGTTTGTGTAATCGTTTCAAAAAGGCTTTAAAAAATGAGATGTTAAATGGCGAGTTAAATTTTCAAAGGGTAGCAAGCATTGTTATAAACAGTATGCACTCATGATTCATGTCAGGAATTGTATTTTTTTTAAAAAACCGAACACGCCTACAAAACACGTAGCCTTTTCTCTAAGATAACTTCTTTATCTAAATATTTCTAAATTTTTGAAGACTATGTGCAAGTTTAGAATTGTTACGTGCTGACAAAATTTAGTAATTAGTCAAAATTGATGGCATCTCTGAACTTTTCTATAGGGAAATGTGTGTCGTCTGATATTATTTAATGATACGAGTAGACTTGGACATTCAAAATAATATATAATCAGCTAAATAAAAAAGATCAGCAGGAGAATTTATGCAAAAGCGAGCATCTAAATTTTACAGCAGATGGTGCTGTTTCATAAAGACACCGCTATGTAACGTGAATTAAATAACCTTATTACAGATATGAATATTACCTCTCTCGACGATGTAATAATATGCAAAATCCTTATTTTTATGTCAGTGGGTTGATTAATAAAATTGAAAAAAAAACTCCAATTGCACTTGCGTAAATTGGAATTCTGGGAAGGAATTAGAGAAATTAGAGAAATTCGAAGAAGTTATGAAACTGTTCAGTTTCTAGATCAAACTGCGCATTGATGTATTAAAAGACTATCATGTGTATCGTCTGTAGCCACGGTCCGGAATCCGTATGTACAGTCATACATTGTATGTATATCGATACACCTTTACCTCCTCACCTACAGCCATGCAAACGAGGGTGCAACCTTCATATACACATGCATAGTATTATAGTTCTGGAAACAATTTATCTTGTATTTTAATATATTGGGTATCCATTGTTAACCTAAAATTAGTATTCCACTGGCTGTAGCTAACCTTGTAAGTAAATTAAGTTGCATTACAACCTCATAATACACAACTTCAATTAAAAGGGTTTATTTTTTAAATCAATTTTCGTACAATTAGCAATAAATAAAATCTCCAATAACGCACTTAAGTGTAACTTTGAGACGCGCATATATTTTTTGGAGGCAGATATGTCGCTATATTATAGTCTGCAAGTCAAGTGAACTATTATGGTCTTGCAACGAAATAAGAAATCTGTCGACACTTGCAGTACTTTGATGATTTCTATGGCGATCGACTGCATTGCGTAATGTAGTCGTATTTCCCAAGAACAAAATTTCCTTTGACTTCCAACTTTCAATTATAATATATGAATTATTCTGTCCATAACTATAGAAGTTTAGCATGTTCAAGAGGTTAATTTATTAGCCACATTCTCAGGTTACGATTTCACTTCTTTAATGTGAAGATGATTGACTTCGAATTAGTCTTATTGTTAATAAAAGCACCTTCCAACTGTTACTCAATTACATATGTTCTGAGTTGTGTGCGCTAAAGCGACACAAGATTTTCGGTCGCACGTGGCGATTGAATTAACACAGACTGACCGAATGTACAAACGGGTGGGAAAGTGAAACACGTTGAGGAGAAAATGTTACACATAAGAAGAAGTCACCAAAAATGATTTTCGACAGATCTGGATATCTTTTCGCCAATTTAAATAAAATCCAGCGCGGGCACTTGTCATACAAACCAACCATTTATTTATGTCTGACGATGTTTCCGATTTGGAGTAATATCGTTCATTAATATTCATTTTCACTCAAATCTTTAATTAAATAAATACAAGATGGACAAACTTTTATAACATAAAATTAAAATAGTTCTTGTATTTACGGCTATATAAACTCAACCACGTTCATATTCATCTAAGTGTGCATCGCAGTGTGCGAATCTTGTGTATTAGATAACCGCTGACCGCTAGGTAGTGCAGCCGTGGCTGATCTCCTCGGCCGTGGACGAAGGGTATATTACGTAAAGGTACAACGCACAGACATGCACAGGTCAGAACCCAGGACGATTTGAAAAGTTTGCAGTATAATGACCATATTCTATCAAATAAAAGTTCTTAATTTTAAACTTAAAACCCACAATTGATATATGTCTGATATTGCTTTAGATTGAGAATGACATTGCTTTTAATAATTAACTGAACAATTTCTTAATTGACACCGAATTGTTTAGTCGATAAACTTTTATGTGTAATCAAAACTAAAACAATTCTTGAGTTCGCGGCTAAATAAACTCGTATATGAGAGACGCAACTCTCGTGTATTAGATAACCGCAGACCGCTAGGTAGCCCAGCCGCGACCATGGTGACCGATTTTCTCGACCGCGGGCGAGGGAGAGTTTCGTTAACTTGGCCAAATTGCCGCGAGTACTGGTCAACACGTATTACTTTTCCCCTCACATTATGCAATACCCGAACACAAAAACAGTTTTATGAGATCAATAAAGTCACAAACAACATTTTTTGCAGCGACGCCCATATCGAAAAATTTACCGTTTTAGAGTTATGAAGCAAAGACTTTTAAGGGATCTAGACCCCTCATTTTAGGGGCTAGCCCCTTTTTTATGGTATCAAATAAAAGCTCTTAATATTCTGCACAACTTTTGCTCTATATGTGTCTAGAAAAAATTTACAACTAAAAAGTTATTGAGCAAAGATATAAGCAAAATTTAACATTTTTTGAAACATAAATTTCGATGTAATTTTTTAAGAAGTATACGTGGGTTAATCAAACATGTAAAACTAGGAGGACAACGTTCAAGATGTCTACATTAAAGATTTGTAAATTAAAACTACTTGCTACTGATCAACTCGGAGCCTTTGCAGGTACACGAGACCCACTTAAAAAATATTCAAAGGGGAATAACTCAAAACCGGAAGTAGCGATTTCATAATTTTTTGTGCTATAGTAAGCTATTGTCATTTCCAATAAACCCTGAAAATTTGAACAAGAGGCCAATTGGCCTTAACGGTCACCTGAGTAGCATATATCCCATAAACAGATTTGTCATGGAGTCTCATATATGCATCTAATTAATTAGGTTTCATACTGGAGTAGACAAATTATAAATTTGTAATGACAACCACATTTAATTCAAAAAGAACTGTGAAACCTATAATTTTGGTGAAAAACTAAAAGATCTGGTCCACAAAATAATGAATTCTGTTTTCCTTTCAGGTGTGTGGGAGTAAAGAAGTTAATTTTTTAACGTTATATGCATTAACATCTATACATCCATTTTGGCCCTGCCCTAGAGTCAAAACCCATACCCCAGGGGACATGAAAATTAAAATTTCAGTAGAGGACTTCCTGGTAAACATAATTATTAGTCGTTTTTTTTTTATATAGATGTGTGAGAATAGAGAAAAAGATTTTTAAACATTATATGCATTAACACTTTATTGCCATATTGCCCCCCCCCCCCCATGTCCTGAACCCCTGACCCAGGGGCCATGAATTTCACGATTTAGGTAAAGGAGATTGTGGATATCATAACCATGTTTTCAGTTTTTTGCCCACTTGTGTGGGAGTAGAGAAGAAGATTTTTTAAGATTTAAAACATTTTTACTATATGGCCATATTGGCCCCACCCTAGAGCCTGAACACCTAACAAAGGGGTCATGAATTTCACAATTTTAGTAGAGGGCTTCATGGACATCATAACCATGCATTTAGTTTTTAACAAATATATATGGGAGTAGATAAGAAGATTTTCTAAGATTTAATACATTTTTACAATTTGGCCATATTGGCCCCACCCTAGAGCCTGAACCCCTGACCGAGGGGTCATGAATTTCACAATTAAAGTAGAGGGCTTATGGACATCATAACCATGCATTTAGTTTTTAATAAATATATATGGGACTAGAGAAGAAGATTTTCTAAGGTTTAATACATTTTTACTATTTGGCCATATCGGCCCCACCCTAGAGCTTGAACCCCTGATACAGGGGTCATGAATTTCACAATTTAGGTAGAGGGCTTCATGGACATCATAATCATGTATTTAGTATTTAACAAATATATATGAGAGTAGAGAAGAAGATTTTCTAAGATTTAATACATTTTTACTATATGGCCATATTGGCCCCACCCTTCCACCCTAGAGCCTGAACCCCAGACCCAGGGGTCATGAATTTCACAATTTAGGTTGAGGGCTTCATGGACATCATAATCATGCATTTAGTTTTTAACAAATATATATGAGAGTAGAGAAGATTTTCTAAGATTTAATACATTTTTACTATTTGGCCATATTGGCCCCACCCTAGAGCCTGAACCCCTGATACAGGGGTCATGAATTTCACAATTTAGGTAGAGGGCTTCATGGACATCATAATCATGCATTTAGTTTTTAACAAATATATATGGTAGTAGAGAAGAAAATTTTCTAAGATTTAATACATTTTTACTATATGGCCATATTGGCCCCACCCTAGAGCCTGAACCCCTGACCCAGGGGTCATGAATTTCACAATTTAGGTAGAGGGCTTCATGGACATCATAATCATGCATTTAGTTTTTAACAAATATATATGGTAGTAGGGAAGAAGATTTTCTAAGGTTTAATACATTTTTACTATATGGCCATATTGGCCCCACCCTAGAGCCAGAACCCCTGACCCAGGGGCCATAAATTTCACAATTTTGGTAGAGGGCCTCATGGACATCATAACCATGCAACCAGTTTTTTCCTCACATGTGTGGGAGTAGAGAAGAAGATTTTTGAAAATTTGGCTTTTTTTGCATATTTGGCCCCGCCCGTGGCACCCCAGGGGTGGTAGAGCCATATATTTCACAATTTAGATTCTTCTTACCATAGAGATGCTTCACACCAAAACTGGTATCAAGAAGAAGTTAAAAATGTAAAATTGTTAACGCACGACGCACGACGCACGACGACGGACGAAGACCAATTGCAATAGGTCACCTGAGTGACTCAGGTGACCTAATAAAATCTAATGACAAACAAGCGAGATATTAAAGTTTAAAGAAACGTCTAGAAGAAAAAGAAGAAGAAAAATAATAATGAAGAATTTCCAACAGAATCAGTACAAGGTCTTCCGTTGGAAACGGAAGACCTTAAAAATGCATAATCCTCATTTTGTATAAATAAATAGAATGAGACAGTATAAGAAAGCAGAAAGATTACAAAACTGTCTTTTAATGTTAAAGTTGTTTGTATGCTTACGATCTAATAAAACTCACCATTTGTTGTCATTAGGAAGACAATAGCCATTAACACACATAGAAGATCCTTCATTGTACATGACATTGCATTACATGTGTGACTAAACTAACCAGGAAGGATTTGATGACTTCATATCAACCTAACAAGACTCAAATTAAAGTCGGATTGTATTTTTTTTCAAACTTTATTGAAAAGTATGTACCAAATCCTATTAGCGATTCTTTTGAATATTTTTTTGACTAAAGCATAAAAGCTGATTTTTTTCTGTTGTTGATAGTGCAAAGTGCATTATATTTAAAAACCAACTACATGTACAAAAGAAAATTATTGAGAAAGGATAAGTAACACATTTAAAAAAAAAACAGAAACAAAAACTAAAAAAATAACAGAAAATGTTACTCAATGACTTTTGTGAAATTTTCCCCCTTCCGATTTGCCTCTCTATAAGATAGTTTTGGAAAGAAGGCTGTATGAAATACTCTAATAGGTTATTTCATCTCTCATCAAGTTAGTGGTGCTACTATAAATTGCATAACAAATGGAATGGAACAAAATGCCTTCCTTAAATATTATGTTAAGAAATGTAGAATATTTTACAAACAGATAAGAGCGAATATCAAATAGACCATTTACCATATAGTGACCATTTTCGTCATTTCAAAACCTTTTTGCTTCCTTGTTTATTTTACAAATCAACAATTTGAAAGTATTTTTTGTGTTAACAGTTAATGAAAGTTACTTTATCACTGAACTCAGTGTTAACAATTATCGGTCAAATATCATAAACACACTAAGAATTTAAGATAGTTATGTAATTAACCTTTACTGTCAAAAGGCATCTTCGCTAGCCAATGGTTTTCGGTCCACTTCGCTATCCATAAACCCTTGGCAGATCGCATTACAAAAACTCGGTGACAAGCTCCGTTTTATGATTGGCTGCTGCTGCGAGTAGCTGAATTAATCGCAGTGCTTGTAAATGTAAACTTACATGTGTGATCTTTCGTAAAACATTCGGTGCTTTTAACAAGTTGAGACACAGGTTCTCGAGGACAGTGCCTCCCCAGCGATGGTCTAACCAGATTGCTTTAAAAACCTATATATTTTACCTATCGACATTTCACATAACATCTTGCATTGATTCCTAAGATATGAATACGTGTTACATGAATTAAATACACTTACTATTGAAATTAATATGTTTTAAAACTGATTTTGATTTTTTTTTAATGCTACATAACACATGTTACTTGTCTCCTCGGGCGACAATATCAGAATTTTTGTTCCTTGACGACAGAAACGCCCTGGAATGTTATGTCGCCCTCTGCTTTCGGCATCAGGGACATACATGTAACACTCCAGGGCTTTCCTGTCACATCGGGGCAAATATTCTGGTATGTCGCCCTCGAAGCCATGTTTTAGATGTATAATATTTAACCTTGTTGAACTTATTAATAAAAGTTGTACACAGCGATAATGTTTAATGTTGTGTAATGTGCTCGTACCCACAACAGTGGAAGATTATTTATTTTTGAGTTTTTTGATGACTTTTTTGGTTTGTTCTGTCACAGAAGATATTCCCGGTACTTTTTGATCGGTGTGACAACAAAGTAGACATTAACAGTGCTACGAATCAAACTAACTGGAGAAAATCATTTTGTGAAAGAATAAATTATCACTGTAAAAATAGTATGCCTTTAAAAAAAGAACAGAATATAACTATAACAGAATAAAGCATTACTTCTCTTCAAAGCATTTAAATAATTAAGGACCTTTTCGATCTGTTGTTTGAAAGACTAGTAATTAGATGTTTTCCCTTATAGAGTCAAAGTTGATGTACTTTATGCGCGAAAAGATCTTACACTATGTTGTATACTGTACACGTACTATATTTAGCGTGTACGATATTTGGCGGAATATGATTTTCAACAAGTTAGCGTGGATTTGATTTGGCGCGTGTACCTAGTACTTATCTACAGTTACCTTATATATTTCACATTTGGCGATGTACTTGATTTCGCGGACGCCGTTTTTCTGCCTAAAACGCTAAATAGAATACACAGCGAAATGTAATCCGTTTCCAGTATGTAGATACATTTTCAGGTATCAATAAAGTGTTTTAAATAAACGCAGACGGGTGCATTTGACTCCTGTGATCAATCAGAATCAAAATAGAGTTAAAAGTTCTGATGTATTTTATTCAGTGATGCAATTCACAGTAAATTTGTACAGAAATTGTTCAACAATTGACTTTTTATTGTACAAAAACTAATATAAAATATGTTGGTTAACATCACTTATATGATAAGCATGCAAATGAAGATTTAAAACCCCCAATAAGATTACAGTTGGCCAGAATTGCAATTATTTAAATACTATAAAAAATAATAATGATGATAATAATAATATAGAAATGTTTAAACACAATTTACTTGACTTGCATATCAGGCACATAGCATCGTTTTTGAAAATTGGACGGGGGCAGACTTATCCCAGAAAGAGAAACAACAATTTTCAAAAATCATGAAAATCAAAATTTATAATCAATAGAGGCGGAAGGGGGAGGATGACCAGCAAAAGTTAAAACTATTTGAAAAAAATCCCTAAATCATAAAAAACCTAATTCGTTTTGGGAAGGGGGTGTAGTATTTTGTAACTTCAGTTTCACTCTTAATATTCATTACAATTTTTATATACATCAAACAAGGGGGTATTACTACGATAATTCATTTTTTTTATATAAACCAAGTAAAATATGTGCACCCCTATTCATTCCAATCCCCCAGTTCTACCTTCAAGGTTCCTTCTTTGCATGTATGTAAAACAACACTAGGAATAATATACCTAAAACGTTTAACAGAAAAATTATGATATTAAAAAGCATGTAATCTTCGTTTTTTTTTCATCAGTCAGCTCCTATTCAATACCAATGTAAAAAGGGCTATTTTGGTTTTGTGTTTGCACAATGTCGTGGACAGTTGCAGAACTTTTGTTTTGTTTATACACCTGCGAATAGACATCTCGTCTAGAGTGACTTATATTGCTATTATTTGGAACTTGAAAGACTTGTAATGAATATATAGGTTGGTTAATAGAAGGTCCGTCGTCATGATCTCGGTTACTTTCCAGATCTGCTACGGATGAATAACCTTCACCTTGCTGTTTGTCTTCTTCTTCTGTGCACTTAATATCTTCGACCTCGTCAGAAGAGACGTATAGGGGGTTTCCTCTCAAGGCATTGCTTGAATCAGCATTTTCATTTGTAGGTGCACTGTCCTCTTCCGTAGATTTATCTCGGTTACATTCCAGATTTGTTGCGGATGAATAACCTTCACCTTGCTGTTTGTCTTCTTCTTCTGTGCACTTAATATCTTCGACCTCGTCAGAAGAGACGTATAGGGGGTTTCCTCTCAAGGCATTGCTTGAATCAGCATTTTTATTTGTAGGTGCACTGTCCTCTTCCTTAGATTTATCTTTGGTTCTTTCAATTTTTCCTCTTCAAAAATAAAAAAAACAAAAGATGAACAACTTTAACAATATTAGAGAACTCCATGCTATATCATAATGACTTGTACCTTACATATAAACTGATTCATTTAATGAGATGTGTAACTACATTTATATACCATCTTGTATGTAACAAGTTACATATTCACTTTAACATAATTGATTCGATAAAGTGTAAAAGACTACTAAATGTTATCTTTCCTTATGTAACACATGTATAAACAAACAATTATACAGACCTTTTCGTCAGGGCTAAGACACAAGTTATTAGTCCAACAAGTATTATTACAGCCCCAAGAGCAAAACCGGCGATGATATCTAAAACAACAAATTCTCTGAAAACGAGTTTTTGGTGGTAGATGGCAATTTTCAGTTTTAAATTGAGAAATGTATCAAAATGTGCATACCCACAAAATCTAATACTATGTCATTTTTAAATTTCTTGTGTATTGTGTTTTAAATTGCCGAAGATATGATTATACATGTAAGAGAGGTAGGGACATCTATCGGCGCATATTGTAGAAAAATACAGTTGGGTCTCATGACATTTTTCGTATTACAAACGATGTATAAGTTTTTGTTCTATATGTCCAGTCAAGTTTTCGAAGACGACCACATTAGGAGAAGTACCAGACGCTTTCAGTACAGACCGTCAAGGTCAGCATGCTTCGACGTCTGAGTCAGTTTTTTTTAGTTGCAATTATAAATCTCAAAAGGTTAATCAAAGTACTGAGAGTACTGAAAGACGGAGTCTTGAAAGTTTGAATTTATAATTGTCCACATTTTCCTTGAATATGTTAAAAAAAACTATGAGTTTAAATTTGTTGTTTCAAACTAGTATGTTAAAATTCGCCTTTTTGCAATTGCCTGATACTTTGTATAAATTTTACTAAATCCCGGCCGGGACTGTTCTTCATAATTGTAGACAATTCACACAATGGTATTTCATGTAAAATAAGACCCCAAGGAAAAATTTTAAAAACTACAACTAACCGGGGAAATCAAAACGTCAATTATATTTAGGTAGATAATATAAATTATTAGATTTATTTAATTTTGTGATCCAAGGGAAAATCCACAAGTCGGACGTATCTATTATACAAGGTTTATGAAAACTCAGAAAACTCTCAAACTGCTGAATTACCGAACGAAGTTAATATTTGCATACCGATAACAAACGCAGGCACCTGACGTTAGAAATATTTATTTTTACAATAAGATTATACCAATTACTATAACAATAACAAAGTTCGTCACGGTAGCCATTTTGATATTTTAGACCGACTTATCTGTCACGATTTTCTTGCAGCGATTCATATAAAATTAATAGGTAAAAATAAATTCGTTCGCCACTTACTACTTTTTTGTTTTAACTGGTGCGTCATTTGCACGAATTACGATACAACTGCTCCTTTCATTAAAAATCATACTCCGAATTCAGTCAACTGCTTTTCAAATCGATAAAACTAGAAAGTGGAGACCAAAAGTAATGAATCATGTCATGTTTTGGGTTAGACCTTTCCTGATTGGCTGTTATATATGTCGTTAAAAATAAAACAACAACATAATAAAGACATTAATTGATAAATTTACAGGGAAAAGTCAGTTAAAGGACTAGTTGGAAAAAAAAGTAAGGAAGTTGTCCAGATCAGTTACTTATAGTGCTCATGAAGGAGAGCTGGTTTCATGTGTAGGAAAAATATTCACATTGCGGTAACATGTTTTACTGACAATTGCTAAAGCAAAAATTATTGTATGATAATTGTAAATTGTTAACGTTTGCTATTAATTCAGAATTATTTGATTTTAAAATTCTTAATATATGCAACGGTAACGTTTTAACAGCAAAATCATGTATTATGTATGTTGTAGGACATTGCCATTTCAGGGATCTGTATCCTTTCAATATACCCTCGTATAATAAGCGCACATTTTCATGCGTGTCTTGGAAAAAATGAACTGATGAACGGAACAAAAGCTATTTCATTTCATTTTTTCGAAGAACTAAAGTGAAGGATTTGTAAATCAGATTTCAAAACTACGATAAAAAACTTGTAGTTTTTATCTTTTTAAAATTGAGATCAGTACTATTTATTTACATGTACGACCACACGGTAAATAAAAAAAATTTAAGCATAACAACCATGCATTATCTCTGAATTCATAGATCTAATATTGGTGCGAGATATTTATCGATGGGAGAAAGATCGGCTGGGTTTCTGATGAGATATTAAGATAATGATGAAGAATTCTTTTATATCATGAATATGACTGGTTTTGTCCGTTATAAAGTATAAACTTATGTCTCATAACATTAAAAAAAATACATGATTATATATTCCAACTAAGCCGGACTACATGAAAATTAACATTTAATTTGGTTTTTCAATCGATAAGATTGTATAATATTATTTGATATATTGGTCACCCGGAATGTATAATTTATATAAATTTTGCTTACAATGCAGTGTTCATGACAGTTAGTATGTACATTTATTCATGTAGAATCATGCAATTCTAAAAATTTAAAGATGGCATGCTTTTCCGGATATAATCAAGTTAATTGCAATGTTAGATTGGTCAAAAAGAAAAAAAAAGTTTTCATCCTAAATTCAATTTCTGTTTAGAAAATGTATGACAGAGATTTGAAATTCTCTCTAAAAATATATTTTAAAAATTAGTTTTATCAGTAACCATATTATATGAGTAAACAAATATGCATTTGCAGAGTTCCATATCAAATTTGCAAATAAAATGTAACAACTAAAGATGTAAGTTAAATGATATAAATGTTTTTCAGGAAGTTATAAAATTTTACATAATCAAAGTAACATTTCCTTTTTTTCGACTTAAGTTCATTGTTTAAATCTTTAAAATCAACACTTACATATCATTTTCTGTGAATCATCTGGTGTTGTTTTCATGGTCGGAGAACTAAAACTGACACTAGCCGTTTCCTTTGAATTTGTGATGACATCTGTATTCATATTATTTGTAACAGTGGCTTCTTTCGATGGCTCAACGAAAGAGGTTGACCTTGAGTGGGTTGACGGGGTTGTTGTAGTCAGTATTGATTTTAAATTTGTTGTTGTTGATGGTGTTGTTGATGTCGTTGATGTTGTTTTCGAAGTTGTCGTTGTTGTTGATCTCGTTGTTGATGCTGTGGATGCTGTGCATCTAACACTGAAATCTCCATCGTTGCCACCTGAAGAGATAAAAAATTAATGTAGTAGAACATATGGAACACCATAGCTGCCTTTAGGTCAATTTCATATTATATGAATCGGTATTTCTTTTATATGCAATAGTAATATCATTATATGCAGTGGTGACATCATTATATGCAGTGCTGACATCATTTTATACTGTTATTTCACCATTATATCCAGGGGTAAAAATTTTTTATGGAGTGGTAACATCATAACGTTATGTCGTAAGATCATTATGTGCAGTGGTTTATTCATTATATGCTATGAAAAAATCTTTATATGATAGGATAAACTCATTTCATACAGAGCTAAACTCATAATGAACTATTGTTTAATCGTTGTGTTATGTGGTACACTCTTCATGTGCAGTTGCGAAGTCCTTTTGTACAGTACATCTTCTTGAGATTAGGTGATAAGTTCATTATATGCAGTACTAACATCATGTTATGGCGTGTTAAAATCATTATGTACATTCCTATGGTGGTTAAACCTTTATGTATTGTGGTGAAAGCTTTACATGAAATTGTAAATCCTACGGAAGCGTATTAGTGCCACATATACACTTCACATTTTTTTATATTCTACACTTTAAAGTGTAAATTTTACACTTTAATCTCTAGAATTCACACTTTAAAGTGTAAAATATACACTTTAATCTGTAAATGTTACACTTAAATCTGTAAAATTCACACTTTAAAGTGTAAAATTCACACTTTAATCTGTAAATTAACACTTTAAACTGTAAATTTTACACTTTAATATGTAAATTTTACACTTAAATCTGTAAATTTTACACTTTAATCTGTAAAATTAACACTTTAATTTGTGAATATTACACTTTAATCTGTAAAATTCACATTTTAATCTGTAAAATTCACACTATAATCTGTAAATTTTACAATTTAATCTGTAAATTTTACACTTTAAAGTGTAAAATTAACACTTTAGAGTGTAAAATTCACAGTTTAAACTGTAAATTTTACACTTTAATCTGTACATTTTACACTTTAATCTGTAAAATTCACTCTTTAAAGTGTAAAATATACATTAATTTTACACTTTAAAGTGTGAATTTTACAGATTAAAGTGTCAAATTTACAAATCAAAGTGTAAAATTTACAGATTAAGTGTAAATTAAGTGTAAAATTTACAGATTAATGTGTGAATTATACATTATTTGCAATGTATTTTGCGTTTAAATGCAAAAGATTGCAATTAAACGCAAAAAGTATTGCGATTTAACGCAAAGTGGATTGCGTTAAAATGCAAAGTTTTGCGTTTAAACGCAATGTATTGCGTTTAATTGCAAAATTATTGCGTTTAAACGCAATGTATTGCGTTTAATTGCAAAATTTTTGCGTTTAAACGCAAAGCTATTATTGCGTTTAAACGCAATATATTTTGCGAATAAACGCAAACGTTTTTGCGATTAAACGCAAATATTTTTGCGATTAAACGCAATAATTTTGCGATTAAATGCAATGATTTTTGCGTTAAAATGCAATTAATTCATTTGCTTATATATACACTTAGTATATGTACCAAGTCCGTGATTTGATGACACCACTTGACACATCACAAAGACCCAATTTCTGGTTTTTACTTGGAATAATTCATAATGAAATAGTAAGTTGTCATAACTTGAAACCATCAGGCACTTCTAAGCAAATGTATCCTGAAAAGAAGGATCGCGCTATAAATAAATACAAGAGAGAGAATAAGTCTTTGCTTATATTTGTTTCCAAATTCTTCCTTAGAAATGACATGCAAAATGGCTATTGATGGATGCACAAGTGATGTTTGCTTGCCAGATACTTTGTATCTAGACTGTGAGAAACAGTTGGATTGAAAAAAAGACTTTATCGCAAAGAGCATTATGCCAAGGGGTCTTATAAATAGAGGCACGTGTGACAAATTAAAACAAATGGAACTTGCACAAACAGTTGCATTGATGGCTATACTATGAAAATTTATTGTCTCTAAGATATAACCAAATTGAATGGGTTATATAACCTTTTCAAAAAGTAAAACCATCTATTTGAATAGGTGATTACATCTATTCACACTCAAAGAGTGATACACGTATCATATTTTTCAAATATGTAATATCCCTTGTTCACATCACAAGATAAATAAGTGATTGATAGGTAATAATACAAATTCTAATAAATGTTATCACTTTTTTAATAGGTGATATCACTTATTCAAATCAGTGATATAACAATTACAATAATTGCCAAATCAGTTCGTCATATAGAATAAACAGTATCACTTTCATTTGACAATGATATAATAAAGCATTATGGATGGCAGTTATACAGTGTATGTGCGGACTATTTGATTTTATTGAATAATTAAGATTCGATTTATGAGAAACAATATGAAAAACAATTAAAAATAGATGAGAGAGCTTGACGAAAAAATCGAAAAATGTCTAACATATATAACGTTTAATGAACAGATTGACGGATGATTGTGGCATAACATTAGTATGTCCTACTTATACATAACATAAGTATGTCATAAACCTCTTCTTGAACAAGTCATGCTCAAATAAAAAAAACAGTTTTGCAATAAAACGCAATAACTATTGCGTTTAAACGCAATGTTCTTTGCGTTTAAACGCAATAGCTATTGCGTTTAATCGCAATCTTTTGGGTCTAAACGCCAAACTTATTGCGATCTAACGCAAAAGATTGCGATTAAACGCAATAGTTATTGCGTTTAAACGCAAAAGAAATTATTGTTTCTGCTAAGCTGGCCTCAATAGGCTTCCGTATCAAGCAGTTAGTCTCGGTGATTTTTCGGCCACCCTGTGTAACCACTCGGCTATACTAGACACGATGAAGTTTGCGAAGATTTAAAACACAATTTTTTAACTTTGGAGGTGTTTTTTTTTCGAAGTTTAATATTTAAAAATATGCCTTAGTCTTTGAAACAAATCTTGGATACGCCATGAAACCAGTCACATTTTTCAGTGTAACCATTGTACAATTTGTTTACTGCATGGGAGTCTACAACGAGGGGGGTCACGGGGAGGACCCAACCCCAGGAAAATTCGAATTTCTTAAATTTCCATAAATTTACCAAAAATTTAAAATTTGCCTCGGACCCATTTCCTTCCACCCCTTAGGCAAACTCAGTATTCATCGCCCCCCCCCCCCCCTCCAAAACATTTCTGGATCCGCGTATAAGATGGTCTTATAAAATGATATCTGCAACAGCTTTATTGAAAAAAGCAAAGGAACTGCAACACCTTCTTTGTAGGATTTAAAATACAAAAATACATGCCCGGGGAGCTTTAATTTTATACAGTGGATAAAACAACCATAAAAAGAGGTTAAGACCAACCAATTTCTTTATTATTTCTTAAAAATCAAATTAATTTAAAAACAGGAGGCCCATAGGCCACACCGCTCACATGAGGAACAATAGGTACAAAATCAGGTTAATGGAGTCATAATACAAACTATCTGGACAATGATACATGTAGATCCTATTTAACAAAGTCCATTTCCCCCCTGGATATTCTTATGTTTATAAACATTAGTTCATTTTCTAACAGGATGATTTTATAGTCATATCACATGTTGAGTATTGCAGTTCTCAAAAAGATCCTTAACAGTATTTTATATATGGGATATAAACCATTGTAAAATATTTTTGCGCAGACTTTGTTCTATATTTCAGAGAAGTTTTTAATACTTTATGATTTTAAAATTGAAATATAAATTCCACTCCAGTGTAATCATCAAAACAGCAATAGCATAAAAATGGTCTTCTTTTTTACAATGTAAGAGTGTTTTTGACATTTTAATATGTACACCATCTACTTGCTTACAATAGATGGATATGAAAGAATTTCCATAGAAAAGAGAAAAACAATGTTCTTTTTGGTAATGTGTAAATTAATAACTGTCTGTGCGTCGTAGGGCACAGAAAGACGTCGGTACGATTTACTTGTAGGTAACCTACGACGCGGATGTTCTTACTGCCTTTCACAAGGCAAACGTACGTCTGGTGCACACAAATTGTAAGACAAAAGTACGCTGCACTCGTGCACCGCACGTTTCGAGTGCATGCAAACTCGTTTTTAAACAAAATTCTCCGTGACACCTATGACTCGATTATTAAACTTTCGTTTGTTTAACGTTGCATTCTCAATCAAATCAACAAGATATTTAACGATCAGCCACAGGAACCACGACTGACAAAATCCGTAGCACACGCACAATCCCCAAACACGTCCGACCAGTTCTGACTTAGGCTTTAAATCTTCAAACTATAGCTACTACTTATTTGAATGTTAAAGGAGAAGAAAGAAATAAACGTATTTTACCGTACTGACGAATCTGAAGACATTGATGAAACATTCCCTGTTTGGAAGGTTTTATGTATTCTGCTTGTACATGCACTATCTGATTCCTTTGGACGTGTAACGTATGGTTAGATCCTGCCGAGGCTGTGCAGTTGAACATAAAGTCATCGTTAATTTTGACTTGTGTATTGCATTTCTCTGCAGTTGATTTCTTCGACAACACAAAGAGGTTCCCAGTAAATTTTGGGGTCACAGTGCAGGTACATGGATTGTTGATTTCATAGAAGTCTATATGTATTACTAGAGCTTTATACACTGATGGATTACATCTAGATACATATGCACCGGTATCTTGTGCTACAGAAGAAAAAAAAACTCAAATCGTGGACTCAATATTCAATTGATGTTGGATAATGAAATAAATGAAACACATTTGTTGTACTCACAATTTAGTATACATTGTCCTAAAAAGAGACGATTAAAATATAATTTCTTAAAGGTGTCTTTAAGCAAAAAATATTTTCATAAATTGAGTCTGCAATAAAGAAATGACGCAAAAAGAAATGATACACATAATTAAATGGATGTATTAAAATTAAATATGTTAATTTTATCACAAAAAACGTTTCTATAAATATGCAATTGACCATCACCTGCTAGCATATATAGACAAAATCCATGACAATGTGTCATATTTGAGAACAATATATTGCTCTGCATTTTTGTTTTGAATGAAATCAATAATTCAACATAAAACATTCATAACAGATATTCAATTTATAATTGATGTGTCGCCTGAAGGCTCAGAATATTAATACATGTATTAAAGGCGATTGAATAAGTCTACATTGCTAGACTTTTAAAAAGTTAGTTTAGATCTAAGAATTATATATATCTTACTAAAACATATTCAATTTGGTATACCGATAACCCCCACCCCCTCAAAAATGGGGGGGGGGGGGGGTAAACAAACATCAAAGCAAACTAAAAGCAATTTTCAATATATTTTGAAACCGGATGTTTTGTCAAAGTGCTTACTTGGATAACTCAAATTATTGAAAGTTCTAAAACATGAAATATTAACAAAACAAATATTACAAGTTAAGCGCACTAACTTAAAGGTTTATATTTAGCATTGATTTCAGAATATTAGATCCTGAGTTTTTAATTACCATAAATGATATCAGCGGAATAATGAGACTTCATCCATCCCCTTCCCCATATTGTGCAACAAACCGACTTTAAATTAATCTAGTTGATCATCGATTATTTTATTTCACCCGTACGAAATATGCTCAAGATTGAAACTTTTGTTTTACATGTACTCAAAACTCAATGCCTAATATAATGATGCAATATGGTAAATGCTATATATAGATACTTTAAAGGCAAATGTGTTCGTCTAATTATCAAATTGACAGGTTAAATGCATTATGTCCAAAAACTAACAACACATAGAATGTACTTATTATAAGTTTAACTATTATAAATATGCGGATTACAGTTTTTAGAAAATAAGAAAAAATTTTCAAATTGAATTCAATGTATACTAGAAATAACAGCTGCTGCATTGTTTCATTACTTTGTAATTAAACAGAACAGTGAAACGAACCTTTTGATGTGACAAGGAATACAGAGGCCAGCAACAAGCAGAACATTTCCTTCTTATTACTCAAGTTCTAAAAATCTAACTAGAAAGAAAACAAATGTTAACCCTTTAAATTACATACAAGTTTAAAAATAGAGTCATTTAAATATTTAATCGTTTTTAATGAATCAGATATGAAAATCTAGTCAAAATACTTATAAACTCTTGACTGCTTCAATAAATGATAGCCTTAAAATAGATATTTTTAAAACCTCTTCAAATGGTGTGTTCTCTTTGCCTGACAGTGCAGCTAAGCTTGTGTTATCTTCATATATGGCAATACTGCATTAAACTTAACTGTTTTTATATAAGGGATATCATTTGTACACTAACACAATAACTTGCATAAAATATCGACTACTCCTGGTATTCACATACATATATTGCATTATATTCTTTGATGCCAGAGAAGTGCACTTAAATCATATTACCTAACACCTCTTAAGAGGAAATGACCGCCAATATTAAATACTGTCATTAAGCAAAAAACAATACAAGCTCATGGTCAGCATACTTACATTACTCATTCTTTTGTGTTTAGAAACTATACAGAATCAAGTAATCATAATAATAGAAAAAAATATTTGAAATTTATTTTTTGCTTAAAATTCAAGTACATGTATTAACCGCTATCAGATTAAGTGGAACACTCTGTATGTATTTATCGATGTAAAAGTCATGTTGATAGCAAACTTAGCTGTTAATATATGGTTTTTAATTGCTTTCACACTACATGTATATTACCCGTGTCCGCCTTAAAAATGATATTTCTTTATAAGAGTTGTTTAACTGTTATCTTATCTATTGAAGTATGATTGATAAATAATTTATACGGTTAAATTATATTGGGTGTGTTTTTTATCGATTGCTAACAAGCAAGTACATATTCTTTGAAGATACCATTCCTAAATTTATTTCTGAATAAAGAAATTTCTGAAAGAAAAATAATTCATGTTAAACAAAAAATCAAGCAAAGATTTAAAAATGTGGTATCTCACTTTATTGAAAGCTTATAGAAATTAAACTCTAAGTGATATCACCCTTGTGGAAAGTAATTTTGTGGAATCACACACTTTAGATATCGTAGAATCATTAAGAGCTTTAGAATGTTTGATCAATTCATCAGGCATTATTTTTTTCAATAATTAAAAAAAGGTAGATGAGCTCTTTACATGTATCTTATGTTTTTATGTCTAAATTGGTGAACTACATCGGATTATGAACCAATTATCAAGAAGATGATGATAAAGATAGATTAGAGACACATGGGTTATCTTTTTCATATTTTTGGAAAAATGTTTTTGTGCAAACTGGTAAACTATAAAGCTATTAAAAGAACTTCTTTCGATATTAAAGAGCAGAACATTTCCTGATAGACTCTTGTGAGGTTTATCCAAGAAGAAAACTTCTAATCCAACGTAGGGCTTCCGGAGTTACAGCTAGCCATTGGATAAACTAGTTCACGCTAAAAAATAACACGTATTTTTGTCTCCGTATTATATATTTTGTCTCTTGATGAGTAATTGCTCGATTAGAGGGATATATGTCATTGGCTGTTTTGTTTGAAATGCATAATATTTTTAGAACTGTTTTGATTACATTTTCAAATTACCATTTACCATCTTAATTGATTCTTTAGTGTATCCTCCATTTGGCAGCCTTTCATATACAAGGAAGGCAGATGCAAGAAACAAGCAGAAAAGGTTTCTTATTTTACTCGAGTTTTAAGTAGCTAACTCGGTAAAAAAAAAGATTACTCCGACGCGCAAGTTTAAAAATAGTCTTCATGTTGTTTTGATATTTGGGACCGCTTTTTTTATAAAGTCAAATATTAATGATATAACAACTGATTCAAAATCCATATGATTGCGCCCATGAGAAAAGGGTGCTTATGGCATTTTTTACAAAACAGAGAAATAACGTCACAAACATATGACGTTACGTCATAACGTCGTCTGAAAAGCGTAAATTTTATAACGCGTCATTTTCATCGCGTTTAGTTTTTATACCTTTTTAAAAATCTAATTTTCACATCATTATAAATCAAAACCTATCATACTTCATTTGAACACAAATTTGATTAACTACATGCATTTCTGTTTTTCCCGAATTGAGCTTAATGCTCCAACTTGGCTATGATTTGGAGAAGAATTATAGAAATATTTTATCAATTTTAGGTGCTTCACCTTTTTTTTTTTTTAGAGCGCATTGATATTAACATATTTACACCAATTACATCTAATTTAAAAAAATCTTATTTCAAATATTCAGATCATGCACATACTGTTGATTCCTTATTTTACGCAGGTTCTCAATTAATTCCGCAATTCAGCAGTTTTCCATCAAATCGCTAGAACATAAAATCGCCATCATAGTACACGTTTAATGTAGGTTAATACATATGTCCAGAAATAAAAGCGAGATTGTAAAATTCGCGAGAGGCACTTCTCGCGATTTGACACGGATATTAATTCATCGTGTTTAAATAGGAATCTACGCTTAAAGTGCGTGGATTAAGAAAGCAAAAAAAAATGAACCTAACAAATACATGTACTTGTATCGTCTTTATTCAGCAAGTACCGTTGCCGGTATTGTTTTAACGTAGCTGCGGGACTGTAGCTCCCGGTCTGAAAAAATTCGGATGACCTGGGAGGTCGTCCATCCGAATTTTTTCAGACCGGGAGCTACAGTCCTGCAGCTAGTTTTAACGATGTACGACTTTTTAATGTATGCTGCATGTACAATAAACATATCTTCCTGATAGATTACACAAAAGCAGTAAGTAGAAAAATGTCTTGTTAAACCAGCTAGCTGAAAAATATCACAGTAAAAAAAACTATTTAGAAATAAGAGAGATTAAAGTCTGCAGTTCTGCACCCATCTCACCGATCCGGTAAACACTTGTATTGTTTAATTTGTCCTAAGTTTAGATAACATGTGTTTGTGTTTCCTTGCACATCCTAATGTTAGGAACGCTGCATTTACATGTACAAAATGAATCTGATATGCCCATAAAAAACTCAACTCATTGTTTTAATTCTTAACGAGACCAGGTCTAATTATCTCTACCCTATATATTTTTTTATGAAATTTCCTGCATGAAGTTTCACTGGTATATCAATTATCTTTAAAAAAAAAATAGCGACCCCGATTTCCTTCAATGTTCCTTCAGTAGTCTTCAATGTTATCAATTTTCTTTAGAAGTCCCTATGGGAATTTGTTGAAAAGGCGCTAAATCTTATTTTCCCCTCATATTATTTGTATCTTTGCCCACGATTTTTTTTCGACCGATTGATTTAATATCTAGAAGTAGATCGTGAGGATTTCAGCTCTGTACGTTTCTATAGAGCTACAAGTATGATTTACTCCTGGTTTTTTAATGAATTGGAGGGGCAAAAATGGGTGTGTGTAATAAGCGCGAATCAAACAATGAAATGCTTTCTCTGGTAAGTAATGCACGATGTGAAGATGGCAACATTGCAATAAATAAATAAATAAATAAAAATTAACATAACACGCCCTAGTGGGTTATGTAATTTTATTCTGTGATGATCGCTACCGTCATAACCCACATGAATCATTAATGAAAGTATTTTATTGTTTATATTTACATCCTTCTTTTTACAGATTAATGAATTGGTCGTAAGGAAAAGTAAAATTAACTTTATTATTGTTAATGTACATCAATACGTTAAATAAACGGAACCGCTACGTCATCTTAAATGGGAGGTTGAGTCTAAAATCATCATGAATCTTTCCAGTAGTCGAGGATTTTTCTAAAGCTAGTCGATTAATGTTTCGACCAATCGATAAACGAATGTAGATTTCAGTCCTGTCAGTTTCTACAGAGATTTGAATTACAATTAATTTTCTTCAGAAATAGAAGGAATCATACTTGGTGGATGTAAATAAAAACAAAGAAGTTAACTCAATGTACAACTTAATCAAAACACCACTTAATGTTCCTATCGGCCGTGTTTTTTGTTAAAAAGGACGTTTTAAACAGACGATTTCTTCTATTTTTTTGTACTGAAAATTGCTATGTTAATATTAAATTTCGCTTGTAATTCTGTCCTTGTTACGTTGATTTTGTTTTTAATATTGTTGTATATGTTTAAAAGGTGTTAAACAGTCGAATGATTCAGAAATGATGTAATCATACTCTTATCCTTTTCTGAAAATTAAAACTTCCTATTTCAAGTTATAAATTTAAATAAAGAGCCACAACAACAACATAGTCATGACGTGACTCCTATTATATAATTACAGGTTAACTCCAACCTAATTATACATTGACCTGATTTCTAAATAAAAATTAAAAAAAACCAAGATTCTTTACGACGACGCACGCAGTATGCTTAAAAAAGGGAGAAATGTTTTCTTGCCGGTACCTACGGTGAAACAAGAGTTCGGAATATTTTTCCAAACATGAGCATTTAGTGATAATTTATTGGAAAAAATGTAGACATCATAATTAAAACATATTTTTACTTCCATATATAAAATTAACGACTCGTCTTTTCTTCTTTAATACCGATAAATCATGATCGAAAATGTTTAATATTACAAACGTTGAACCTACCTCATGTTTTATATCGGGACTTATTTTTTAATTCAATTAGCATTAATAAATCAATAACTTTGCAATCGTCACGACAAATCTTAAAACTTGATGACGGACATTTTCTTCTGACCATTACTGAAGAACTTGAAAATTCAGACAGTTTCACGATCCCGTCCGAACCTGAGTTTTATTTTCACATTTATTTTAGTCGATGGAGTGGATTCATAAATTTTTTTTACTGATTTAATTGTGTAAGATTTACAAATGATTTTGGAATGTAGGATACTTAGAGACTAATTACAGCGCACTGACGGTGTATTTAAATGCATGCATAAGCTGTGGGTTATGGGTAATGAACGGTTGAGAGTTATCTAAAATCTACATTCAAAACACGGAATCAATCTCTGCAAACTGCATGTTTTCTCTATAATACTAAACCTACATATTTGCCGTGGAAAAGTAAGTGTCCGGATGTTGATTTTCATGTGTGGGCACGCCCGAAATGTGTAAGCACGGGGGGGGGGGGGGGGGTTTAACTGTTGTAGAAAAACAATCACGGTAGTTTGAAATAATGTGTCTAGAAGTGATCGAATCGAAAGTAAAAATATTCCACATACACACAAAACCATTTTGTATTATGTGAAATTTATCAGTATTGGAAGGGGGTGAATACCATCCGATCCAGGGAAAGGGCACTCTTTTCCATAAATTCTGCATAAAGTCGAATGGAAAAATCTTTTGAACAGAAAGGGTGGTGTAAAGAGCATGATCCCGGCAGTGGTCGATTAACTACTTTTTAATTGTGTTTATCTGTGAATGCACAGGTTAAAGTCTAGTTACTTCTGAAACAATTTCTAAAACTTCAAAAGAATAGTTCAATGCTACTACATGTATAATTGTACAATGGATCATGATTAAAACAATTGTACGATACGGGACTTCTGATATTGTTTTAAAAGTTCAAGTCTAAAAGATGACATATTTAATAATGTCACGAAAATCGTGTATGTTGTTTATTTAAAAAAGAACAAAAGCGACTAATCTGTTTTAGCTATTCATTGTTTATATGGAAACGACAGTGTTTATGTACATGAAATACGTTCACATAGATTACTCCACTTCATGGTTTCTCGTTGATATCCCAAAAGAAACTGAAACTAAACAACCGCCGTTTCTTTTTTTCTTTTTTTTGAAAAATCGCTTTTCACTGGCAGACAACTACGCTGTCAGTAGAAACATTTTACCGGGGTATTTATGATTAAAAAAAAACAATAAAAACAAACCTTTGTTTTTAAAATAAATGAATAACATAGATGCAAGAATAGAACTATATGCAACAATGTGATAAGATTCTGATAACAAAGTGCTGTATTTTACGTTTATTAAATGACTAATTCACAGTAATGATTGATAACCTTTACTTAAAAAACTTTTGACGTTGCGTATGTGAAACACGACGTCGTGATTTTCCTTATGAAATAGCATCACTCTAATTGGGAAAAAACTCTACTTAGAGTTAGCGTATAGCCATAAAATTTTAGATTTGACAACTTTGAGATGTGTTTAATTCAATTTTGTAAAAATCTTAAAATGTGGAAAAAATGCCATAAGCACCCTTTTCTCAAGGGCGCAATCATATAAACTCTGGGCCGTCTTAATAAATGATAATTTTTTAAAACACATCAAACTTCTTCAAATGATTTTACACGGTGTATTTGCAATGCATAAAACTGCAGTTATGCTAAAATTCTCTCAAAACTCAATATGTACTTGCACTATTTAAAATCACTTTTTTGCTTGTGTTGAGAAAATTTATACAAAAACAATAAATCGAAATTATAGAAATTTATCATTAACAAAAACTAAAATATATATTGATGTAAAAGTCATGCTAACGGCTTCTGCAATTTTAGCTGTTAATTTATAGTTTTCTATTGCTTTTCACATTACATGTATATTACCTATATCTGCCTTAAAGGCTTGATAATTCTTTGTAGTAGCTGGTAAACTGGTATCAAGTCTATTTCGGTATATTTTACTCTAGAAGCGGAGACTACTTACTGTATCGTGTCTTCCTTGCACTATGGAAAATAAAAAAAAATGATAAGTAAAATTATTTGTATTGTGTTTTCTGTCGATTTCTAATAATCAAGGCCATTTTCTGTTAGCATCTAATTCTTTTACTTCTCTCGGAAAAAAAAATTAATACAATCGAAGCTAACCAAAATAGCGAGCGAAGATTTAGACAAAAAATTTGTATTCAATTTCATTGTAATCTAGTTAAAATAAATCTCGAAATGATGTCACCATTGTGGCAGGCCACTTCGTAATTTACAAAATTTGAATCTCTCTTTTAATCTTTAAGTGCGCTAAAAGGTAGGATGAAATCAACACAATCGGGATTTTAAAAATAATACAAACCTCCATGAACTCTGTATCTGTTCTTTGTGGATAGATTGATCAATCAACTGCATGAGATAGTGTAAGAAAAAAATTCCTTCGAGAGACTGCCGATAATAATAGATAAAAGTCCGTTTAATAAAAACTTCCTTGAAAAGATTGTTTATGTGCAACTCTATTGGCGAAAACGATAGTGATACCACCCGGCTAGATAATAATGCAAGAGCAGGAACTTTCTTGTTATGCTAGTGCGAGGGTTATCAAGGGAGAGAACGTCTGATCTATAATAGTGGAGTTTCCGGAGTAGAAGTGCAGTCATCCTACTTTGCATTGAAGTATTCCTTTTCTGGTAATAAAATTTACCCTCTTCATTGCGGAACGATTCAATTGGAGGGAGAAAATACGATTACACACAATGTACTGATTTGTTAAATAAAAAGTGCAATATTTTATGTAAAGAACAGGTTAAGGTTCATTTACCAATTACCGTGCGGCATCTTTGATAATTAATATTTTAGTGTAGATGTATTCCCCATCCGGCAACTAACTCAGCCGTTATATCTGTCTTATGTCGCCGGTTGATAAGAGTTAAATACCATAACTTTGTTATTAAGTCCATTTAAATGATAGTAAAAGGGTTACAGAGGATCCCCGGAATCCTTGGGCATTCATCCTTGATATATAATGTTGTTCCGGTGGGGGGGGGGGGGGGGGTAAATAGAAATAAAGTAATTAAATGCATTTGCCCGTGATAGAATGTCTAAAATAATTATGAAAAAAACCGTTTCTAGTATGTTTGGTGAAAAACAAAGACAGAAAAAAATAAATAGAAGTTTGATTCGTATAAAATCGGGAAATGAATACGTCATGGTTTTAGTGGTCGTTGTTCATCAGATACATTTGTTCTGTCCTATGCTTGGGTAAAAATGAAAACAAAACATAAACATGCAACATAGCGTTCACTAACAATCTACTCACAGCGAAATTTCAGTTAAAGGTATTAGAGTTATAGGACTTCAGCCGTGAAGATTGCTGGATCATCTTTATCGTGTATAGGTTTCGAAGTACACGTCCTCTATCCTTCTATATGATTGATAAACGGATTCGGGAGCTAACTTTTTCTGCGCGGAAACCTCAACCACGACAACTGAAACTCAAATGCAGGAAACTTGATATCCTTGATAAAAATTCGTCGTGATGTCTGACGGAATGGATATTATGAAGAATATAAACTTATTTTATTTGAAAACTAGATGATATGCCGCGCAAGAATGAATACTTCACACATAAATATGGTCAATGCTTAATATGTTGATGTATACGGAGTCCAAACTTTTTCTTAAATGCATTTTTTTTAATTTTAAAAAAACCAACTGCATGGCTAAATATTTGGAGAAGCGGGTAGGGATGATAAAACTAAATTGAAATTGATGATAAGTACATGTACGTACTATTAATTCTTTTTGTTGTAGCTGTCACACAAAAAAATAACAATTTTTAAAAAACTTATTTCAATCCAATGAGTGGGTATATAGCGCGTCGTGTCTCCAAATTGCGATTGGGTAACCCCATTCTGAAAAGTTCTATTCCTTTCTCCAACCCGAGGTCATGCTTTCAAAAGAATGAGTTCTATCAATCAGAACTAAAAGTGAATGCTGAAGAAACTAATTTCCTTTTTTAATTATTCAACAATTGTCAAATTTTCTTGTATTGTATTGTAATCGGGATATTTTTAAAATACATTTACATTTCTCTAAATTCGCTTTTGCTTAGCATATGTTGACAATATCGCTTGACTACATGTTCGCAAAGATAACGTTGACAAACCTTCCGCTTTAAGATTATGACATGTGCATATACATGTATGCATTTCTCAATTCAACAAACATGCTCTGTTTTTTCATTTGTTGGTATTTTAGCGGAAAGTCAAAGGCAAAAGAGTGGCCTTAATTCGATAATGTTCCATATTTTCCAGAACGTGTGAGTTTAGAGCGAATATCATAATTAGCTGATACTGATTTATATGGAATGGATTTTGTGACGTCAGCCACATAATAGAGTTCAATTTCAGTGCGGCGGTAAATTTAAATAAGGAATCGATATTTCTTGATATTTTAATTGTTTCATGTTTCTAAATACGATTTCAACAACAATAAATGTTAATAAATTGATTTATTGTACTACATATGCATAGTTTCATTCCCTTTGAACGATAGTAAATAATTAATATAAAAGGACAAAATGTCAATTCCTGTCATACATGAAAACACAAAATATATAAAATAAATGTAATAGTCTGACATTCACATATTAACTCAACTGTGACTATAAAGATGCATTATAGAAATCATATATCTGCCGAAAAATTAAAACAAATAATAACATGTGATGCAAACTAGAAACTGGAAATGAAAGACATTATTTATTTTCATCATGATATCTGCACACATTGAAATGTAAACATGTCATATCTCAAATACAGGAAAGATTGTAAATATAAAATTAATTTACTACACATTAGCAAGCAATCTGTTGTGCAAGAATAAAGAATAAAAGGTCTACGAAAGGAAACGATACACAGCCATAAACATGAAGGTATGATAGAAACACTTCTCCAAAACTTAAGAAAAAAAACATATAATGTACAACTATAAACTAAAGGCAAATCAAAGTACCGAAGAACCGACGGGAGTTGATTTTATCGATGTTTATTTATTTTAAAATCAATGATTTGTTATTTTGCATGACAAGTACAGGTAGTTTCTAATCTGTATTTGAATTACGCACATTTTATAACATGACTTTTCGGACTTTTTCGACACAAGAATGTTAATAAAACCCCATATGAATCATGTTAAGTAATATTTAAAGATATAATAAATTCGATCAAACTATGTATCAGTGATAGAAATATTTCTGGAAAATTTATGGTTCCAAGCAATATTGAACTCTCGTCTCGTTCAACCAAACGCTCAGCTATCGCCGTTAATTCCCGACAAGCAAGATATACTCTCTGCTTATTTGGAGATTTACGGAGACAGCTGAGCGTCGAGTTGAACGAGACTATATTGGACTCTGGCGTAAGAATACATACAACTACAAAAAAAATTCAAATTGTTCGTACCATTTAAAATCTGACTATTTTCAAGGTATTGATAAATATGTTTCCTTGAAAAACAATGCTTTAGCATAGTTACATTGTTTCAAATTTATCAATTATTCTCAAGAACTAATTCTTGTCAGCGGCGATAATGTGTGCTTTGGTCCAAACACTGTTTCACTTTCGGTTTGTCAGAGTGACTGCATTGAAGAGTTGATTAAAATCAACTCCCAAAAATATATACGACCATAAGTTCGCAACAGTTGTTACTAAAGTCTATTCAAAGATACTTCTGTAGCACATTTGGACGATTTTGAACATAAATTCACAAACTTGTGAAGGAAGTTCATTTGAAATTGATGAAATGGAAAATATTCAAGATATCGTCATTGACACATTATTTTTTTTAACTCGTAAAAATCGCAGGAACGAAAGCAATTTTTAAAGAGGATTTAGAGAGCTCTATAATGGGAAATCCTGACATCATTTTCATTCAGACGACGTTATCATATGGGTCTATTGGAATGCAAAATCCCCGTAGACTTTTTTTATTTTTAGCGGTGTATTGAAACCTAAGAAGCTAGAAGGTTGTTTCAGACGTAAAGTTTTGGAAATATTTCATACTTTTAAATGAACATGGCTTGAACCCTGAGGTACATGCATTCATAAATATCGAGTAAATGTAAGTGAGCAAAATGGATCGAGGGTATCTTTGGATAAAGTATAAATATTTTCCTGTTTTACTACACTTTTTAAAAACAATATTGGGAATTGTGTATTCTTTGTAACTTTATGGGTCTATCGATTTGTCATTTTGCATTCAAAATGTTTGACGCGGATGCGTACGAAGTCATGAAATGATCAATAACTTTTATATTATGACATCTATATATATTAACGAAAATATATAACAAACCTCCGACAATGAATTATGCATTCTCTGTAGCAAAATGTACACTGGATGCAGATGCAAACGAATTATTGATCTTTATCGATGCATGCTAAATATTTCTCTGATATCACAGAGAATGGGGTCGCTTTAGGAAGGTTCATATATGCTTTTTTAAATGCATATGGAATATTGTCTCTATGACTGATAATATATGATTATGACCTATAAAGTTAAAGTTTCTTCCTGGCCTTAGTTTATTGTACTCCCTTTTTTAAAGAAAGATAATAGGGTTACTTTTGTGGTCAGTAACGTACATATAACAACATCTTTTAAGCTTATCTACATACATTGTGGTGTACCTTTAGAAACAAAAGGAAGAAATAAGTCAATTTCAAATATATAAGCAATTCCCTTTACCTAATTTCGACAGATAATGATGTTGACCATAAACAAAAAAATGCCGATTATTCAAACACGTATCAAAAGATGCTGATAATATAAAGATCAATCAATTCATAATGCACAGATATCTATGTAGTTATTGGGATATGTCAGCGAGTCATACTGGTTCTCATGACAAGTTTTATCTCTTTCATTAAGTTCCATGTACGTTTCCTTTTCAGATTTGATTTTTATGTTTCCGTTCTTCAGTGGAGTTTTCTTTGCTTTTCTATTGAAAACAAAAACAAATTGCACCTTATGACTTTTTTAAAGATAAACATTCTGTCTATTTAGTGTAAATGTGTAAAAGAAAAGTATTATAAAGGTGGTTTTAGCATGCGTTTTCATATCAAATGTTGATAATTTGTGTATATGGCTGTTTGTGCTTACGAGTAAATCTTGAAATTCAAAGTACCTTAAGTACCTTAAACATATTTGAATGATAAACCATATATTTAAAAAAACTGAAACAGACGATATCACAGCAAGAATGACTATCAAAATTGGAAAAGGTAAACCTGAAATTAAAAAAAAAACAGGTATAAGTATGCGTAGAACTCATTTTATAATCCGAAAAGGTATAATTACCTTTTAACTTCACAATTTTTTAACATGTACAGGAATATATACATAAAGACACGCTTTAAAGATAACAAGGGCACTGCAAAGCGAATCATCCCCTCGCGACATGACTTGTTGTAGTGGAAAATGCATTATTCAGGAAAATACATGCAATTTTTTCAGATCAAAATTTATCAGATCAAAATAAATATGACAGGTATTTCTAAAACAACTTTGAATTCATAATATCTATTTTATCCTAATCCCCAGGCTTTGTGGTGTATAAATTGGGGGGGGGGGGGGGTGTTTCATGTACGTTGTTGCACAGTTTTTCTAATCCTAGCAGAAATTCAACACATGTACAGATATGCTTTAAAGTTAAATAATTTAGGTTAATTTAGTGACATTCATTTTTATATTAGCATCCGTATATATTATGAAACAATGCTGAAGATCTAGTGATCCGTAGCCGGCTCTGATGGACATATTTAGTTGCCTGTGGTATGTCGATCCATAGTAGTAGATATGCAACTATTATTAATATGAAACAATCTTCGCGAGATAAATGTGCGATATCTGTTAAAGTCTCTTCTGAATTTTGAACTAGTTCTATTGTAAGTAATACGGGAAAAGTAGTCAAAAAGTCGACATCTTGTGTCGATGTTGATCGGATGACCTTAATTTCTTGACCGCTTCAACTTTTACCTAAGGGCAATCTTCTTACCCTCCAATACCAAAAAAAAAAGGTTTTTTTTTTTTTACCTTTACTAAAGTAAAATCCCAAAATAACAAGTTGTTGATTTGAACTGCATATGGTAGCTATTTACTTAAGGTCGTACATAAAATTAATGTTTTAATTAATGATTATATATTCCAACTAAGCCGGATAAGATGAACATTAACTTTTAACTTGATCTTATAATCGATAAGATTGTATAATATTATTTGATCTATTGGTCACCCGAAATGTATAATCTATATATATTTTACTTACAATGCATTGTTCAAAATTTAAATTCAGTTTAATTAACTTAAAAGTCAATGAACGAGAAGGCAAATTCAGACCTGTTTTTATTTTCTATGTACAAAATTTAGAGATGAACAGCAGTCATACCGCAAGTAGACTGGAAGCCAATGAAACACCTATTTGATGTAAGACATCTGTGTATAACCCGTCCAGATTTTAACCTCGGCTCGCACATGAAGTTTCAGGTGATAGATTGATAAAATAGAGTTCACAACTTTTCAAAAATGGCACATTGCGTTTCGGAACTTTACTTTCGACTCAACCTTCATCCTCTTTCATTGATGAATGAGCTCGTCCACCAACTGATTTGTCGACGTCAATGTGCATTTTGTTACGCAACTCAATCCACAAGTCCCTAAAACTATTGAACCCGACCAAGATTAGTTTGATCAATAAAGCTATTTGATTATTTTCTTTATAGAATATGGTTTATACATAGATGTCTTAAAACGATTTAATGCGTGTTTTATGATATACAGGGTGTCCCAAAACATATGTTACACTTTTAAACTGTTATAAAATTTTAATACCTTAAGTTACAATTATGAAATCTACAACATATAACAAAACAGTTGTTAATTTGTTGTTAAGCATACATTTTTTACAGTTTCTTTGTTAATAACAAAAAAATTCTTTGGAATAACATAATGTCATTTTACAACATATGTTCCAAATGACGTCCCTTTGCCTTCAACATCGTTTGAACACGATTTCGAATTTTTTTATCACAGCTTTACATGTATCAACAGAGATTGATCTTATTTCTCGTGTAATTGCTGTTTTTAGATCCTCTGTTGTTTGTGGGGAAGGAGAGTACACTCTGTCTTTCAAATAACCCCACAAAAAGAAATCAAGGGGTTTAGATCGGGGGAGTGCGGTGGCCAAACATTTGCTGTACGATAAGAAATGCATTGATCACCAAATGTGTTGTCAAGCCACTGAAGAACACAACCTGCAGTGTGTGGCGTAGCACCATCCTGTTGAAACCACACATCATCAAAATTTACAACTTTTCGTCTAAGGGCTGGTAGAAACTTTAAATATCTTTCAGAATTTAGTGTTACTGCCTCGCCTTCGGTGTCTACAAAGAAAAAAAGGGCCAATAATTCCAGTTGAACTTAGTGCAGCCCAAACAGTGACTTTCTCAAAGTTAAGAGGTTTTTCCACATAAAAATTGGGTTTTGCCGAACCCCAGAATCTAAAATTATGTTTATTAACAACATTATTGAGATGGAAGTGGGCTTCATCGGAAAGCCATATGGCATCTGTTAAATTTTCAGAGTCTGGTCTACTAAAAATCCAATGGGCAAACTCTAAACGACTTCTAATGTATGTCTCTTTTAAAATCTGCATCACACTTATCTTGTAAGGAATCAGCTTTAAATCAAATTTGAGTATTCTATGAACACTGGATTTACTGACATCGCATTCTAGTTCATGCAGTACACGTCTAACTGATTTTTGGGGAGTTTCAGTTATAAGTCTATCAATGGCATCAATGTTCTCTTTAGTACGGACACTCCTTGGTCTCCCAATACCAGAATTGTTCCTTGTGTCACTTATAGTGCCTTTACCTTCAAACTTCCTCACAATTCTGTAAATTAGCATTCTGTTGAGCATTTTCATTTCAGGATGTCGTTTTCTCATTGTTCTTATGACTAAAGTCACAGATTTACACTCAGAGTAAAGTTTTACAATTTCTGCCAGCTGTTCACATGAAGGTTCCATCTTGATAAGTGTGATAACATCATTATGACGTCATAATTACCTGATCGTTAAACAGAATTTCCTGAACTTTTTCTAATAAAATTGATACTTATACACTAGATGTTGACAAAAAATCATTAAAATTGCTTTTAATCTTATAAAGTTATTGATGATTAAAAGTGTAACATATGTTTTGGGACACCCTAAAGTGCATGAAAAGTATGTGCACTTTTTTTTTTAAGCGTAGACTCAATTCATTTGTTTTACGCGTGCTTTCCGGTTTGAGAAATCGCCTGACAGTAAACTAATAGACGGGGTCACGTGATTCCGTCTAAAAACTGATTGTTTTTTATTGATACATGTAGTAAATTTTCAATTGACAGCAACACACACACAACAAAAAATTAAATATTACAGTATATTTTTAATGAAATGAGTGTTCATGACAGTTAGCATGTACATTTATAGAATCATGCAATTATAAAATTATAAAAATGGCATGCTTTACCAAGTATAATTAAAGTTAAATTCAATGTTCGATTGGTCAAAAAGAAAAAAAAAGTCTATATCTGTTTAGAAAATGTATGACAGAAAATTGAAATTATCTCTTAAAAATATATTTAAAAAATAGTTTTATCAATAACCATACATTTGTATTATATGAGTACTATAAAACAAATATGCATTTGCAGAGTTCAATATTAAATTTGCAAATAAAATGTAACAACTAAGGATGTCAATTAAATCTTTTAAATGTTTTTCAGCAAGTTATAAAATTTTACAAAATCAAAGTAACATTTTCTTTTTTTGACCACAGCTCATTGTTGAAATCTTTAAAATCAACACTTACATATCATTTTCTGTGAATCATCTGGTGTTTTTTTTTTCATGGTCGGAAAACTAAAACTGACACTAGCCGTTTCCTTTGAATTTGTGATGAGATCTGTATTCATATTATTTGTAACAGTTGTCTTTCTTTGTATCTCGGTCTGCATCTAATGATGCGAACCGTTTCGCCATATTTCTTTACAAACAACTATAACTAGTACTGACCGTGTAGTGGTAAGCGGGTATCATTATGATAATTACTCTTCCATCACGTGACGAACAAAAACCAATAATAGCCAAGAATTTTGTCAATAAATTTGCAGAGGTGGCATAAAAAGAAATACAATGGACTGTTACCCTCGTTACCCTGTTTCAGAACAGAGATAGGTATAGAAAAAAAGGTTTGTTACCCTCGTTACCCTGTTTCAGAACAGAGATACATAGAGATGCAAGGGTCTGTTGCCCTCTTTACCACTGTTACCCTGTTGCAGAACAGGGATAAGTAGAGAAATAAAGATATGGTACCCTCGTTACCCTCGTTACCATGTTTCAGACCAGAGATTCATATAGATACAAGGGGGTATGTTACCCTCGTAAACCTTGTTCCGCTGTTTCAGAACATAGATAAGTATAGAAACAAAAGTCTTTTAACCTCGTTACCCTTGTTACCATGTTTCAGAAACGAGATAAGGAAAGAAACAAAGGTCTGTTACTCCGTTACCCCTGTTACCCTATTTCAGAACAGATATAGATATAAAAACAAAGACCTGTTACCCTCGTAATTCATTGAGATTCATTGATTTATAGAGATACACGGGTCTGTTACCCTTGTTTCCCTGTTACAACTTAAACTTACCATTTGTTGCCGTCAAAAATACAGTGAACAAAGCTATAACACAAAACTTGTCCTTCATTTTTGTAACAATTAGACAAACCAGGAAGTTGATACATGTACAACACAATTTTCATAATACTGAACCGTTTTTACAAGTTTAAATTTCGAACCTGTTGTTTTCATACGAGATCAGTCGTGCGTGTATTATGAAGTGTATTTCTGTATTTCAATGACAGGTACAGACAGCATGTGCTATCTAGACAATTTTTACATAAGTTTTCGCACTAGTTTTCCACATGTGAGTATTTAGAGAGGGATATTTAATTCTCGCGCCATTCATTTTTTGTGTGTTACCTTCAATCCTAAGCACTTTGATTGTCGTTCCATACGGTCATTCAATATGAATTATAAAAGTATTTATAGCTTAACAAAAAAATTGATGCCCATACATTGATTTTAACAATTACCAATAAAGCCTATTCCATTTATAGACTTAAATCTTTCGTTCCATCTATGAACTGCAGGTTGTTAATTTTTTTTACCTTGAAAAACAACTTAGTAGTCATTGACGAAATAATACAATTCATTAATGACAAATCAAAAACTTGTACAAATAAACCAAATCACAAACAGGGAGATCCCTGACAAAGTCAATACCTAAACTTATTAAAATGACTAATGTAACAGGTACTGTGGGATCTCCCTTATTAGTTAAAAACACCTGAACAAATATTAAGACCACCATGTAAAATATTAACAAAAAATAGTAACCAATAATGGCAGGGTGATCTCCCTAAATATAAACATGTAAAAATTTAAGGTGGCATATACACAATTCTGTCATAAATCCAATACCTATTGGATTCCCGCCACCCAAAGGAAATAGATGGAACTGGAGACTTTAACAACTGTATTATACAACTTTTTAAAAAACTTGGAAAAAATTGTAATAGTATGGCATACTGAGATGTAATTACAATAATTAAAGTAACAGTTTTTGATATAACAGAACATATATCAAATATGATTAACTGATTTTGACAGATGAACAGCAACATACCCGATTAATACAAACACTTTATATACAATATTAAAAATCAAAACTATGTTTTCTAAGGATAGGGTGGTAGCAGACCTTATCTGAACTACATGCCAAAAAAAAAGGGGGGGGGGTACACTAACATATCTGATCTAAAACAATGAAAACAGGTGGGAACAGTAAAAGCCGTGATCTTATTCCAAGATGACAGACATAGTAGCAGACCTGATCTAAACTACTATCAATGTAGTTGTATACATCATAATTATGGTAGCAGACTTGATCTGAACTCCAAACAATCCTACCAGTTCGAAAGGGTTGTAATAAAAACCACTCACAGGCAATCAACAGAGCAGATAGCAGACTTCATCTGAACTAGTTATATAATGTTATCTTGCTGATATTAACTTAAACCCAGGAATGATATAGATTAATTTTCTTAGTCAAGTGCAACATTAAATGAACCCAAACGAATGTATCGTTTAACAGCATCAGACTTCCATCTACCCATATTCTGAATAGCATTTTCCGAGAAACCAACCTTAGATGCATGAGTGGCAGCACCAATGCTGAAGCTGTGACCCTTATATTGTTTTGGATCCAACCCAATATTTTTGATCACTTCATTTAACTTTTTTGACACAAAGGAAAAAGACACCGGACAACCATCTAAAAACTGGAAAAGAGGGCCACCAGAATGACGATAACGTTTTAGATAGTAAAACAATGCATGTACTGGACATGAGTGAATGTTTTTTTATGCTTCTAAAGTAATAATCTTTGGCTGTCCATAACTGTTTTAAAATTTTTCAAAACCACTTGCACCTGCTTTAGCTTTCCATGAGCTGTCTCAGAATGAACATCTGATCTCTAAATGACCTTATCTGACTAAGTCTTTGATTTTATAACCAATTCACCTAACCAATGCCTAAAGTAACAATGAATGTGCCCGAGTTGAAAATGTTTGATCTAGCGAGTTCACAATTTTTTTCAAAATTTTACCTGTAATTGGAAGACGGGTATCAACCGATGGACCTAATTTGTAACAACCTCTTAGCAGCTTTTGAACTAAGAAACACTGAGCAAGATCTGGCAATTTTAACATCTTATGAATATTATGTTAAAGCCGAAATTTGAGATGCTATGGAGCTTGGTGAATAACCAATTTTGAATAAATGACCTATAAAATTACATATTGCAATGTAATGTACAGGTAAGGATATGGCGCTTACCCATTCAAGGAAAATATGCAATGAATTAAGATATACTTTTCTTGTTGCAGAGGCTAATGAAGCCTGTAGAAGTCTTTTTGCAGAGTTTGTCAAATGTAAAGAAGAAACACTGGGATTTTTGTTTGTTGTCTATGTAAATAAGGTGTTTCTTGAAAAGCGTCCTGAAATCTAAAAAGGGATAACCTGTCAGCTGTTACATTCACATTTAAGGTATATGCTTTGCATGGAAATGAATATTAAAACGTAAGGACACTAAAACAAGACGACGTAACAATTTCATGAGAGCTTTATCTCGACATGATTTTTATTGATAACCTCAACAACAGCCATATTGTCTGATAGGAATAATACCTTTTTTTTTTAAATGACATGACCATATTTCCAATGCAAGGACAATTGGAAACAATTCTTTAGTACAAATTTGATAATCTTCTTATTCAAATGGCCATTCACTTGCAAACCAATCAGACCCTAAAACAGCTGAAATCCCCATCGAGCCAGAAGCATCTGTGTATAAACTCAGATGGTATGATGACACACAAATTTTATCCAGAAAAACTGACTTGCCATTGAAATGGTCAATAAAGGTAGCCCAGGTTTCTAAATCATCACTTGAGTCGTTATTCAATCATATGTAGAATTTTGGGTTAGACAAACCACATGTTAGGTTGATCAAACGACGAAGAAATGTTCGACCTGGGACAACCACAAAGCAGGAAAAATTCAAAAGGCCTATGATTGACTGCATTTCTTTTAAAGTAACCTTTTTACACCTTTTGAATAAGTTAAGTTTGTCATTTATATTTTGGATCTTATCTACAGCTGGAAGCCGAGTGACGACACTCCATTTTCACTGAATCGACTTCTATACCATAAATGACAATGTTGGTCGTAGGTGCCCGAGTTTTTTTCCATTTTTATTGGCTCTCCAATTTTTTTTACATAGAAATAAAAAAAAACTAGCAAGATCGTTTCTACAGGTTATCGATTTTGGGAGTCCCACAAAGAAAAATCATCTAAAATATGGGACATACCCGAGGCACTGAAGACATTTTCCATGACCGTTTGGAGAGCAGAGCTAAATGATTCAAAGATTTGATAGCTACTACTCGCTCCATTTGTTATAATAGTATTGACCTTCCCAAGTAAATCCTAGCAAGTAGTAATCAGCTGGATAAATAGATATGATACGGAAAGCATCTTCAATGTCAGTCTTTGCCATTAAACATTCTTGCCCAAACCTTTGAACTAAATCAACCACCTGATCTATGGAATCGTACTGAACAGCTGAATATTCTCTTGGGATATTGGAATTTACCGATTGATTTTTAGGGAATGAAAGAGCATGAATTACTTTAAATTTTCCTGTACTGCCTTTTGGCACTAAACCTAATGGGGATACCACAAAATGTTCAAAAGGTTTGTTTGAAAATTGACCTGCAACTCTTCTTTTGTTTAACCCTGTTTGTATGTATTCTTCTATAATGTCTGGGTGATCTAATGTGTATTTATGGTTTTGAGGTGCACATGGTGAAGAAGCAGAAGTACAACCTAATCTAAAACCATGAGTAAAGACATTTATCAAATAAGAATCCTAATCACTGTCATAATCAACTAAAAATTCACCTAAACTTTTTGGGTTGACTGGAGAAGGTAGTTGGCTGGGTGATTGTTGAGGACTTGGTGATAGTGTTAGTATTTGTTTGTTTTTGTTTACGAAAACTACAATTGGCTCTTGTATGTGATCCTAAGCATGATTGACACCTGTTGGTAAATGAGCAGGGGTTATGAGTGCATTGTTCCCCATTGTTAAAGGCATAGCAGAATCTAATAAACTTACTGCCTGTGTTTGCTCGAAAGGGCTGCTGAAATTGATAATTGCTAGAAACTGCTTAAATTCTAAATTCCTCAACTAGCTTTTGCCATAGTAATTCAACAGTCTCTTTCAACATCCGAAAATTCTCATCATATATTCTCCAGGTCTTATCTCCTAACATTTTGTTCATTTCTCTTATAAAATAGCAGTACTTTAGGAGATGGGGAGCCTGTTCTGGGTATTTTTCAATAAAAATTCCCATAAAAATAAAACAAATTATCAGTCCATTGCTGAATTGCCATTCGTAATTTGGGCTTTGATGACCCTTGCTGGACAATAAGGGACCCAGAACATAATTATGTTTAATGAGATAAGATCCTCCCTGCACTGCAACAGCAAACATAAATCAATAAATTAGTTTGCCCAGATCGTAGCTTTTAATCGATGAGATGTTGCAATTATATCCTTTAATATATTCTTATTTCTTCAATTACATACATATAAATAAATACAGATGATGGCATACTTAGATATAGCCAGTCCAATCATGCCTCAGCTGTGATAAAGGTTGGTATAATAGAACATTAATTAAAATTATTGGCCACTCTTGCAACTATTTATGTATCAATCTTTAATATCTTACCACCCTAGATTACATTGAAACATGATTACAGTACTGTACATAAACTGAAAAGTGTACATACTGATAGACTCAATTATTCTCAAAATGTTTAAAAGAATATTTACAAAATTTTATTCCTTATGCTTATTAAACAAAGCTTTACCATGTTAGGTATGCATACTGATTTACTTTGAAATCAAAAAATTGAAGTTGTTAAATTTTCTCTTAACAATCTTTTAAAATTTTTCTTTAACAAACTATTTTTAATTTACTAGCCTTAAATTTTTGAACTCTGTTATGCACTGCATATTTTATGATCATCTAGTATTTGACCATGGGTGCTGGATAACATCCATTCGACTCTACCCCACGGTAAACTCCATCGCGCCCAAAGTATGCCAAATAAGTCCAAAGTCCTCTATAATTCAAGAAAACGGCATGCTCCTCACTACTTGTCAACTGTTCCAAGTGTTAGTTTATACTGATGACCTCTTCGTTATATCCAACCGGTGATTTCCGAGGGTCGCGGCGCAACAGTTGACCAATGATCACGGATTTTACACCATATCCATGTATCAAATAGTTCGCAAATGAAAAAATGTCTTGTGCAATCACATGTGCTGGTCAAGTCGACGCATCGTTACCCCCTATCTCAAGAACACAGTAGGAACTGCCGAAAACGCACGCAATCTGGACGAGTTAGCAAGTCCGTAAATAGACAAACCCCCTTGGCCCCGAAAACACACTAAGTTTTTCCTCATCGAGATCCAAGCTCTCATACACAGGGTTTTGTAAAATAAATCGTTCCAATCGTTTTACATAGGAATGTCCAATAATGCACACAGATGTTCGATCCGCCATTTTGACTGTTTACAAAATGTCAGTACATACCCGGGCGCCGATGGTAAAACCTTACCGCAGACTTATTTTAACACTTTCTTTTAACAAAATAACAAAGTTCCAAAGCAAACCTTCCCGCGTCCAATACTTCTCACACTATCGGAAAGTACATGGTCGGGAATTAAACTTTACAAAGCGACCAATATCTTAGTTTACGAAAACACGTCTATTTCACACTGGAGTAAAATCAAAAGTGATATCCACGTGAACAAAATACTCTCATTTCATTGGCTAATGACATAAAACAAACACAGTTATTTATAAATAGATACAGGGTGGATGAATTAGCTAAAAATAACCATAAAAAACCTAAACTTAAATAAAAATTGCTAAAAATAGAATTAGCGATACAATGATGACATAAAACATATTTTTTGGCAATAATATTTCATTAAATTTTAAGTTTTGAAGTTTTGTAACCATAAAGGTAGCGCGGGTATTATTGACGGTTTTAAGCTTACCACAATTAAGGAAAATTCATTTTGCTACACTTTCAGATAATAACTTTTCTATTCCGGCAAAAATTCTCAATCTTGGTAGTTTTACCCAAATTTAAATACATTTTGGACGAAAAAAAAGTGTAACTGAAGTCAGTTTTCTGACTGGATATAAAGTGTTTAATGTAATAAAGGTCCATGACAATAACAGATAGAAAATACATGTTAACATTATTTCACTGGATTTTAGTTTGGAATTCCCTTGCCCGATATGAGACACTGTGCACAAAATGCAAGTGCAACCTTGTACTTCTTCAACATCTCTGGAGATTTTCTGCGGGTAATGTGCAATGAGCGCATACATAAACACTTCCAACTGTGGAAAAATAGTAAGGAAATTCAGTTGGTGGCTGGCAGGACATCTGGAGCCTTTCAAAAACTGCCTTGAAGAATGTCTCCTAGAACAAAGAAAAATCAACATTCCAACACAAAACATACTCTGACATTGAAATCTTGTTACAACATTTAGAAGCACTTTTAACTTTTAGACAAGGTTTATCATTTTTTCCTCCTTCACACCCTTGACCCGACCTTTCAATTGAATATCATTAAATTTGGGTTCCTGTACCTTGAAGTGCTCTACAAATTTACGCATCTGCTTGTCAGGTGTTGTCCTAAGAGAGTTCAATCCATAATTAACCCCTCCACTAGTCTTGGACTTCAAGTGTTAGGTACATGTATCCTTGTGCTAGCATGTCTAATATAAAAGTAAATGCTTACAAAAAGTGTTGGAAAACTAAAGGTTATATATTTTACTCGTACGCTATAATTCAATAATGCATACACATACCTGTGATACACCAGTAATGTTAAGAAGAAAGTCGAGCATGATGAACATGGTTTTTAAAAAGTTGTTTGAACATAACACATTAAGGCAACCGCGTCTGTAAAACTCATAACATATAATTCAAGAGAATCAGCTTCACTTTTGAGGTTTTTCAACTACATGAATTATGCTCTGTACAGTATAAACAACCCTCTTATGGTACTGACATATATTTTATAAAAGGTATGCATTTTACAGCATTGGGTACATCGAATTCAAGTTTTGACGCAGCATAGTGATTGGGTACTTCTTGAAATATTCCATTCCATATCATTGCAATAACCCCTGAATTTTTCCCTCTATGACACTAGCACAGTCAGTTGATGCACACACAAAGGTGAAAGATCATTTATGTTCTGCTTTGAGTTTATCAAGCCATGTCATTCTTTTATAGTGCCTGATTTATTCGCTCAAATACGCCCACAACATGGCAATGCTTTAAATTTACAATAACGATCATCTCTTTTTGGGCATGGCCGGTTTTTCGACTGGGAAACATCGCGCGCATGCTTGCTTAAGTACTATTTTTAACAATATGTCTAATTATTTGAACAAAAAAAATTGTTAAAATTGTACTTAAGCAGACCTGCGCTCTTTACTACCAAAGGCACACTACAATATTTTCATTTGTTTGCAAAATTGAGGGAATTAGCCCGTTTTGGTGACGTCATAGATAAACAGCTATTGGACTATGTTGACTAATATCAAGATTATGTGGCAGCCACCCTTTGTATTAAGTTTAATAAAGTTTTAATTTTGATACGATACCATTTAGAAATTGGTTAAAATTGGTGGCAGATGATTGACCATATCAAATATAGTCCCTTCACTTGCCAGACTTAAAAAAAATGTTTGTCCAACGAAAAAACAAGAAACATTTTACAATTATAACTTTTAAGATTTATCGAAATCATGATTATGATCGTATATATCCATTTACATTTAAGATTTTTCCCAAAGTTTATGGTCTTCAGGCTCCGCTACATATTTTTTAGCAAAGCAGGACTTAACCAGCTCTGACATCTCGTCATTCGACATTTTGCCAGTTGATTCCCAACAAATACAATAAATAGTATTGTGGGTTTAGCTGAATTTAAAAGGGCATACAATGTCTTTATAAACCGAAGTTGTCCTCATTTTAGAGAGGCTTTTAAAGTATTGAACTGCCTGTTCTCCTTGTAGTCATTTTCTTGAGGAAAGACTAAGGAAAAGAATGACAGTATCCCAGTAACGGATTTTCTTCCAAAGACAGCAAATCCATGTCTATCTGCTGTCCAATTGCTGTGTCCTATGGTGTTTTGTTTGGGTCACTCGCATCGCATCTTTACATTTTTACCTTATGTACGAAGATGCAAAGGTGCAATGGCGAAAATGCAAAGTTGCGAAGGCAAACGAGAAGTGAGAAGACAGAATGGCGAAGTGCAAAGATGCGAAGACGAAGGAATGATATTAATATCGCTCTTTCGCATTCACACCTTCGCATTTTCGTCTTCGCCTTTCTTTCTCTATTTCGGTCAATTACATACAAGTTTATTCAGGTATCGTTTTCGCATGATCTTGTTTGTTTTTAGTGCGCATGCGCCAGACAGTGTGGCGGCCATTGTACTAGCTATAAAACATCATTAATTTTTAAGGTTATCTGATATATCTTTTTACTGGTCGCTAAGCCTAATCATCATGTACTCCATATAAAATGTACTGCATACAACAGTGTGTATGTTTTTCCAGATTTCTGCCACTTACACCAGTCTGCTTACCCTGATTCAATATTATGGGTTTTTAAACACAGTAACATTTGAATTTCATTATACAAGGCGAGAGTGCAAGGATGGGAGTGGTCCCAACTGCAAAATATGCATTTGATAGCATATATGATACAAATTACAATACTGCAGTCATGTTTATTCTAAAAGAGAACAGTTTAAAAAAACCTCCTCTATATACACGTACAAAATACTGTCAAATTCTTGATTTGTTTAGAAATAAAAAAACACCCAGATACGCAAACACGTATACACACAATAACTGCGCTTATTTCTGTGTACCACCAATTAAATAATAAGAGAAGGTGGAATACAATCATTATGTACAATACACAAAGTAAGGTGAAAAATAGTAATCAATCGTTTGCACTGAAACCTATATCAAAAGCAAATATTTCTAAAAGTTAAATGGCTATAACACAAGCATTCTGTATTGTAAAATTGTTGGAGCGCTTTACGGTGAAGCAAACAACAGTCCGTACGTCATTGTCAACATTTACATGCATAATACATTCATTATATGAATTACATAATACAAAATCTACACATATATGTACATGTATATGCACTGATGTTTGTTCGAGTATTCCGTGTTAAACTCGTATTTTTAGCTTAAAAAACTAGTACAATTTTCAAACTTTTTGATTTCCAGTTATTATCAATATACTATAATAACATTTATTTTCCAATTTGTGTGGTTTTCTTTGCATTCCAATGTTACATTTATTACATAAATACTCAGCAGTTTTCATGAATATATAATATCAACCACAAAAGTGTAATACTACTTCTTATACATGTATTAAGTCCAATTTCAGGCAAGGTGAATTTCAACTTTTAGAAAAGTTTATAAAACATTAGTGTTCATGTTGTTTTCCTGGCGTGTGATCGATTCGTACTGGTTTTCAGATTCTCTTGCTGCCGTATTTCCTAGTTCTGTGTAGGTTTCAGCATTCGGTTCACTTCCCCCTCGATTGCTCATTATAACGTTTGAGTTAGTTTTATCCTTCTTAGACTTGTTTCTAAAATATGGAAAAGGTAAACTTTTTATTAATGTGGGCTAAATGCGTACGATTTCTTCGTAATATTTATAAATTTTTACATTTTCCAGTGTCTTTGCCTGTGATAACACTATGTATCAATTTTGTACTATATAACCCATAACTTCAAATGACGCCAAATTGAGGCGCCAGTGGGGTTTGCTTATTTATATAATTATTTAAACATACAATGGCTTAATATTACATAAATATAAGTAATAAGGAATCTTTCTTTGACTATTTTGAGGTGATAATTTCGGTCTGCGCGATAAAGCCCTTTGGCCCTTGTCTGTGACAACAGTACGAATTGATTTTGTATCGAAAGTCGATGATTTGTTTTATTATTTAATCGTTTAACTGCTGAACATCTTACAAATATAAGTACTAAAGCCCCTTTCACAATTGGCGCTACGATCAGGAGCGACAAAATATTCGTGCGGTCAAAAACATTAGACATGAATCGTAAACTGTTGCCGAGTTAACCGCATTTGAAAAAGTATTCGTACAAAATTCGCACGATCTAAGCGAGCTTTGTGCGATGGAAACGCATTAAATCTTGCGATATATATTGCGTCTATGTGCGGCTATTGTACAATGAAAGTGACTGTTGAAAGATAATGCAATAGGATCGTGCAAGAGACAGGTGATCGGACGATTGAACCTGCGCCAATGCGATTGGATGTGCGATCATGCGTTCCATGGTAAGAATGCTCGTGCGAGTCAGAGGGGGTATATACCACAAATTGCCGACGCTCTCCAGTAGAAGTAGTTGAAAGCGAGAGAACAAGCCGCCCAAGAAGGAACAGAGAGGCAGCAGCATATTATTATCATGATTCTCTTTATATCACAAAACCAACTTTCTATGATTCGAAATTATGAAAGAAAAGTGAGACAGTAACATACGAAATCAAACAATCACGACGTTATTGCTATTGAAAAGTCAGACAATTTTCAGAAATCAAAGTATTTTGTTTAAACATATGTTGTTAGATAAAATAAAACGTTTATTGCATGATGGCGAAGCCCTCAGTAAATATGATTTTTCTTGGAGTAATAAAACTTCATATTTCCCTCACAATCATGCAATAAATGTTTATTGTCAATTATGGTCTAAAACAGAGATGTTAATACAGGGTATATATACTAGTGGCATACAGAGGCTGATAAGTAGTGCAATGATAGTCAAATGTTGCAAGATTACATGAGACATGTTGAGCAACAGTCTCATGGTCGCAAAACACACGCATATACAGCAGCGATTCATTTTACGACCTTTAAAAATCGTGCATCACTCTTGCGAGTACACAAAACGTTGTAAAACGTTCGTACTATTGTTTGTGCATTGCTCTGCGATGATTCGGATCGCATTTGGTCGCGTCTGAATTGTGTGCATGTCCACTATTTTGTGGAGACTTGATGCGAGCACTAAAATGTATGCAACGAATGCGAGAGCTCGTGCAACGTATGCGAGAGCTCGTGCAACGTATGGGAGAGCTAGTACGAATCCAAAAAATTCCATTCGCAAAGTGTTGTAATGTTCTCGTGCACCAATTGTGAAAGGGGCTTAAGGAATCATTGTTTGAATATTATGAGATGATCAACTAATGTCGGGACCAATCAAATCTAGCATTAAGTCCTTCGGTCTTTATTGGATTTGCTCACCCCCAACATTATTTGATCACCTCCTCTTACTAATAGAATGATTCCTTATTCTTAAAACAGTACAATTGCTTAAAATTATATAAATATTAGTAGTAAGGGGTCATTTATGGAATATCATGAGGTGTCCAAATACAGTCGGGATGATTAAGTCAAATAAAGCCCGTTGGGAATTATGATTTACTTTATCACATCGGGCCATATTTGATCCCTTCATAATACTAAAAAAAATGATTTCTTATTCCTTAAATATCACACTGCAATGACCTCAAAATGGATTTTTTCACATTTCTTTTAAATTTTCATTTGTTTACTTAAAAACCTTATTATATCTGATGGTATTTGGTTTAATTGAGCATTATGTGTATTTTCTAATAATTCGTCAAAGCTCGTTTAATTTGTGTGTAAAACAATTTACAAAAATAAAACTAAATTTAAAATTGAAAGCAAACTTTATTATACATACCTCGATTTGATGTTAATATAAAAGTATATATTCAGTATTGTTGAAAGTGTTGAAATCACCACGAATATAGCCAGTGGGATTTGTAAAGACAACAACGACTCGGCTGAAATTAGAAAACATAGTCTTTTCCTAATATAGAAGTGGAGAAATTGTCGGTGTTCTGGAAGGGGTGTGATACGTATCCAATCAGTGTTCATATCGATATCATATCGATATCAACTGTGAAAGATCCGTATCTGATTTGGAGACAACGTAACAGTTATAGTACAATAAGGTGCATCGCATATCCAAAATCTCTGTATTTGTTGCTGGGAATGTTATTAACAGGTATGTAGCAAGAATATGCTACTGAAAAAATATCGACAATATTGTGCAGTTCCAAACTAGAATTCAAATATAAGTAGAAGAGACTATGAAAATCTTCTTGTGAAGCTAACTATTATTATCATTTCCTTATCATATATTGATAAGAAGATACCACTACGGTGATCACATTTCAGTTCCTCTGACGATTTTTTCTTGTTGATTGCAGATGTAGCTATAAGTTCCGTAAATGAAACCACAGAAGATGGACTGGATAACCGTGTAGTGGACGAAGCGGATGTAGTAGATATTGCCATCGATGTTTTTCCTTCAAGTTTACGGTCACAAAAAACAAAAAGGTCTCCACCTTGACGAAAACCAATATAAAAAAGAAAGATTGCATGTCTTAATACAGGCCTATAAAAAAAGTATTGAAAAATGTTGATATTACAGAAAAGTAAAAAAAAGTATTACTTGCAATAATTTTAACAACAACATTTTCACATAAATGCATTGATGACATTCATTGTCAAACTAAGAAGCATTAAATAAAGGTTAACTCAACTGTGAAAAGCAGAAAAATAAATGACACAATTACAATGAATGGTAAGCCAATACTGGGGGTAGCTTATATACTTTTTAGCTCTGAGCTCTTTGATCACATCTTGTTGTCGTCTGCTGTCCGGCTATCCGTCTTTCCGTGTCTGTCCGTTCGTCCGTCTGTCTGTCTGTCTGTCCCACTCCAGTTTTCCACACTTTTTTCCTTTATGCGTTTGAGGAATAATATGAAAGGACGAGTGCACTTATGGGTCCCGATAAAAAGTGAAAGAATGAAGATTCAAATTAAGCATATTTTCCCCCTTAAAATCACTTATTGATATCTAATCCATAAGAACTAACAAGTTTTAGCGCTGAATTTATTGTATATAAAAAGCACGAAGCGTAACAGCATATTATTATGCCTTCTGTCAGTTTGACACTATATATTCAATACTCATCTATTTTAGCATAGTATCAAAGGATTTATATAGCGTAAGCATACTATGCCGAAATAGAGCACGGCGAATGTTTTCAACGAAAATATTTCCAGCGCCAACAGCGGGATTCGATTTCACGACGCTAAAACCATTCCAGCATGAAGCCCAACGCGTTACCGCTACGCTACATTAGCAGTTATAATAGTCATCGGTATTTATATATATAAAACGTAGATATATAGACTGACATCAAGCAATTAAAATTATTCATTTTTCCAAAAACACTTCATTATTGACGGTAATTTTAAAGTTAAAGTTTCTTATAAACTTTTGAACAAATTGATTGAACATTTTTCAAAGAAATTCTACATGAGAATCACAAAAACGCTTTTTTAAATAACGCTTGATAAAGAATGTACAAGAAAAAAAATTCAATGAGATTTCGTCTGCTAAACATTTCGAGTTTTCTCGGTAGGGCCAAACGTCTCTCATTTCTTGAAAAAGAACATAAACCTTTGTTGACTTTTTATTGTACAACAACTTGTTGATTAAATAAACAATCAATTGATTAATAAAAAAAAAAAACCCTTACAAACTCTTGCTTTTCCGGTGATTTTTTTAAGAACTTGTCAACACTCGAACGTCACAGCAACTTATAGCAAAGCAAGTCAGTATATTCAACAGTCGGCACAATAATAACAATAGTGTTGTGTTGTGCATGTACTATGCCTAATTAGTAGTCAGGGTTTGATACATAGTGCACTCGCCTCCGGCTCGTGCACTATGTATCAAACCCTGACTACTATTTAGGCATAGTACATGCACAACACAACACTATTATATAAGTAGGGGTCAGCCCACATTCGTGACTTTGTATAGTAGATCGAGGACGGGCATTCATTTCAAAGCCTTTGTTTACTGTCAGCCTAACCGAGTACAAACTTGTGGAAAAGACAAAATACGCATTATACATTTAGGAAACTCCTGTGAAAATAAGAAGTTTGTACTACATTAGGCTGGTACGTAAAAAATGAAAAACGTATGAAAATTTCAAGGTTTTTCCTATAGCAAGCGAAAGCTATTTCATGCGTGACCCATGTTTGAACCCATGCATGGAATACATTATTTCAAACAATCACGTGGGTTCTATCCAGGTAGACGTTTGTCAAATGTGCCAATCGATCCACCAACAGAACAATGTTGATTTAAATTTCTCCTCCCTCTGATTAAAATAGACACAATTCAAGTAGGTTCGGTTCGATTTTTCTGGATTTAGATTGTTTATAGGCATTTAAAAATCCTCAATTTTTTAAACTGTATGCTAATTTTGGTAAATTTAAGCGTGCATATAAATCTTAAGTATCCATCAGTGCTTAACTATTACGAGAAAAAAGCAATCTGTTGATATTCCCTACATAAAAACGGCACTGAAAAAGGCCCCATTCTCTATAGCTTAAGTGCACTTGTTCTTTGCTGAAAAGCTTCAAAATGTCACACTACAGATCAAGTTTACACTTTTGTGGCGTCTGGTTGACATATTTTCGAGAAAATTAATTTTTTATATTCCAATATTTCAATGACCGGGTTCGGTGTGTATTGAATGAACGAGGAAGGTATGTAGTCAGTAATATTATCGTGCATTAATTGGACCATTCCTTCTATTGTTTCTAACAAACAAATAAGTTCTGTAAAATAGTGTCAAGCATTGTGTTGTAAATTTAATCGAGAGGGTATTTTGTATTTTTCAATCGGGTTCGTTATCGGGTTAAACTGTTGATTCGGGGTGCAGAAGACGGTAAGGAATGATATTCTGCATAACAGTGCATTATTTTCACAAATTTCTACAAACCAAATGGGGACGTGTATTGCTTATACAATACTCTCAGAATGCTTGTTTATTCAAGGAGGCTTTTGGTAAATACATTTTTAATTTGTTAACATTAGTTATAAAAAAAGCGTCGTTCTAATGGCTTTCGATGTTGTAAAGAATAGCTCATTAAATTTGTATAAGAATATCGTTTGTTGCGCTACTATCTAAGTTAATAAATCAAAATCCCATCGCCTTTGATAATAATAAATCTATTACCGTTACCTTGAAATCCTAGACATTGATAAAAGGTTCCTGGTGAAAATGTTGGTGAGTATTCTGCTTCTACATTTATAGATTGGTCTAATGACAGTGTAAACGTAACTGACGATCCCTGTGGAATTGGACAGCCAAATGTATGACTTCCATTTACTACCACTTTCGTATTACATGATATTATTGTTAATGTTTCCGCTGTCACAAGTAAATCCCCAGCAAATCCAATGAGGGCCACAGTACATTCGCATGGTTGGTTAATTTTGTTAAAGTCCACGTAGATCCGTGGTCCCGAATTCAATGCTCTGCTACAGGTAGTTATTGATATACTTCCAACTACAATTATAGTAATTGACAAACACATATTAAATAAAATAAAAATAAACAACTGTTAAACACTGTTTGAATTCTTCATAAAATAATATTTTGGAGTTGTACTCACCATTCGATGGACATTGTCCTGAAAAAGAGAATTAGACGTTAAATTTTAAATATTTGTTATTTATATTTGTATTAACAATTGAGTGAGAAATTAAAGTAAATTGGAATAAAAACCAGTTGCTATCAAGCATTAAAATTTGCTCTTATAATATCATAATTAGTTTTGTGGGCTACTTTAACCGAACAAATCAACATCCCCAGGCCAATGAGTGATGTTACCGAGCAATTATATCATAATATCATAAGTATGCGTACTTGCACAAGCGACATAAAACACGATGAATTGAGTATACAGCGCGGGTTTTATGTAAAAACTGAAAATTATTGTCACACTCTATGGAAAGCTACCGAGTAACCGTTTTGTTCATATATAATATAAATTTTATATTGCATACCAAATATGAAACTACTTAACAGTATTTATGTTTCATAATACATAATAAAAAATACAATATCATATAACACAAACAATAAATGGCAATGTAAACGATTTCTTTTTACTACCAAACGGAAATTCCTAACGTGCTTCCCCCAATGACTAACATGGACTGTGAATACATGTATACAGATAGATCATTTTTATGACAAAAGTAGGTTTCAGAAAAAAATACATATTAGTCATTTTGTATAAATAAATAGAAGAAGTATAAGAAAGCAGAATGATTAAAAAACTGTCTTTTAATGTTAAACGTTGTCTTTATACTTACGGACTAATAAAACTCACCATTTGTTGTCATTAGGAAGGCAAAAGCCATTAACACACATAGAAGATCCTTCATTGTACATGTATGACATGTATGACTAAACTAACCAGGAAGGATTTGATGACTTCATATCAACCTAACAAAACTAAAATTAAAGTCGGGTTGTATTTTTTTTCAAATTTTATTGAAAAGTATGTCACAAATCCTATTAGCGATTCTTTTGATTTTTTTTAACATTTTTTTCTGTTGTTGATAGGGCAAAGCGCATTACATTTAAAAACCAACTACATGTACAAAAGAAAATTGTTAAGAAAGGATAAGTTACACATTTTAAAAAAAAACAGGAACAAAAACTCAAAAAAAAACCCAGAAAATGTTAGTAACATTTATACTCAATGACTTTTGTGAAATTTTCCCCCATCGGATTTGCCTCTCTATAAGATAGTTTTGGAAAGAAGGCTGTGTGAAATACTATAATAGGTTATTTTATCTCTCATCAAGTTAGTGGTGCTACTATGAATTGCATAACAATTGGAATGAAACAAGATGCCTTTCTTAAATATTATGTTGAGAAATGTAGAATATTTTAGAAACAGATTATAGCGCTTTTCAAATAGACCATTTACCATAAAGGGGCCATTTCCGTCATTTAAAACCCCTTTTTGCTTCCTTGTTTATTTTACAATTCAACAATTTGAAAGTATTTTCTTTGTTAACAGTTAATGAAAGTTACTTTATCACTGTACTCAGTGTTAACAATTATCGGTCAAATATCATGAACACACTAAGAATTTAAGATAGTTATGTAATTAACCTTTTCTGTCGAAAGGCATCTTCGCTAGCCAATGGTTTTCGGTCCACTCCGCTACCCATAAACCCTTAGCAGGTTGCATTACAAAAATTCGGTGACAAGCTCCGTTTTATGATTGGCTGCTGCTGCGAGTAGCTGATCCAATCGCAGTGCTTGTAAATGTAAACTTACATGATTGTGTGATCTTTCGTAAAACATTCGGTGATTTTAACAAATTGAGACACAGGTTCTCGAGGACAGTGCCTCCCCAGCATTGGTCTAACCAGATTGCTTTAAAAACCTATATAACATCTTGCATTGATTTCTAAGATATGAAGACGTGTTACATGCAAAAAGCACTTACTATTGAAATTAATATGTTTTTAAACTGATTTTGATTTTTTAAAAATGCTACATAACACATGTTAGTCTTCTCGGGCGACAATATAAGAATTTTTGTTCCTCGACGACAGGAATGCCCTGGAATGTTATGTCGCCCTCTGCCTTCGGCATCGGGGACATAACACTCCAGGGCTTTCATGTCACATCAGAGCAAATACTCTAGTATGCCGCCCTCGATACTTCATTTTTGAGTATTTTTGATGACTTTTTTGTTTTGTTTTGTCACAGAAAATATTTTCGGTACTTTTTGGTCGATGCGACAACAAAGTAGACATTAGCAGTGCTACGAATTAAACTAAAACTGGAGAATATAATTTTTCGAAAGAAAAATCATGAAAATCAAAATTCATAATCCATAGAGGCGAGGGGGAAGGAAGACCAGCACAAGTTAAAAAAAAAACTATTTGAAATAAATCCCTAAATCATAAAACATCTAATTCGTTTTGGGAAGGGCCAGTTTCGCTTTTAATATTCATTATAATTTTTTCCTACTTATAACAAGTTTAGGGGTATTTTTATGATAATTTATTTTTTGTTAATGTAAATCAAGTAAAATATTTGCACCCCTTTTCACACATATCCCCCAATTCTTCCTTCAACGTTCCTTGTTTGCATGCATGTAAAACAACACTAGGAATAATGTACCTAAAATGTTTAACAGAAAATTGAAGACTGATATTAAAAAGCATGTCATCTTCCTTTTTTTTTAATTTTTCATCAGTCAGCTCTTATTCAACACCAATGTAAAAGAAGCTTTTTTGGTTTTGTATTTGCACACTGTCATGGACAGTTGCATAACTTTTGTTTTGTTTATACACCTGCGCATAGACATCTCGTCTAGAGTGACTTATATTGCTGTTATTTGGAACTGGAAAGACAGGTACTGAATCTACAGGTTGATTAATAGAAGGTCCGTCGTCATGATCTCGGTTACTTTCCAGATCTGCTACGGATGAATAACCATCACCTTGCTGTTTGTCTTCTTCTTCCTCTTCTGTGCACGTAATATCTTCGACCTCGTCAGAAGAGACGTATAGGGGGTTTCCTCTCAAGGCAGTGTTTGAATCAGCATTTTCCTTTGTAGGTGCACTGTCCTCTTCCGTAGATTTATCTCGGCTACATTCCAGATTTGTTGCAGATGAATAACCTTCAGCTTGCTGTTTGTCTTCTTCTTCTGTGCACTTAATATCTTCGACCTCGTCAGAAGAGACGTAAAGGGGGTTTCCTCTTAAGGCATTGCTTGAATCAGCATTTTTATTTGTAGGTGCACTGTCCTCTTCCGTAGATATATCTTTCGTTCTTTCAATTTTTCCTCTTCAGAAATGAGAAAAACAAAATCAAAAGATGAACAACTTAAAGGATATTAGAGAACTCCATGCTATATCATAATGGCTTGTACCTGACATATAAACTGATTCATTTAATGAGATGTGTAACTACATTTAGATACCATCTTGTATGTAACAAGTTACATATTCACTTTAACATAATTGATTCGATAAAGTGTAATAGATTACTAAATGTTATTTTTCTTATGTAACACATGTATAAACAAACAATTATACAGACCTTTTCGTCAGGGCTAAGACACAAGTTATTAGTCCAATAAGTATTATTACAACCCCAAGCGCAAAACCGGCGATGATATCTAAAACAACAAATTCTCAATTTTTTTTTATCTTAAAATGAAAATTAGATGTTAAGTAAATCTAAGGAATTCTAATATTTTTTTTTGTACTCTCGTAATACAGGTATAAGGTTTTGACGTAACAACGTTTAGCCTGAAAACGAGTTTTTGATGGTAAATGGAATTTTTCAGTTATAAATTAACAAATGTATCAAAATGTGCATGTCCTCAAAATCTAATAATATGTCATTTTTAAATTTCTTGTGTACTGTGTTTTAAATTGCCGAAGATATTATTATACATGTAAGAGAGGTAGGGACATCTATCGGCGCATATTGTAGAAAAATACAGTTGGCTCTTATGACATTATTCGTATTACAAACGATGTATAAGTTTTTGTTCTATATGTCCAGTCAAGTTTTCGAAGACGACCACATTAGGAGAAGTACCAGACGCTTTCAGTACAGACCGTCAAGGTCAGCATGCTTCGACGTCTGAGTCAGTTTTTTTAGTTGCAATTTTAAATTTTATAAGGTTAATCAAAGTACTGAGAGTACTGAAAGACGGAGTCTTGAAAGTTTTAATTTATAATTGTCCACATTTTCCTTGAATATGTTAAAAAAAACTATGAGTTTAAATTTGTTGTTTCAAACTAGTATGTTAAAATTCGCCTTTTTGCAATTGCCTAATACTTTGTATAAATTTTACTAAATCCCGGCCGGGACTGTTCTTCATAATTGTAGACAATTCACACAATGGTATTTCATGTAAAATAAGACCCCAAGGAAAAATTTTAAAATCTACAACTAACCGGGGAAATCAAAACGTCAATTATATTTAGGTAGATAATTTGAATTATTAGATTTATTTAATTTTGTGATCCAAGGGAAAATCCACAAGTCGGACGTATCTGTTATACAAGGTTTATGAAAACTCCGAAAACTCTCAAACTACTGAATTACCGAACGAAGTTAACATTTGCATACCGATAACAAACGCAGGCACCTGACGTTAGAAATATTTATTTTTACAATAAGATTATACCAATTACTATAACAAAAAGAAGGTTCGTCACGGTAGCCATTTTGATATTTTAGACCGACTTATCTGTCACGATTTTCTTGCAGCGATTGATATAAAATTATTAGGTAAAAATAAATTCGTTCGCCACTTACTACTTTTTTGTTTTAACTGGTGCGTCATCTACACGAATTACGATACAACTGTTCCTTTCATTAAAAATCATACTCCGAATTCAGTCAACTGCTTTTCAAATCGATAAAACTAGAAAGTGGAGACCAAAAGTAATGAATCACGTCATGTTTTGGGGTAGACCTTTCGTGATTGGCTGTTATATATGTCGTTAAAAATAAAACAACAACATAATAAGGACATTAATTGATAAATTTACAGAGATAAATCAGTTAAAGGATGGTTGGGAAAAAAAAGTAAGGAAGATGTACAGATCAGTTACTTAGTGCTAATGAAGGAGAGCTGGTTTCATATGTAGGAAAAATATGCACATTGCGGTAACATGTTTTACTGACAATTGCTAAAGCAAAAATTATTGTATGATAATTGTAAATTGTTAACGTTTGCTATTAATTCAGAATTATTTGATTTTAAAATTCCTAAAATATGCAAAGGTAACGATTTAACAGCAAAATCCTGTATTGTGTATGTTGTAGGACATTGCCATTTCAGGGATCTGTATCCTTTCAATATACCTTCGTATAATAATTGCACATTTTCATGCATGTCTTGGAAAAAATGAACTGATGAACTGAACAAAAGCTATTTCATTTCATTTTTTCGAAGAACTACAGTGAAGGATTTGTAAATCAGATTTTAAAACTACGATAAAAAACTTGTAGTTTTTATCTTTTTAAAATTGAGATAAGTACTATTTATTTACATGTACTACCACACGGTAAGAAACAAAAAATTAAAACATAACAACCATGCATTATCTCTGAATTCATAGATCTAATAATAGTGCGAGATATTTACCGATGGGAGAAAGATCGGCTGGGTTTCTGATGAGAGACATTAAGATATTGATGAAGAATTCTTTTATATCATGAATATGACTGGTTTTGTCCGTTATAAAGTATAAACCTTTGTCTCATAACATTAAAGAAATACATGATTATATATTCCAACTAAGCCGGACAACATGAACATTAACATTTAACTTGGTTTTTCAATCGATAAGATTATTTGATTTATATAAATTTTGCTTACAATGCATTGTTCAAAATTTAAATTCAGTTTAATTAACTTAGGAGTTAATGAACAAGAAGGCAAATTCAGACTTGTTTTTACTTTCTATGTACAAAATTTAGAGATGAACAGCAGTCATGCCGCAAGTAGACTAGAAACCAATGAAACACCTATCTAATGTAAAACATCTGTGTATAACCCGTCCAGATTTTAATATCGGCTCGCGCATGAATTTTCAGGTGATAGATTGTGAAAATAAAATTCACAACTTTTCAAAAATGGTACATTGCGTTTCGGAACTTTACTTTCGATACAACCTTCATCCTCTTTCATTGATAAATGAGCTCGTCCACCAACTGATTCGTCGATGGCAATGTGCATGCAGTTACGCAACTCATTCCACAAATCACTACAACTATTGAACCCGAGCAAGAATAGACTGATCAATAAAACTATTTGATTATTTTCTTTATAAAATTTGCTTTATACATAGAGGACTTAAAACGATTTAATGCGTCTTTTTATGATATATATTTACTGAAATGCATGAAAAGTTTCTGTACTTTTTTTACGCGTAGACTCAAAAAGTCTAAAAACTGATTGTTTTTGATTGATACATGTAGTAAATTTTCAATTGACAGCAACACACACACAACAAAAAATTAAATATTACAGAATATTTTTAATGAAATGAGTGTTCATGACAGTTAGTATGTACATTTATAAAGTCATGCAATTCTAAAAATCTAAAAATGGCATGCTTTACCGGGTATAATCAAAGTTAATTTCAATGTTGGATTGGTCAAAAAGAAAAAAAAGTTTTCATCCTAAATTCAATTTCTGTTTAGAAAATGTATGACAGAAATTTGAAATTCTCTCTAAAAAATATATTTTAAAAATTAGTTTTATCAGTAACCATATTACATGTATATGAGTAAACAAATGTGCATTTGCAGAGTTCCATATCAAATTTGCAAATAAAATGTAACAACTAAAGATGTCAGTTAAATTATATAAATGTTTTTAGGTGGTTATAAAATTTTTCATAAGCAAAGTAACATTTCCTTTTTTTCGACTAAAGTTCATTGTTTAAATCTTTAAAATCAACACTTACATATCATTTTTTGTGAATCATCTGGTGTTGTTTTCATGGTCGGAGAACTAAAACTGACACTAGCCGTTTCCTTTGAATTTGTGATGACATCTGTATTCATATTATTTGTAACAGTGGCTTCTTTCGATGGCTCAACGAAAGAGGTTGACCTTGAGTGGATTGACGGGGTTGTTGTTGTCAGTATTGATTTTAAATTTTTTGTTGTTGTTGATGTTGTTGTTGATGTCGTTGCTGTTGTTTTTAAAGTTGTTGTTGTTGTTGATCTCGTTGTTGATGCTGTTAATGCTGTGCATCTAACACTCAAATCTCCATCGGTGCCACCTGAAGAGATAAAAAATTAATGTAGTAGAACATATGGAACGCCATAGCTGCCTTAAGGTCAATTTTATATTATATGAATTGGTATATCTTTTATATGCAATAGTAATATCAATATATGCAGTGGTAACATCATTTTATGCGGTAATTTCACCATTATATCCAGGTGTAAAATCTTTATATGAAGTGGTAACATCATTACGTTATGACGTAAGATCATTATGTGCAGTGGTTTATTCATTAAATGCTATGAATAAATCTTTATATGATATGATAAACTCATTTCATACAGAGATAAACTCATAATGAACTGTTGTTCAATCGTGATGTTATGTAGTACACTCTTCATGTGCAGTTGCAAAATCCTTTTATGCAGTGCATCTTCTTGACAATAGGTGATAAGTTTATTATATGCAGTACTAACATGCATCATGTTATGGCGTGTTAAAATCATTATGTACATTTATATGGTGGTTAAACCTTTATGTATTGTGGTGAAAGCTTTACATGCAATTGTAAATCCTTTATATGATGCGGCAATTCTATTTATGAGTCATATGATGTAGTCAGTTCTTTAGATGATGTGATCATTTCATTATATGGAGTGGTAACTTCTTTATATGCAGTCGTAACTTTTTAAAGTTTTAATGTTTTGAATTCACGAGAGAGAGAGAGAGAGAGAGAGAGAGAGAGAGAGAGAGAGTTTCTCTGTTCTTGATACATAGATGTGTGATAAATCGAATGGATTTTTAGTAGAGTACGCGTTTAATTTTTAAAGTAAAATAAATTTCAAAAAAATGATTGTACTTTGTAGAAATTAATACCCCCTCTTGACCCGCGCATACAGTTAGGTAGATCACAATGTATCTTGATGTTAACATAGAAGAATTTGATTTCTACTTGCTAGCGTGTTTTAAATATACATGTAATTCTTCGGAGCATAATTAGAAAATCTAATTCTGTCTCTTCAAAAACGTTTATACTGAGTTACTTTGCTCTTTAAAATCATTTTAATAGCATCCATATAAACCGTGGCGCTTGGAACAAACTTATCCGTACATCGCTTGTTCATACATTATTGCACGGCTTGCTTTTAACAACGTCGAACAATGTGTACATATATTTTTAAAAACGACATATTTTACCAAAAAAAATACATTAACTTTATCGATTGATGGGTTACTTTGTTTTAAAATCCCTCGTTCAGCAGCAGATGTTTACAATTCTTGTTTATAATGCAAACAAAGTCGGTAACGTTGAAAAAAATCAGCACACATGTAAGATATAATATTACAATGACAAACGTTTTGAAACTTTACCCCGAACTTATAAAACGGGTATTACTTTTTCATGCGATTAAAAATTGATTTAAAAAATACCAAGCAATGAAACCAGTCACATTTTCAGTGTAACCATTTTACAATTTGTTTACTGTATGAGGGTCTAGAACGGGGGGGGGGGGGGGGGGGGGTCGTGGGGAGGACACTACCCCAGGAAAATTCAAATTTCTTAAATTTTCATAAATTTACCAAAAATTAAAATTTGCCTCGGACCATCACCTTCCTTCCCTTTGGCAAACTCAGTATTCATCTGACCCCCCCCCCCCCCCGAAATAATTTCTGGATCCGCTTATAAGATGGTCTTATAATAATGATATCTGCAACAGCTTAATGGAAAAAAGCAGAGGAACTGCAACACCTTCTTTGTAGGATTTAAAATACAAAAATACATGCCCGGTAAGCTTTAATTTTATACAGTGGATGAAACAACCATAAAAAAGAGGTTAAGTCCAACCAATTTCTTTAAAATCAGATTAATTTAATAACGGGATGCCTATGGGCCACATCGCTCACATGGGGAACAATAGGTATAAAATCAGCTTAATGGAGTCATAATACAAACTATCTGGACAATGTACAATGATACATGTAGATCCTGTTAAATAAAGTCCATTTTCCCCCTGGCTATTCTTATGTTTATAAACATTAGTTCATTTTCTAACAGGATGTTTTTATAGTCATATCACATGTTGAGTATTGCAGTTCTCAAAAAGATCCTTAGCAGTTTTTTTTATATATGGGATATAAACCGACATACAATTGTAAAATCATTTTAGAATATTACATTGCATAAAATGGTCTTCCTTTTCTACAATGTAAGAGTGTTTTTGACGTTTCAATATGTACACCATCTACTTGCTTACAATAGATGGATATCAATGAATTTCCATAGAAAAGAGAAAAACAATGTTCTTTTTGTTCATGTGTAAATTAATAACTGTCAGTGTGTCGTAGGGCACAGAAAGACGTCGGTACGATTTACTTGTAGGTAACTTACGACGCGGATGTTCTTACTGCCTTTCACAAGGCAAACGTACGTCTGGTGCACACAAATTGTAAGACAAAGTACGCTGCACTCGTGCACCGCACGTTTCGAGTGCATGCAAACTCGTTTTTAATCAAAATTGTCCGTGACACCTATGACTCGATTATCAAACTTTTGTTTGTTTTACGTTGCATTCTCAATCAAATCAACACGATATTTAACGATCAGCCACAGGAACAACGACTGACAAAATCCGTAGCATACGCACAATCCCCAAACACGTCTGACCAGTTCTGACTTAAGCTTTAAGTCTTCAAACTATAGCTACTTTTTCATTGATTGTTAAAGGAGAAGAGAGAAATAAACGTATTTTACCGTACTGACGAATCTGAAGGCATTGATGAAACCTTCCCTGTTTGGAAGGTTTTGTGTATTCTGCTTGTACATTCACTATCTGATTACTTTGGACGTTTAACGAATGGTTAGATCCTGCCGAGGCTGTGCAGTCGAACATAAAGTCATCGTTAATTTTGACTTGTGTATTGCATTCCTCTGCAGTTGATTTCTTCGACAACACAAAGAGGTTCCCAGTAAATTTTGGGGTCACAGTGCAGGTACATGGACTGTTGATTTCGTAAAAGTCTATATGTATTACTAGATCATTAAACACTGATGGTTTACATCTAGATACATATGCACCGGGATCTTGTGCTACAGAAGAAAAAAAACTTAAATCGTGGACTCAATATTCAATTAATGTTGGATAATGAAATAAATGAAACAAATTTGTTGTACTCACAATTTAGTATACATTGTCCTAAAAAGAGACGATTAAAATATAATTTCTTAAATGTGTCTTTAAGCAAAAAATGTTTTCATAAATGAGTCTGCAATAAAGAAATGACGCAAAAAGAAATGATACACATAATTAAATGGATGTATTAAAATTTAATATGTTAATTATATCACAAAAAACGTTTCTATAAATATGCAATTGACCATCACCTGCTAGCATATATAGACAAAATCCATGAAAATGTGTCATATTTGAGAACAATATATTGCTCTGCTTTTTTGTTTTGAATAAAATCTATAATTCAACATAAAACATTCATAACAGATATTCAATTTATAATTGATGTGTCGCCTGAAGGCTCAGAATATTAATACATGTATTAAAGGCGATTGAATAAGTATACAGTGCGAGACGTTTAAAAAGTTAGTTTAGAACTAAGAATTATATATATCTTACTAAAACATATTCAATTTGGTATACCGATAACCCCCACCCCCTCAAAAAGGGGGGGGGGGGGGGTAAACAAACACCAAAGCAAACTAAAAGCAATTTTCAATATATTTTGAAACCGGATGTTTATTATTGAAAGTTCTAAAACATGAAATATTAACAAAACAAATATTATTACAAGTTAAGCGCACTAACTTAAAGGTTTAAATTTAGCATTGATTTCAGAATATTAGATCCTGATTTTTTAATTACCAAAATGATATCAGCGGAACAATGAGACTTCATCCATCCCCTTCCCCATATTGTGCAACAAACCGACTTTAAATAATTCTAGTTGATCATCGATTATTTTATTTCACCCGTAAGAAATATGCTCAAGATTGAAACTTTTGTTTTACATTTTATCAAAACCCAATGCCTAATATAATGATGCAATATGGTAAATACTATATATAGCTACTTTAAAGGCAAATGTGTTCGTCTAATTATCAAAATGACAGGTTAAATGCATTATGTCCAAAAACTAACAACACATAGAATGTACGTATTATAAGTTTAACTATAAATATGCGGATTACAGTTTTTAGGAAGTAAGAAGAAAAAAATTCAAATTGAATTTAATGTATACTAGAAATAACAGCTGCTGCATTTTTTCATTACTTTTTAATTTAACAGAACAGTGAAACGAACCTTTTGATGTGACAATGAAGACAGAGGCCAGCAACCAGCAGAACATTTCCTTCTTATTACTCAAGTTCTAAAAAACTAACTATAAAGAAAACAAATGATAACCCTTTAAATTACATACAAGTTTAAAAATAGAGTCATTTAAATATTTAATCGTTTTTAATGAATCATATATGAAAATCTAGTCAAAATACTTATAAACTCTTGACTGCTTCAATAAATGATAGCCTTAAAGAAGATATTTTTAAAACCTCTTCAAATGGTGTGTTCTCTTTGCCTGACAGTGCAGCTAAGCTTGTGTTATCTTCATATATGTCAATGCTGCATTAAACTTAACTGTTTTTATATAAGGGATATCATTTGTACACTAACACTATAACTTGCATAAAATATCGACTACTCCCGGTATTCACATACATATATTGCATTATATTCTTTGATGCCAGAGAAGTGCACTTTAATCATATTTCCTAACACCTCTTAAGAGGAAATGACCGCCAATATTGAATACTGTCACTAAGCAAACACAATACAAGCTCTTGGTCGGCAGACATATTACTTATTCTTTTGTGTTTAAAAATAATACAAAATCAATTTATCATAATAATAGAAAAAAATAATTGAAATTTATTTTTTGCTTAAAATTCAAGTACATGTATTAACCGCTATCAGATTAAGTGGAACACTCTGTATGTATTTATCGATGTAAAAGTCATGTTGATAGCTTCAGCAATCTTAGCTGTTAATATATGGTTTTTATTGCTTTCACACTACATGTATATTGTCGGTGTCCGCCTTAAAAATGATATTTCTTTATAAGAGTTGTTTATCTGTTATCTTATCTATTAAAGTATGCTTAATTAATAATTTATACTGTTAAATTATATTGTGTGTGTTTTCTGTCGATTGCTAACAAGCGAATACATATTCTTTGAAGATACCATTCCTAAAATCATTTTTGAATAAAGAAATTGTTGAAAGAAAAACAATTTATGTTGAACAAAAAATCAAGCAAATGTGGTATCTCACTTCATTGAAAGCTTATAGAAATAAAACTCTAAGTGATGTCACCCTTGTGGAAAGTAATTTTGTGAAATCACACACTTTAGATATCGTAGAATCATTAAGAGCTTTAGAATGTTTGATCAATTCATCAGGCATTATTTTTTTTCAATAATTAAAAAAAGGTAGATGAGCTCTTTACATGTATCTTATGTTTTTTTTGTGTAAATTGGTGGACTACATCGGATCATGAACCAATTATAAAGAAGCTGATGATAAAGTTAGATTAGAGACAAATGGGTTATCTTTTTCATATGTTTGACAGACGTTTTTGTGCAAACTAGTGAACTATAAAGCCATTAAAATAACTTCCTCCGATAATAAAGAGCAGAACATTTCCTGATAGACTCTTGTGAGGTTTATCAAAGGAGAACACTTCTAATCCAAAATAGAACTTCCGGAGTTACAGCTGGCTATTGGATAAACTAGTTCACGCTAAAAATAACACGTATTTTTGTCTCCTCAATATATAGTTTGCCTTTTGATGGGTATTTGCTCAATTAGAGGGGGATAGGTCATTGGCTGTTTTGTTTGAAATGCATATCATATTTTTAGACTTGTTTTGATTACAGTTTCCAATTACCATTAACCATCTAAATTGATTCTTTAGTGTATCTTCCATTTGGCAGCCTTTCATATACAAGGAAGACAGATGTCAGAAACAAGCAGAAAAGTTCTCTTATTTTACTCAAGTTCTAAGTTACTAACTAGGGAAAAAAACTCCGAAGCACAAATTTAAAATAGTCTTCATGTTGTTTCAAGATTTAGGACTGCTTTTCATAAAGTCAAATATTAATGATATGAAAACTGAGCCAAAATACGTATACACTCTGGGCCGTCTTAATAGATGATAATCTTTCAAAATGCATTATCAAACCTTCTTCAAATCATTGTATACGTTGTATTACTATGCATAAAACTGCAGTTATGTTTAAATTCTCTCAACCCATGTCAAAACTCAATAAACTTAACTATTACATGCAATAAATGAATTATAAATTGTACACTATAGTATGTCCCAAGTTATTGCTGCCATCACTTTTTGATGATTTTTAATAAAAATGCACATACATGTGAAAGAAATAGAGTTAAAATCGATGAAAGGGGAAATATCCAGTATATCTTTATTGAACAATAATCATTTTTCACTCATGAAAGTTCACAGGAACGAAAACAAATTTCTTACGGAGATTTATAATGGGAAATGTTAATATCTTTTCTTTTTTCGAAAGTACTCGGGATATCTCGCGCAATTTTTCAACGTTATCATCCGGGCTTATTAATGGCTGATGCAATGCAAAATCTCCGTAGACTTTCTATTTTGGGATGTGTATTGAAACCTGAAGCGGTCGAGGGGGCGTTTCAAAACAGATAATCTAGACATTTTTCATATAAGTGGATGAACGTAGTTTGAGCACAAAGGTATTATGATTTTCGAAATATCAAGCAAATAGTGATGGAAGCAAAAACTCGGAACAGGGTATAACTCAATATGAACTTGCACTTATTAAAATCACTTTAAATTTTTGCTTGTGTTGAACGAATTTATACAAAAACAAACCTAAATTATAGAAATTTATCATTAACAAACACTAAAATATATATTGATGTAAAAGTCATGCTAATAGTTTCTGCAATTTTAGCGGTTAATTGATAGTTTTCTATTGCTTTTCAAATTACATGTATATTAACCCATATCTGCCTTAAAGGCTTGATAATTCTTTGTAGTAGGTGGTAAACTGGTATCAAATGTATTTCGGTATATTTTACTCTAGAAGCGGACACTTCTTACTGTATCGTGTCTTACTTACACTATGGAAAAAAATGATAGGTGAAATTATTTGTATTGTGTTTTCTGTCGATTTCGAATAATCAAGGCCATTTTCTGTTAGCATCTAATTCTTTTACTTCTCTTGGAAAAAAAAAGTTGAAAGAAAAAAATAATACAATCGAAGCTTACCGAAATAGCGAGCGAAGATTTAGACAAAAAGTTTGTATTCAATTTCATTGTAATCTAGTTTAAAAAAATCTCGAAATGATGTCACCCTTGTGGCAAGCCACTTCGTAATTTACAAAATTTGAATCTCTCTTTTAATCTTTAAGTGCGCTAAAAGGTAGGATGAAATCAACACAATTGGGATTTTAAAAATAATACAAACCTCCATGAACTCTGTATCTGTTCTTTGTGGATAAATTGGTAAACTGCATGAGATATTGTATGAAAAAAATTCCTTCGAGAGACTGCCGATAATAATAGATAAAAGTCACTTTGGCTCTATATTAATTTTCTTGTTCCGTTTAATAAAAACTTCCTTGAAAAGATTGTTTATGTGCAACTCTATTCACCCCTGCGAATGTGTTCGGAATGTTTTCTTTATCGTTGCTAAGTAAGTAATAAATCCAGAGGTGCTCGAATGAAAGTTCACGAGACTTCACCGATATTTGTTCACTTCCTGTGAAATTTCGAGCGGAAGTATAAGTGTTCGGATAATATTCTCAAAATACGTACGTACTGGTCGTTTTTCATATCATATCCTACTGTGATTTATGTTAAAACGGGAAAAGCTTTCAAGATGTATGTCTTATTTTACCATCTAGCAGTTATTTATATTAAACGATAATATTCAGAACAGAGTTATCGTTCGTGTTCAAACACGTGTAGAGTGGTTGAAAATATATTTATATAACCATTGGGTTGCTTAATAAAATCATAGCCATGTTTGATGCTTGTGGTGTGCAATACCATGTTTTAAAAAAAAATAATGGGAGTCTGTTTTGCATTAAAACTTAGAATATCGAGCCATTTTCAAGGAACATTCTGCATAAAATGGTATAGTCTGTTTCACTATTGATGTTATTACTAGGTCAGGCGCGGATCGAAAATTAATCCTCAGGAGGGATCTCTTTTAAGCATGTTAGTTGTTGCAACAGCAGACAAAAACTAATTTTTGTATAGTCACATTTCTTTCTAGAACACATTTTATTCACCAAATTAATGAAGATAAAGTTTAAAATCAATAAACCTCTAGATTTTATATTTGACTACTATAATGAAGAACCTAGATACATGAACTGTGAAATAGACTTTATACACGAGGTACGATTTTTACTGCGAAACTGAAAGGGTCAAATAAAACCACGTGGTCTAAAATTTGAATGACAATAACATTCGCAGGGGTGCTATTGGCGAAAACGATAGTGATACCACCCGGCTAGATAATAATGCAAGAGCAGGAACTTTCTTGTTATGCTAGTGCGAGGGTTATCAAGGGAGAGAACGTCTGATCTATAATAGTGGAGTTTCCGGAGTAGAAGTGCAGTCATCCTACTTTGCATTGAAGTATTCCTTTTCTGGTAATAAAATTTACCCTCTTCATTGCGGAACGATTCAATTGGAGGGAGAAAATACGATTACACACAATGTACTGATTTGTTAAATAAAAAGTGCAATATTTTATGTAAAGAACAGGTTAAGGTTCATTTACCAATTACCGTGCGGCATCTTTAATAATTAATGCTTTAGTGTAGATGTATTCCCCATCCGGCAACTAACTCAGCCGTTATATCTGTCTTATGTCGCCGGTTGATAAGAGTTAAATACCATAACTTTGTTATTAAGTCCATTTAAATGATAGTAAAAGGGTTACAGAGGATCCCCGGAATCCTTGGGCATTCATCCTTGATATATAATGTTGTTCCGGGGGGGGGGGGGTAAATAGAAATAAAGTAATTAAATGCATTTGCCCGTGATAGAATGTCTAAAATAATTATGAAAAAAACCGTTTCTAGTATGTTTGGTGAAAAACAAAGACAGAAAAAAATAAATAGAAGTTTGATTCGTATAAAATCGGGAAATGAATACGTCATGGTTTTAGTGGTCGTTGTTCATCAGATACATTTGTTCTGTCCTATGCTTGGGTAAAAATGAAAACAAAACATAAACATGCAACATAGCGTTCACTAACAATCTACTTACAGAACACAGCGAAATTTCAGTTAAAGGTATTAGAGTTATAGGACTTCAGCCGTGAAGATTGCTGGATCATCTTTATCGTGTATAGGTTTCGAAGTACACGTCCTCTATCCTTCTATATGATTGATAAACGGATTCGGGAGCTAACTTTTTCTGCGCGGAAACCTCAACCACGACAACTGAAACTCAAATGCAGGAAACTTGATATCCTTGATAAAAATTCGTCGTGATGTCGGACGGAATGGATATTATGAAGAATATAAACTTATTTTATTTGAATACTAGATGATATGCCGCGCAAGAATGAATACTTCACACATTAATATGGTCAATGCTTAATATGTTGATGTATACGGAGTCCAAACTTTTTCTTAAATGCATTTTTTTAAATTTAAAAAAAACCAACTGCATGGCTAAATATTTGGAGAAGCGGGTAGGGATGATAAAACTAAATTGAAATTGATGATAAGTACATGTACGTACTATTAATTCTTTTTGTTGTAGCTGTCACACAAAAAAATAACAATTTTTAAAAAACTTATTTCAATCCAATGAGTGGGTATATAGCGCGTCGTGTCTCCAAATTGCGATTAGGTAACCCCATTCTGAAAAGTTCTATTCCTTTCTCCAACCCGAGGTCATGCTTTCAAAAGAATGAGTTCTATCCATCAGAACTAAAAGTGAATGCTGAAGAAACTAATTTCCTTTTTTAATTATTCAACAATTGTCAAATTTTCTTGTATTGTATTGTAATCGGGATATTTTTAAAATACATTTACATTTCTCTAAATTCGCTTTTGCTTAGCATATGTTGACAATATCGCTTGACTACATGTTCGCAAAGATAACTTTGACAAACCTTCCGCTTTAAGATTATGACATGTGCATATACATGTATGCATTTCTCAATTCAACAAACATGCTCTGTTTTTTCATTTGTTGGTATTTTAGCGGAAAGTCAAAGGCAAAAGAGTGGCCTTAATTCGATAATGTTCCATATTTTCCAGAACGTGTGAGTTTAGAGCGAATATCATAATTAGCTGATACTGATCTATATGGAATGGATTTTGTGACGTCAGCCACATAATAGAGTTCAATTTCAGTGCGGCGGTAAATTTAAATAAGGAATCGATAATTCTTGATATTTTAATTGTTTCATGTTTCTAAATACGATTTCAACAACAATAAATGTTAATAAATTGATTTATTGTACTACATATGCATAGTTTCATTCCCTTTGAACGATAGTAAATAATTAATATAAAAGGACAAAATGTCAATTCCTGTCATACATGAAAACACAAAATATATAAATGTAATAGTCTGACATTCACATATTAACTTAACTGTGACTATAAAGATGCATTATAGAAATCATATATCTGCCGAAAAATTAAAACAAATAATAACATGTGATGCAAACTAGAAACTGGAAATGAAAGACATTATTTATTTTTATCATGATATCTGCACACGTTGAAATGTAAACATGTCATATCTCAAATACAGGAAAGATTGTAAATATAAAACTAATTTACTACACATTAGCAAGCAATCTGTTGTGCAAGAATAAAGAATAAAAGGTCTACGAAAGGAAACGATACACAGCCACAAACATGAAGGTATGATAGAAACACTTCTCCAAAACTTAAGAAAAAAAACATATAATGTACAACTATAAACTAAAGGCAAATCAAAGTACCGAAGAACCGACGGGAGTTGATTTTATCGATGTTTATTTATTTTAAAATCAATGATATGTTATTTTGCATGACAAGTACAGGTTGTTTCTAATCTGTATTTGAATTACGCACATTTTTATAATATGAATTTTCGGACTTTTTCGACACAAGAATGTTAATAAAACCCCATATGAATCATGTTAAGTAATATTTAAAGATATAATAAATTCAATCAAACTATGTATCAGTGATAGAAATATTTCTGGAAAATTTATGGTTCCAAGCAATATTGAACTCTCGTCTCGTTCAACCAAACGCTCGGCTATCGCCGTTAATTCCCGACAAGCAAGATATACTCTCTGCTTGTCGGAGATTTACGGAGACAGCCGAGCGTCGAGTTGAACGAGACTATATTGGACTCCGGCGTAAAAATACTTACAACTACAAAAAAAATTCAAATTGTTCGTACCATTTAAAATCTGACTATTTTCAAGGTATTGATAAATATGTTTCCTTGAAAAACAATGCTCTAGCATACATTGTTTCAAATTTATCAATTATTCTCAAGAACTAATTCTTGTCAGCGGCGATAATTTGTGCTTTGGTCCAAACACTGTTTCACTTTCGGTTTGTCAGAGTGACTGCATTGGAGAGTTGATTAAAATAAACTCCCAAAAATATATACGACCATAAGTTCGCAACAGTTGTTACTAAAGTCTATTCAAAGATACTTCTGTAGCACATTTGGACGATTTTTCACATAAATACACAAACTTGTGAAGGAAGTGCATTTGAAATTGATGAAATGGAAAATATTCAAGATATCGTCATTGACACATTATTTTTTTTTAACTCGTAAAAATCGCAGGAACGAAAGCAATTTTTAAAGAGGATTTAGAGAGCTCTATAATGGGAAATCCTGACATCATTTTCATTCAGACGACGTTATCATATGGGTCTATTAGAATGCAAAATCCCCGTAGACTTTTTTTTATTTTTAGCGGTGTATTGAAACCTAAGAAGCTAGAAGGTTGTTTCAGACGTAAAGTTTTGGAAATATTTCATACTTTTAAATGAACATGGCTTGAACCCTGAGGTACATGCATTCATAAATATCGAGTAAATGTAAGTGAGCAAAATGGATCGAGGGTATCTTTGGATAAAGTATAAATATTTTCCTGTTTTACTTCACTTTTTAAAAACAATATTAGGGAATTGTGTATTCTTTGTAACTTTATGGGTCTATCGATTTGTCATTTTGCATTCAAAATGTTTGACGCTGATGCGCACGCAGTCATGAAATGATCAATAACTTTTATATTATGACATCTATATATATTAACGAAAATATATAACAAACCTCCGACAATGGATTATGCATTCTCTGTAGCAAAATGCACACTGGATGCAGATGCAAACGAATTATTGATCTTTATCGATGCATGCTTAATATTACTCCGATATCACAGAGAATGGGATCGCTTTAGGAAGGTTCATATATGCTTTTTTAAATGCATATGGAATATTGTCTCTATGACTGATAATATATGATTATGACGTATAAAGTTAAAGTTTCTTCCTGGCCTGAGTTAATTGTACTCCTTTTTTAAAAGAAAGATAATAGGGTTACTTTTACTACAACTGTGGTCAGTAACGTACATATAACAACATCTTTTAAGCTTATCTACATACATTGTGGTGTACCTTTAGAAACAAAAGGAAGAAATAAGTCAATTTCAAATCTATAAGCAATTCCCTTTACCTAATTTCGACAGATAATGATGTTGACCATAAACAAAAAAATGCCGATTATTCAAACACGTATCAAAAGATGCTGATAATATAAAGATCAATCAATTCATAAATCACTGATATCTATGTAGTTATTGGGATATGTCAGCGAGTCATACTGGTTCTCATGACAAGTTTTATCTCTTTCATTAAGTTCCATGTTCGTTTCCTTTTCAGATTTGATTTTTATGTTTCCGTTCTTCAGTCGAGTTTCCTTTACTTTTCTGTTGAAAACAAAAACAAATTGCACCTTATGACTTTTTTTAAGATAAACATTCTGTCTTTTAGTGTAAATTTGTAAAAGAAAAGTATTATAAAGGTGGTTCTAGCATGTGTTTTCATATGAAATGTTGATAATTTGTGTATATGTCTGTTTTTGCTTACGAGAAAATCTTGAAATTCAAAGTATTTTAAGTACCTTAAACATATTTGAATGATAAACCATATATTTAAGAAAACTGAAAAAGACGATATCACAGCAAGAATGACTATCAGAAATGGAAAAGGTAAACCTGAAATTAAAAAAAACCCAGGTATAAGTATGCGTAGAACTCATTTTATAATCCGAAAAGGTATAATTATCTTTTAACTTCACAATTTTTTAACATATACAAGAATATATACATAAAGACACGCTTTAAAGATAACAAGGGCACCGCAAAGCGAAGCATCCCCTCGCGACATGACTTGTTGTAGTGGAAAATGCATTATTTAGGAAAATACATGTAAATTTTTCAGATCAAAATTTATCAGATCAAAATAAATATGACACAGGTATTTCTAAAACAACTTTGAATTCATAATATCTATTTTATCCTAATCCCCAAGCTTTGTGGTGTATAAATGGGGGGGGGGTGTGTTTCATGTACGTTGTTGCACAGTTTTTTCTAATCCTAGCAGAAACTCAACACATGTACAGATATGCTTTAAAGTTAAAGTATTTAGGTTAATTTAGTGACATTCATTTTTATATAAGCATACATAAACGATCCGTATATATCATGAACCAATGCTGAAGATCCAGTGATCTGTAGCCGGCTCTGATGGACAAATCTAGTTGCCTGTGGTATGTCAACCCATAGTAGTAGATATGCAGCTATTATTAATATGAAACAATCTTCGCGTGATAAATGTGCGTTATCTGTTAGAGTCTCTTCTGAATTTTTAACTAGTTCTATTGTAAGTAATACGGGAAAATTAGTCCAAAAGTCGACATCTTGTGTCGATGTTGATCGGATGACCTTAATTTCTTGACCGCTTCAACTTTTACCTAAGGGCAATCTTCTTACCCTCCAATACAAAAAACCCGTTTTTTTTGGTTTGTTTTTTATCTTTACTAAAGTGAAATCCCAAAATAACAAGTTCTTGATTTGAACTGCATATGGTAGCTATTTACTTAAGGTCGTACACAAAATTAATGTTTTAATTTTGCTTTTTTTACGATAATTTAAATTTTTTTAAATCAATTGACTTGAAAATTAATAGGGTTTATCCTTTTACCATGCCTAAAAAGTGTACAGAGTTTGATGAATATTCATCAGAGGGTTTTCTTGGAATTTTGCTAAAGAGCTGACAAGTGACACACACACACATACATACACAAACACGCACAGCAGCGATGCTATAACCCCCTCGCAACAAGTTGCGCGAGAAGATAATTATGAATATCGAACAAGTGCAGATCTTGAGGTGTTAAACAGGAGTGGTTCAAGATTCACCCCATCCGCCCTTCCCCCAGATCCGCGCATGTCGATACCAATCATAGGTATATATCATAAATGCCTTACCACATGGTATATTCTCTAGCAAAGAATCCGGAACAACTGGTAAAGTAGTTGAATCTGTGACAGAATCTGTATCTCTTTCATAGCTCGTAGATGTTGATTTTATCAATGAATTCGAAACTGCAGACGAAGATTCTATTTCGGGATTCCATTTAGTGGTTACAGTCGCGATAGTGTAAGTTTCCTTCTTGTTTCTTGCAGACGTTGATTGTATAGAGGAAACTTCAGAAGTTTCTATTCCAGACACCCTTGTAGTAGACTGGGTCGTAAAAGAATAAGTGTACTGATCGTTTGTTGTAGATGTTGCTTTAAACGAGGAAACCTCAGGTGAAGATTTTATTTCAGATAGCCTAGTACTTGTCTTTGTAGTTGATGTAATTACCTGTTGTTTTCCGCAAACAACACTTAAATTTCCGCCACCTCCGCCTAAATATCCCACAAAAAGTAATATGTCATTTTACATTGTAATAATACCTGTAAATGAACAACTTTTCATTTAGTCAAGTTGTCATTTTGACTAGAAATTATTAACAAACCAGCGATTGTTTATTTAATAAGATTACAATATTATCGAGCAAATTTTTTTACACCAATAAATCAAAATAATAAATGTTAAGAAATACTTAGATTAGTATATGTACACAAAAACTTGTTGATTTTTTATACAAATGTAATCTAAGCATATACATGTATATAAAGCAAGACTATCCTTATATTAAGATAATATATTTGCAAAATTTTGTTGAATAAAAGTGTTCATAGCGTTATCCACTAATAACTAAAAATGTTGAGAATAAAATGTTCATCAAAGCGTTCCAGTCCTTTTCTGATTTAGTATTAACTATATATTCTATAATATCATCCGACTGGAACAGAAAGACAAGCACAGTGTAAAAATGTTACATTTAGTCAACTGAAACCTAGCGAAAAAATAAATAACAAAGTTTTGTTTTTATGTCTTTTTTCCAGACACTTTTGATTACATGACAAACTTTTTTTTTTATAGTTGAAAATGATTTATGCTATAAGACAACCTTTGCAGTACCTGACAGTGCTGTCCATATTCTGTCAAGTTTTATGTTACATTACAGGTATGCCTATGTAATGTCTATTATTATAATGTGTGCTTAATTATACTTTCTAGAATTCTTTTTAAAAAAAAAAAAAAAATATTTGATTACATTTTAACGTACACTAAAAAAATGAGAAACATCGTTGATCATATGTATTTCACGAGATAAAAATGTACATAATTAAAGGTTAAAGTTAACATACGAAAATGGTAAATGTCACTTTACATGTGCACTTCAGTATACAACAGTAAAAAATTATATTTACCATTTTCTCTAAGTACCAAGCATTGATAAAACTTCACTGAAGTTTGTCCTGGTTGGTATTCTGCTTTTACTACAAGTGTGTCGTTAATTTTGACGTCGGCTGTGTCAGATGCACCATTGCAGTCCAAAACAAGGGTCGTATTCACTGTTACTGGGTTAGGGCACCATGTTGGTGCTTTCCTTGTTGTCCCGATCAAAACTCCCTCAAACAGCAGTGTCACAATACAGATACAAGGACGGTTGATTTTATTGAAGTCTATTTCAATAAATGAACCAATCTTTTCTATCCCATCACAGCTTGTTACTTGCGTGCTACCAGCTAGATTTATAATAATAGAACCATTCATTAGTTACGAGTTTGGGAGTGAGAAACTCCACTAAGGGAATATGATTCCCCGTCAAATAATTGCGAGGTTTTCTTTTTCTTTTAAAACGATAGCCGATATCGCCATTATATAAATATTTAAAAAAATATTCTCTACTTTCAGTCTGATTGTTTAAATTAATTTATTAACCATAAATAGCGTTCCAAAAATATATTTACACAATTACTGTATGTTTTAACTTACATGTAACAACTAATCTCATTCCATTTAGGCCATTCAAATGATGTCGAGAATTGTAAAAACTTGTTCTAACGGTATTAAAAAATACTTTTAGAGCATCCCTCAAATTCAATAAAAATGTTAAACTGTGATAAGTAATACAAATACTTCATTGATTAGCATATTGCATGATCTTACAACTACAGCAGTTGATGTTTTTTTTAAATATTCAGTAAACACAATTATGATTCAAACGTTGTCAAATAATATAAAATTATATATTTACCAGTATCAGGGCATTGTCCTGTCAAAGAAATAAAAGAAAAAGAAAATTAGATATCAGTTCTTCTTATATATGCACGTTACTGAGAGTGAAGATAAAATGGGTATATACATTTTTTAACTATGCATGAAACTGAAAAAAGGATAAACAAACTAATAAAACCAAAAAAACTTCCCCATCTAAGGCATCATTGTTTAGTATGATAATAACTTTTTTTTAAATTAATCTGCAGTCACCGGCTAGTTTTCTTTAGATACATACGTATATTTGAAGTTTGAACAATTTCTTTTTCATAAATGTTTTTTTATTTTTTCTCAATTTCATAATATCTAGATTGAAGTGTGCTTTATTTTTTTCCAAACAATAAACTACAAATCATTCATTCGTGTATTTAATCATTGATTTCGGATATTTATTCAAATTACGTTAGGTATTTTAAATTTTGCTAAATCAACACAGATTTCATGGAATCTGTTAACTAAAAGGGGATATGATTGCAAAAGAAAATGTATAGACAAATATTTTGGAACACTTTTCATAAAGATTTTAAAGTCAATTTGACTAGATTTAAATGGCTGTAAAGTGTTTTAAAATTTGTAGCTTTATCTAATTTACATGTATCTGAAATGTCATCAGACGCTAATATCACAAACTTAGATGTGCTGTTTTAAAATAGGATTGAAATCACCTGATTAATATGCATTTAAAAAAAATCAATCCAGTCAACTCGACAAAGGAATTGTTGAACGCAGATTTTGCAAGAGCAAGACCAATGCAAATGAATTCTTTAAATTGAATTCAAAGGATATTTAACCTCGGTTTTTACAAATTCAGGTATTTTTTCCCTCTAATTCAAAATGTTATCATTGAACTCATTTTCTTTTTTGATCTCATTTAAAAATGAAAATACCTTAAAAAATACTTTTGTAAAGCCAGTATTCAAGATATTTATAGGAGTTTTTGTATCAGATTGTTTAAACCTTATCTGTATAATATATGCATGCATACAACTGTCGGAAAAGTTACCTTACACCTAAATGTTTTAATGATTTAACAGCTGGTGATAATTTAAGTTTATTCTAATTGTAATATAGTTCACTAGAAGTAAGGTATCCAACTACCCTCCAGGAGGTCAAAGTTAAACTTATCTGTGTATGAATATACTTCACACAATTATCAGCATTGGGTGTAGCATATAAAAAAGAATAAAAGCTTACAAAGACAACCTTTCATCCAATAGACACTGTTGAATACATGTTGTATACAACTGGGTTTGTTTTTAGTAGTATTACTTAACTCTTCAGCCCGTGGCCCATGAGCACACTTTAAACAATTATTGTCATGCACCAAGTATAAATTGATGTAGTCGTTTATTTATTAATGCCTCACTTTGGTTTGAACGATGTTTATTTTTTTTCTTAAAAGTCAGACATTGAACAAAAATGAAGTAAGGTTATTGTTTTATGCAATATTTTCAATTTCAAAGCATTTTATTATTAAATAAAAAAAATTATGAAATTTACATATCAATAAATCAATGATCGAACTGATGAAAAGGCCGTATTCAATTGCATTATTTGATTCCTTTGCGCTGCGTGACAATTCATAGTCTGCCCTTCACTAGTAATAAAAGTAACATGATATGTGCTGCAGGGGCACTAGCGGGGTTTGCATAATTATACACCAGGCAATTTGTGTACAGAGGTCGTTACATTTTGATTAGTCACTGTTTAATGTAAATTAAAACGTAGAATATTATTAATTGACTTCAAAGGAAAAAAATAACGATTGCTTAGTGAGTTAATGTAAATCTACAATTAAACCAATATTGTACCCCATCAAAGTCAGGGAATGAATTCTTCCTCATGAATTAATCTGGATTTAATGTTTTTTAGTTGTCTTCACTGTTAATTTATGCGTTTAAGAGAGTAGTACTGTTAACAATCTATATGCATTTAAAGTGTTATGAAAGAAAACAAAATTGTACTCTAATAGGTTAAGGCCATCTTGTCTTTAATGAAAAATGGTAGATTGAGAATAATTGTCTAATAACGGCCGTACTTTATCCATACTTTATATTTAACCGCTTTATATGTTGGTGTTGTCTAGAACATCACTTCTTGTACAATATTCTAGAGAGAAGCCGCGAAAAGTTAGATATGTTTGCTCCATTCAATCAAAAGATACTTACAAGTACCTTAACTCGCATTCGTAAGCGTTCATACTCTTTATATAAGAATTATATTATATGAACAGAAACACGTTAATATCAAATATAATGAAAATTAAAAAACAACAATGAAAATAAATGTATGATTTATTTATAAAAAAGTTTTAAGTAAATCTTACCTTTGACATTAACGAACAAACCATATAAAAATACGTAAACCAGACCCAGTCTATACATTTTCATGAATTGCGAAACCAGGAAGACGCTACATTGTAACATTAAGATATCAAACGTTTTCACCTAGTTATAAATTAAGAAAGTTTCGTTTCATCTGAAATGAGTCATGAATGCAACACGTTTCTTAAAATCCTTTTTTTCTTATGTTCCTTTGTTTGTGTGTATAATCTGATCAAAATATATTTATTATCCCCTCGGGTAACTTGTTGCGAAGGGAATATAGCACCGCTGCGTGTGTTGTATGTGTGTTTCCTTCAGCTTATGGGCAAGATTTAAAAAAAAAACCTTGCCCCAATGTACATCAAACTTCGTATACTTTTTAGTATAATAAAAGCACGAATCCCTTTGATTTTTAGGTGAACTAAAATATATATTTTTTTAAAAATATCGTTAACACTTTTCAAACAGGAATTTTATGTACGACTTGACAATAGACATTTCCGGTAGTGAATTGAAAGTAAACATTTCAAATCAATAACTGGATATTTTATTGAATTTAGATCTTGTTAGATCTCTCAGTACTGACAAGTCATCTCTTTTTACCCCCCAAAAATAACTGTGACAGAAGCTTAATTATTGCTAACTTGACAAGATAAAGGGTGTGTTTTGTAGAATCAATCTCCTTCTGGTAGAAAAACTATTTTCATCCTGAGGTACACTGTATGTGTATAAATAATTTAAGAAAATATGCCGCATATATATCTTGGGACGGAGTAAAGGGTTGTGTAAAAAGAACTGTCATATATAAACATACTCCCACTTTGTTTTTAGCTCACCTTACATCTTCTCCAGACCTACTGGGCAATTTCAACCAAACTTGGCACGTCAAAACCTCTTAAGGCAAAGGGATTCGAAGGGGAAATGATTAGGAATTTTTGAAAATTTTGAGAAATGGTAGGGTGGGGCCAAAATGAAGGGGGGTCGAATTTTGCACTTAGGAATATATATAGAGTTAATCTATAAAATAGTTTTCTCAAGAACCATTTCGCCAGGAGAGATGAAACTTGAGTGGAAGCATTCTCAAATAGTTGTGAAAATCATGACCTCGGGGGTAGAATGAAGTCACAAAGGGGGTCCAATTTTTTACCTTTAAATTACGAATATATCAAGTAAATCTTTACAAATACTTTTTAGCTCACCTGAGCTGAAAGCTCAAGTGAGCTATTCTGATCACATTTTGTCTGTCGTCCGTCTGTCTGTCTGTCCGTCTGTCTGTCTGTCCGTAAACTTTTCACATTTTCAACATCTTCTCAAGAACTACTGGGCCAATTTCAACCAAACTTGGCACAAATCATCCTTAGGCAAAGGGGATTCAAAGTTGTGAAAATTAAGGGCCACACTCATTTTCAAGGGGAGATAATTAGAAATTAATGAAAAATTTCGAGAAATTTTCAAAAATCTTCTTCTCAAGAACCAGAAAGCCAAGAAAGCTGAAACTTGTGTGGAAGCATCCTCAGGTAGTGTAGATTCAAAGTTGTGAAATTCATGATCCCTGGGGGTAGGGTGGGGCCACAATGGGGGGTCAAAGTTTTACATAGGAATATATAGAGTAAATCTTTAAAAATCTTCTTTTCAGAAACTAATCAGCCAGGAAAGCTGAAACTTGTGTGGAAGCATCCTCAGGTAGTGTAGATTCAAAGTTGTGAAATTCATGATCCCTGGGGTTAGGGTGGGGCCACAATGGGGTGGTCGAAGTTTTACATAGGAATATATAGAGTAAATCTTTAAAAATCTTCTTCTCAGAAACTAATAAGCCAGGAAAGCTGAAACTTGTGTGGAAGCATCCTCAGGTAGTGTAGATTCAAAGTTGTGAAATTCATGATCCCTGGGGGTAGGGTGGGGCCACAATGGGGTGGTCGAAGTTTTACATAGGAATATATAGAGTAACTCTTTAAAAATCTTCTTCTCAGAAACTAATAAGCCAGGAAAGCTGAAACTTGTGTGGAAGCATCCTCAGGTAGTGCAGATTCAAAGTTGTGAAATTCATGATCCCTGGGGGTAGGATGGGGCCACAATGGGGTGGTCGAAGTTTTACATAGGAATATATAGAGTAAATCTTTAAAAACCTTCTTCTCAGAAACTAATCAGCAAGGAAATCTGAAACTTATGTGGAAGCATCCTCAGGTAGTGTAGATTCAAAGTTGCGAATATCATGACCCCCAGGGGTAGGGTGGGGCCACAATGGGGGGTCGAAGTTTTACATAGGAATTTAAATATATATATAGAGTAAATCTTTAAAATCTTCTTCTCAGAAACTAATCAGCCAGGAAAGCTGAAACTTGTGTGGAAGCATCCTCAGGTAGTGTAGATTCAAAGTTGTGAAATTCATGATCCCTGGGGGAATGGTGGGGCCACAATGGGGGGTCGAAGTTTTACATAGGAATATATAGAGTAAATATTTAAAAATCTTTATCTCAGAAACTAATCAGCCAGGAAAGCTGAAACTTGTGTGGAAGCATCCTCAGGTAGTGTAGATTCAAAGTTGTGAAATTCATGATCCCTGGGGGTAGGGTGGGGCCACAATGGGGTGGTCGAAGTTTTACATAGGAATATATAGAGTAAATCTTTAAAAATCTTCTTCTCAGAAACTAATCAGCCAGGAAATCTGAAACTTGTGTGGAAGCATCCTCAGGTAGTGTAGATTCAAAGTTGTGAAATTCATGATCCCTGGGGGTAGGGTGGGGCCACAATGGGGTGGTCGAAGTTTTACATAGGAATATATAGAGTAACTCTTTAAAAATCTTCTTCTCAGAAACTAATAAGCCAGGAAAGCTGAAACTTGTGTGGAAGCATCCTCAGGTAGTGCAGATTCAAAGTTGTGAAATTCATGATCCCTGGGGGTAGGATGGGGCCACAATGGGGTGGTCGAAGTTTTACATAGGAATATATAGAGTAAATCTTTAAAAACCTTCTTCTCAGAAACTAATCAGCAAGGAAATCTGAAACTTATGTGGAAGCATCCTCAGGTAGTGTAGATTCAAAGTTGCGAATATCATGACCCCCAGGGGTAGGGTGGGGCCACAATGGGGGGTCGAAGTTTTACATAGGAATTTAAATATATATAAAGAGTAAATCTTTAAAATCTTCTTCTCAGAAACTAATCAGCCAGGAAAGCTGAAACTTGTGTGGAAGCATCCTCAGGTAGTGTAGATTCAAAGTTGTGAAATTCATGATCCCTGGGGGAAGGGTGGGGCCACAATGGGGGGTCGAAGTTTTACATAGGAATATATAGAGTAAATATTTAAAAATCTTCTTCTCAGAAACTAATCAGCCAGGAAAGCTGAAACTTGTGTGGAAGCATCCTCAGGTAGTGTAGATTCAAAGTTGTGAAATTCATGATCCCTGGGGGTAGGGTGGGGCCACAATGGGGTGGTCGAAGTTTTACATAGGAATATATAGAGTAAATCTTTAAAAATCTTCTTCTCAGAAACTAATCAGCCAGGAAAGCTGAAACTTGTGTGGAAGCATCCTCAGGTAGTGTAGATTCAAAGTTGTGAAATTCATGATCCCTGGGGGTAGGGTGGGGCCACAATGGGGTGGTCGAAGTTTTACATAGGAATATATAGAGTAACTCTTTAAAAATCTTCTTCTAAGAAACTAAAAAGCCAGGAAAGCTGAAACTTGTGTGGAAGCATCCTCAGGTAGTGCAGATTCAAAGTTGTGAAATTCATGATCCCTGGGGGTAGGATGGGGCCACAATGGGGTGGTCGAAGTTTTACATAGGAATATATAGAGTAAATCTTTAAAAACATTCTTCTCAGAAACTAATCAGCAAGGAAAGCTGAAACTTATGTGGAAGCATCCTCAGGTAGTGTAGATTCAAAGTTGCGAATATCATGACCCCCAGGGGTAGGGTGGGGCCACAATGGGGGGTCGAAGTTTTACATAGGAATTTAAATATATATATAGAGTAAATCTTTAAAATCTTCTTCTCAGAAACTAATCAGCCAGGAAAGCTGAAACTTGTGTGGAAGCATCCTCAGGTAGTGTAGATTCAAAGTTGTGAAATTCATGATCCCTGGGGGTAGGGTGGGGCCACAATGGGGGGTCGAAGTTTTACATAGGAATATATAGAGTAAATATTTAAAAATCTTTATCTCAGAAACTAATCAGCCAGGAAAGCTGAAACTTGTGTGGAAGCATCCTCAGGTAGTGTAGATTCAAAGTTGTGAAATTCATGATCCCTGGGGGTAGGGTGGGGCCACAATGGGGTGGTCGAAGTTTTACATAGGAATATATAGAGTAAATCTTTAAAAATCTTCTTCTCAGAAACTAATCAGCCAGGAAAGCTGAAACTTGTGTGGAAGCATCCTCAGGTAGTGCAGATTCAAATTTGTGAAATTCATGATCCCTGGGGGTAGGGTGGGGCCACAATGGGGTGGTCGAAGTTTTACATAGGAATATATAGAGTAAATCTTTAAAAACATTCTTCTTAGAAACTAATCAGCAAGGAAATCTGAAACTTATGTGGAAGCATCCTCAGGTAGTGTAGATTCAAAGTTGCGAATATCATGACCCCCAGGGGTAGGGTGGGGCCACAATGGGGGGGTCGAAGTTTTACATAGGAATTTATATATATATATATATATATATATATATATATATATATATATATATATATATATAGAGTAAATCTTTAAAATCTTCTTCTCAGAAACTAATCAGCCAGGAAAGCTGAAACTTATGTGGAAGCATCCTCAGGTAGTGCAGATTCAAAGTTGTGAAAATCATGATCCCTGGGGGTAGGGTGGGGCACAATGGAGGGTCGAAGTTTTACATAGGAATATGTAGAGTAAATCTTTAAAATTCTTCTTCTCAGAAACTAATCAGCCAGGAAAGCTGAAACTCGTGTGGAAGCATCCTCAGGCAGTGTAGATTCAAAGTTGTGAAAATCATGATCCCTGGGGGTAGGGTGGGGCACAATCGGGGGTCGAAGTTTTACATAGGAATATGTAGAGTAAATATTTAAAAATCTTCTTCTCAGAAACTAATCAGCCAGGAAAGCTGAAACTTGTGTGGAAGTATTCTCAGGTAGTGTAGATTCAAAGTTGTGAAAACATGATCCCTGGGGGCAGGGTGAGCCCACATTGGGGGGGGGGTGTTAAAGTTTTACATAGGAATATATAGAGTAAATCTTTTAAAATCTTTTTCTCGGAAACTAATCAGCCAGATGATTCTTTATAATTGTTAAGACTTTGGCTCCAGGACAATTCTTTGGCCTCAAAAGAAGGTTCAGAGTTTGTTGTAGCTTAATATCCCATATATAAACAATTGTAAGGGATCTTTTTGAGGACTGCAATACTCAACATGTGATATGACTATAAAATCATCCTGTTAGAAAAGGGACTAATGATTATAAACATAAGAATATCCAGGGGGAAAAATGGATTTTATTTATACAGGATCTACATGTATTATTGTACATTGTCCAGATTGTTTGTATTATGACTCCATTAAGCTGATTTTATCATACCTATTGTTCCTCAGGTGAGCGATGTGGCCCATGGGCCTCTTGTTCTCAAGAACCATTTGGCCAGGAAAACTGACATTTATGTGAAACTTTCTTATGGAAGTGTAGATTTAAGTTGTGAAAATCACGATCCCCGGGGTTAGGATGGGGCCACAACGGAGGGGGGGGGGTGTCGAATTTTTACATAGGAAAATATTGAGTTAATTTTTATAAGTCTTCTTCTCAGAAACTAATTGGCCAGAAAAGCTCGAACTTTTGTTGAACTCTCCTAATGTAGGACAGATAAGTTTATTCATATAATTATACCCGGGGGTAGGATGGAGTTACAACGGGGGGGGGGGGGGGGGGGGCAAAATTTACATAAGGATATATAGCGATAAATCTTTTAAAATCTTCTTCTAAAGAATAAAAAATATTAGCCTTGAAAAGCTGTAACTCTAATTAAATCAACCTCAGATATTGAGGATAGACAATCGTTCAAATCAAAATCTTCAGGAGTAGGATGGGGCCACATTGGGGATCATTTTTACCCCTAAAAAACTTAATTATTCACAGAAACTGAAATGTTATAAGTTTTTACTATTTGAAAGCATATTTAAATCATTGCTCCCGTTTTATCAATATTAACCAGGTGGGTTGTTTCTAAAGTGTTTTGTTTAATAAATATAGTTATGTTTTAGGTGATATATAGATAAATAACATTTCCGACATATGTCACCTAAGCAATGTCTGATCTACAAGAATGTTAAAAAACTCCTTAATTCACTGGTTAAATGTGAAACTATTCCTATGATATATGCTAGGTGTTTATTTTTTTGCAATCTTGTCCAAATGTTTTACACACATCTTGGATTGATGTCAATAACATTTGTCATCCATTTTCCACGACAGTTTCTGCTCCAAGAAAATAAAAAAAGAAGCTGCTTCTGTACCTAGCTTGGTCATTTGGTACAGCTGTCAGCGGCGCAGCGCTTTTAACGCTTTTGTACAAGATGGTCGACACAAGAAAACCTGGCACTTGGTGCCCGCCGCCGTGTAAATGTGTGCTAACTTCCATGATAAATAATCACAATTTTTTCCGTAGTTTTTTTCCTGAATATGTAATATTGCCACCGTTGTAAACTTACAGCCAGTTTTACATAGCAGGTTTAAAAATCAGCCTGGATTTTTTTTCGCCAACTTTAAATCGGCATGCATATTTTCGATATGCTCCATTATATATCCTCTCGTAATGAATCCCACACGCTTGCGTCGATTAACATTTGTAAGTTTTTAAACCTTTAAAACAGCTTTCCCTTTTTAAAAATCTGTATGTGTACATGTACGAAGGAAATAAAAAGTCAATATTTATCTAGAAGCCCAAAGACACTTGAAAATATTAATACATAAACAAAAGCAGGGTTTTATCGGTAGTATGAAGCTTTGGTACTGGCACTGTCTTTAATCAATGTTAATTCACGTTATTGTTTTTTGTTGTTGACTCACTATTAACTATTTACAAACTCGAAACACGTCAAAATTTACAAGTCTACGTGAGTGATAATTTTACAAGGAATACGTACTAAGTAATATGTGTCCGCTTATCAATGATTTAAAATCGTCTAGTTTCATTGTTGAGTTATGTACATATTTTTCAGGCCATCTAAATACTTATGTGAAATCCTATATATATATTGAAGGTGTTAAGGTTCGTACAATTTTATTTCAAAACAGCAAATCTGAGATATTTTCTACCAGTATATTACATGTATATCACCTAATATAAAGCGCTTTTTTAAACACCTGAAATATTCAGGTGACCTATTGCTATCTGGGTTTTTTCCGTCGTCGCTCGTCGTACGTAACTTTTGAACATGTTCAGCCTCTTCTCTGGAACTATAAGGAGAGAGAGAATTGGAGAGAAAGAGAGAGCATGCCATCTGAACAAGACCAATATATAAAAATGAAATAATCTTAATTGTTTAATTATTGTTTGAAACACATACTTTCATTAAAGATTTAAGTAATGAAATCAGTACAATTTTGTAAAATACAAAACTGGAAGAGGCTGACCGAAAATTTGTGTTCTGATGTAGGATGCTAAGGAAAAAAGAGCATCTAGAGTAGTAAATTTAAGATGGAAATAAAATGACTAAAATATTAAAGTGTCTTTGTGCTTACAGGACATCTACATTTTATCTCCTGAACGAATCAAGCAAATTAACATTTCTATTTCTCAAGTGATGGAAAATACAGGTATTTTTAGTGTTAATTCTTAGCACCTTTATTTCCAGGCCAACCGTGTAATGTACATTGATGTATCGTTGTTGTTCATGGATAATTTATTTGAGATCATAATAGTATCATTTTGTTCCATTACGAGTTATGGTTCAGGAGGTGTATAATTGTAAATGTCCTCAGGGTACATCTGGGAATAATTAAAGTCAACAAGATAATAAGCCACACTGCTTATTCAAAGTGATGTTGGAGTTCCTTGAAGTGTATTGATATATTCGGGTCTTATTTTGGTATATTGTGGCATCATTTAGGTTCAAAAGATATTATAATACAGTGGCGTTAAAATCGTTTTAAATCATCTCTTTAAATATGGTTTATTAGGCTTCATAAGGTACATTTTGGATCATTGAGAGTGAAGAAATAAACCAGATGTCAAAACTTGTAAAGTTTAAAATCTGCGTTTTCTTTTAATTTCAATCATTTGAATTGTTCTCACTAGCATGAACGAAAATAATTACCTGTATCATCTTCAGTAAAGATATTTTTAAACGAATAATTTTATTTTTTGGTATTTATCAGCAGATTGTTGGTTATGTACTTTTCGTTCAGTTATCCTTACCATCATAGCCTGTATGAAGCACCTAAGAGAGCATTTAACTGTTACATTAACATAAGTCTATATCTGAGTTATAAATCAAAAGAAGGACTCGTTCTTCAAGTATTTTGAGGTGGACATTTTCGTCGGGCGTGATCAAATTAAAAAAACCCGAAGGGCTTTTTGATAGAATTGATCACGTACCTATCGAGATAATCATCTCATAATATTCCAAAAAAAATTCCTTATTGCTTGAATTTATATCAATTTCAACAATTGTTCGATTAAATATTTGAATATAGATAAGCAAATCGCGCTTGCGCCCCGATTATACCTCATTTGAATTTATTGGGCTGTATAGCACAGCACCGGTGTTACATTTTATCACAGGCAAAGTCATTGAAACGTGTAGAAATTCTTATCCATACAAATTGAGTAAAAAAACCCCTCAAATAATCGATCATTTTTGCCGACCAGCATGTTTACACACGGAACAGTCAATTCTTCTATATTCTGTATATTAAGGTTACAATCGCTATTACTCTTCTTGGAAGTCGGGGGTTAATCTGTCAATAACTGGATTTGTGCTCTCAGGGTAGCATAAGTTTTTATCGACCATGTAATAAATAAACACACGCAGAGTCAACATCATAAATAACAACAAATCCATTAAATGAACGATATATATGTATTTGAATAAACGTTGAGATTTACAAAAATAAACAAAGTGAATGAATTTAAAAAAGCGTTTCGTAACATTAGAGGGATTTTGTGTTAATTCATAGGCAGTTACGTCAATTTTAAACTGGTACATATGAGAACATGATCTAGAATTGTTTTGATTTCAGCCCTGCCATGCATTTCTCTGAGAATTGCAATCAATTCTCAGAAAAAAGAGAAGAAAATATATTTACCAGACGTAAATCTGCTTGTATATACATGTATATAGATTAAGTGTGTTTGTGCACTTTAACTCTCGGTATTATAAAAAAGTCAAGAATCCCCTCTTGCATTATCGTACATTTTTTTAAAATATTTTAAAAATCAAGTGTACGTTTCGCTTATTCATTTTGTTTAAATGTTAATTCAATTAAAAGAATTCATTTCAATAAACCAACAGTATGCAATGCGCTCATTAATTTATGGCTTTATGGCACTTGAAACAATCGTGTTGTTTCACTTAGTAGCCATATTTCCATCATAGTTTATGTTTATGTAGCAATCCTTGCATTCAGATGTTTTTGCTCCCCCTTTATCCCGAATACATGTCATGTTGATATAGTTGTCATGGCTGTTTGAGTGCGTCGTACTGGTTTTCAGCATCAGTTGTTCCCCCTGTAGCTATATCTCCTACATTTAGTTCAGAGTAGGCTCCGGTTTGGTTCCTGTGCCTAGTTGTATTGTTTGTCACAGTGTTCCTGTTTTTGCTATGGGTACCAAGTAGATTCCTGATTCACAAAATCATATTAATGTAAGATTAAGGGCGTTGATCGTGTTATTATACTAATTTTTAAAGATATGCAATATAAGTTTTGTTTACACGAATACACTTAGAGTTAATTGCTTTTTTTATAGTTTAGCATTGAATCATCATTTTTTGAAAGATATAGTATTATAACTGTAGCAGTCAGTGCATACAAATTGAGTAACGCGCGTTAGTGCGTTATGAAATTTTGTATACGCTTGGCAGGATTTTTAGTCCTGACACATTTAAAACATACATGTAATAGTTACCAAGTTACTTCAAAACGATACATACCTCGATTTTATCCGATAGAAGAAAAATATGTTCAATAATGCTGACACTATAGCTATCGCTATGAAAATTCCCAGTGGGATTTGTGAGAATTCACCTAGAAAGGGAATTTCAAAAAATGAATAAAAAAAAAATTAAGAAAAAGGAAAAAGAAACAAAAAACACCCCCTGACCCCCGAACCCCTCCCCCAAAAACAAGAACTCCCCCTCCCCCCCCCCCCCACACACACACACAGGAAACATATTTATTTTTAGAGAATCTAAGTACAATGCAGAATAATCAATTTGTAAGACTAAAAATAAATCTCGCAGACCACTGGGAAATCAGATTGAGTTCTTTTTCCGTGTGTATAAAAGGATACAGTAGAACTTGCATTTGATGAAATTTACAGGACATTTAAATGTATGAACTAAAATGTAAGTTTGTATTTCTCTCTCTCTCTCTCCTCCCTCTCTCCTTCTAACAAGCAAACAAACAAACAATTCAAATTAAATTATTTGAAAGTACACAAGTCCAATATTTCAATTAAAACAGCATTCTCCTTATTCACTTTATTAGTGTCGTTTTCTGGAAAATTGAATTATTTGAAAAGTCTACACGTCAAATATTTAAATTAAAACATCATTCTCTAAATCAGTGTTGGTTACTTTGAAATTTCTAACAAATAAAAACAAACAATTACATATCTGTTTTTCTGAATCAACATTAGAAGAATCTTTGAACGTTGAATCAACTGAAGTAGAGGTCACATATGAACTCGTTGTGGCAACAGCTTCGGTGTTATTATTTGCAACTGACGAAATAAAGTATGTTCTCGAAGATTTGAGTATGGTAGTTGGTTGAGTTGTTGGTTTGGTTGTTTGTGGATTGGTTGCTAGTGGTTCGATTGTGTGTGGATTGCCACATGTCACACTTATACATCCACTTGGTTCATTTTTTAGCCCTAAAATATTTTGTATCACACATTTGTAAAATCAAATATTATGTAATAAATTTGTTCTTTTTTTAGTTCCTGGATGTTATTTTAAAACAAAGAAGTTTGTTGTACTATGGATTGGATGACAAAAGTATATGAATATTGTGGTGACAAAGTACTCTCACATCATATTAGCATTGATTTATGTTCGAATGTCTGCGGTGTGGTTTACGAATGTTGTTTACTCGGGTTTGAGTTCTCAAATCCGGATTGTTCAAAAATTCAATGTCATGAGTAAAGTTTGTTCTAAACGCGAAAAGGTATTTATGAAATGAATTATTATTGACATACCATTCTATATTTTTACTATATCATGGAATACGGCTGATACAAAGTTTGACATTTAGTAAAACAGAGGAAATTGGGACTAAATTTTTCAGATTTTGTTTTTCACTGGAATATTTTTGGTAGTACTTTAATATTTAAAGTTAATATTTATTCGTTAGTCAACACAATTTTGCATATTTTCTGAGGTTTTATCTCGCTTTTTCGTTAACGTTATTGTATGGCACACACAACAAAAATATTGAAAAGTGCCAAAAAATGATAAAAGACACTCTATCTCAAAATTTTTACCATTGACGTGATAAAAATTTTATTCCAGCAGAGAAAGGTCAATGAATGCTTTGTATCTGTTTGATGCCACTGCCATTCATAATCTGTATTTCATTTGTGAAAGAGTTTAGCAATTTGTATATATTTTCACAATTAAAAAAAATCTCAATCATAGTGTAAATTTTTTTGGGATTTTTCTTAAATTTTTAGAAAAATATCCAATGACCATTAACTCATAAAGAAGGTCATTGACCTACTTTTTTGAAAATGAAAAATAACACTTTTATGTAAGGTCTATAACACACAAAAGTCAGTTTTTTCATTAACATTAGTGGAATTTTTTTTTCATCAGAGTAAATGTCATCCATAAGGATAGGATCTAGAGAATTATTTTAAAGTGTTATTTTGATGCAAGATCGATTATGGCGTCATAATTGATTTGTTATATGAATTTCACGCACTTTTTGACTATAAGAGAAATGTCTAGAAAATTATTTGTTTTTTTTACATTACATTCAATTTGAAATCCGAAAAAAAATAGTTGTGCATGTACAGCCATGTGTTCGAATAAATATTATGTTTTAGAGAAGGCCAAAACTGTCCATTGAATGTTTTAGAGAGACTGTCTGCATTTTTGAGTTCATTCGTCAAATGCAAAAAACCCTAACATCTTTGTTTCATTTTCTTTATAATTCTGAAAATATAATTAAAAAAAAGCCCTGGTAAATTTTTTAAACCAAATTCATGGTATGGAACTTCATTGATAATTGTCTCAACATTTAGAAATATGTCGGTTCCTTTCTTTTACTAGATCATGATCTCAATGGTAAATGTAATCGGTTTAGGACAAAGACATATTTTACATTGATAGTAATGGTATGATTAATATTGATGAAAAGATCTCATTTAAGCTTGTGGGTCTGGTGAGCAAATTATTATTCAATCATGAAACTTAATACTTTTGTCGCACAACAAGTTTTAATGCCATCATATATGCAGAGAACAGGTACGTAGTATAGATACATGTACTTGTATGTTGAATAATATCTTACATATACTAATTTACCATTTAAAAAAAGACTTATACATCGACAAGTAGTTGAAATATCTAATTTTTGTCTAATAACGTATCGATTACTATACTTACCGTAAATCTCCAGGCACGGGGTAGTATTCATTGAATTATTGTTTTCTATGTATTCTGCTTTAACAATGACAATGTCGTTGGATTGAACATTGAACATAGTATGTTCCTCTCCATAACAGTCTTTAATAACCGTGTCGTTCACTTTTACTGAATATGGTTTGTAATTATTATAACATTTTTTTCTGTTTTCCGTTTTACTAAACATTACATGTACTTCACCATCAAATAATGAAGTCACAGTACAGCTGCATGATATGTTGTCTTGATAGAAGTGTACGAATACACGATGCTCTGTTTGAATTGATACATCACACTCAGTCACTGTTACGTTGGTATCTGAAGCTTAAAGAAAACAAATTAAATTTGAACTGAGTAATGTTCATGTACAAAAAAGCTCCTAATTTAAAATAAAAAAAGTTAAGAAACTCACAGTTAGTTGGACATTGGCCTACAATGAAAAAAAGAGATTCATTAAGATTCTATACAATATCAATATTTCTGATTGGAAATAGAATGTAAGGAATTTAATTTCCACCCCTTAAAATCCAATGATTTGTGATTTAACTTAGGTAAAGTAAAAACCATGTTATCACATGTTTTTAAAGCGTTAATAGAGACAACCAGCATTTTAATCTGATTGAATGGAATGAAGTCCCTCTTTTCCCCTCCCCAAACCTATATCAGACATTTCATTTCCGCACTTAACTTGATCCTAAATATGCTTTATCACAAATATATGTTTAAAAGTTTAATAAAAAAGACCTTTTTTATTCAATTTAATATCTTTAATCAGAACTTACCATCTATGTCCGTAAAGTAGAAGAATGCCGTTAAAATAGAGAAAAACGTCTTCATACTGTTCAGTCAAAATATAAACAAACTTCTGGCTCTTAAAAATGAAACAAATTCAATAGTCGAATAAAACCCGTAATTGCAAGCTCTTAAATTTGTTGAAGATTCAAATTATGACTACACAATGTACGAAAATGAATATACACAACTTCTTTACTAAAATTGTTAAAGTCATATCGTAATAAAACATTGAAAATCATTTGATATTCTTCCCTAAGTATCTTCCGTAACACCTCAAGGAAAATAGGTGATTATTTTATAGTTTTCTATATCAAATTGTGACAATAGCTGGAATGAACTGTAAACATGGTAGTATAGTATAAAATATAATGTCCTTTCTAGAGAAATGATGTCTTAGTCTCGCAACTGACCGGATCACATGTTTATTTTTAGTAAAAAAAATATTAAAGAAATGAATTTTATAACTTTTTTTTGATCTACGTATCAAAAGGAAAAATGACCGGAAAACTTCATCATTGCGCATAGAAGCTGATTAAGAAAAAAGTTTTTTGGTTAATTTAAATAAAGGAAAATAATTAAATTCATTTCTAATCATTTGATAAAACACCTTTAAATCATTAAAGGTGAATGTCATTGACCAAAGTGTAAAAAAATGTATCGGGAAGTGGTGCGTATAAATACACAACAATAACATCAGAAACAATATTTAAAATGGATGCGCCTTTAGCTGATACAAAGCTATTGCGGTGAATTTAATGGAATAAACACAAATAGACTTGAAATCTGGACCATTTGAATTGAAAAAGAAATAAAAATACATGCGATGGCTTGTGATATTTTTCAGTGAAGCAAGTTTTGTTCAATTTGGTTTTAAGGAGGTTGGCACCTCAAATACTAGTAATTTCAATCGTCCAAAAACCATTGTTATAAAAATGGGGACCTAAGATGTTCATTTGTTTTATTTTTGACCCATGTTACATGACATTTTTTTTTCAAATAAAGGACACGGCAGAAATTATAATTTTCTTGAAATTTTTGCTATTAATACTTTGGCATGGAAATTGATTATTTGAAGAAATCAAACAAATATTAAATTTTATAGTTCGAACTCTTATTTATTTATGATTCTTATACAGTTTGAAGTAAAACACATGTAGTAACTATTAAAGTTATATCAAAATTAAAGTTTAAAATTCTTGCTTGACTGGTTGCTTCAAATGTTAGTACATAATGAACACAACAACAGACAATTGTTACCGAATTTTGGAGTAATCAAATTTTAAGGCAAATAAAAAAATAGTTATGTCATCTTCCAAAACTTTGCTGCAAACAGACATACGTTTAATGTCTCATGTAAAAGTAAGAAAAAGTAGAGGTCACATATCAAAAATTTGAGATATAGCATGAAATAAACTAATTTGAGGCCAAAACTGGAGTTAATTTTTTATTATCTTCTTTGAAATATATGATAAACATACCAAATATATCGATAGAAATATCAAAATATTGTTTAAATATAAATATACTACTAGAATTAATATGTGATGCAGAATTTTCAGACTAGAGGTGACCTAAAATGGCTACCCAAAACCTGAGGAGCGAACCTCTTCAATTTGAGCAAGACCGTTTGAATATGCAACTGAGCATAACCATGATGCAAGGATAGTTACGCGATCGTGGATGAAAATACTTGATATGTCGACAAAGAATAATGCATGTAATACATGTATGTACAATTTTTTGTAAATGTTGTGGTACATAGGCTTAGCCAGTGAGGTTCTTCAATTATATACATGTATCTGTCACTTAGAGTTGGCTGAAGGAATTGATGCACTACTCATAACTTTTGTAAACAATGCTTTATTGTAATGACCGTTCATGTACCTCTGTAATTCAAAACTCATCGTTAGCAAATCTGAACAGCACTGTTACTGCCAAAGCGTATAGGCCTATACATGTACATGTATGTTACAAGTTATTGTAAGCAATCCTGGAACTGCCAGCCTCACCCTAAATGTTTATCGTCGCTTAAAGCAGACAAAATAGTGAGAAGACACAATTTGAAACAATTACAGACAAAACTTTAAATTTTGTTGACAGTGTTTATTTTCCAAATTCCTGTTTTTTAAATAGAAGAATAAAGAAAAGTATATCGGGTTAATTTTTAATAATGCAGATATTAAAGAAAAGTTTTAATCAATCAAAAGCGTCAATATATTGTCAAACTAATAAATATTAAATAATAGTATCGTACCTATTCTTCTTATTCCTTATTATCTTACATTTAAGGATTAATTCATTGTAATCTGATCAACAAATAAGCTTTAGGGCAAATAATATAATGCAAAAAATCATTTCATTTTAGGTTTAACTAATTTTGTTTATTAAGACTAACATAATTCTTATTTAAGTATTGTTGTTTATTAAACTCGTTTAACCATTCAAAATAAGATTTAAAGACGTGCTTGCTATTGAAGTGTAGCTAAAATGTTTACTGCGTTTGTTTCAATATTCTATTTCAATACTTCGATATTAAGTATTTTAATTACAATCTATTTCAATCTATTTTCAATACAAGTTTAGCTTTTTAAAAAAAAGCTTACCGTCTTTAGAACAAACCCTAAACAGCAATTAGTTATCAAAGACAGTTTAATTCTTTTTATATAAATGTCACCTTTCTCTGCATAGCATGGCGAGTGGAACATTTTGTGCCATGTTTCGTTTAAGCCTTCGTGTCTAAAATTGAGAACTGCGTACCCGAGCTTGTAAGTTGAGATCGACTATAGGGTAAAACAGATCTTAGGTAGGGTCGTAGACTCGTTTTATTTTTATAAAATCAAAGTTATCCCACTGCATTTATCTATCTAAGGTGCAAAATACTTTACCAATATTACGCATACCGCATCAATCTTTTTTGGTATAAATATTTGAATAAACAATGCTAAAAGAAAAAAATAATTTCAATAGATATTATAGAATGCTACTTTCAACTAGTTGGACCTGAAAACCAAAGGCTGAATTTCATTCATAGCAATTTTGCATTGCTTTTTCGTTTTCTCACTTTTTAAGATTTGAAATCTACTAAATTTGTTAAGTAGTACATGAAAAAGATCATCAGAAAATTATCTCCCTTGCGCCGAACAGTATTTCAACCAATGAAATAAATGTAAATTTTCACATCATGTATTCTCTTCCAATCACAAAGGAAAGGAAGTGCACAACCCGGAGACTGAAAATTATTTCAACTCTTTATACCGTCTTCCAAGGAAGACGGTAATAATTGATGACATAAAGATTTTATTATGCATGTTAAGGTGATATGAGACATTTTGGACATAGCAAAAAGAACTGTATTAACTTTCTAAAAAGATTCCTGTTTTTATTGATTTCAATCAGTTTGGAAATTTAAGACATATTACTATAAATCATTCCAATGCATAATTTGAGTTGTAAAGGTGAAAGCATGAAATTTAACACCCTCTCCAGTGACTTGATGGCAGGCACTTGATCAGATCAGATGTTTTATACATAACATGTACTTCTTATTCCTTATTACCCACATTTAAGAAGAAAATCAACATTAGATAAATGGACAAATAAGTTTTATGGGAGACTTTATTATCACGCGGAAGCAAACATGATCAAAATTATCATCTTTATGGTCTAGACGGTGGACTTTTTAAACGCCTTCTTCATTTTAACTCTTGAAATATGTGCTCGTCAATCTATTGTAAAAACCTGTGCAACATTTTTACAGAAGAATAAACATGTACACGTTATTGGAATTATGATTTACAAATGCATTCAAACCTTTAAAGATCAATGGAAGATATTTTTGTTATGACTAACATTTATTTGTCTTCAATATCTTTTAACAGTGAATGTCAAGCTTAAATATCAGTGTTTAAAATATTGTTACTGTGATTTTTAAGGACTAAACGACTACAACTACAAGTGTCTTAAATGATGTATATTTTATTAAAGTATGATTTGATGCTAGTATACAATGCACAAAATGCCAAATGCTGCCTTAAATATCAACAGGCAGTTCGGTGAATTAATACAGAGGGTGTTTAAATCTCTGGCTGATTTACTCTGCCTATGCACACGGAAGAAGTAAAAAGCTGATAATATTAAATGCAGTGTCCTTAAATCAACATGTCGAACTGAAAAAAAGATCAGTAGCCCGCTATGACTATATATAGACTTGTTTATAATTGACCCTGGTGGAACAGTGTGTAAGTTTTCTTGTTGCTGTGTAATGATATCAGTACATTTTATGAATAATTAATACGGCGTATAAGTAAATTGTTTTTACAAAGTTATTACTTTATTCTTTATTGGTTGTTGGATAAATGATAAAAAGAAATTAGAAAGTGCAACATCATTTATTTTTTTATTATATTTTGCTTGCTTTTTTTTCGATCTGTCCATCTCTAAACGTTCCACATAATATTATTATTTAATTTTCTCAAACAAGCGTATTTGTCAATTAAAATCAAACTCAGCACCATTCATCATTGGACTTATTTTCACTTTTTACCTTAAATAATTGGAAAAAATGCCTTATATTTTTTTAACCGTATGCTTGTTCAAAAGCAGAAAGAATGAGAAACCACTTTTTTTTAAATTTTAATATTAAAATAAAGTATAAAAACCATGATCCCTAAGTAAGCGTCAGATTGATCAATATTATAAGGGTTTGCGAAATGGGATACACGTAGGTCCATAAAAAATGGAGATATCTTTTTCAAAGCTCAGAGTTATTCGTACAATTTTGAGGAAACAGTTGGTAGGGAGAGTCACATTTAAAAGTAAGAAAATGTACTGTTCTTCAGAAGGAAAAAGAAGCAATAATTTGTAATAAGTGAATTGGATTTAGGATAGTTTGGTAAATTTTCTAGTCAAAAAACCTTAGACATCGCTCAGGGGTTCCTAGGGTTGACTCGTTTTTTTATACAATTAGGAAATATAAACTTAGTTACATGTACATGTATCTACTCTGTTAAGAGTTTTGGATCATAGCCAAAATTATCAATGTGACCAGAAAAACTCTTGTTATTGTTGCTGTACTCAGTGAAAATTAACTCTCTATCGCTATCTCAACTGTTACATAAGGTTTCATCTGATTATTAAAGTAGGAAACCCTTACTTAATCTTAACTTTGTGAAATTCAAAAATTGAATATTTTGAGTAACAATCAGATGTACATAGGCGTTCTCCAAATCAAGGAAAGGTCATGTCCACGTTATAATAGTTATACTGATGAGCGATCGATCGATTCAGATTAATTATCAGAATCAGTGGTACTAGTAGTCAGCAAGTTTTCTGTTTCAAAATCAAAGTCTCTTTTCCAATGCACTAGATTATTGCATTGCCTTTGTTGGTGATTGCTATTATAATAACTATGCTGTAACAATTGTAATTAGTTCAAAGGAGGGAGACGTGAATTAACATGAAAGTAAAATTTAAATAAATCAATTAAGAATAAACTGTATGCATGCGATGGACTTTAAAACAAATTATTCTTGTTCGAAGAATGGGGCGAAGCATACTTTTACTTGACCTTTTGGAGAAGACAGGTCATATTTCACATTTAGTAACAATGCCTTGTTTGCAGAGATTTTTTTTCAAAAATAAATTACATTATTCCGATATTCAGGTTGCCAAATACCAATTCCTTTAGTGAAAAATCTTAAATTAAGATGCCCTTGAAATCTTAACTTATTTATGTTTATTTTTTGGTTAATAGTTGGAATAATGGGAAACAGGATGTATTCAAAAATCTGAAAACATTGCTTGCGTTCGTATAATTTACAGCTTGTTATTGAAAGGGACAATTCGAATATATGAACAACATTTTGTCCTATCCTTTACAACACAAGGAAGAAAAAACATATTGGAAATTTGGTTTATGGCTGTTACTACCCTGATTTAAAGAATGCATTTAATTTTCTTCCGGTTTAAAACTGTTCAAGGATTCAGTAAGAGATTTTGTGTTTCAGGTTTTAAGATTATAAAATAAAAACATAGAGAACAATTCTTGATTAACCATTTTAGAAGTTTTCTCGGTAAATAAATCTAAGAATTATACCATTCGGCTTCTGTACCTACGTATGTTACATCAACAAAAAAAATGCAGGTTTTGTTATGTTGATTAAATCCTAAACAAATATTAAATTGTGCATCGGCGCACATTATAACAGCATTAATATCAATGAACACAACATCATTGTTGATTTGTGTATTCAACATTCATGTCATGGGACATTAAAGATTAAGGAACTATCATATTTTCATTACTCTATTGTGCCATTACTGTGTATTCAACAAAATGGCAATTCGATAGAAAGGATCTGTAGTGTAACCATAAATGCACTGAATTAGAGGATGTAAATATTTACATACAATGTATCTCATTCATGAAAACCTTTTACATATTTGCATACATTTAGGAGAATATTGCGTATAAAAAAATCATTAAAATATTGTATATGGAGACTGAAATAATTTTAAAGTGTAATTGTCAGTTGCGTATTTTGTTTTTGCGAGTATGCATTGTAAGTGATTTAAAAAAAATCACAAAAAAACAATAAACTTTTTCTTGCCATTTACTGATGATTTCAGAAACAATCAAATATTGATTTAACCTTTTTTCTTTATATTGTTTATCACAACCAATCTGGCAGTTAACGTTATTAAAGTCAAAATTGAATATTTGAATATTTCATGCCAATCTCTTTATCCTATTGACAGCCTATGTCAATATGTATCCAAAGGAAGATTTCATAAGAAGATCGGACAAGAAATTATCTGGCTCTCTAATGATCAGGAAGTTCAGTGACCGGATTTGTACGCCATCCTGCGCAAGTGCAGTACGGTTTATAAATATTGACGACGTTTGGTCATTCCTGTATGATCCCTTAAAAATATGCATAGGAAAGAAATACGATGCCGATAAGCCCGCGGTTTCCTCAAATCCGGAAGATGTTTGTTTCCCAACAGAAGCCGAATAAGACCGCCTACACACACACCCTCTGACAGTTATCTTGTATGTGGTCGACCCTGGAGCGTCACTTCTTTCCACTTGAAACTGACAATCGTTGAATTTGAAGTCATTTTGTTGAACACTTTGTACAAAAGGATCGAAGTCGATATCAAGGCTTTGTGACCCAAACGTCAACATAACCGGTGGCAGGAAGAGTTCCGAAGCCCCGGTTGTTATTTTTGCTTCGTAAAGAGCAGGGGATACGTCATCGCCCATGGACACTGTTTAAAGAAATAATAACCACATTTCCATTCATGTTAATCAATAATAATTTTAACACTTAGTCACTATTCTGTATGAGACATACTCGTTTTTGAGAGAGAGAGAGAGAGAGAGAGAGAGAGAGAGAGAGAGAGAGAGAGAGAGAGAGATTATACATTGTTTCCAATCTGAAGTGTTTCGTAAAGCTTTGTAATGAATATCGGTTTTCGATTCATGCAGGTCCATAACCGTCCCTTTTGAAGCTTCGATAATGGCAGTATAGGTTTGAGTGTCTTCGTCTTTGAACTTTTGGATCCGATTTATTTTGAATCCCGTGAACCCCATTTGTCTAACCATAGTCCATTCCTCCTATAGATAAAAAAAATGTTTAAAATATTACTATTTTACTTAATAATAAATTATATACCTATTGAAAATTAATTTTTGTCTAATTTCATTTTTTTGTAAATCATTTCTTTATCCTCTAGTGTATAAAATAAGCTGTATTATTGATCACAGCAGAATAGACGATTTTAAAAAATAAAAAAAAAATATGGTTTTGGTTATGAGTATATTACACGCACTTACCTCAGGATCCATGCAAATAACACACGAAAGCGTGTTAATTGCAACGGTAATGAAACACATGAACAATACAGTAGATTTAATCCTCATCTTGTAGCTTCTAGTGGAATGCAGTCACAATCAAACCACGAAATAAAGGCAGTGCTATTTATGTTAGTAATACTTTGCTGAATATCTAAATTACTAGTTATGTATACACATTTTTGTAGATTTATAGTTGCAATTGCTAAATGTTTGTATTTTAATTGCAATTTTGTAAGCAATGGAAAATTGGAAATTTCAAACGATAATTAACGAAACATTTCATTTCATGTCGTTTGACCTTTATGCAAACCAGAAACGGTGATCTCATTTTAAAACTGACATTTCACAATTCGAATAACGAGCTAGATGAACATTGTACATGACTCAACGTGTAGCAAAATGCAGAACGAAATCAACTTTTGTAACCTATCTAGGGTGATTTCTTTCTATATTTGTTTCAGGGTTTAGGTCAAACAATAAGAACTCTACCTGTCTCTCTAAGATAAAATTGACAAAAGACGAAAACACAATTTATAATCCGTATCTATCTAGATAGATAATCAATTTTCGCTCGTGCTGGAGCTTCTTCATTCTCGAAGAGATAAAATACTGAAAAATACTGAATTTATGAATTCAGTTCGTCGCACGATTTCGATTCGTGTGGCATTTATATCAATAAAAATAAGTGTTTTAGGGTTAAGTGGAAAATAATAAAATGATGAATAGCTATTTCACACTTACAGAACATAAGAAAACACAGTATTATCATGTTTACTATAAACCTTCCAAGCTATAGACAATATAAAAAACCTCGCAATTCGCTACTTGATAAGTGTAAATAGATATATGCTCTCTTGTAAATGATGTTCTATAAATCAGGTTGAAGATTGGTATCCTGCTTTGTTGCACCGTAAAAAATTTAATTCATATAGAAGTCATTAAAAGTGGATGTGAAGAAAATATGTGTTCAGATAAAAATTGTATCCGTTTCTTTTATTTGTTTTAATTATCAAATTAATCACCCAAAATATTAAAATATTTACACAGAGCATGTTCACTAAGCTTCTAGAATATGTAGGGCTGATTTAGGAGTTACAATTATTTCATTTTTGCATGACATTTTTATAATATCAATTTTCTACAGGTGCATTAAGGCTGATGTATCAGACCGTGCATGCTGCATAATTTGTAATAAATATTTGCTCGGTTATTCATAGTCCCTGAAGAAATTATCAACAGCATGTGCAATAGTTGTAGACACGTATTGACAAGTATAATTGTTTATGCATATCGTATGCATTGGTTTGTGAACTCTTTTATTTAGAGCCTGTCTTAAGTTTTGAGTGGACCTTTTGCTTAGAAAATATATAACATGTAATTTAAGCTTGATAAACTCAATGATGAAACCAAGGGAACAATGTGTAAAACAAATGTGTTTTAAACAGGAACTTTAACAGTAGAATCAATTCGAAGGAGATGTTTAAGGAATGCTAGGGGGTTTTATGCAAACAAAACCAAGGCCAATATACTACAGTATTTACCGCTCTTTTTTTAAAACTAGAATTAAAAGTTGTTAATAATATGCATGAATAGAATGGAACAATCACAAAATGAGTTGTTAGACAAAATGAAAAGAGACATCAAATCTTTGCAAACAGAAAAAGAAGACATTGGGAACAGGATTGAATTGTTGATCTGCAATGCCGCTCCATGAAATACAATTTTGTGTCTACGGGGCTAGGTTTGGAAACAAAAGAAGAGGTTACGAAGAGCAAATTGCGGGACTACATATATTTTGAACTAAGAGTTGACTGGAAAGTGGAGTTCTGTAACGTGCATCGGTTCGGTCGATCTCAACAGAACAAAATCAGACCTATCGTAGCGAAATTCCGGTGTAAAATTGACCGATAGTCCTAGAAAGAGCTGATAAATTAAAAGGAAGTATGTTATTCTTCTATCGAAAAAAATCGAGGGACGTATCAATTCATTTTGTTATTTAAGAAATGAAGATAATTTTTCTATTGATCGACGTATCAAAGAAAAAATGACAGGAAAATTTCATTAAATTGCGTAGCGCATTTGTGAAAAAGTTTCCCGGTCAATATTTTCTTTGATACGGCGATCAGTAGAAAAATTATTATCTTCATTTCTTATCATTTAATAAAACATTTTCAAATCATAAAATGTGAAGTGCCATTGATCAAAAATTTAAATTATGTAAGTGAAGCGGCGCGTATGAATACAAAACAACAAAAGCAACAATATTCAAAATGGATGCACCTTCAGCTGATGCAGAGCTATTGAGCTGAATTTAATGGAATAAACACAAATAATGAGTTAAAATCTGAACCGGCTCAGATGAACCGCAAATTTGAACAGTGTAGAGGCTAGAGGCCAATATGTTCGCTATAATTAATCCTAGAATTGGAACAGCCAGCCTCGTCATAAATGTTGATCGTTGATCCCAGGCAGACGAAATCGTGAGAAGACGCTTAATTTTCTATTTCGTGAATTAAATAATGTGTTTTGTTTATTTTTGAAGTTTTAACACTTATTTGTTATGTTTATAAAAGTGTATATTGCATTTTTTGCTGACAATTAAACAGACACAACTTTAAATTTTGTTGACATTGTTTATATGGGAAATTCCCGTTCTATAAATAGTGTTAGATCATAGCAGATCCAGCAAAAATTTTATTGATGCAGGTATCAAAGAAATGTTTAGACCAATCAGAAGCGTCAATATCTCATCAAACGAATAAATATTAAATGATCACTACAGTAAGACTCGTTTAGTGAGATCACGGATGTAGCGAATTCTCGGATATAGCGAAGTTTTTAAGTCCTCCGTTAAATTCTTACGCGGGTATGATAAGGCAACTCTCAGCGATCGATGGAGTAATAATTCTTCTGATAGATAGGACGTCACAATAAGCAGTACAATGTCATATTTTAATCAGAAATATGTATATTTTAACTTTATCTCTGGTTTAAATTATAAAAACTAAGGGCGTAAAATGTCACTAGAAACTGTTTTAATTGAATATAGCTTCAATTCCTCTGTATCACGTAAAAATACGCGGCTATGTTAAGGCTGCCCTAAGCTAAATATATATAGAAAAATGATACTATTTTAATTATCGAAAAATGCTTTAACCGAGTGAGTTTCTTTAAACTTTTATTACATAAGTTAACAGTGGCATCCAACACTATATTTGATGTATTTTTGTGACGTCATATATTTTTCTTAGGCACGTGACGGGTGTATTCTAACGCGGTAAATAATCTGTAAAAATCGCATCGGCACAAGTGAATAATGACATTAAATCAAAAATATTTTTATGAAAAATCCTTCGATAAGTAATGTATTTTGCAGTTCTTGCTGGGGGTTCATATAGATATTTCGTTTATTTGAAATGTTGTGAAAACATTTCGCACCGCCATCGAAATTAGGCACATTTTTACCTTTTAGGCTCGATTTACACAAAATCGGGTCAATCGGTAGGTTTCCCCCAGCAAGATTCACAGTGGTACTTATTTTCTCTCCCGATTTCACGTAAAATATACTAAGATTGTTTTTATCTTTCACTTGTGCCAAACCGTTTTTTATATGCACATACATATCACTATTCATTAGATTACACGTAGCAGGGGGAGTCTCAAAACCATTAGTTTATGAATAGTTATTTACCTATTACGAAGCTTTAAAACTGTTGATTTTTTTATACTCCATATCGGTGATATTGAATTTAGTATCACTAGTATTTACAACAGTGTCTATGTAAAGGAATGAAGCGGTTTTATTATGCTTAATGAATATCACTTATTACGTTACGATACATTCCCTAAGAACGATCGAAAGGAATGCAGATCGTGACGTCAAAGTTAACTATGACGTCATATCTTATGAAGTACAGACAAGTGACTTTCTACATATCGCTGTGAAATTAATCGGGCAGCCTTAACATAGCCGCGTACCATTAATGACGCTACAAGCATGTTTAATAGAGAAGATCAGTGTCGGGAGACAAATCATCGGAATGTAGTGTAAACAATGCCAAAATAAGACTTATTAAATACAGGTACCTAAGATTTAGATGAGTGTCAGTTAGGATATAATCAGGATAATACAGGCATGCATGGATATTTTATTTTATCAGCAAGTGTTAAAATGTAAGCAGATACTGTAGAAACATATATTTTCGTTGGGTCAAAATATTTCGTTGTTTTTAAACCAAACGAGGTTTCGTTGGCATTTAATTTCGTCATATCGTAATCTTTTTGTATTCATTAATACCAGGGTTAAAAATTCGTCATGGATTTAATTTCGTTGATTTATATTGCCAACGAAAATAACGAAATTAAATCCTCAACGAATATTTCTGCTTCTACAGTAGACCTTTTTTCATGGCTTGATCGGCCTTCCTCTGTCAGTGTGTACAAAAAAGGCAAAAGTGTAACAATACCCCGACTATTATGAAAGATGAATTTGGTAAATATCGAATTGTATGACCTAAAATACTTGGAAAGTGCTGCTAGAATCCTGTGCTTCGTTGTTGTTAATGAAAAATATGTAGAAATTTCAATGAAATTGAAGAACTTGGGGGGGGGGGGGGGTCCGATAAATAATGACAATAGTTATTTTATGCGATTAACAATATGATTCTAGCAGTAATACTAATAAACATGAACTAGTTGCCGAACGAATTATCGTATCATACATACAAATGAACGTCGCGGTAGTGTTACATTTTTTGATTTTTTGTTACGGTAAAAAGTGATCTATTTCATCACTGTCACGTGATACCATGGAATGTCAGCTTCAACAAACGAGTCGGTTCAGAAGTAGAAAAATAATAACTTGGTGAACACATTCACTTAGTATTAATATTCAACACCATTTTCATAAAAATAAACAGTTTTTAAATTGATCATAATTTTGACGGTCACTAAACTCGGAATTGCCTTAACCTGCCCGCGTATTAAATCATTTCAAATTTTACGGTTATAACGAATTCTAATGTCACGAATTTACGGATATAGCGAACTGGTTTTGAGTCCCGTAGAGGTAAGTAATAACGAATTTTAATTTATAATGGATTTTTTTTTGTTTAAATTAAAAAGTAGGGACTACCATTTGACATTATATTGTTAATTCATTTTTATATAAGTTTTTCAATATTAACAATTCGATTATTAAAGTATCAAAGTCATGTATTTTAATTTTAAGCCTCAATTAGCAAAATTATAGTCTGGTGAAAGAAAACATGTATATAGTGAATTCGTTATAATAACGAATTCGCTGTACGGATATAACGACTAACGGATATAACAAAGTTAATCCATAGGTCCCCAGGACTTCGCTGTAACCGAGTTTTGCTGTATAATGTTTCAAATGTGTCAAGACTTAATAAACTGCCAAACGTAAACATGTAGGCGACAGATAATGTCAAACGTATACGCACCAGATAATGTTAAATGTGTATGAAGAAATTACAGTCAAAAATATAAGCAGCAAATACAATTGGTGATCATAGAATTAAACACATTTTAGAAAAATTAGCATAATGTGTCAAAATCATGTAGCTTCAATATCTGCATGTTAAAAGAATATAGAAAATAAAATGTGAAATGCATTGTATAAGTGTATTCGTTTAAACAGAACTTATATTGCATATTTTAAAAAACTATTATAATAAAATAACACAATCAACGCTTTATTCATAACATTACTGTTAACAAACTTTTATTCGCGTGCGAGAAATTCCCGCGAGGTTAGCGAGAGCCTTGTCGTGGCGATTATTTCTCGCGCAAACCAGTCCTTTTCATTTGGTCGTTTTAACAACACAGATCTCGATAAGGATAGGATGCGAACATTAGTCGTCGCAAATAAATGTTGGTTTACAGTGTAAGATTTTGTCAAATCAGGAAACCATTTGGCTCATAAAACAACAACAGAAACATAAACCAGACAACTGGGCACATAAACCAAACTGGAGCCTACTCTGAACTTAATGCAGGAAAATATAGCTAGAGGGGAAACAACCGATACTGAAAAACAGAACTCATGCAGCAAGACAACCACAACAACATGAAATGTATTAGGGATGAAAGGACAGTAAAAACAACTGAACGCAAGGATAGCTACATAATCATAAACTATGTTGGAAATGTGGCTACTAAGTGAGATAATACGTTTGTTTTAAGCACCATAATACCATAAATTCATAAGCACATTGCAGAATGTACGTTGAAGCATCCTTATTTAGTTTAGATTCAAAATTGTGAAAATCGTGACCCCCGGGGGTTGGGTTGGGCCACAATCAGGGGTCAAATAGGAATATAAAAATTAAAAATTTTAAATTTGTTTTCTCAGAAACTAATCAACAAGGAAAGCTGAATCTTGTTTTAAAGAATCTTCAGATAGTGAAGATTCAAAGTTGTGAAAATCATGACCCCCGGGGAAGGGTGGGGCCATAATGGAAGTCAAATTTTTATATAGCAATAGATAGAGATAATATTTAAAAATATTCTTCTCAAAAACTGATCAGCATGGAAAGCTGAAACTTACGTGGAAGCATCCTCGGGTAGTATAAATTCAAATTTGTGAGAATCATGATTCTTGGGACCGAAATGTGGGGTAGAATTTTTATAAGGTAATATATAGAGTACATTTTTAAAAATCTTTTTCTCAAAAACAAATCAGCCAGGAAGGCTTAAACTTACATAAAAGCTTCCTCAGGAAGTGTAGGTTCTAAATTGTGAAAATCATGACCCCCAGTGGTAGGGTGAAGCCACAATGGGGGTAGATATTTACACAGGAATGTATAGAGTAAATCTGTAAAATTCTTCTTCAAGGAAACTTATCAGCCAGGAAAGCTGAATCAAGTACGGAAGCATTTACAGGTAGGGTAGATGTAACAATTCATGATCCTTGAAGGTAGGGCGAGGCCGCATTGGGAGGTTGATTTTTTACATAGGAATCTATACAGAAAATTATTCAGAAATCTTCCTCTAAAAAACCGATACGCCAGAAAAGCAGACACATGTTTGAATGCATCCTCAGGTAGAGACTGGGTTAATTTGAGTTTTATTAAATCATGATCCCCAAGGTAGGATGGGGTCACAACGGGGGAGGGGGAACAAATTTTTACATAGGAAAATTTTGAGAAAAATCTTTATACATCTAAGTCTCAAAAACCATTTACATAGAAGAGCTGTAACTTTAGTGAAAGCAACTTTAGGTAGTGTAGTTCAAATTCGTAAGAATCAAAATCTTGTAGAGTGAGGCTACATTAAAGATCCGATTTTACAGAGAAAACATTTCAATAACCAAAAACTATATTGTTTTTCTTAAATGCTATTATTTTGACAAATTGTCGATTCTTTAAAATTGTTTAGATTTTTGACTCTGGGCGATTCTTGGGCCTCACAAGGGGTTCAGAGTTTGATGTAGGTGCACGTGTATATCTCATGTATAAACAATTTTTAAAAATCTTGTGGAGAACTGCTATGCTTAACATATGATATGACCATTGCCTATAAAATCATTCTGTTAGAAAAGGGACTTGATTATAAACATAAGAATATCCAAAAGAAAAAATTGATTTTTTATTTATACATGATCTACATATATCATACTTCATTGTCCAGATTTTTTTATATTATAACTCAATTAAGCTGATTTTATAATGCTTATTGTTGCTCAGGTGAGCAATGTGGCCCATGGGCCTCTTGTTTCAGTTTGATATTTTTCAAGGACTCAGTAAGACATTTCATGTTTCAGGTTTTAAGATTATAAAATGAGAACATAGAAAGCCTTTCTTCATTCAACGACTTTAGAGGTTTCCTCGGGAATAAATCTATTTGAGAAATATATTTCATTCGACTTACTTGCGTATAAATGTTATCATAACAAAAATTGCAGATTTTGTTAAGTTGAAAAATACCAAACAAATCGTGCTTTGATTAGAATTAATATCAATGAACTCAACATGAATGTTAGGATCTTCAAGTTGTTTGTGTTTCATAAGAAACTAAAGATATGTATCATATTTTCATTACTCTATTGTGCAATTACTGTGTATTAAAAAATGGCAACACGTTAGAAAGGATATGTAGAGACTGCTTCAATAAACATAAATATTAACATAAATTATATCTCATACACGAAACCGTTGACATATTTTACGTATATATTTGGAAGAATATTGCTTATGAAAAAAAAATTTCATTGAGATAATGTATATGTAAACTAAAATAATTTTAAAAATGCGAATATCAGTTGTGTATTTTGTTATTGAAATGTTGGCATAAAGGGCAAAAACAAACTGGCAGATAAGTGGGCCAGAGATACATATATAGTTATGAATCAGCCCCAATCTGACATCCCAGTGTTTCAGGTTAGAAAAGAGTTTGGGAATGAAAAAACTAAGACATTGCATAGAAATATGCTACTCCCCATTTCCTATATTCCCAAATTATCTGACCAGAGTAAACCTAGCCCAACTTTGCCGAAACACAGTAATCAATCTAAAGCTTGTCAACAACTAGAGAACCTCACAAGCAAATCTTCTAGGGTTGGTGATATTGCTTCTCTTCAATCTAGTTCTGAGTCTGAGTCAGAGGATTCAGATTCTGGATCATCTGATGGTGGTAATGTTTATATTATACCCCAGAGACGGGTAAATGCTGAACCAGGTGTTGATAGGTATTCACCCCTTAGTTCTATTATTCTCAAAATCAGAACTATTCCAGTACTCCTAGATCCATATTAGATGCAGGTAATTCTTACAGTCCTTCTACGATGAATCCTAATGTGTCTGTTCACTCTCCTTCTGTAAGAGAATCACCAATTCTCCGAAGGTCTACCAGACAGATTAGGCCACCAAATAGGTATGGTGAGTGGGTGAGTCATCAAATAACTCCTGTTTATTTTGTGTAGTGTATTCAGGGGAGATTGTCACATACAGTTTGATTTCAGTTTTATAAAGTCTGATTTCAGGTGTAACGTTGATCATATTGCGTGTAGTTTGTTGTTGTTATAAATTGTGATTCAATGATTTATTGTATAAAATGTCAGGAGCCTTTTTCCTTAGCAGGGGAGATTGTCACATTTCATATTAATTTATTTATTCAATGTTCATCTGCGCGCATTGCTGATAGAACGCATTCCTGTATGAATGAATGAGTGCATGTGTGAATGTTGTGATAAGTAACGTGGTTTTTCCATTTTTAGGATTTAGTGACCAGGTACATGTATACATGTCTCATTGACCAATGACAGACGACTTTTAGCTCATTAATATGCATGTTTTACTAACTTCTCTCACTATATAAGCACAAGTCCCGCCAAATCCAGTACCCACAGATTCTACTCTTTACGGGTAACATCATATTCAGTGATATTGTCGGTAAATCACCGGTATTATAATTGGGAAAACCATTGTGTTTGTAATTTAATTTAATATGTAGTACATGTAATTGTCTTTCGTCAACGTGTGTGTGTGTTGTGTTGTGAATGTGTTTTCTGTGTTTTCTAGGTTTCTTTTCATATATAATATAAAAGCAAAGTACGAACCCAGAGATTTCGTTTTTATTTAACGACCCTGTGACACGAGTATGCTTAGAAAGTAATTTGCAAAAATATTTCGAAAGAAAATATACATGTAACACAAAAATTGGCAAACAAAAGCGTTGTTCATCATTTATTGATGATTCCAGAAACAGTCAAATATTGATTTACAAATGTTATCTTATTTTTCTTTATTGTTTATCAGAACCAATAAACACTGGGAGCCAAGGTTATTAAAAGTCAAAATTGGATATTTGAATATTACATGCAAATCCTTAAACCTTTGTTACAGCTTATGTCAATAAGTACCCAAAGATAGATTGCGTAAGAAGATCGGAAAAGTTATCCGGGTCTCTGATGATCAAGAATTTCAGTGACTGAATTTTTACACCATCTTGTGCAAGTGCAGTGCGGTTGATGAATATTGACGAAGTTTGGTCCTTGTTCGATCCTTCGTACAAATGAAAAGGAAAGAAATACAATGCCGATACGCCTGCTGTTTCCTGAAATCCAGAAGAGGTTTGTTTCCCAACAGAAGCCGAAAAAGACCGCCTACACACACACCCTCTGACAATTATCTTGTATTTGGTCCAACCTGGACCGTCCATTCTTTCCACTTGAAACTGACAATCGTTGAATTTGAAGTCATTTTGTTCAACACTTCGTACAAAAGGACTGAAGTCGATATCCAGGCTTTGTGGTCCATAGGTAAGCGAAATCCACAGTAAAAGGCGCTCAGAGGCTTCCATTGTTATTTTTGCTTCGTAAAGAGCAGAAGATTGGTCATCGCCAATGGACACTGTATAAAAAGAATACACCTATTACTATTTGAAATAATTAATCATAACATTTATTAGTATTATTTTATTTGGTGACAAACTTTTTATTTTATTTCCAGAGAGAGAGAGAGAGAGAGTGAGATAGAGAGAGATGATTTTAAAATACATTGTCTCCACTCTGAAGTGTTCCGTAAAATGTTGTAATGAATGTCGGTTTTTGAGTCATGCAGGTCCATTTTAGTTCCTTTCGGAGCTTCGATAATGGTAGTATAGGTTTGAGTTTCTTCGTCTTCAAACTTTTGGACCCGATTAATTTTGAATCCAGTGAACCCCATCTGTCTAACCAAAGTCCACTCCTCCTGTAAATGACAAAGAATGTGTGTGTGTATATATATATATATATATATATATATATATATATATAGATATTCATAAAATTTCCCAACGTAACAACAGATAAATCAGCACAGTTTAAATAATTTAACAATAATAAATATCCAGAATAAAATCACAAATTGATCCTATTTACTGCAAACGTTTTCGCCATTCCTGGCTCTTCAGGCAGTTATGTACAAATGATTTATATGTAACGTAGTAACGTTAATAAGCAAATGTTCATTGTGACGTCACAATAACGTTTAAGTAGGGAACGTTAAAGTCACAGAGCAAAAAGGCGTCAAAATAATAATAATAGCAAATATTACAAATGATTCAACAATCTCATATGCATATTATACATTTTTCACCAAATGCGATTAAGTTTTGGTTTAAATAATTTAATAAATTAGTCTTCCTTGGCTAAGCGCAGTATTTCATTTTCATTTAGAAGTTTATAAAATGGGAATAATTTAAAATTTCCCTGGCCGCATTCAGCAAAATGTTCACGACATGGAGTATTACGAGTACTCGGGTCTTGAATCTGTTGCTTGTGGACATGAACACGCGCGTTTAGTTTCCCCGTCTGCCCAATATAAAATTCTTTGCTTGTTGGGCAAATAGCACAATAAATTACATTTTCCAATTTACAGTTCACCGACGAATTGGCGCGAATTTCCGTCCGGTATTTTAGTAGAATTGTATTTCCTTTGTCTATGTAGGCACATGTACTACATCTCGAGTCGTCATTTGTCTGTCTGAAAAGCCCGGAATGGCGAAAACGTTTGCAGTGAAAAGAATAAATTTGTGATTTTATCCTGAATAATTTTAATATTAATGAATTATTATTATTAAATTAGATAGATAGATACAAATGTAGATAGATAGATAAAAAGTAAAAAATGAAAACACGAAAAAACTTTATTTAACGTTTTTCGTGTTTTCTTTTTTTTTTACTTTTTATCTATATAACTCGCGGACCACTGTAGATTTTATTGCGTTTTAATATATATATATATATATATATATATATATATATATATATATATATATATATATATATATATATATATATATATATATATATATATATAATTATATAATATATATATAATATTATATATTTTTTTACATTTATTGTAGAAAAATTCAATTTAATTTTGATCATTGCAGAAGAGAGTATATAAACAAATTAAGTATGATTTGTAGATAAGTTTATTATTTACCTCAGGATCTGTGCAAATAACACGCACTAATGTATTAATTGCAAAGAAATAAACAACCAAGAACAACACTGTGGATTTAATCCTCATCTTTTAGCTTCTGGTGAAATGCAGTCACAATAAAACCACAGAATAAAATCAACGGTATTTATATCGTTTGTGTAACAATATGCCATATGTCTGATTTACTTGATACTATTTACGCATAAATCTGTAGCTTTTAAAGTTGTTACTGGTAAAAGTTTGCAATATATGGCAATTTTGTACGCAATGAATAATCGGAAATTTCAAACGATAATTAAGAATACTTATTTCATTTTGTTTGACCTTTAAGCCTACCAGGAGTGGTGAACTCGTTTTAAACTGTCATTTTGCAAAATTAATACGCTAACATAAGTAACATGCATCATGCATGTAGTAGGATTTGCAGAACGAAATCAACTTTTGTAACCCAGCTGGTGTACGCGATTTCTCTGGGTAAAGTCAAACAAAAAGAACCGTCTTTCTAATGGTGAAACTGACTAAAAACAAAAACATTCTCTAATTTGCGAATACTCGTCCATTCTGCATTTCTTATTGTTGTCGAGGAGGTAAAACACTGAATTTATTGTTTCATTTCAGCGCACGATGAATATAGTTGTATATCATTTTCCTATTCGTGTGGTAACCTTATAAAAGTTAAGTAGAATAGATAAAAATGAATTACTTTTTTAAAGATTTTCAGATCTAAAACAGATTGTAAGATAGTATTACGAAGTTTACAACAGAACTTTCAAGCCATAGACAATATTTTAAACCGCGCAATCTGCTGTCTCATGAGTGTACCTAGATTAACTCGCTTCTCCTGCATTGTAAGAAATAAAATTCATTGAGAAGCGCATTGCAGTTGGGTGTGAGGAAAATTCGTATTTAGATAAAAATAAAATGTTTTTTTTTGTTTTTTTTATCATAAAATTGTTGTTTTGTCGACCTCACTGCATGTTTGAGGAATAGTCGGTCTATGCAAGTCTAAGACTATTCAACCAGATGTTAATTATAACCAAACTACCGCTACAACAGCTTTGCTTAAAATTTCAGTACGTTTTGTAGATCACGAACGAATGATGGTGGTGTCAATTTCAAGAAGTTTTTAAGAGAACTTTATCAAGCTGTATTAAGTACCAGCGATAGTCATATTATATTCTCCTTAAAAATTCTAAATATGTGCATGTTAAACTCACTTGAAAAAAAATATTGATCCCTTATGTTATAGATACCTACATGTTCATTGCTTTTTATCAAATATTGCGCAATAACCTCTCTAAAACGCTATCACATCTATATATATATATATATAATGTAATAAGTATGTAAAAACAGAATATTTCTTGGATTTTAGTTTACAATATTTTAATGAGATATTTTAAGATACTGTATCATAAAACATGAATAATAACTATCAGATTTGGATGTATATATTTTCATAATAAAAATATAAAATTCCGAAACACATCTTTAGCAGAGAACTTTTACAAGGATATACAAAACTCATATTTAATATCAATTAAAAGAACACTTGCATCCATAATATCAATACCCCGGATATTAAAATAAAACATTTCTCAAAAATTAAACTCTCTCTCTCTCTCTCTTTATATATATATATATTCATAATAAAACTATAAACTTCCGAAACACATCTTGAGCAGAGATCTATTACAAGGATATACAAAACTCATATTTAATATCAATTAAAAGAACACTTGCATCCATAATATCAATACCCCGGATATTAAAACACATATTTCTCAAAAATTAAACTCTCTCTCTCTCTCTCTCTCTCTCTATATATATATATATATATACAAGTTTTTCTCAGTATATTAGCTTTACATGTAAAAGTGACAAAGAAAACAGAACTCTTGTCGACTTGTAATAGAAAGAGTGATTAAATTGACTACAGATGAAGTCATTCAGAAATGAGTATCGGTCTGCACTTGCTGTCCGGCGTTGCGGTACTGGTGCTGCCCTCTGTCGGTTGTTCCCTGTTGGTCCTCTGTACCTTCCAGTGCTTCCTCTTCCTCGGTTATCGGGCGTTCATAGTCGCTGAAAGAAAATACCAAAAGCATGTGCAATAGTTGTAGACACGTTTTGGCAAGTATGATTGTTTTATGCATATCGTATGCATTAGTTTGTGAACTCTTTTATTTAGAACCTGTCGTGAGTTTTGAGTCGATCTTTTGCTTACTAGAAAATTCCTAAAATGTAATGTAACAAAAAATGAGAAACTCAATGACGAAATCAAGGAAACAACAAGTTAATCTATTTTACACTGGTACTTTCACAACAGAATTATATTAAAAGAGGTATATAAGGAATAAAGTAGGTTTAATGCAAACAAATCCAATGCCAATCTCCTACAGTATTCAACGTCTATTTGTTTTTTACCCAAAATTAGAATTTAAATGTGTTTATTATTTGTAATGAAATAAAGACATGATATTTACTGGTTGCCTATTTCCTGGTACTCCGAATCGTTTGCCAGTGGGGTATAGGGTTGCTCTGTCGGATTATTAGCCTGATCTGCATTTAAATGGGTGTAGGGTGACATAGGAGCAGCGGTAATATTTGTCATGGAGACGGAAGGTTCCACGTGTTCATTCTTTTCCTCGCTTTCTTTCGTTCTGAATATGCAAATTTAATTGATAAACTGATATTTAACAAACTGAGTATGCATATCATTTGTGAGCATGATAAATCCCTCGATTATTCTTTTTTAAAAGCAAAATTTAAAAAACACTTTCATGTTTCAAGACAAAAAATGGATATCTTAAAAAGTTTTAAGTCAACTTCATAATGATTTATTGATACTAGATTTGTTTTAATATTTACCTTTTTTGATTTCTGATAAAGTAGGCAACGATGAAAAATATGACACCAATCAGAATGACGACCAGCAGTGCGGTTATCACTAGCCCGACTATGAGAGCATCTGAACTAGAGGTAGGGGTCTCTGAAATGTAAGGTCATACCTCATGCGTATATTCCTTGGGGGTAAAAAGAGAAATTATATGCTGAAAAACAATTTAAATATATAATGATATGCAACGTTTGTTAATCAGGTTAGATGTATATTTGTATTCGTTGAGTAATAGAAAAAAGACGGAGTACGAGAATTTTTAAACAACTGATGGCCGGTTAATCTTTATTCTTATAATACAGGAGGTTGTTTCAATACAATGCAAAATTCATACTGATTAAAAACAATAAAGAACTATATGTATATACATATATAAAAGTTTGAATGTTAAACATCCGGTTTTTATTTTAATGAATCATTATTTAGAACGAAATTTCCTTTTAATTGTACATAGATATAAGGTGTATAATTATCTAGAATGTTCACAGGCAAAAAAAGGAAACAAACAGAAACAAGAGTGTATCCTAATCAATAGCCAAAAAATACCATTATTACATACGTATTACCCATTTATATCAATTCATCAATGAATTCGTATACCATTCTATTTGAAAATTAAAAATAAAACTATTTGCGCATGCTTGCATAGTAATATCACAAATTGTAGAATTGTTGTTCTTGAGAAGATTTTTAAACAATTCCCACATAAAATTCTAAGTTAACTTACAACCCCTTTAGGGACACTCGTGTTGTTCCGGGGGTCACCATTTTAACAAATACATTTGGAATTTACACTTTTTAAGGATGCTTGCATAGTAATCTCACAAATCATAGCAAAATGATTCATGAGAAGAAGATTCTTAAAAAACTGTCTCTATATATTATAATGTTAAACTTCGAATCCCTCCTCTTTTGGTACCAGTATAAGTCCGGGGGTCAAGTTTTTAACAATTAAGAATCTTAACTATAAATGTATTTACAAGCTTTGGTGTAAATATTGGCATTTATGAGGCGGGTCTCTTTAGAAGAAGATTATTAAAGACTCACAAGGTATTTTCACTGTTTGATAATTATCTTACTTTTAAAGTAGTCCGAGTATCGCACTACGTCATAATACGGATTTTACAATATTGGTTCGACTTTCACAAAGCGTTTTAGATACCCGGTATTGATTTTCCTCTACATCGCTGTTGTAAACAATGGCAATAAGAAGCAATTAGAACGGTAATATACGTATTTTATAAGAGATAGAAATGATTCATGTTGAGAAACTCGATTCTGTTAAAGTAAAATGAAAAACGAAGTTTCTGATTAACCAGGATCTCAGGTATGCTTATATCTTCTTTGTTTTGATGCCCCCCCCCCCCCCCCCCCCCTCGAAATTTTTTTTTTCTTTTACTAAAACCAGTTTAAGTTTAGAGACAGAAGCTTTTTCGAATTTAATCAATCGTCAATTAATTAATGTTTAAATGATATCTAACATTGTTGACAGATCTAGGTAGAAAACTGTAGCAAAATGTGATTTTTACGGATTTTTTCGTCAGGGTCTACTTGGTTTAGAGCTTACAGCGTGAAAAGTAATCCGTCAACATATAATTTATTTTACCAAATCTTTTTTCTAAGATGTCAATCTACAGAATAAACACCATGAATTTAAGTTTGAGTCCATAAAATAGTAAAAAAAGTACCAAACGCGATACTAGCATTGCATTTTTTGTATTCTATTTTGATACATCAGGTCCATAAAGCGTACTTGCTTACAAAAAATTGCGCAAAATTATTGATGAGATATAACTTAAATAAATATTTATACTCTATTTTTTATGTTCAGTTCTAATTTTTCCAAAATTGGTAATTATTTTTAGGAAAAACGAACGTCTGGCAAATTTAATTTTTGTCAATAATTTTCGCAAGGGGGTACACCCGTTTGAGAGGTGATAACAAACAAACTAGCATGTAAACATGCACATTTTCTTTTGTATATGTATTGCTAGAATGTATATTTATCATTTAAAGCTAAGCTTTTGATGATTGAGCCCATTTAGTGCCGAGTATAGGACAACCTTAAAACAGTTTCGTCCTTTTAAAAAAAATTATTTTGAATTCTCTTCCTAAAAGGATGATTTGTACCAAGTGATTATAGACAAGAAGTCAAAAATGCGAAAAGTTTGCGGACACACAGACAGACGGACGAACGACGAACAACAGGTGATCAGAAAAGCTTAGTACGTGAACCCTCGGTTCAACTGAGCAAAATAGCCGTCAATTTAACTTCCTTTTGGTAAACATTTTGTCAGCTGACAATTGGATGGAAAGTAAGTTAGGTTTTAATTCAGATCTGCTTACCGGTTGATGTAACTTGAACAGAGGGTGTGGTAGGAAGAACTAGATCCTCGTTTAGAACACAGGTAACAGCAATGGGCTCGTTGAAACTTTTATCTATTGAAATGTGAAAAAATCAAATTGCACAATGTATATGGCACAACTTATTTGTTGTATTGAAAAAACTACATTGAAATAGCGAAAAAACCACTTATACTTAAAAACATTTAAATTCAAACAAACAAGATGAAAAAAAAATTCTAAGAACGTAGTATATTAAAAAAAAAATAATTTATTTTGTAGTACATGTACAGAACAATCTCTTTTTTAAGGCAGTGTTATTTTCTATACGAATAATTACCTTGAAAAATTTGAATAGATTGGTGAAATGAGGTGTCCCCTGTTCTTCGGAGGTACGTCGAAGAAATTTCAAACACGCTGGAGTTACTAACAGAATACATTTTTGAGGAATGCGTTCTGGGACAGCGAACGGCAAAGATATCGTCATTTTGAGCGTTTTTCCTAATAGTGATTTCGGTAAAACAGTCGTAGAGAACCACATTGGAAGCAAACACCAGGTCTCCACTAAATTGGGGCTTCACTTCACAGTTACATGGTTGGTTTATCGCCATAAAATCCACGTTCACTATAGATCCAAGTTTTTCTTTGTTGTCGCACTCTGTCACTGACACGAGGGAAGCTGGAAGAAAAATGTTGTTTTTGATTTCTTAGTCATTTATGTGAAAACGGACATCAAATTACATGTAACACACTATGCAATGCTTTTCTTCTTCGTAGAAACTGTAAAATCACAGGTCTCTGATAGGAATGTCGAGTTGTTTCCCCAAATGAATGTAGTTTTAATTTAAACAATGCATTTGATAATAATACAACAATTGACGAGACTTAATTGTTCACAGCTATATTCTTATTCAGTTCCGTCAAACACAAGTACATGCATTTTGTTCGGTAGAATAATCTTCTTAATTTTAACATCGTGCTCCGAAATTCAATGTGCAAGTTTTGGTGATTTATCAAAGTTTTTGTTTGGGTTTTTTTCAAATGACAATACAGACTTATCCTTTTCTTCAATGTGTTTGTGTTGTCATTGTAGATATGATTCCGTGCACTAATTATTCTATCAAATGAAATTCTCTTCCCCCTGCCTCTTTCTTTCGGGTTTGCGTTAATTGGACAAATAAAAATGTCTTTCGATATATAAACTCTTCAAGTTCGTAATTAAATTTTTAGCATTTTTTTTGCTTTTTCTCTGGAAAATGCATGCTTGACTCTATAGTAGAGACTTCTGGGAATACTGTACCACTGTAGATAAACAACCATTTGATTTCCATTTTATCATCTTCACATGAAGTTTTGTGTGTTGTTGTAAATGTCAAAAATTAAAGTAACAGTAGCTTAGGTCTTATAATGCAAAGTTATTCTAAATATTACAATAAAGAGCTAGCTCTATCTTAACCATCTTCAAGCTCGGACAACAACCTCGGATATGATTCCGAAATTGCCAGAAATGTCCGAGAAGATACGATTGCCAATGGTTTTTGAAAATGTTCACCTCGATACTGAAATTACAGTAGACAAATAATGATTAAGGCACATTCAATGAGCTATGCCATTGTCCATGTGAAGCCCACTCTATTTTCACAATTCTAAGTTGAAACCCAACTCCAGCACAATTCCAGTACGTCACTGTGCCTTCGTATTGTTATTCAATTGATTTAGAAATTTAAACCAATGTTTTAAAAATCTGCTTCTGTGTTTTATGATGGCTACAGCGCCAGCTTGTTATGCATTAAGTGCATGTATTCCGATAAAAACTAAATCGGGTTCGTACCACAGATGCACTTACAAAAATTTGATCGGGATCAATATTCCGTGTTCATATCAGTTTAGGACATTATGTGTTTCAAAAGAAACACAACCCCAATCGACTTTCATTTTCATGGTTAACGTGATATAATTTGCATGTTCTAAATAAATAAATAAAAATACACGGTAAACGTAGTTTGTGTTATTTATAAGGAATAAATCCGGTCAAAATAATTTTTAACAGGGGTAATAAGCACGACAGAGGAAGTACGTATTATAATACGTGTATGCAATTTAACCAGCAAAAACTGTATTCATTCTAATGACACAATGATTAAGTTACAACTATATCTTACCTTTGACATTGAAACCCAGCAATAAAACTCCCCACAGGTTGAAAAAAATAACTTGACATGGCTTCATTTTCAATCCAGAGGCCTATACCAGGAAGGAAAAATAAACGGAGGAGCACTCATCCGTCCCAAGGGCAAGGTTGAAATTGTTACATTGAAAAGAACGTGAAAAGTGGGTATTTAAATTTGAAAACTCATATTACAGTACACTGATGCGTGAAGTTAAAATTAAGTTCAGGTTGTTTACAAAATCTTAGCATCGCGCAGGATCGATTTTATTTAGCATTGCCACTAATGAAATATATCTAAATGCTGACAATGCTTGTTTAATGATAGCGACTTTCTTTTTCAAATATGAATGGAAACCTTAGGCATGTCAGTGACAAGTACATGTACTTGCCTTTAAGTACTTTGATACTTCGGGGGTTTTTTTCTGTTTGTAACAAAACCCATTTTGTCTGTAAAAAAAACCCTACTACCATGAAAGTTAATTTGTATGTAATTAAAGATAAAAGCATATTTTTATCAGTTAAATAATCTTTCCAATGAGATCGAGTTGACACATTTTTTTTCAATACGCGGGGTGTTATTCATATTTATGGAAGTTAGAAAGCATCAGTGTCTCTAAAGTTCTACGAAGTAACTCATTTGACATGCATTTCCCTTTGTATACAACTTAAAACTTAAGATGAGTACAGTTGTTTTTAAATATAAATGAATTACAGTACATATTAAGTTTATAAACTTATCCTTGAATTCTGTTGCGATCTCGTGAATAAGTCGAGATCCCAAACTTTTAAAGATAAAATCTGTGAACTCCCTTCTTTTAACTATGTATAACTTGCTCAAATCTTTAAATGGTTGTATATTTCATTTCATTTGGGATTTTTCCTTATTAGCAACACTGAAGTAAGGCAACAAGCTGATATTAAGATATTTTAGACACAATTAAAAAATAGCCGGAAAGAAAAAAAACAAAAAAGTAATGTGACTATGCTTACAATTTGCATATTTCAAACTTTTTTCTCTAAAACCGCTGAGCTATTTGGAAGAAATCATTGAAAAATGGTAGTTGGATACAATATAAATGTTTTGAATTTTATTCTTTTATTTTTCCACGTTCATTTACCGCCACATTCTATTACCTGCTAATGTTGTACAGGACAAAGGTTAATTACAAAATTTAAAAAGCAGAAGTCTCCAAATTAACATATCAGTTCTAACTCTCAGAGTAAAAATGATTTCTAGAAAAGTGTTACTAAAGGAAGGATATACTCAAAGTAAATGAATAGGATAGGCGAACAATGAATGAATGAAAAACTAAAATGCACACATTTCATTGATTATGAACTTTAATTACTTTACCACATTCTGTCATTAACGAGATAAAACAAAAAACAGAGGACACAATCTCATCAACATGAACCCCAACTCCACCCTTCCGCCCTAATTATAGCAATAAACATGTATTAGTCAATTACAATTAAAATGTTATTTTCATGTATGTATAAAGAGGAAATTCAGTCTTTTTCATAATTTTATATTGTAAGTTTTTCACACCATCTTCCTTTACTCGCTTCATTCCTGTTTTGATCAATTTGAACCTGTAAAATGAAAAAGAAAGAATTAATTAAATAAAATATATGTCAATTATTGTTCGAGAATTGCCAATTAAAACGAGCTCGAGGAAAAAGTCATTGTGGTTTAAATCATTACTGAAATTCAAAGGCGCAAGTTTACTTTACTTTATCACGAGATATCTTTGATTCATATTTTGATTAATAACTCAATAATCATAAATACTTCAGGGTTCAAACGATGTCCATTCAAAAGTATGAAAATATTCTAAGGATTCTCTTTTAAAACGTCCCTCTAGATTATCTTAATTATCAGATTTTAGTACACGACTAAAAAAAGAAGGTTTTTGCATTGAAAAGTACCCGTATAATAACGTTCAAAAATTGTGCCAACCCTTACAGAACAGTGATGTTTGCTGCAGACTTGCTGCAAATTTGCAGCAAGTCTGCAGCAAACAAATTTGTTTGCAGGAAGAAATAAGTCATGTTCGCAGATGTTCGCAGCTAGCTGCAACCTTTCTGCGAACATTGCAGCTTTTTGCAGCAAGCTTGCTGCAAATTCGCAAAAACTTGCCTCTTCGCAGAAAGCTTGCAGGAAACCTCCACCATCAGAAATTGTTTGCAGGAAGCTTGCAGGAAACTTTAACAATCATATATTTTTCGCAAGAAGCTTGCAGGAAACTTCAACCATCAGAAATTGTTCGCAAGAAGCTTGCAGGAAACTTCAACCATCAGAAATTGTTCGCAAGAAGCTTGCAGGAAACTTTAACCATCAGAAATTGTTCGCAAGAAGATTGCTAGTATCTTCTTTACTGGGGTATTTCTGAAAGAAGCTTTCACAAAGATCAGGTTTATAAAGCTCATTGGGTGCTTGAATTTAAAAGCATAAACACTTTTAAGAATTTAAGTAATAGGTTTTATTAACCAAATCATGTCAACTGATACAAAACACATTCATAAGGCCTAGAAAAAAGTGGTTTTGCTTTCAAGCAGAAAAAATTAAGGTAGGTTTTTTCCCTTCAAAATGACACTGGCACATCAATTTGTGCTCACCTGAGATATAAAATCACTATCTAGTGATGAACAGTTTAAAAAAAAAACTATAGTTCAATGTTCAAAGAGTTTAAATTGTGATAAAAAACTAAGATTTCTTTACATTATTTTAAAATGGTCAGGGAAAAAACTTCACAATTTTAGCACAGACAAAAATTGAAATACATATTATCACTGAAACAACTTTAAATAAAATTACGGCATGTGCTATAAATTATGTTTATTTCCGGGAAGCAGAAACAAACATTTTTTCTAGGCCTAATGTTAAAAGTCACCTTATTAAAGAAATCTAAAGTAGAACAATTCTACTCTAGGTATTTATTCATAATACCTTCAAAATTTGTGAAAACACAAGTTTAAAACCTAATAATTATATATAAAAAAGTAAGTTTTGTAAACATATCAAAAGATATAAAATGAAGGTGAAATTAAATACTGGTTCAAACAACAGTTTAAACTGTTTTGATGACATTGATCCTGTTCTATGACTTACATGTGTACTAAGTAGTAAATGGAAAATAATTTGGAACCCTAGTTAAGTTCTAATAACAGAGTTTTGTACAAATACACGAATGCTGTGTGTTTTCAGTCAGATTCTACAACATTTGGGAAATTGCAAAGAAACATTTTCTCTTTGTTCAATTTGTCTGTCATACTCAAATATACAACAACATTCAAAATTTTTGACACATCTACAACTTGAATAGTATCTGTTTTCATTGCCAATTTGATATGCGATACATCAGCCTGTAAGAAGTTGTCCTCAATAATTGATTGTTCTTTACATTTTAATTCATGAACAATGGCAAACAATTCTGAATTACATAGACACAAGTCTTCAATACAATCGCAAGCTTTTGCCAATACATAACTCTCTATTTGACCATAGTGTATCCTTTTATCTACCATGTCAAAATAACTTACAGTAAATGTATTTCTCATATAAACCCTGGTGTATTCCATTGAATGTATTATTCTTCCTCTTAGTGATATTCTTTTATAAGTTAATAGCTTTACTGGTTTGAATTTGCATTCTTTAATAATTTTGCTGTATATATCATCTGTCAAAATAGCAGTTTTACTCATGCCAATAGGAAAAGATCCTGACGATGTCCCTACTACAGATTTAATACAATGGCGCTTATGAGTAAGTTTGTTTGCAAATTCTATAAGTCTCTGATCATCAAATTCTTCAATCATACTTGTCATATTCTGAAGTACATTTAAACCACACATAATTTGTAATTCAACATTTTGCGTACCATGGAATAGTTCCATCAACGTACCATTAATATTTTCAAATGGAAAGCACGAATAGACCCAAAGAGGGCCTAATTCGGTTACACATTGTGGTAAATGCAGCAGTGAATGCATATTTAAAGTAATGTATCTTTCCCCATACAAGGAAGGAAACATGTGCACAAAATAAGACAATAGCTTAGAACTCTTCTCTATGTCTGTAGAGGTTACACTATCTGTACACAATAAAAAAATACCTTCAACGAAACAAGCAAAATGCAACAAGTATTTCCCAGGTAAAATATCATGTAGAATAGGTAATGAATAAAAAAACAACCAAGACCTCAATTCTGAGGCCTTCCAATATTTAAAATGGTCAGACAATGATCTCGGAACTCTTGTGATAATAGATGGTGGTCTAATTTGCAGAAGTCTTTGATCTATAACTTCAACATAGTTAGATATTGAGAAAATTTCTTTACTGTGAGTGCTGCTGATCCACAGATTTATTAAAAGTTTACCTATTCCTAGAAGTACGCCATGCATGTAATCTATTGAGGTTGACTTCACAAAATCATATGACTTTAGAGTCATCAAAAATGAGGGTCCTTTTATTCCATTGACTGTTTTTCTGTTTTCTGTTGCCAGAACTGCATCTCTCAGGCAATTTTCAGTTGTTCTCTCTTCATGTTTAGGCATAGATGCATCATATGGAAAGGTGTGAACGCTTCCGCCTTTTTGTGTTCTATACGTTTCCCCTGGATGTAAGCACGACATACAACTAAACTGGCCGTTAAATTGGTTACAATTTAAAACTATACTTTTGGCTGGTAGATCAGCTGTTCCACAGATTAGAAAGCCTTTAGTGCAAATCTTCTCGTTGTCCACTTCATAGTAAATTCCATTACTTTCTAAAATTTTGAGAGATTTCATAAGCGGTTTTGTAAAAATACTCATAAATGGCTTTGACTCACCAAACCAAAGTCCGCAAAGGATCATATTTTCTTTCAAAAATCTCTGTTTAAATGGAAGTTCATTAATGACTAGATAGAGGGGCCAAAGGGAAAACTTTGAACTTTTGAAAACAGGAATTCCATCAGTGTTCCATGTAAATGATACATTTGTAGGGTTTTCTGAAGATAAGGGACCTCCAAATTCAGAAAACCTTTTGTATACAGCACCATCATATATGTCTTCAATTCCATTGAACTGCCTCTTTTTTCTGTTAAATCTTGATTTAATTAAATTCAAAATTCCAGGCCTCTTCATTATTTTCTTTAACTGTTCTTCCAATGGTAATTCGATGAAATAGTCTTTGTTTTTAACTCCTAATTGTATTCCACAGTCTTTAGAAGGGCAACTGGTGTCATTTTCTTTCACACTTGTCATGCACTGCTTACAAAAATAATGTTTCACTAGTGGAGAATGCATATCTGCAAAATACTTTTTAAAAGTATAGATGCTCTTTAGACCTGGATGTGAATGTAAGCAGTGTAGACTAACAAGAGTTAATGTATCTGCCAATTGAGCTCCACTGATAGTATGGCAAATAGCGTAAAGAAGAATTAATACCATACTATGATGTACACTCATAAAATGACCTGGATAAATTGGGGTATCTTTTGGGAAAGTTTCCCCTGAGTTACTGGCCTGATTTTCTTCATCTTGTCCCATTAAAGGATCTTCATTATTGTCCTCAATAACGTGAATTTCATTATCTGGAATCAAGTTTTCAAATGAAAAATCATCCCCTTCACAGATTTCTGTAACAACACTGTTCTCCATTAATTCCGTAACAATTTCATAAAACTCTTTTCTTATGGGTGATTGTGGATTGGAAGGACAGTCCTCATGTTTTTCAGAGTCTGTGTTGAATTGAATACTTGAGTGAGAGTCTGTAGCTGGTAAAGAGACTGTTTCAGAACTTTCCAGTTCAGGGGGCTGTTTCTTTGTTGATTTTGGTTTTCTTGCATCTCTTTTAGCATATGAACTGGGCCGAACTCTTCCAAGATTGTCAATTTTTTTTTGCTTTTTTGGTGTGGGGACTGCAAAAAAATTGATCAAAATATAAAAACTACTAAATTTTTCATTCTGACTGAAACTTGTGAACAAAAAAGCACAAACACAAAACTAACTAATGTATATTAGTTTTAATGCATAATTGAAGCTTTTATGAAACATGTTGTCATAGTGCATACAGTTATTATTTACCTTGTTTCTCCTCATCATGCTCATTTGTAGAGTACATGTAATTATCAGACTGATATTCAATCTCCTCTTCATGTACATCTTCAATGCATACCTCATCTGTACATACATTATCGTCTGTAAAAGAAAAAATTGAAGAAGTTACACACAAGGTAGTGTACAGTTACCCAATCAATGGAAATTCATCTTTTGCTTAAATTTATTCAAATATAGCTGCAGAACTGTAGCTCTCCGGGGAAAAAAATATTGACAGACTGGAGAGCTACAGGGCCACCCATTGAAAAAAATGTATACTTATTGCGCAGAAAAACGTGCGCTAGTTTTCGACTAATTTACCTTATTTATACGCAAATTCTGTAAAAACAATTAGTACCATTAAATTCTTCATGAAATTTACTACTGATATCGTCTCTTCACTGACCTCGGATAGTCTTTTAATCACCATCATCAGTCTCGTAAATTCATTTGGTGCACTTTGTTCGCATGTAAAATGTACATGTAAAAATGGCGACTCTCGATCTCGATGTAAATTCAACATACATGATTTTCCGAGGTCGGTAGCGTGTTTCGGAAAAAGTCTGAGGCAAATAAAGAGGCGATAACAGTAGTAAATTGCATGAAGAATTTAATGGTACGTATATATTACAATAACATACCATTATCTGCAAAAATAGGAGTCCCGTTGTTTTCCTTATCTTCAGGGGTAGCCATGCTTGTTAAACCGGATGTAAATAAATAAAAGGCTGATGGGTAATTTTGATATTTGTGATTCGAAAACAAATACCGAATGTTTAAATTTGTCTATTTTAAGATAATTGAAGCACTTTTTATTGATTAAAAAATTGAAGTGAATTCTGTAAACATAATTTTATTATTTAGCCTGTATTATATGCAAACTAAAAAGGATTTTGAAGATTGATTTCGTTTTGTTAACTACCATTTCGTGTTTGGTGATAACAGCTCGACCAATCAACGATCTTGGCGCAAATATTGTATTGAGAATTCGAGACCTGCATATTGTGAACGTACGTACTAGTGTCTGCGGTAATAATTCTCCCAGCTACTATAAAGTGATTCCGTAACATGTCAGGAAGAAGAAGAGTCCGACTTCCTGGAAGATTTCTAGAAGGCGCAATAAGTAAGTATATAATGATTAGAGTAGAAAAAATCTGTCTTTGTGACTTTGCACATGATGATCGAAGAACCGGTAACCCCATTGCCTTGAACACGAGGAATACCTCTTGACAATGTAAAAATATAAACCAGTTAAATACTGTGAAAAATACATATTTTGTATGGTTTTCAATTTTAGTTTGGTATGTTGTCCAGTTTACTATGGACAGCCAATTAAGTGACCCCATATCAGCAGACGCTATAGAGGACGAGGATGGTCACACAGGGGAAGAAAGAACCTTTAAGGTTGGCGACTCCTGCTCTGCTGTTTGGAGGGATGGTGTGAACTATGAAGGGAAAATTTTGTTTGCATCTGGTATGTTGTGTGTACTCAAGATTTCAGATTACTTGCAAATATGTAGCTTTTTTCTCAATAAATTGAACCCCATTAACCAAACAACCTATGTGCATGCATGGCATGCATGCAGACCTTAAATGAAATTACTGTTGAATCAAAATTGTTTATGGGGGATCAATGTTTGTGGATTTCCTTGGTAGCCGTTACCCATGAATTTAAGTCCCCATGAACATTGAAATGTGCATACATTCGACACAGCTGATTTATTTACCTAAATGAAATATGCAAGTTACCCAAAATTACTTCCCCCATGAACCTCTCAAATTTTGATTCCCCATGAACATTGATCAAAACAAAAAAATGATGATGCCACAGTAGTTTATATAAATTTGTATACAGTATTGCCCTAACCAGATTCGTATTAAATTGTTTCAAATTAAATTGCAGAAGACAAAGAAAAGTGTTCAAAATTCATAGCCTCAGAAAAGAAAAAGTCTCAAGGAAAAAGGAAGGCTGTGGATGAACTAACAAAAAAGAAAAAAGGTGAACAATTTCAGAATTCTGCTCTGTTAATCTGCAATTCTCAAACATTTTATTGTGTTCGAGTATAAAGAAAATTATAGTTATAGATTTGAATAATTTATTCAAGGTTCTGATGACAACTGTTCTTGGTTGAAACCGATCAATAAAATAAATCTATATATGCATTCTCTGTTCATTATCTGTTTATGTCTTAAAATATATTTTTATTTAGAATTGGCAGAAAAGAAGAAAAAAGAAATGCAAAAGAAGGCAGAAACAGCCGTCAAAAATGCAGAAGAAATATTCAAAACATGCATGAGGAATGAAGTAGGTTCTAACTCAACTATTAGTACACCCATGTCTACTGTCCCATCCACATCTTCCTCTTGCTTGACCTCCCTGTCTTCCCTCCCATCCACATCCACATTTTCTCCTAATACAACCCCTCTGTCTACCCAGCAATCCACAATTCCCCATAACACAACACTTTTGTCTACTTCCCAATCCACACCCACGTGTTCCCCCAGCATGGATCCTCTGTCAACTTACTCAACACCATCTGCATTTTCCCCTAACATGACACCACTGCCTATTTATCCACCCACACTGCCCCTTACTACAACACCCTTTACTTATCAACCACCATCAACCCATCCCTTCAACATGGCATGTCTGCCTGTGTACCCAACCCCACCTTCAGTTCCTTCAGACAATCCACCTGTATCTACTGCTCCTCTGCCTCCTCCATTGCCCTCCAACTCTAGAACAAATTTGGCAACATCATCTTCTTTCCAACACCAATCCTCATTTCCTTCTAATTCTGATAATATACCAATGTCTACTTACCAAAACCTTTCCTCATTCTCTCCTAACACAGTTTCTTCTTTTCAATCCCCACTTACTCCATCTTCTTCTAACCCGATTAGTTCTTCGAACCCATTACTAAACTTCTCATCATTAACATCAAATTCTTCGCACCCATTAGATAACATTGTTCCATGTGGGAGTTGTGAGGTGAAAGAACAGAGTATCAAAGGCCTTCAGTCCTTTGCAGACCAACTCGAAAGAGATTTAAATTTCTGGAGGACTGAGGCTAGCAGATTAAAAGCTGAGCTAGGTTAATTTCTACTATTTTTTTTTATATTTTATAATTTTATGTAAAAGAATTTTGTATTAAAAAATATTTCTTGTTATTGGTTATAATTAAATGTCTGCAAATGTCAGGTTCTAGATTTATGATAGAATGTTGTTTTTTTTGTTTTGTTTTTTACAAGACTTAAATTTTATTTTAAGACTTGCTGAGACAGGAAGAAGAGGAGGGGAAAGTTTCTATCTACTCCAGTTCAGACCACTATATGCCAAAAAGGGGAACAAAAATTAATAAGTGTCACTATGTAAGTAATCTTTATACTTAAAATAAAAAAGAACATGCATTTACAACAATATAGTCCATCATATATATTGATTACTTTGATCATTTCAGTTAAGGGATCTATCTAGAATTATGGTTTTATTTTTAGTTTCAGTCATACTTATTTTTTCATTTTCTCAGCAAAATATAAAAGGCATATGCACTACATTTGAAATGTTAAGTATCATCATTCAAAGAATATTCTTAAAATTTTTAAAGAATACAATGAGTTCAAAATCATACTGAGACAAATTTAAAGTATCCATTGTGAAACCATGATTTAAAAAATGTATGTCCTTGTTTTCAAACTTATAGCCATTAACATTGTAGAAATTTCTAGAGAATGGCGCAACGGTCCCTGTTGAGTACACCCAGCTGGTGGAGGGGCACCATCTGTATGTTCCTGTCACGTGGCTGAGTGATATTCAGGGAGCATTTAAGGGCAAGACAAAATCATGCGCCTTTAAGCTTATGATTAATGGTTTTTTCGAACCCCATGAGATGGTGGGCAAAACGGGATGCAAGGTGGCCGATACACCACTAGGAAAAGCCCTGAAAGGTTTGTTTAATTTTTTTTGCTTTTATTTAAATGATGATTGAGTACCAATCAAGGTATCAATCCTAGCAAATCTTTCAGAGAGACATTTTTTTTTATATATTCCTACTCCTTAGGTAGATCAATTTCTTTTTTTTTTATCTCACCAGTTACTCTGGTGACCCATTGTTATTGGTCTTATAGTTGTATAACCACTAAATATTTTGGTCTTTGTAATTGTATAACATTGGATAAAAATTAAATATTTTTAACTTCTTTTTCAAATACTGCTAGGTAAATTTTCATCAAATTTGGAATGAAGCATGTTTAGAAAAACATGAACATAAATTTTTATTTTCATTAATGCACCCATTGTACCCTAGGGTTAAGGCAAACCCTGCCAAAATCTTCCAAAAACTTTTCTACCACTATTAGTCCTGAACATCTTATAGAAAAACTGAAGGCATGTCTGAAAACATTTCACTAGTAGTACAATTTAAGAATCCAATGTTCATATTGATTATGACTGATAAGTACTATAAATATACAAGTTTGTTTTCATTTTATTTTGTCTTCAGCCTATGCCCTTAAAACATTCATGATGGACGGAAAAGCCGCCATAGCTGCCATAAATGCAAAGATCGGGACCATGGTTAGGGCCTTCAAGAAAATGGAGAGTGACAGTACTTAGATGACATTTCAGTAATATCATTCATCACTAATATAGCTTTCAGATGCATCAAGGTTATGCTTTCTCTTTAAAATCTGAGACTTCTTATTGTATATTCCAAAATTATTTTGTCTTCACGGTTGTGTTAATTATATTCAGACTTCTCATTGCTTATTCCAAAATTATTATGTCGATCTTCATGGTTGTGCAGTTCATATTCAGGTTCTTATATAGATTATGATTTTGTTGTATGTGATTGTCATGTCTGGAATAGTGTTTTGTTTTTGATGATGTTACAGCTATACATTTTTTTATGAATTAAGGTCATGATTCAGTAAACTTGTTTTTACTTCTTCAGGTGATTTTTCTAGTCAGTTGTTTATTTTCATATGTGTATACATGTATGTGTTACTACCATTCCTAGTTTAGCATTGTACTATATATATTGACATAATATTTTGATTAATGTACATTTGTTAATTTTTTCTTGAGGAAGAATTTTTTACATATAAACTTCTCATAGTGTCTTATTACAATTTGGGTAAAAAACACTTTATTTCTCTATTTTATTTTATTTTTTATTCTTTTTTTTTATGTTGCTACATTTTCTAGTCAGTTATACTAAAGATATTCCATTTATGGTGCTATTTTTTCCTTAAATGTTTTTAAATTCAAATTTTGTAATTAAATTTTTCCCTTCTGTGTAAAGGAAACATATTTAGAGGATGATTTATTTTTGAAAATAAATTGAGATTTGAATTTTTTAACTTCTCTTGTGTATACTGAATTTTTAATTTGTATTAAGAAAATTTTAATGTACATAGTTAGGACAGACAGTTTTCATTTAAAATTATCAATTAATACTAGCAAACTAGCAAATCTGTCTTTAAAAAATTGTATGCAGCAATGATTGACGAAAGCTATTTCAATTTATGGACAAGTGAATGTTTGCTGCAGGCTTGCAGCAAACTTATTTGCATGGTTAAATGTTTGCCGCAAGCTTGCAGCAATGTTCACATCTTGTTTGCAGAAATGTTTGCCGCAAGTATGCAGCAACAATTGCGGCAAGTTTGCAGCAAACGTTCGCAGGAAGCTGTTCTTAAATGGGCATGGGAATGTTTGCTGCAAGCTTGCCGCAGACCTCATTTGCATGGTAAAATGTTTGCTGCAAGCTTGCGGCAAGTTTGCTGCATGCTTGCAGCAATGCCTTTCTCTCATGGAATAAAATTTTAAGTTTTGCTTATGTCTGCAGCAAGCTTACAGCAATGTTTGCTGCAAACTTGCAGCAATGTTTGCTGCAAGCTTGCGGCAAGTATTCGCAGCAAGCCCATTTTTTCGGTAAGGGAAGTACATGTATTCAGAGTTACTTCCGAATGGAGAAAGGATGTCAACATTTCTAAGAGATAAATGCATGTTTCCGTTCATGTTATTATTTTCGAGCGTAAAACCGTAACGTGTCAATGATTCCTTACATCAATATCATTTGCACTTCTTTCACAGGTATTTATATTTTTATTAAAAATTGTCACACTGTGCTGCTTTTAAATCCCGGAGCAGGCTGTAGTATTATTTTTTGGCTCGAAAAAAGGCCGGAGGCACAAATAGAGAAATAAAACATTTGTCAAAGCCTGCTTTGCAACCAATTAGACGGAAAGAACGGATTGTATCTTTTTTTATGTCAGTGGAAGGAGATTCCTTTTCTTATATAATAGAGTATATACAAAAAAGTCATGTAATTTTTAATATATTCTTGTCGTGCGTAACACGCAAAGACATGCAGGATAATCAGTTATGAAATGTTTTGACTGCATTAAGCGGTAGATCTTCATAATGGTGATACTTCAGAATTATATGATAATACTATTACTCAATCAATTATTTTTCAACAATACATGCTCAAACTTCAACATCAACATGCTAATACTTTGTCTGTATATGCTGTTACTCTAACATCTTATGATAATACTTTAACATTACAGACTCATATTTCATCATTACATATACATAGTGATACTTCTTCATTACATGATGATATTTCATTAATTGGCAGTACTTCAGTATGCGGTGGCTCTAAAATTAGGATCATGATTCGGTAAAACTCGTGGATATTACGATGAAGAAAGTATAGAATTAAAATGAAGCTATTCAACAATTAATTTACGTTTTTTGCCTTACATAAAAATATACAATATATAAAACTAGGGTTTGCGCAACTCAGGAGGGACCGAATATTCTAGGGAGAGAGGTGATAGGGTTATATATACATATATTGAAGAAAAAAAGTTATTTTGAAGAAGTATCAGCATGTAATAATAAAGTAACGGGATGCAATTTTAAAGTCTCAGCATATAATGTTTAAATATCAGCATGTAATGTTAAAGTATCAGCACATACTGAAGAGGTATAATCATCATAAGATGAATTTCACCCACTGAGACTTTTAATAGTTATTTCGTCATTAGTTAAATACACTAATAAATGCAGTGAGTATTTGGTAATTGCTTAGTCTCCAAAAAAGCCAAAACAACATACATCCCGTATCGAAACAATTGTTAGATATGTTTAAACATTTATTTGTATTGGTCATTCCGAAAACTATTAATCTTGTTCGTTCTTATAGCTAGTGACTGTTTTACCTCGGTCTTTATTTAATTAAGCTTTATAAGGTAGATGTGTATGCTTTATAAAGCTTTTAACAAATACATGTTCGTTATCAAAAAAGAAAGCACAATAAAGATTTGTGAAAAAAATGCAACTAAATATAAGTTGTAATTGTAATGTGAATAAAAATTACACTCGTTTATCATTACAGGTGTTGCATAGTTACGTGGATACTACATGAAGCAATTGACCTGTATCTAATCTCTTTTATCTTATGTTTTAATATAAGTTGTTTTAATATTTATAAGGTACATGTATTTTCATAGATGAAGGCACAGTGTCACGCCAGAAGTATCTTACAACAAAAAATCATAATGACATTTCAGGCTGGTCAAAATTCATTAGGAGATATGCTTACCTTTGAGGGTTTGGATCGCTTTGTTTGTGTTTTAGCATTTTATACATGGAAACATCGTCCATGCTTCTCATAACAGTCATGTTGTGGTGCTTTAGCCTGTCAAAATAAACACTCACAAATGAAACTGTGCCATTCAGTCAACTGAATGACAACTAAAAGGTGGGGAAACGTAACGATATAAAAGGCAGAACTATATATGCTATACAGTCGATCACCATAAGTTGCCGTTTAATGAATGACAAAGGTTAAAGCTGTCAATACAAACTAATACAATACATTTTCTGTAACAAAAACTCTCAATATGATAATGGTGCCTTCAATCAGTACAAATCTAACATTCATGTTTTGGTTACCTATTGAACATGTCATCGTCTTCCCCTCCCCAGCCACTAAACTTGTTAGAGAACCCATTTACGAACAGAATTTGGTCTTTTGTCATGGCTGAGACACCTCCAAATATGGCAGCATACGGTAACCTGAAATAAAGTAAAAAGCCGACTTGTTTTGAAATCATAAACAATTGACGTAGCAGAATTACAGGTTAAACCGGTTGGTAAAAGTAAACTACACAACAAGTTAAGTTGTGTATGTAAATATGATTTAGCATTGATCCCTTTAACGCAAAGGCTTAGCTACATGTACATGTACATTTACTGAGTGGTCGATCACAAATTCATTTCACGTGAAATTCACTCAAGGTGAACACTCTACAATGGTCATTTCTAACAAAAAAAAAAATCATGTTTTGTGGGGGTTTTTTTGTTAATTTTTTTCGGGGGGGGGGCTTATTTTGTTGTTAATTTAACAGGAAATTGTATTCACAGGAATTCATGTAAAAAGAGCATATATACGTGAATTTTTCGAGCAAACATTCACGCACACGAGACGCACGCGTTCGTCGGAGAGCAAGACCTTTTTTGAGATACACAAGTATATGATACATTTATTTAATCTTACTTGTAAGCAAACTTGTCTACAGCGACCGACATATGACGAGGTTGGTCTGAACATCTGTACAGGTTCTTGTCGTTCTCGGGTAGGAGGTCAACATCGTGGAAGATATAACAGTCGTAGTCGTATTCTTTGCTGGCTTCTATGAACCCAACATTTAATAGTAGACCTCTGTTAAACTTTATCTTATCATCCTGTAAAGGATACAGATAATTTTATAAATAAGTTAATCTTATTTCAGAATCTTTTTTTCTCTCCCAAAATAAGACGTTATGTGTTCTCTCTAATAAAACAACGCTTTGATTGATTAAATACAACATTAATATAAAGAAACTGATGTTAAGTAAATGCTAACGTTGAGACATATTTAAGTTTTAAAAAAGAAACAATGAAATTATAAATTTACATTAAAAAATCAAACATAGAGATATTTACCAGATCTATTACATAGATTCCATAATCAAGTTGCTGCCTCATCAAAAAGGGATGTATATGTCTCAAAAATACTTCTAAATGCGCGTATCTGTCCCGGAAGGGAACAATTAGCGCCACCTTCTGGCGTGCTTTGCAGTTTGAAGGCTGGAAATGGCTGTCACACCTAACAGCCTTGTACTTTTCTAGAACTTCTTCCCAAACAATTCGTTCGTTGATAACTGGCTTCCTATAGCCAACTGCAGAACAAGTATAGAGTAGGTGCAATCATTCATTTGCAAAAGTAAGTAGCGACTTTTTACAATGTACAAAATTTATCAGCGACAGTGTGGTTGGTATGACGCCTTTACCATCTATGAGCAGATTAAATAAACTTTATTTTTTATTTTTTTAGAAATTGGCTAACGAACTCGTATAAATTTACATCTCAGTCTACCGATAGAGTGCTATTTCAAATTTTACTGTTTGCATGCATTAATTTTTAAAAAAAAGTTTAATTAAACTTCGTAACCGGCTGCTTCTTAAAAAATTAAAAATGAATTTTTAAAAAAAAAAATACCTAGATATGGTGATATAATTGGACACTTCGAGATCTGTGCATCATCTGTGGTATTTGTAGTATCCCACAGATAACCTGTAAAATAAACTCAGAAACAATTAACAACTAGTAATATAATTAGTTTGGTGGTGAAAATACATGTAGTCGGTTATCCTCTTAAATATGAATCACATTTTAATTGGTTGTACACATGTAGATTTGGTAGATGAAACAGATATAATTTAAGTATGACTATGTATAGTCAGATGTTAGGGGTTTAAGAGTATTGAATTACCTTTGATGAAATGATGTACATGTATGTTGATATTGTAAATTTGAAGAAAAAAATGGTTCTAGATGTACATGCAAGCATATGTAATTAGTTAGTTAAACATTTAGCAAGTTTTATCAATTTTAATCAAATTTATTTATTATTTTAAAATTTGTGGTTTTTTTAGGGTGTCTATTTTTAGGAGTAGATGTCTGTAAACTTTGTTTCCAATGCAAATAAAAACTTACAATGCTGTTCAGTACCATTGAATAGTACCTCCTGCATCTGTTTGTCGGTGATCACAACCATTTGGCCAGTACTGTAGCTGTCAGAGTCCCACATACTAATCACTAACGCTATAATTGCAACTTGTACGACCAGAAACACAACGTAAAATCTAGGAGAGGTGAAAAGTCGACGGCATAGTGAGACTTGGTCCGTCACAAACACTTCATATTTAAGATTATCATTTTGTTTTATCATTTCCGGTGATGGGACGCTGGGTAGATATACCCAACTATAACGGATCTTCCACAGACTATCTGTAAAAAAAATAATAATAACGTTCAGAATATGGGAAGGGAATATAGCACAGAAGTCTACAGAGTTATTTAAGAAATAAAAAAAAAGTGTTCGTGAATGTTGCAAAATAACCTCCAAGGTCTCGAAATGTTGTTTTGAAATATAAAAGTCGAGGCTTTTATATTTCAAACGACATTTCGAGACCGAAGTTATTATGCAACATTCACGATAACAAGAAGTTCAACTTTATTCCACTAACAGCTCAGTATTTTTACAGATCGTGTCTCCTATAGAGAGACGATTTAGGACATTTTGACGGCTGTTCCGTGTAACCCCAACGGTTTTGTTAGCAATGTTTGAATGTGTATCGATCAAAGGAATTACATGCAGACGACAGACTGTTTCTTGGGATTTTTAATACTCTACATTTTAAAAAAAATATCTTTGAATTATATCACTAATGTTTAAGGGCAATTTAAGACGATTATTACTTCTACACGTTATATATTTTATGTAAAACACACAGTGAAGATTTGAAAGGGAGGTCCTAGGAACAGCCGCATTGATCTCTGAAAAATAAACATTTGAGGCGATACACATCGTTTTGACTGGAACTAACACGTAAAACTAATATGGTTTTAAAACTCTTTACGGTTTGAAGTTGTACTTTTCTGATCAGTTCGAGACAAATAGGTATTTCTGATCTCATAATTTACTGATGACGTTCTTGGTATATTGGAGAATAATGTTCGCGGCATCTCTTTGATATCGGCAAAAAATGTAGTAGAATAAACAATATTATTGTGTCTTTATAAATTTCAGATATTTATCATTGCGTGGACCCTGAGGTCCACGCAGAAAATATATAAGCGAGATTAAAACGGATGATATGGGAAAAATTCAGCCTGCGCAAGAGCTAGCCTGGTTCCTGTGCGTTATGGGTAGCTCAGGGAACCAGGCTAGCACACGTTTATCTGAATCGGGATCGGGATTCCGTGCCATATGCACACATAAGTCCAAAGGCGCTGTTATTGTAAAGTTGTCGGTAAACTGTACAGAAACAAAGTATTCCTTATAAAGAAATGGTTGGCATGTGATATGAACCATCAGTATTATGAAATAAGTTAATGGTGTGCCGAAACTACAACATGCATCGAATAGCATAATTTGCAATGTTTTGTTGTTTTCCGAATACATATGTAACTTAACTTTACTTTTATGATAGGCGAGGCCAGAGAACTACCCGATTAAATTTTTTAAAGCATTTAAGTATGATTGAATAATTATGTCACTATAGAAATCTCAATAAAAAATGCATCAAAATATGAAATTTTAATTTACACAAAGCTGTTACTGCATAGTTAACAAAATAGTGCGAATCGTAATGTGTGCGCAAATAGTAGAATTCACCGAATGCCTGATACTATACATGCAAACTTCATTCATAGATAGATCATAATTATTTTAGAAGTATGAATCCTTTAAATTCTGAGATAAAAAGTCAGGGCTATACATACATGTATACGTAATATAACGTACAAATTTCATGGTTAAAAGCAGAGAGCTAGAGTCGGTGGAATCTCTGATAATCTTAAGGCTTTCACGTTTTCGTTGGAAACACGTGCAAATGTATGGAGGGTAATCGTGTTCAAAAATCTAGACATGTACATTTAAACTTGTAAATCCGAATACGCAATCGTGTTGATGTGTGAGCCTGAGTATGAATGAGTGTAATTTTGATCGTATAACCTAAAAAAACTCAGTGATAAACAATTTAGAGTTGACCCCACAGGCTCACTTCAATCTTATTTTCCCTACAGATGCTTAATTGCAGCGGTAAAATGCTGTTTGTTATTTACATGTAACCTGCTACTATAATACACACTTTCCATCTGTAATCTCTGCATTTGTATTTCCGTTTTCTGAAATATCACGGCTGACATGTTACAAATTGACAAATGTAAAGTCTACAAGTTTGTCGAATTTTGACATGACCATTTATGGAAACAGTGACGTCACTGATGGACAAAGGCTAGCTGCGGGTAAAGGCATGCCGTAATTGCCGGAATAGGGACGGAATAAGTAAAAAAAAATATTTGGTAGGCCTATAATCGTATTATCTCTGGATAACAACATTTCATAAGAAGTATTATTTTTCGGAAAATTAAATTATGAGATTTGTTGTATATTTTATCTAGAGAATGTATAAAAGATGCGAGTGAAGAATTCGATCAGCTTAAGATATCTTCTTAGAACTGAACAAAATCACAGTTAATGACTGCTAATGATTGCATATTCGGATTTACAAGTTTACATGTCTGGTTTTGAACACGATTACCTTCCATACAAATGGTCCACCTATTGTAGTCCTTTTTTAAAGGACAGCAACTTGTAATCTTAATTTTCTGCTCTGTTACATACCGGTAATTAAAGTATACAAATGCATTATGTCTGAGGTCGGTTTAGTTATTAATTAAAACAAGAAGAAATAAATATGATGTTAATTTTTGTAAGAATCAAACCCCTTAAGGAGACAAGATGATTGAAACATTGCCCATTAGATCTTAAAAGTTAAAAATAAAAACATTTTAATTGGAAGGAACTATTTTCTTATGTTGAAAATAAAATGAAAAAAAAAACTTTCTTTAGATTTTAGATTTTATACGATAAATAAAGAATCAAAAAGAAAAACGAAAGAAAAAATATGCCTATTTAATACACAAAATACTGTTAGTAATTTCATGATTAATCAGGGCCGATAAAAATGTATATGTAATCTGGCTTTATCTTGATGTTTCTTGCTTAATTAAAAAATGCAAGCCCTTATAAAAATGTAAAAAAAAAAAATAATAAATTATAAAATGAAAAACTTTAAGCAAATAAATTTTAAATGATAAAATTATATGCCGGTATTCTAATTTTTTTTTTTTACAGATCAAGGCCGCGACACACCTGTGACATATTGATATCATTGCTAAGTTTTATACGAGGGTCAATCAAAAAATACGAAGACTTTTGTCATAGCTATGTTATTTAACGTCATATCATTTCTAAATTTGGTAGACATAATTTAACAATAGTTTCAAAGAATTTGCAAGAAAAAAAGTTAATAAATTCCTTTATTTCTTAGAATTATTTAGAATCTAATCCTGCAAAAACGAGGTCACGGCGCACGGACAAAATTTGTGTTATGTCAACAATAAACCATATAATGTTGAAAGTAATATCTCTATAAAATGGGCTTAAAACCAAATAATATTGAAACCTCAAATTAAGTTTTGTCTTGGTATTCTATGTTCCAAATAATGACGGGATATATTGTTTTGTCGAACAGATATTAGTAACTAAAGACAGATAGTCCTCTTTAGCATTGACTAAAAACATCGACGTCGCCGGACGTCACGGCGCAACGAGAGGTACAAACAAAATGGATTTAACCCAGGAAAAAGCCGACACAAGCTGTAAAAATGCTCAATGGTGTAAAAAATAACACAACAATTATTTGCAAGTTTGTATTTAACTGTAATAAATTTTGTGGGGATGGTGGTAATTGTATTTTGAATATAAAACAGTCCGAAAGAGAGTAGATTATCTGTAAATATTTGGTCAAAAAATAAGTAACGTCAACCGACGTTCAGGGTTATCGTTACTGTAAACCAAGAGATAGAAGGTTAGAAAATGAAAACTTTGAAGAACTAACTTATGATTCTCGAACAAATGTGTGCAAATAAGATGTTAAGTGGTTCAGAGCAATTTTAAATTGTAAGGAGAAAGGCACAAGAGACTAAGCGTGATATAAAGATGGGGTTTATCTATAAACTGTGCGTGTTTAATGTTGACGTCATGTTTTGAACGTTACCGTGCGCCGTGGTGACAAAACATGTTGTTTTTAAAAAGGGGTAACAAAAATACCGTTTCATCAAATGGACTAAAACTTCGCATATCAATAACATAAGTGTTGGTGCACAGATTAATCTGTTGAATATGACTTTCATGAAAGATATATGATATACAGCCACATTGTCTTCGTATTTTTTGATTGACCCTCGTAGAATATCGCTTAATTCCAATGGCTAGTTAAAATGAAATTATCAACATCAATTTCGCATGTATTGTCAACCAGTAAAATGGAGCTTTATATAACATCATTTGTCAATGCCCTGAGGACATATATTTTACAATGCAATCAACAATAATTAGTAACAAAGGGATTTGTTAACATGTCTGTTAACGTAATCGCTCAATGCACTTGACAGCATTATAATATAATGTTAATCATGTAATATAGATACATGTATGTTAAACTACTAATTAGGAGATTAAAAGTAGTTTTAAAATTTCGCATTTATAGACAGTTAACTAATTATTAGTTATGTACTTAAGGCCCCATTCATAATTTCCGCCTTTTATGCAAATCCCAAAGAATGTCTACATTGTGAAATGTCCTGATGAATCATGTGTGTTTTTCGTTTGTTTTCCTCGTAGAGGAAATTAAACCAATACAGATCTCAATTCAATGATTAAAAAAATAACACAATTGCATAATACAGATATATCTTAAACTTATTTCGATGCAATGTCTTTTGAAATAGATTATATTTTTTTGCAAAGAAGCGGGTTTCGTTTTTTCAACCACGTTACGTGCATATTGAAAGTTGATTGACCTTTCGTTACATCATAATTTTATGGCCGTTAATTAAATCTTGGAATTATCATTTCCACATTGGTAGATATTCAAGTTATATTCGCATTCGTAATCGGCTTATCAGAATCGATAAAATTCGTATCTTCACTTACTAGCTTGTAAAACTGCGACAATGGCACGCACGGCCATTGCTGAACGGCATGACTATAAAATGTCTTTGAGAAAAAAGTATAAAATAAAGAAAAAGGCAGGTAAATAAATAAGAAGCAAGATAAAAGCTATGCTTACCTTCATTTGTAAACGAATGTGCATCCTAAATTTGTAATTCCAAAAAAATCGGTGGCCATTATGAAAAATGTATAAAAAAAAATCTGCGTCAGCTGGTATTGTGCCGATTTACACTTGGCCCCGGGGCTGAGACACACATGCATAAATCACGAGACAATGGCAGTCACGTGCATACATTCATTCATACTTTATTTCCTCTACATAGAGATTGAACATTAAAACATACATAAGGTTTCTAAAGAGTCACATCAAATATATACATTTACACAATTAGGAATGGGGGAAAAATAAATAAACAAATAAATAAGAAAATTAATATCAAGACTATATACAGAATTATCTTTACGCTGTAGCTACACAAAGCTAATGAACATGATGTCCTCAGGTGTGGAATACAACAAGTTGATCTGTAGTACTCTGCTGCCGCGCTTCGTATTAGTTTGAAATAAAGAATACGAAATGCTTTATTGTCGGATTCATGAATGGTATGGCGCCCCAGCAGCACAAGGAATAGGTCGTTTACTAATAACCCCCACAATTTCACAGAGAGCCGCACATGAAACAAGTTAAAGAATTAATTATTACACAGAATGCATGTATATAGATCTCCATTTAAACGGGTGGTAGTACAGAGTTTGCAGATAAACTTGCAGAGTTCGATTTCTCGGTAGTTTTCGGGTTTCTTCCAAATAGAGGACAGATTTGAGTTTATATAAAGTTCTGTGCAAAGTGTGAAGTCACGATCGTGAGACATACGTTTTCGCTGCTAGGAAACATGTGATGCAGTCACTTTGTCACGTAAATTTTTCTCCAGGAAGGTTTTTCAGGAAAAAATCCATCGTCCAGAAATGCCTACATATGATCCGTAAGATCATATGATTAAAGAATGCTCATAATATCAGAGATGAATTCCAACTGGTTTGTCGAGAAATCGTTGAAATAAGAAAATAATCTTGTAAGGAAAATGTTTTCCGTTAAGATTTTTGGGTTGAGACGACACAGTAGGGCAAGGAATAACAGCTTTCGAACATGTATTTCTGTACATATGGGGAGTACATCGAAATACGAATCACACATATCTGATCTGCTTAATTTGGGTAAGTTTAGTGAGCTTTTGCAAAGAAATTGTTGGAATATATTCAGCTGGTTTCTTTCTCTAAATGACATTATTCAAGAGTTCGCAACAATAGAGTACCGATGGTAGCACAATTGTTTTGTACAGATGAGTCAGTGTTCTAGGATTTAGGAATGGTGAACCAAGGTCAGATAGTGCGAAATATGACTTTCGTCCTTTGTTACAAGCCTCTTGTATTCGGTCAGAGAGTTAACACTTTTCATTTATAATTATACTTAGATGGTTTTAAGACCGGTTGCACGATACAATCGCTGGACGTAGATGCCAGGATATGTTGCATGTGCCTAGATTAGCTCATTGTGCACGGAACTGCAACACGCACGATTTGGATGCGTGGAATGTAAATCGCCATTTGCAAGCGTACCTATACATGTATGTCATGTCTTACAGTTTTTGAAGCACAAGTGGAGTGACAGCAATTAACACTTGTTCCCCCTACTTTTTTGGCAGCAGGCACTTTTCTTAACTTTATATAATAAATGGAAATATCATGGATTTGACTCCCCCTCCACTTTTTAGAAAATGACTGTTTTATCTCCCGCTTTCAAGATTCCATGCTTATATGACATTCATAAAAATTGAATAAAGAATAATTGAATTCCCAATGATATGTACTAATCCAAATTTTCTACCTCCAGGAAATTGTTTGTATTATACTGTTTGGAACTCCAATTATTTTGACCATGAAAATGATCAAATATTAAGAATAAGTACAATCATGTAATAACAGAGCATTTAATTAAAAACTAAATTTATTTAAGAGCTTAATGAAAAAAAACATGAAGGTGCAGGTACCCCAAGATAAAAAGAAAATCACACCAATAATATCTCATACGTTCCCCATTCGCGCTAATAACAACTTCCCATTAAGATTCCCCGAATGATTAAAAAAATGTAGAAGGTTATTTCATTTGTTTATGTGGTTGAGTTCTGCAAAACTTGAATGCTGAGGAACTTTTTTCACGGTTGGATTTACATCGTCCATAAAAGCCATTAATGTGGTCTAAAATGTGCCGTGAAGTTGCGCGTTCAGTATGGTGTTTATCAGAAAGGTGAGTTACCCTAATTAAGCGGTCATGTGCACGTGTCGTTACATGACGTTTTGAACTTCATGGTGAGTCTTCAACACTTCACGGTTGCACTGAACTTCCGGTAAAGCCTTAGAATGATTTAGTGGTCTTTATAAAAAAAAATCTAGCGATCTGTGATGAAAATTATGAATAAGGCGAAGCTGTTTTATTGTTTAGAACTACATTTTTAAAGATTTAAAGAAAAAAGCAAATATTTTGAAAGGAAACAAGTCGATTGTGAACCGCTCTCTGCTTGGACCACGCTAACTGATCTTGAAGGTTCTTGGGCAGACATGTGCCGCATTATTCTTAATTGTTTTTAAGTTTTTTTTTACAATCAGTTAAAGATAGGGAATTGATCGATTCGAGTTCTTTTGAAAAACACGCCTGAGAAACATATCGAACACGAGGTCCACTCTTTTCAACAAAAACGGTCATAGTCGAGTTATTACTTACTTGAATACACTTTTTACATGGACGGTTTAGCATTTTTAACAGCAGTCGATAGTTGAAACGGCTTAAAAACTGTTTTAAAAGTTTTGTAAATAATAAAAAAATAAAAGCGGGGCGACATTTTGGCCAGTATATATGTTCTGTACATGTTCTAGATCGAAAAAAACATTGACGTTTCGTTTTGAATTTGCATTTTCCGTTTATAAATTTATTATCAGCAGTGAAAATTAAAATACATTTCTGATAAGATAGCCTGACTGATACATGCATGCTTCCATTGAATAATTTTGTTTAGTCAGACAAGCTTTTGGAAAGCTATTACTTGTTTGTAATCTACGTGTATTTAAAAATTAAAATGAGGCTGCCATTCCTTAGTTAATAAAGTAGCTCAAGGCGCAATGAGTGCGCAAGTAGCAAAATTTGCTGGATAGCTCATGTGGTCACTTGGGCCAGATATGGTATTAAATGCAAATGCCGCCTTCTGATTGGTCAAACGTCTGATACCGTCATTCCGCCTGATCACCTTTACTACTTATCACTATCAGCACAAAATGAATTTCAAACCTACTTTATTAAAGCATAAATACAACAGAAGTATCTGTTGACACAATGACAGGCATCAGCCATGTGACAGGCATAGAGACAAAGATAGTAATAAAATGTGTGCATAATTTTATGGAAAGGTGAGGGGGCTACTGGTACTTAAATTTCCAAAACAATCCCAATGTTTCTGCATGTGTGGATAACAATAAATCATTCCAGCAAAATATTTTACCAGCAGTGCAATTAGTCGGCAGTCACTTAGATTTTTAGCTCATCTGAGCTGATAGTTGAAGTAAGCTTTTCTGATCACGTTTTGTTGGGCGTCCGTCTGTCTGTTTAAAAACTTTAACTTTTTATGATTTTTAATTCTTCAGAACCACTAGGCTAATATCATCTTAACTTGACCCACCGCATAGCATACTTAGGTGGGTTGGTTTAAGTTTGTTAAAATGAAGGATTAGGCCCTATTCACAAGGGAAACTATTCTTAAAACAACCTGCGAGAAAAGCTATTTTTTGTAAGTATCTTTAGGTGGAGTAGATTTAACACTTTTTGAATTTTTACATACTCATGTATAGTTAAAACTTCTTTTCAAACCCCTATTGGCAAGAAAAGCTGTTACTTTTGTGGACATTTCTGCAGGTAGTGGCAATTTAAAGTTGTTCAAATCATCCTCGAGGGTAAGGTGGGGGCGTTTGTTGGAGGGAGGGGGCAATTTAAAAAAAAAAGGTAAGCAATGACTTGGTCTTCCGTCGCAGCTCCGTCATACTTGTGACAATACAAAATTGATAACTAAGGTGTGTTCAGCAGAGAGAGTGCTCGTGAGCGCTCGCCAAAAATTTTGTTGCGGGTATAGGGAAATTTAGCGAGCGCTTACTCTGTTGAACACGCCTCTGGCCATGATACAATATTAGATGTACAGACCCTAAGTAAAAGACACAAATGCTTTCGATATAAATAAGAGTTTGTTTCGTGATGATTTCTTTGTGAAATACAATTGCTCTCGAGCTATATACACTAAAGTTAATTGAATGATATACTTTCGATATGGTGAATTTTAATATTCCTACAGTGATTTTTCTACATTTTTCAAATGGGGCCTGGACCTTTACATTTGGGAAAAATCATCGACATTTTCACTATATTGGGAAAAATTAATTTTGTTGTTAAACCTTATTGAGTGTAAAATACAATGTATACAAGAAATTTATAACCTTTTAATAACTTTGCTATGATAATAACAAATTTTCATCACACACAATTCTACATTTGTAATTTTCTTTTTTTTAATCTTTTAAAGTTGTCATCAAATTTCTCTAAGTTTTCACTGCATAACTCTTTGTTCTGGTGACAGATCCTCATTACGGCATCTGTGTTTTGTTCAGTGAGCGGCAGCCTATTTCTTATTTTGGTGATAATATTCGACAAAAGCGAAAATCCATTTATTACAATTTTGTGAAATTATTGTAAGTCAAAATACAAGCACAGGTAAAGATGATATATCAGAGGAAAACAGTCTCTCAAGACAATATCGTGACAGAACTCCTTGTATACGCTTTAAATAGTTATACCTGAGCTTGTATTTGGACTTCTTGCGAAGTCGTTTGATGAAATATTTTGCATTATGCGACATGATTTCAGACAGATTAAACGAATAACTCGGCCTTTTTTCCCCTGAAGTGTTGTCTTGATCTTTTATACGCATCATAAAGCACCTGTATTTTAAGTATTGACGGAAGAGTCTGAATGACGGAGATTCATTGCGTTCAATTGTAGATAAGTCGTACGAGAAAAATTCAAGTAAATAAGAACAACGTAAATATTTTGCTCATTTTTTATTGGGAAAAAAAACAGATCAAATTGGGAAAAATCTTAAATTTTTAGTAGGGGAAAGGGCCGATATTCGGACCCAAATTGGGTGTAGAAAAATCACTGTCCTAAAAATGCATAAAGCCTAATTAGGTTAATACATGTACATGTTTTTTTTTTTGTCTTAAATACCAAGAGCAAAGGGATCTTTGCTCTTTACTCTTTACTCTAAGATAATGTTCAAGACGCAATTTCTACATTATGACATAACTGTGGTAATATCCTTTACACATTAATTTTTAATATGGTTTCAACTATCTCTCGCCTTATTTTAAAACTCTTTATAAAACTTTAATTATTTGGGCGAAACATGCACAATACCGCACATTGTCTTTTCAATTTGTTTGTCCTATTTTTAGACAAATAACTTTTTGTATTTGGGCGAAATAAGATTTGTTCTCACAAAATAGGATTTGTTCTGACAAATTAGGATTTCTTATCAATTTAATATACAAGGTCACGGTAATATAATCATCTATACACGTGTATGGTTTTTAATGATTTTTGTTGTTATGAATACTTAGTTCATAATCTTCCCACTAATTATTTTAAATCGTGAATATATAAAAATAAGCAATGCTAAAATTTCACGTGGATACCCAACATGCGCGCGATAAAGATTATGACACTCAGTATGCTAAGAAGCTCGTAAGGCTTTACAGAATTTGAACACGAGACCAACCAAGTTATTCTGTCTTAGATAACAGACTGATTTTTTTTTACAATCAATTAGACAATAAATCTCAAATTGGAAATCTTAGTCATCTTATTTATAGAGCATTATACACTGTAAAATGAAAAAAAAAAACCCACGAAGGATCAATGCAAATGTCATTAAGAAAGCAATAACCAAAGGGCGTGTATAAGAAAAAATGTAGAAATTGCAACTATCATCCATATAATACATGTACTTCATACAATGTTTAGAACATTAACCACCATCTGTTGTCTTATTAATATCTCTTTCTGCCTACTTTTGTTATTTTATGCAATTTCCTCTGTCATAAAAGCACTTTAACGAATACCACCAGGGTTTGTTTTTTGTAAAATTGCAACACATGCTTTTAAGGAGTATTTTGTACATTATGACTTAAAAATAATGTATAAATCTAATGATTACTTTTCATGTATATATATGAAGTGTGAGTTAAATACGTGTGTGTTGTGTTTTGGGAACGTTAATCAAAATAATTATCTAACAAGTTATACACTTTATTTTTATTAATATGTTATAAAAATATAAGTCAATTTCTTTTACGAATAAATAAAAAAACCATAAATACAGGAAAAAAGATGGGTTTGTTTACCAACTTTTTCGACATCAAACTATAAAAAATTAATTTCTTAAAAGAATTGGTTTAAAAAATTAGTTGTTTTTTTTTTCTCACAAAAAATGATTATTGTGAGTAATATCTCACATGGCAAAAAATACTTAAGCCATATGAGTATTTATAACTAAATTACAGTTTACAATTAATTATTACAAATACATGTAACAATACCATAGCAGAAAATCTCATTATCGGAGCATGCTTTTTAAAATTGATATCTTCATATATCGCAAAATAAACAGTTTAATGCCGATTACAATTTGAGTGCAAGAGTATTATTTTTAGGTAAAATATATTTTTCAAGATTCATGTGGAATATAAAAAAGGCGACTTTGCTTTAAAAAATGTGCAATGATCGCTACATACATAAGCCGTATTAATGATCAAAGATAGCATTTTAAGAGGTGTAACCAGATGGCCATATATATGAAATATAATTCTATATTTGTACTCTTCTTTACGTTAATTAGTCATTAGCTTGTTGTGGACTTGATACGAGATATATGTATAGTGAACAATGTTAAAGATCATTGACTGAAAAGGACAAATAACGTAATTTGAATTCATGGTGTCCGCGGAATGACCAGGAAGAATAAAACTCTCGATGATGATTGGACTTTGGAAAGCGGTCAACGGATGCAAGACCCTCAATTGTAATAAACCTTTAACAATGGACTTCGTTTATAAGTCACTTATGAACAAAATTTGATGATGTATCAACAATTGCCTATTCTATATACTGATATGTATGCTTATGATTTGATTAAAAAATTGTAGATTGATTTTAGACCACTATACGATAACTGTGCTTAATAAGTATCATAAAACATGAACTGACTTATTATTTCAAAAGTCTGAAAATTAACAACCGAAGAATAACATAGACTTTTATTGTGCCAGTGACCTGGATAATTCGAAGGTGCTAAAATAAGGAAAAAACCCGAACTGTTAACTTAAAGGTAAGAACTTTTACTTAATATCTCGGTTAACTATCTCAAAGTGAATAGCTCAGATCAGCAACCTATATGGAAACTGGAAATGGGTATGATAGAAAAGAATTTTAAAAACAATTGGAACAACAATTTGCAGGGTTGGGTCAAAGTAATGAAAAGAAAGGATATAAAACAGGTCAAAATTTCTCAGAAAAAGAACAAGTAAAACAAAATACTTTTGAAAAACAAACCTAAACATATTATGATGTAAAGTTGTATGTAGCTCGTGAATCTCGACACCGAGTCACAAATCAAGATGATGATAAAGATTTTGTATGGGTCAAGTAAAAGCTACATGTATAACAACCGCACTATCAGTGCCTCTTTCTTCAGTGATAACGCCTTTCGATGAATATACTAGAAAATTCAAACAATGGATTAAAGAAGTCCGGAAAACAGGGTCATGAAATGCCCATGCTCGCGTATATTACGAAGAAAGGTTCGGTGGGAGACTATATTAAAAGATATTTGGACGAAACAGATGCGTCGGAAGAAATGCCGTCGTGGAGCGACGTGAAAGAACCTTCAAATGCTTTCTCACCCAAAAGAGTAGCCAGGTGCGAAGTTAAGCAGCAGGACGAATTGCTCAAGTTATTCAATGATTTACCGGAAGATGTCAACATTGCATGAAGGAAGACCAACAAAATGATTAGCAGATCAAGAAGCTGAAGAAAATGTTCAGTAAAGGAAAAGCAACGGCGACCGAAGAAAAGAAGTCTCTTGAAATAGATGGCTTATGTACTACCTTTAAGATTGCGATTCAGAAGGCCCGAGACTGCTCCTCTTTATACCACGTGAGTTAGAACTTTTGGTAGTACAACAACACCTTGATGGACTTGACATATGGGAGTGGACAAAACGTATGACGTAATCAGACCAAAATACTATAGGCCAAAACTTATACAAGAGTTATATTCTTATATAGAAGGATACGTTATTTGCCAAACGAAGACCAATAAGAGAACTCATCTCAACCTAAAGAGACAGACATACCACCTTTTTTTCTAATGGATAAAGTAGGACTTGATTCGTCAGGACCATATCAAAACTTCAATGTCAGAAAACGAGTATATAGTTTCTTTCATTGACATTTACTATGGATGGCCGGAAGTCTTCCCCGTTCTCGACAAGTCAGCTGACAATATATTGCACCTTATATTGGAAGTATTTTACCCAAGAAATGACTGTCCTCTTCAGATTCTCACAGACAATGAACCAAAGAATGTAAATAAACAGGTACAAGAAACCGTGAGAAAACTACATGTAAACATTAACAACATCAAAATATCTTACTACAGTCCTCAAGGCAACGGCAAAGTGAAGATATTCCACTGCGTTCTTCATGACGTGTTCGTTATGGCTAAGAAGATGACAGACAACGCTCGAACATGGGATATTTATCTTATCCAGACATTGGCAGCCAGTTGATTTCACCCTAATGACTCCTCAATTTTTTCCCCACGCTATCTTATGTACAATTAAGACGTTGTATGACCTCTTCATACTTTGCTGAAACCTCTTCGAAGATATGCAGGAGAAGATCATCATAAGAACCGCAGTACAGTTAAGGTGGCCAAAAAATATCGACGAATTTTTGTGATGAAAACACGTATACTTTAGTTAAACAGGCACGCTATCTTATGTATAAAAAGACGTTGTATTACCTCTTGATACTTTGCTGAACCTCGTCGAAGATATGCAGGAGAAGATCAACACAATATTCAATCGCCTTTCAAGAACATCACAAGGCGTTAATGCTAGTACATCGTAATATGAAAAAAGCCAAGAAAAAACAGAAAACCCGGGCTGATAAGAAGTGTGAAGATGATTATTTCCAAGTAGGAGACCCAGTCTACCTAAAGGACAGCAAGAGACAAAACAAACAAGATAAAACGTGGCACCCCTATTAACGAATTAGTGAACATTCTGCAGACGAAGAAGTCATAACTTTAGATGATCTTCATAAACGTTTAAGAGCTAAAGAGATCATGGATGGTCGACCGAGTAAGGGCGATCATTAACTGACTGTAGAGTCGGAATTTGGATGAGCAGAACAAAGAGAAAATCATGATCAAAACTAGCTTCACCCGTTAACCAATCCCCGAACTGCATAAACCAATCCTTAAACCCTCGTGAGAATCTAGCTGTTAACAAACAGAAAACATGTAAAAAAAATATGTCTTGCTATTATGGCTCACGTCAGTAAAGCAGTTATGTAATGTGTTGTAAATGTAAATAATAAATGAGTAAACATGCTTTGTAAATATCGCAGGTTTATGAATAGAGACATCAAGGTATCGTCTTTTTCGTAAAAAATAAATTTGATTTAAAGAACTTTAATAACTATTTTAGTACATAAAATTTTAAAACATTGTTTTACAGAGATGGCTGAAAGTCCAAAAGTACCTAGGAAAACATACAGGGGCGAGGATATATACCAAGACCTGACCTCAACCAGTTTGGACAAGATGATGAAGTATCATCGCTTGGCAAATGCAGCAATAGAACCGAAGCGTGCTGTACTTAGCGAGTTAAAGAAAGTTTACGACTACGCTGATTCTTTCGTTGGAAAATTCGAAACAATTAGTCCACGTTTTGTGGCAAATATGCATAGGTTGGTCGAAATTGAGAACAATTGTATGGATATTCGTCGACTTTTGGCAAAAATTGGCCATCAGGAGGCCGAGTACTTAAGATCTGTTTTAAAAAAACACGTAGTTCCCGGCACATTCAAATTGGGAAAGGAAGGAGTAATGATGGATATTAGGCCATTGAGCGCAGAGGAACGCTATAATGGGGACAATGAACCATTTAGGTTAGGGTAGTCAGGGCACGAATTTATTTTAAATATCGAATAATTACCTTCTTTAGAAATGTCTGAACCACAACCTATACCTCGTTTACTTACCCTTTTTCACAATCAGGAAAACAGTTCTAAGAAAAACCGAAACCAGAAAGTGCATGATCAAAACTTTTAACATTGCCCAAAAAAGAAATAAAAAAAAGTATTCAAAATCATTGCACTCCAATTAGAAATTTTGCAGCACGCATTTAGAAAGAAAAAGTTGCATACGCGTCACGAAATTTCACACATACGGGTAGAAATTCCTCAAGTCCCACCTCCAATGACCTCTGACGATAAAGACATACCATTTAGTACAATCTGCGAAATGAGTGGTACCTAACCAGATATAGTACATTCGCAGATAATGAAATATCAAAGAATCGCGGAGTAAATTCGGCTCACTAGACGTAAAATAAATGCAAAATTCCAGAGAATTTTAACAATACAAATGATAACAGTAGCGAATAATGGGACATGGTCACTCTACCACTCTTTTATTTAATTTATGTAAAAAAAAATTTCCTCGTGACTTTGTTAAAACTCATTCAAGAGTAGTAGAAATAACAGAAACACGACAAAATGTAATAGGTTGATGTATCAATTTGAAAGACTTTTCTGTAAACGTCCTTGTACACGAACTCTTCTCATTATTAATTGTAGGATGAAGCTGGTATACTGACACTTCTCCTTTCCTCGTGGATATTTAGAATGATTTTGGCAAATAATTGTACAAAAAAGTGTGATTTTAGAAAAATCAAAGACATCTTGGTAATCCAAGGGAAATGGATGGCGGTCACAACTATTAACTTAGACCCTTATTCTAGTATCCCTTATTTATTGCAAACGGAATTAGAAACAGTTAAGAATAGTTTGACTAAATCTGTAAGAGACGAAGCGGAGTATATATCCCATGACACCGAAAACGGAACATAAACAAATCATGCAAACAACACATTCCTAGAGTATATAAAAAGGGACAAAGATTTTCGGCGAAAATTCATATTTCTAAGGCTAAAAGAAAGTATTTGGAAGATGGGATGCGCGAAATTAAGTTTAATCGCCATAAGAACGCCATAAAAAGAGCGATAATACCTGTAGCATTGGAAGTTTTATCTTTTCTTTTTTGGTACCTTTGTCGAAGCGGACTTTAACAATATTCAGGCTAATATCAGACAACTTGCGACAGATCAACAGAAAGTTAAACACGTTCTGACTATCTGCATGACCTTTATAAAAGATAATCAACAAACTACAATTGAAAATCGCAGTACAATTAGCGAAATTGTTAGTAGTCTCCAGGAATAAAATGCAGGGCAGACAATGCTAGAACAAGAAATATATACAATGCAAAGACTTACGACTTGAACAATATTTGGGCTAATATCAGACAACTTGCGACAGATCAACAGAAGGTTAAACACGTTCTGACTATCTGCATGACCTTTATAAAAGATAATCAACAAACTACAATTGAAAATCGCAGTATAATTAACGAAATTGTTAGTAGTCTCCAGGAGTAAAATACAGGACAGAAAATGTTAGAACAAGAAATATATACAATGCAAACACCTATACATACACTTTGACAAGATAGTTAACGGTCTCATGGAAATTGTTTCCGTAACTAGAAATAATTCGCAACAACTTCGTTTGCGTTCGTTGGATCATCCTTCTCCAATTACAGTAAGACTCGGTTATAGCAAAGTGACAGACCTAGGGGCCAATATATTATATCCGTATAACGAATTTGCAATAATTTTTATAGCGAATTCACAATATACATGTTTTCTTCAGCAGACAATTAGTTTCGTTAATTGAGGTTTAAATTAAAATTTCATTACTCTGATACATTAAATAATCTTTAGATTATTATGATATGTTATATTAGAAATCAAATGTGGTGAGCTGTAAACTGCGTATGGAATGCATCGACTCCGAATTACGTAAATGTGATCCTGATTATCGTTTCGACTTATTCGAAAATGCTACTGTGAAAACTGGTAACTTTACTGTAACCTTTATGTACGCTTGACTTTGTAACCTTTATGTATGCTTATGTGTTTTATTATAATTCTAGCGGCGCTTATGCTTGAATTAACATTAGTAATGGAGATTATATGTTACGTTTGTGGAACTTTGGACATTGGAAAACCCTGGTCGCATTTAATTGCGATTATATTTGACTTTGATTATTTTGTATTGTTTATAATTGTTGCTAATAGTTTATTGGTTATTATAAATGACTTTTTGCATAAAATACCACAATAATGTATAGTCATGTGTGTAGTATGCATTTTTGTTAACAGACTTTAATTGTATCCCAAGCTGGTGTAGGAAATTGGTCACTTCCTGCGACCTCTTTACATAGATGTTCTGACCGGTGTGTCACCAGGAAGTTCATCTGGCCTAGAAGAGTTTAAAGGATAATTTCTTACACCGGGCATCTGGCGAAAAAAATCTCCCTCGAGGATATTTCTTTTGTTAGGGGGACGTATGTAACCAGATAATCATATTTGTGAAATATAATTCTATATTTTTATTCTGTTTACGTTAATAAGTCATTCGCTTGTTGTGCACTAGATAAGAGATAAGTGTATAATGAACAATGTTAAAGGTCATGGAGCGAAAAGGACAACTAACGTAGTTTGAATTCATGGTGTCAGCGGAATGACCCGGAAGAATAAAACTCTCGATGATGATTGGACTTTGAAAAGCGGTCAACGGATGCATGACTTTTAATTGTAATTAACCTTTCAAAACGGACGTTTATAAATCACTTATGAACTGTGACCCAAAAGGATGTTTTAACAATTGCTTAATCTATATACTGATTTTTAATTTTATGAATTGATTAAGAAATTGTAGATTGATTTCAGACGACAAACGATAACTGTACTTAATAAATATCATAAAACATGAACTGACTTATAGTTTCAAAAGTCTAACAAATAACAACAGAGGAATCAAAAGGTGTTCCTTTCCCAACAAACGACTTTACAGAGCCTGTAGTGTTTATAAATGTTTTCCGTTTCCAACGGAAGACATTATTAGTGATGGTAGTGGTTTTTCTTTTTTTCTTTTTTTTTTCTCCCCTTCTTTGTCGCCAACAATTTTCAGATTGGCTTATCAGATTTTCCTGACATTTTCAGGGATGATAGAGAATATCTCGAGGCGTTTTTTTTCTTCAAAATTCATTTTTGGTCGTCTGTTTCCTATCCCGCGACAAAAACCTGAGATCTCAAAACGATAAAGACTTAAACATCCTGACATTGTGGAATAATAGACCTATAGTTGTAGATGTGTTTAAACGACGTTGTTTTGTTGGTTCCGCTGGTCATCAGAAGTACTTAAAAAAATATTTTTTTAACGCATTTAACCTTTTGTTTTTTCTCTTTTTTTTTTTTACATAGAATGAATATATAAAAAAAAATCCTTACATATGTCATTAAATTTTGTTCCGCGAGATCTCAGAAATTGTAAGTGTTCAAGGCACAAAACTTACTTGAATGATGGACATTTCATTGAAGATGTGTTAAACAGATTTCGTTTGGTCAACCGTCACTTCCGGTCCTCACCGGAAGAGTTTGAACTATACAAGCTGTTATTAGTTTAACTGTTTTTCATTGACAGTTCTAGTTAGATTAATACACAAATATGTACGATAGGCAAATGTTTAAGAAACAATTTTATTTTCATTGAGCAGTTCCGTTTCCTCGTGTCCTGTCCCGAGACAAAAAATGGATGTCCAAAAGCTGGATAGATTATAACAATCAAACATTATTGGATGATAGACATATTTATGAACATTTTTTTTTACACAATTTTGTTTTATCCGGTTAATTTCTGGTCGTCACAGGAAGTACTCCAAAAATTAATTTTTTCCCCATATTCAGCATTAAAGTAACATTTCAGTAACTACAATAGGTCATCTACAAATGGTTAAACTCGGTAGCGGGTTTAAAATTGTGCGCCCTCTGCGCAGGGTATTGCGCATTACTGTCGTAAAACGCAAATGTAAAGTAAAATGTTCAGATATAAAGGTTATCATGTATAACGTTTTTATGTTAAAAAATGACTTATCAGAAAATTATATTTAGTGTAAAGAATCGTTAGAATAATGTCAAAAGTATTTTAATCATCTCGCTGCTTCTTCAAAATCGACGTTATTGTCGGCGGAATCAACGTCTTACGATGACGTCAGTTGATACTCTGACGTAACAATTGACAAAAATAAACGCCGTGCACTTTCTATTGCAGCGTCAATAATTAAAATCAAAACTATAATTTGCAAAATAAAAACATATACGCGATCCTTCTACGTTCTGTGTAAGTGGAAAGGTATTTTTCTTCTACTATAAAAAATTGAATTTGATTAGTAAACATCTTTTTTTTTATACTTTTCTATATGTAAAATGGCTGGCACGGCACGTTTATAAAATCAAACTATGAGGGCGGATAACCTAAAAACCATCCGGTCAATTTCGTTTTAATTTGGCAAAAAGCTTACTAATACGTTAACCTTTCATCGCTGAAAAATTAAAAGAAAATCGTATGTTTGTAATTTTTTATATATGAAAATGAAAACCCTCCTAATCCAATATAGAATGTTGTTGATGAATCGGACATACGACCAAAATTTGAGCGCGGCAAACAGATAAACTATCCGGTCAATTTACTTTATATTGTAACAGGCTGGCCTCATTGTCCTCCTTTCTGCTGTTTATGCTTCAGACATAGCTCATATTCTTTGTAACAGTTTATTAATGTCATCACAAATAAGTTTCTATAACAATTCAACAGCTTGTACACAAAACTGTGTTGGTCCAAATCACACAATATCATGCAGGGTCTCGTAAGTGGTGGGAGATAGCTAATTAAGCCCTAGGTCTCCATGGCAAAAAAAATAATAAAGGGAATTAAAGGGGAATAACTTTCCTAATATAGAGAGCTAGCCTACTATGGGAGTAGACTTATAAACTAAATACATGTTTACAAGGGGGTTGTCAGCAATTACTTTGTCAGGAATTACATTGTCAGGAACTCAGCTGTCAGTAATTCAAAGTGTCAGGAATTACATTGTCAGGAACTATAATTGTCAGGATTTTTATAAGATGGTAATAGAACACCAGGTTGCCAAGTTATGTTAACATTCTAAAGCAAATTACTTGTGATAACTAAAACTCTTTATAAAAATTATGATCTTGGTTTGTAGAACTCATCATACCTATTAGGTCTGAGATAATTGGTGGAGCTACCAATGGAGCTATCTGACTAAACTGAGCAGCTGCCTCCCTTATATAACTTTTGCAGCTAGTCACTAACCAATCAAAATGCTCTATTCTCCTGACAATTCCTGACAGGAATAACTCATTATAAATAAATCAATTAAGAATATTTAAAGTGTTCAATTCTACCTAGTAACTGTTCTTGTACTAATTCTATATCTAAAGCTGATGAATTACTTACTTAATACATCAAGTAATCACTATCTTGGAATAGGGACTATATCCTTGGGTGGAACTACATAAAGCTAACAACACTGACTGTATTACTCCTATTATGGGGCAGAGTTAAATAGTACCAATTAAAAGATCTAATAGAATTAGAAAACATGTCTACAGGTAGTGCATTAAGGATTAGTTAATAACAATATTATTTTAACAGTATCTACTTATACTTGCTATTCATAAATGCAAATGTTCAAATTATTGCGCCAAGTGAACTACTTGATGATGTCACACAATGGCAGCCTACATGCACTAAGTGTAGAAGCCATGATATTTATAGTGAGGATTAACTTATATCATCACTGAAACTACTGTAAGTACATTTTAATGCTGATCATCAATAGGTTCCTTTATCCATAACATGAAGAGTTCTTCATGAAACCTCGTCAAATAAAAGTGCTTTAGGAAATAAGTATGTGCATGGATAAAAATTAAAAAAACATGGGACCAACACAGTGTAATATAAACAATGACAAACGTTGACATCAATGACCATGATTAATGGTAAATTCTTGAAATAGTAAAATCCACCCCCTATATAAAATCACTTAAATGGCTATTACAATATTTTGCACATAATGTTCTCATAAGTTGGCATTTCACTGTAAAAAAAAAATTAAAGGAAATCGTATGTTTGAAACATTCTCCCCCGAGACTCCTTAAACAAACAAAATAATTCTACTTCTGATGAGACATCTCTATTACCTCAGGTAATTTTCATCTGTAACGTTTTTGAGTTCTCTTTAATTCGGCTGCTCTACTTGACCTATGTGAAAAAAAACCAATTTTTTCAATCACTAATTTTAATCAACAATATGTACACTACCCCTTTATCTCTACAGAGTGCGTGCACTTGCTACTGCACATTTGTATTACCGCACTATAAAAGTGCACAGCCCCGAATAAAATAAAGATATTGACAAGTCCACTATCTTATAGGTACAACGTTTTATTTTAAAGTCTCCAAAGCATTAGGCACATAAGACCTAGCTTTGCTTATTACCTTATTTTCCTCTATGTTTACCCGTCGATTTTAAAGGGACTTGAACATGATTTCACTTAAAATTTTCAAATTTCATTTTTCTATTTTCAATGTTTATACTGATAAATAAAGAAGTTTATTATGCTATGTCAAAATGTTAAAGTCAAATATCAAGCTATAAGCAAGACACAGAGTTCATAATTCTTTGTTTTGTAAGCAAAGCTCGAATATTTCATTTTTTACATTTGTGTTGTATTGGTGTTTCAAACATATCTTTCTTTTGTTGTTAATAGTATTTATGAAGATATTGAATAAGTTTATATTGTTTTTTATATGTCATTTTGTCCAAGAAATGGTAATTATCTACATTAAATTTTTTGTAAACAGCCATAAGACTCGAGCTTTGTTTACATAACAATCAATTCTTACCCCTGTATCTCGCTTGTAACTTGACTTTAACATTCAATATTTTGGTCAATCATTTAAAATGCACCAGTAAACCATTTTATACAGAAAAAATCAAAATAAAATTTTTGATCTCAAATCGTGTCCAAGTCCCTTTAACTCCATGACTGACTCTCAGCGTTCTGTTTCCGGTTTATATATCTTTCTGTCACGTGACAAAAGACTCTAAGAACAGTATGGAATTCAGATCAGAAACTTTTTAAACATACTTAGAGAACCGAAAGGGATTCTCTATTTTTATTTACTATTTCCGCTTCACTTTCATGCAAATTTCGTACCCTTAAGATCACAGAAACTAAAAGAGGTAAAGAAACAAATTTTACAAAATATACACGGATGATAGACATTTTATAATAATGTGTTTCGTGTGATTTATTTTGTTTTCCGTTATTTCCGGTTCTAACCGGAAAAGTTCAAGCAGATGACGTTTTAAATTTGTTCAGGGTTTTTTTCGTTGAACATTTCATTTAGTCTGATGAACAGTTATAACCCCTAGGTTCATGTTCTAATAAAACGTGCTTTTTAAGTTTCTTTAATATCTTCTGTTTTTCCCTTGCCGGTCCCGGAACGAAAAAACCTTTTCTCAACCAGATTTCAAAACTTACAGAGACTCGATAAAATACACTTCGTGAAAAATACACAGCAATGTATGAAGATATGTCAACAATGTCTCATTTGATCTGCCATAACTTCCGGTCGTCACAGGAACTACTCAACAATTGACTTTTTGTCTTTTTGTTTTGTTTAACATAGAAACAACCACTGGAAAATTCCTTTTTTGTTGCTATAGCGACAAGAATATAATAATAGTTATTAAGGTCTTCCGTTTTCATTGAAAGACCTTAATATGTTTTACGGTGCTACCGTTCTGGCGAGCGCAGCAAGAATTACACATACCTTGCATCATTGTCAACTTATAGTTTTATTTAGGTATCAACGAACGTCAAAGAATTTGTGAGAGAGTATTGCTCTACAATAAGTATGCAAAAGGTACTAATTTTAATGGTTATGAATAACTTATGATACATACAGCGCAACCGCGGCTATGTTAAGGCTGTCCGAAGCTAAATATATATCGAAAAATGATACTATTTTAATTATCGAAAAATGCTTTAACCGAGTGAGTTTCTTTAAACTGTTATTACATAAGTTAACAGTGGCATCCAACACTATATTTGATGTATTTTTGTGACGTCATATATTTTTCTTAAGCACGAGACGGGTGTATTCTAACACGGTATATAATCTATAAAAATCGCATCGGCACAAGTGAATAATGACATTAAATCAAAAATATATTTATGAAAAATCCTTCGATAAGTAATGTATGTTGGAGATCTTGCTGGGGGTTCATATAAATATTTCGTTTAATTGAAATATTGTCAAAACATTGCGCACCGCCATCGAAATTAGGCACATTTTTATTTTTTATGCTCGATTTACACAAAATCGGGTCAATCGGTAGGTTTCCCCCAGCAAGATTCACAGCGGTACTTATTTTCTCTCCCGATTTCACGTAAAATATACTAAGATTGTTTTTATCTTTCACTTGTGCCAAGCCGTTTTTTATATGCACATACATATCACCATTCATTAGATTACACGTAGCAGGGGGGATCTCAAAACCATTAGTTTATTAATAGTTATTTACCTATTACGAAGCTTTAAAACTGTTGATTTTTTTATACTCCATATCGGTGATATTGAATTTAGTATCACTAGTATTTACAACAGTGTCTATGTAAAGGAATGAAGCGGTTTTATTATATGCACAATGAATATCACTTATTACGTTACGATACATTCCCTAAGAACGATCGAAAGGAATGCAGATCGTGACGTCAAAGTTAACTATGACGTCATATCTTATGAAGTACAGACAAGTGACTTTCTACATATCGCTGTGAAATTAATCGGGCAGCCTTAACATAGCCGCGACCCCCTGCCCCGAGAGAGAGAGAGCGAGAGAGAGAGGGCCCGGGTCCTGTTTGTAGGTGTGTTATTTTCTACTTTTAAATTTGATGGTCTGACTATATGCAATATCTACATAGTTTTTTTACCTGGTTATTTTTTCATTTTATTCCTTTTTATTTAGTTCAAAATGTCATATTGTTTATTTACTTCCTACTCATATACTTACCTGCCTACTGTACATGCATGCACATAAAATGGATCGATATGACAGTAAAGTATGGCTCTTGCTAGTGTGTATATATATATATATATATATATATATATATATATATATATATATATATATATATATATATATATATATATATATATATATAATCTCTATATTAAAAAAAGATTAAAAACAAATCATATGTCAATGAGGCATGTATCGCAGTCTATATACTGAAAAAGCTCCACGGGTGAAAACATTAAAGAGCATTATGGGACGTAGACAAAAAATTTTGTTTGATAAACTGTAGGTTTAGCTCGTTCTTTTTCCCGCGCACACTGGTTCTTAGAGCTCGCTTCGCTAGCCGGCTCGCTATAATGATTGTAATTTTTTTGCGGGTTGATTTTCATCAACTCTCCCATGCAGTTACTCTGGCAAACCGGAACTGAAACAGTGTTTGGACCAAAGCAGAAATCATCTCCCGATGACAAGACTCAGTTCTTGAAACAATCGATAAATTCGATGTAATGTATCAGAAGCATTGTTTTTTTTTAATGAAACCTAATTATGAATACAAATAGTCAGATTTAAAATAGTACGAACAATATAGATATTTTTGCAGTCGTATGTATTCCTACGCCAGAGTTCAATATAGTCTTTTTAACTATCGGCTGTCTCCGTAAATCTCTGACAAGCAGAAAGTCATTCTATATTAAGAGGTCGCATCATCAAGCTATCACGTGACCTGGTGTTTGCAGAGAATATCTCTTGCTTGTTGGAGATTAATGGAGACAGCCGAACATTTGGTTAAACGAGACTATGAGTTCATTATTGCTTGGATCCATGCAATTTTCAAAGTATTTCGTAATGCGTAATTCAACTACGGATTATAAACTACTTGCAAAGCAGAATAACATATCGTTGATTATAAAATAGATAATAATCGATAAAATCAACTCCCGTCAGTACTTCAGTACTTTGATTTTTATTTCCCCCTCTTTTTGTCCATAAGATTTCTCAGGGCTGTGTAAATGTTCTTGAAATTTTTAGGGATATTAGATAATGTATATATCTCGAGCATCTTGTTTTCAATTCTTCAAAATTCATTTCATGTCGTCCGGCGACAAAACACATTGTTCAATCTATATCTCAAAAAAGATAATAACTTGAGCATCTAGACTTTGTGGAATGATAGACATACAGTTGTAGATATGTTTAAACTATTTTGTTTTGTTTGTCATAACTTCTGGTCGTCACGGAAATAACTCTCGATATTATTTTTTTTACGATTTTACTTTTTTACATAGAATATACATGCAAGTATAAGTTCATACCTATGTCATATATGCGGTGTTAGATAACGAAAACAGTTCTGTTTCCAGTTAGATATATCAATTATCTCAGGTTGCTTTTTTAAAACAAATTTTGTTCCCGCGAGATTTTAAAAACATAAGTGATAAAGGCTTTGAAAATACACAAGAAAATATAACTTTATTTTACCCTGACCACTTCCGTTTGTCCCTTTTCTGTCCTGTAACAAAAACTTATCTAAATGAAATCTCAAAATTGGTTAGGTCTTAAACAACCAAACTTTTTGGAATGATAGACCTTTGTATATATGTTCACTTGTTTACACTATTTTGTTCCTACGCATGTTTTTTTTTCAGGCATAACTTCTGGTTGTTACAGAAAAGAACACCAACATTTGATTTTTAAAAATATTTTTGCTATTTAGCAAGGAAGTAACATTTTAGTGTTAGAAATACAAGATGGCATCTTCGCATAGTTTAATACAGGGAAAAATGCTACTTCCGATGAGACATCTCAAAAATCAGGTATATTTCTTTTAAACAAAGTTTGTGCCCACGAGGTCCCAGAAGCTGCAAAAGATTAATATTCAAAACCGAATTTAATGTAAATGATAGACAATTGATTGCACATGTAATTAACGGGTTTCATTTGGTTAGCCTTCACTTCCGGTTCTCACTCGAAGCGTTCAAGCAAAAGAAGTTTTTTTAAAGTTTAGATTTTTTGTTTCACTATTTACTCAGTGTGATGAACAGTAACGTACCGTGGGTAAACGTACTAAAATATATACTTTTGATTCCATTAATTACTCTTATTTAATTTGTCTTTTTCGGGTCCTGAGACAAAAACACAAAAAAATCTTTTTTTCAACGAGATCTTTTAACTTTTTAGCTCACTTGATTGTTACTACTTCTTCTGAACCACTGGGCCAATTTCAATCTTTCCAAAAGCACCATTTGGTAAAGGAGATTCAAATATGTTTAAATGTAGGGCCACACCCTCTTTCAAAGTGATATGATTATCAGTTTTGAAAAGTTGGTATTTTTCAAAAATATTTTTCTCAAAAATCGATCGGCCAGAAAAGCTGAAACATGTGTGGAACCATCCTCGGGTACAGTAGAAACAAATTAATTCAATTCATCTCGGGGAAAGGAGGGGCCAAAATGAGGGATGTTAAATTTTTACATAAGAATATTGTAATAGCCATTTAAGTGATTTTATATAGGGGGTGGATTTTACTATTTCAAGAATTTACCATTAATCATGGTCATTGATGTCAACGTTTGTCATTGTTTATTGTTTATATTACACTGTGTTGGTCCCATGTTTTTTTAATTTTTATCCATGCACATACTTATTTCCTAAAGCATTTTTATTTGACGAGGTTTCATGAAGAACTCTTCATGTTATGGATAAAGGAACCTATTGATGATCAGCATTAAAATGTACTTACAGTAGTTTCAGTGATGATATAAGTTAATCCTCACTATAAATATCATGGCTTCTACACTTAGTGCATGTAGGCTGCCATTGTGTGACATCATCAAGTAGTTCACTTGGCGCAATAATTTGAACATTTGCATTTATGAATAGCAAGTATAAGTAGATACTGTTAAAATAATATTGTTATTAACTAATCCTTAATGCACTACCTGTAGACATGTTTTCTAATTCTATTAGATCTTTTAATTGGTACTATTTAACTCTGCCCCATAATAGGAGTAATACAGTCAGTGTTGTTAGCTTTATGTAGTTCCACCCAAGGATATAGTCCCTATTCCAAGATAGTGATTACTTGATGTATTAAGTAAGTAATTCATCAGCTTTAGATATAGAATTAGTACAAGAACAGTTATTAGGTAGAATTGAACACTTTAAATATTCTTAATTGATTTATTTATAATGAGTTATTCCTGTCAGGAATTGTCAGGAGAATAGAGCATTTTGATTGGTTAGTGACTAGCTGCAAAAGTTATATAAGGGAGGCAGCTGCTCAGTTTAGTCAGATAGCTCCATTGGTAGCTCCACCAATTATCTCAGACCTAATAGGTATGATGAGTTCTACAAACCAAGATCATAATTTTTATAAAGAGTTTTAGTTATCACAAGTAATTTGCTTTAGAATGTTAACATAACTTGGCAACCTGGTGTTCTATTACCATCTTATAAAAATCCTGACAATTATAGTTCCTGACAATGTAATTCCTGACACTTTGAATTACTGACAGCTGAGTTCCTGACAATGTAATTCCTGACAAAGTAATTGCTGACAACCCCCTTGTAAACATGTATTTAGTTTATAAGTCTACTCCCATAGTAGGCTAGCTCTCTATATTAGGAAAGTTATTCCCCTTTAATTCCCTTTATTATTTTTTTTGCCATGGAGACCTAGGGCTTAATTAGCTATCTCCCACCACTCACGAGACCCTGCATGATATTGTGTGATTTGGACCAACACAGTTTTGTGTACAAGCTGTTGAATTGTTATAGAAACTTATTTGTGATGACATTAATAAACTGTTACAAAGAATATGAGCTATGTCTGAAGCATAAACAGCAGAAAGGAGGACAATGAGGCCAGCCTGTTACAAAAATGGTGTCAGAAGTGGGATGTCACAGTCCAAAGTGGCATCCAGGATATGAACCTACCTTAGAGGCTTTTGTGAGTGGTGGAAAAAACATTTGTATATAAAAAAACTTGTAAATATGTTTTAGATTTGATATACGTTGATAATCAAAATGGCGGATGATTCTGACACTGAAGTGGTCATTAATCAACACGATGAGGGATCTGAAAGAGACCTTGCTGATGAGCTGGGACAGGGGGATATATATGGCCAACAGAAAGACAACCAGGAACCCTATTTAATGAGATCTCATGAAGACTGTAGACCCGAGGTACATCCTATGTCAATGGGAAATTATAGAGAGACTTCCTTTCCTAAAAAGGCTGGATTACCAGTGAAGCCTGAACCATACAGTGGATCTGAGGACTGGGAGGAGTATATAAGTCATTTTACTCTTTGTTCCGAGTTGGGGAAATGGTCAGAACAAGAGAGAGTGTTGGCTTTAGCTGCAAGTTTGAGGGGACCAGCAAGGACCTTTTATATCAGCCTTTCCAAAGAAGAAAAGTACAACTATACAACATTGGTGAAAGAGTTAAGCCAGCGGTTCGGCAGTTCCCGTCAACAAAGCAGGTGGCTGTCTAGGCTGGAGGGCAGGAAACGCAAACAAGACGAATCGATTGCATCATTAGGAGATGACCTCAGACAGATGTCCCAAAGAGCCCACCCTAACTTAGATGCTAGAGCACAAGAAGCATTGGCCTTAAACCAGTTATACAAGTCTATTTCTCTGGAGATGAAGTGCCGCTGCATTGACCGGAATTGTTCCACCATAGCCCAAGCTGTAGACATTATAGAGAGATACGAGTCGATACTGGGAGATGGGGCTGAGAGGAAGAGAGCAGTAAGAATGGTAGGCGCAGATTCCAAAGAGCAGGAAGATGACATCTCGAAAACCTTGCATAATATAATGACTCGTCTGGAGCAGTTAGAACGAAGACCAAGTCCGAGGTACAACCAATCAAGACGAAATGGACAAGAGAACAACCAATGTTTTGGTTGTGGCAGCTCAACACATTTTATTAAGCAGTGTCCTGTAGCTAGAAATAGACCAGCAAAACAGGGAGGTGCAAGTGGACCGGCAGGCCAGAGGTCGGGAAACTTCTGCCCGCCATCTCACTAGGCCAGGGGGTGACGGGAGATAGAGGGCCAATTGACATAGCAGACAGATATGGTGTGTGTGGGGAGACACTGGGGAAATGGGACAATGGTTTTTATATATCCGGATTTCTGAATGGCCTTCCAATAGATTTCTTGATTGACAGTGGTTCTACGTCTACCATAATTTCATCAAAAACTTATGAGCTTTTACCAGATGACTCGAAACCTGAATTAGCAAGATCAGACCTGGTGCTGAAGGGAGTAAATGGAGTTCAACTGCAGACCTTAGGCATGGCCACATTTGAAATTACCTTTAAAGACCATAAAGAACAACAGACAGCAATAATCTGCGATATAGAACAGCCTGCAATTCTTGGACAAGATTTTCTGATAAGAAATGTAGATAGAATTGATTACAGAAAAATGGAGATAAAGGTTGGGAACAATTCACTCCCCTGCTGGGTCAAAGGAGAAGCTGAAGCTGTGTGCGCAGTTCATGTAACAGAATTCACGACTATACCTCCTCTGACCGGGAAGCTTGTACAAGTGCCTATACCTAATTCAGACCATCTAAGTCCTATCGGACTGATAGACAGAAACAGGATTCTTTGTAGCCAGATTATGGTGACTCCTGGGCTTATAGATGTATGCAAGAAAAATCCAGTGATCCAGATACTGAATATCTCCAGTGAGGAAGTCAAGATACAGCCAAACCTTAGGTTAACCACCTGTGAATCTGTTTACCTGAACTCATATCAGACATCACAATGCTATGCTGTGACAACAAAGGAAGAACCGGATCTGCTACCATCATATCTCCAAGAACTTTACACCAAAAGCTCAGTAAACCTGTCCTCAGATGAAAAATCAAAATTAGCAGAGCTACTTATCCAATTTCAAGACATATTTTCAAAATCATCAGATGATTTAGGTAGGACCAATCAAGTTCTTCACAAGATTAATACCGGGACAGCTCATCCCATCAGACAACCATGTAGGCGCTTACCAATTGGGAAGAGGGAGGCAGAACGCGAAGAGGTAGAGAAGATGTTAAAGCATGGAGTAATAGAACCATCTTGCAGTCCATGGTGTTCCAATGTTGTACTCGTAAGAAAGAAAGACAACACATACAGATTTTGTGTAGATTATAGATCACTGAATGAAGTCACTGTACGAGATGCGTACCCCCTTCCTAGGATTGATGAGTGTCTGGACAGTCTCAGTGGAATGAAGTGGTTTAGCTGCCTCGACCTTAATTCTGGATTTTGGCAGATCGGCATGGCTCCAGAGGATAAAGAAAAGACAGCATTTGCGACAAGTCTTGGCTTGTATCAATTCACGGTGATGCCTTTTGGACTCACCAACTCCCCCTCCACTTTTGAGAGATTGATGGAGGATGTTCTTCGAGGATTGCAGTGGGAAGAATGCCTTCTGTATTTGGATGATATAATTGTACCTGGATCAACATTCGATCAAACCCTTGAGAGACTTAAGCATGTTTTCATACGACTTAGGGAGGCAAATTTAAAATTGAAACCCAGTAAATGCATTTTATTCCAGACCAGTGCTAAGTTTCTAGGACACATTGTATCTGAGAATGGAATACAGACCGATCCTGACAAAATTTCAGCTATCAAGAACTGGCGCACACCAACAAAGCCAAGGGAGGTAAAGAGTTTCTTAGGTCTTGCATCGTATTACAGACGGTTTGTTCAGGGGTTTGCAAACATCGCCAGGCCTCTACACCGTATCTGTGACAAGGGAGCAAAATTCAGCTGGTCTACCGAACAGGAAGAAGCCTTCCAAACTCTGAAGGAAGCACTCATGTCATCCTCAATTCTTGCATTCCCTCGAGCCAATCATCCATTTATTTTGGACACAGATGCCAGCCATTATGCTGTAGGAGCTGTCCTGTCCCAGAAAATCAATGACAAAGAGCATGTAATAGCCTACATGAGCAAAGCCTTGAACAAACATGAAATGTCTTACTGTGTGACCAGAAAGGAGTTGCTAGCTGTGGTGAGGGGATTAAAAAATTTCCATTCCTATCTTTATGGGCAAGAAGTGATCCTAAGGACTGATAATGCAGCTGTGAGTTGGATGAAGAGCTTGAAAAACCCAACAGGCCAGGTTGCGAGATGGTTGCAGTTCCTAGAAACATACAATCTGAAGGTTACTCATCGCCCAGGTTATCAGCATAGGAATGCAGACGCTCTGAGCAGAAACCCATGCAAACCATGTAAGAGACAAGAAGAAATTAATCAGACAAGTGATGACTCCAATGATGAAAGAATGCATCCTACTGATTCAGACGATGATGCAAGTCCTGTTTGCAATTTCCCAGAAATCGAAGTATCGAGAGCAATCACAAGACAACATCTCCAATCTAGAGGATTCAAAGAAAACCAGCTGACATTGCTTGGGTGGTCCTTAGAGGAAATACGAGTTCAGCAGTTAGCAGATCCTGATATATGCCTTTTACTGTCAAAATTGGAAGAAAACAGCCCACGCCCAGCTTGGGAGGAAGTATCTCCAGGTAGCTCTCATCTGAAGACCCTATGGACTCAGTGGAATCGCCTCCATGTACTTGGTGGAGTATTGTATAGGACATGGGAAAAAGAGGATGTTGACGATCAATGTATCCAACTTATAGTTCCAGCGGCTAAGAGAATAGAACTTTTGAAGTACATGCATGACCTTCCATCATCAGCACACTTAGGTGTTGACAAGACCTTTGAAAGATTAAAGAATGGATTCTACTGGCCAGGGATGAAAGAATATGTTAAGAATTACTGCAAGTCCTGTCATCATTGCTCAGCCAGAAAACCATCCAGAAAGCAAAACAAAGCACCTATGGGAAATTATATTGTCGGAGAACCTTTTGAGCGAATAGAAATTGACATTTTTGGACCCCTACCAATCACAAACTCTGGTAATCGATACGTATTGACCCTGTGTGATTGTTTCACCAAGTGGACGGAAGCCATCCCAGTCCCAGACCAGACTGCAGCTACTATCGCCAAAGCTTTGGTCAACAATTTCATTTGTCACTTTGGATGTCCTCTCCAAATACACTCAGATAGAGGAAGTAATTTTGAATCTGAAATATTCCAAGATATATGCAAGCTTTTTCAAATAGACAAGACAAGAACAACAGCCCTTCGACCTCAATCCAATGGGAACATTGAAAGATTCCACAGAACGCTTGCACCTATAATAACTATGTACTGTGAAAAAGACCAAAGAAGATGGGATGATTATTTGCCTATAGTTATGATGGCTTATCGGTCCTCAGTCCATGCAAGCACCAAGCACACTCCTAATAAAATGATGCTGGGCAGGGAAACGGTGATGCCGTTGCAGGCGGTCATTGGACAACCAGATAAAGAAGAATGTTGGGAAGATGAAGAAGACTACGTACAGAGCCTTAAGAGTAAATTACAATCCATCCATGAGCTGGCAAGGAAGTTCTTAAAAGAAAGATCTCAGTACCAGAAAAGAAGATATGACCTTTATGCTAGGAGGCGGAAGCTTGGGATAGGACAGGCAGTGTGGATCCATGAGCCAACCAGAACCAAAGGAGTTTGTAGCAAACTGACTTCACCTTGGAAAGGTCCATTTGTCGTGACCAAATGTATTGATGATGTTACATACAAGGTTAAAAGAAGTCGGTCACAGAGTCCTAAGGTGTATCATATTGATCGGTTGGCCTTGTATCATGGCAGAAATATTCCAGGGTGGATCGGGCAGTTCCGAAGGCAGCAGGGATGTTCTAGAGAGGCAACAGAAACACAAACCTAGTGTAACCATAGAATAGGAGAAATCTAAGTACTTAGTGGTGGATATAATGTAGTTGAGCAGGCTGGACTGATCACCCAGTGACCTCAATGAGAAGTCCTTGTTGATTTTTTTTTGTTTCATTATAAAATCAGAAGATGTTCCAGTTTTAGAAGAAGAAGGACAAGTTGAATATGTTGTGCTGCCCCTGCTGTTTTAAACTCCTGTCCACATCCATAGTTGTCCCCCCCCCCCCCTTCATAGGTGTTCCCTATCTTTTGACTTGAGACATTTACATGACAGACAAAGATCCCTGGTTGCCAAGTTGTGTGACTTCAATCCATGCAGTTCAATATACCGACTATTAAATTTCAGAATGGCATCTCAACTTAGAGTATCCTGTTGGAAGTGTAACATGGAATTTGCATCCCTGAGAAGTCGGAAAAACCACATGTCAAGTAGGGAACATGGATGCTTGAGAGTCGTGTGCCCCTTCTGCCCGAAGGAGAAATTATTCAAAAGATCTACGCCAGAGCTAAAGGAACATGTGACCAGTCATCACCCGACAGATTTAAACAACCTTACAGATAAAGAATTCTTTGCAGAAAGGAATGGATTTTGGATGGCAATCCACCCGAAAGACTACAAAAGACTGGTTACACCCAGTCTGTACCAGGCACCCTCATCAATCCAAGCCAGGGAGTTGATAAGAACTTGGTTTGAGAAAGCTAAGGTATCGAGACACCGGAGAGAAGAGTGGGAGAATGGGTGGAAGTCACAGATTAATGAAGAACCTGGTGAAGAGGCCTTTGTCCCTGACTATGACGAGGACCCGGAGCCATCAACAAAGAAACTTAAGTATTCCCCGGAGGATCCAGCCATCAGAGAATCTCTGCAACTGTGTGCAGTTGAATTCGACTTCAATTCTGCCCTGACACTGCACTCACAGGACCACACACTGTGGTACAGAATTACTCTGCGGCCATTGAATAAGGAACCTAAGATGATGGCCAGTGTTCTCAGAAGAGTTCAGGGTTGCTCCACTGACCCGCCCAGCTTCAATGAACTAAAACATCCTGGGAGACAGCTTACGAAGCACCTGGCAGAGACAGTTGGGATAAAAGAAGATGATATACTCAAAGTAATGAAGGGGACGCAACCTATATTCACCTATGTCCATGAGAAGAATTTGACAGAGCCCCAAATGGAAAGCAGAAAAGAAGGGAAAAGTGTCCAGAAGGAGGAAAGCAGGAAAGAAGGGAAAAGTGATCAGAAGGAGGAAAGCAGAAAAGAAGGGAAAAGTGACCAGAAGGAGGAAAGCAGAAAAGATGGGAAAAGTGATGAGAAAAACATAGAGAAGGATAAAAAGGGAAATTGTAGAGAAACAATGAAAGAGAAACAACAAGAAATGACAGAAGAAGCCAGTGAACCAATGAAGGAACAAGATGGAGATAACACCATTGTAAGTGTAGACCACGAAGGGATGTCAGCCCAGCCTCTATCCAAGATCTGTGCATCAATCAAGCCTCTTTTTCCTTAGTGACGCCCTTGACGCCCTATGCCAGAAGCCCAACAATCGCGGAGGAATGCCCTGGAAATTGCAACTCTGATATCATCTTGGCAATCCCGGTGGCAGATGCCAGTATCCTGTCCGGTGTGCATGACCAGAAATTGAGAGCAATGAAGCTATTGGCCAAAGGAATAATGCCACTTTTTTCCGCCAGCAAAAAGAGAATGGGATGGAGTCCAGACAATCACAATCTTAGATGGACCGGTCCCTTTGCAGTGGCCCCCAGCTAATTGGAAAACTTTCTCATCAGAACAGAAGCTGCACGCCTGGGAAATGGCAGCCATGTACATTGCATCAAGGGATGGACTGGATTTTTCCATGGACCGAAATTACATGCTGTCACGCTTCAATTTTCTTTCCCTTCCCGGATCATCCATGCCAATTCTTCCAAAGGAGCAGACAAATGATGTTAATATGAGACTTTGCAACTATAGAGCTGTCTGTGACATTGCGTTGTTTGGAACCAAAAGCATCCAGCAGGAGAAGTTCCTTGACATGCTGGAAGGTTGTGGGCAACTACGCGATATCTCCTTGGACTGGATTATTGAGATAATTGAAAGACACAACGTAAATTTGAGACTTCCGAAACTTGCAAATTGAGAAACTTTTGACTTTAATTCAGGAGAATTGTGAAATTAAGGTGGGGGGATTGTAATAGCCATTTAAGTGATTTTATATAGGGGGTGGATTTTACTATTTCAAGAATTTACCATTAATCATGGTCATTGATGTCAACGTTTGTCATTGTTTATTGTTTATATTACACTGTGTTGGTCCCATGTTTTTTAATTTTTATCCATGCACATACTTATTTCCTAAAGCATTTTTATTTGACGAGGTTTCATGAAGAACTCTTCATGTTATGGATAAAGGAACCTATTGATGATCAGCATTAAAATGTACTTACAGTAGTTTCAGTGATGATATAAGTTAATCCTCACTATAAATATCATGGCTTCTACACTTAGTGCATGTAGGCTGCCATTGTGTGACATCATCAAGTAGTTCACTTGGCGCAATAATTTGAACATTTGCATTTATGAATAGCAAGTATAAGTAGATACTGTTAAAATAATATTGTTATTAACTAATCCTTAATGCACTACCTGTAGACATGTTTTCTAATTCTATTAGATCTTTTAATTGGTACTATTTAACTCTGCCCCATAATAGGAGTAATACAGTCAGTGTTGTTAGCTTTATGTAGTTCCACCCAAGGATATAGTCCCTATTCCAAGATAGTGATTACTTGATGTATTAAGTAAGTAATTCATCAGCTTTAGATATAGAATTAGTACAAGAACAGTTATTAGGTAGAATTGAACACTTTAAATATTCTTAATTGATTTATTTATAATGAGTTACTCCTGTCAGGAATTGTCAGGAGAATAGAGCATTTTGATTGGTTAGTGACTAGCTGCAAAAGTTATATAAGGGAGGCAGCTGCTCAGTTTAGTCAGATAGCTCCATTGGTAGCTCCACCAATTATCTCAGACCTAATAGGTATGATGAGTTCTACAAACCAAGATCATAATTTTTATAAAGAGTTTTAGTTATCACAAGTAATTTGCTTTAGAATGTTAACATAACTTGGCAACCTGGTGTTCTATTACCATCTTATAAAAATCCTGACAATTATAGTTCCTGACAATGTAATTCCTGACACTTTGAATTACTGACAGCTGAGTTCCTGACAATGTAATTCCTGACAAAGTAATTGCTGACAACCCCCTTGTAAACATGTATTTAGTTTATAAGTCTACTCCCATAGTAGGCTAGCTCTCTATATTAGGAAAGTTATTCCCCTTTAATTCCCTTTATTTTTTTTGCCATGGAGACCTAGGGCTTAATTAGCTATCTCCCACCACTCACGAGACCCTGCATGATATTGTGTGATTTGGACCAACACAGTTTTGTGTACAAGCTGTTGAATTGTTATAGAAACTTATTTGTGATGACATTAATAAACTGTTACAAAGAATATGAGCTATGTCTGAAGCATAAACAGCAGAAAGGAGGACAATGAGGCCAGCCTGTTACAATATATTGGGAATTTGGTTTTTAAAAATATTGTGCTAAAACATCAGTTGGACAGAAAAGCTAATAGTTGTGTGAAGGCAGACTTAGGTACTAGTTTGTTCAAATAATGTTTCCCGGGCGAAGGTTGTGGTCACAATGGGGTCAAATTTTTACATATGAATATATAGAGCAAAACTTTAAAAATGTTTTTTCTCGAAAACCATCGGTCAGAAAGTTGTAGCGTGTCTTAAAGCATCCTCAGATTGTGTCGATCCATGTTTGTTCAAATCATGATCTCCGAGGAAAAAGTAAGGTCACATTTGCGGGTCGTATTGCTACAAAAGAATATATAGAGAAAAACTTTATTCTTCTAAAAGAACATTTCTCAAGAAAAACCTGAAACTTGACCGTGTGAAAGCAACCTCATATAGTAGATTAAAAATTCATAATTTTCAGGGATAGGCTGGGGTCAAATTTGGGTTTCAAATTTTAAAGAAGAAAAAAAATGAAATTATTCTCAAAACCTTATATGCTAAATATGTTGTTTTACCTAAATGCAAGTGCTTGACATATTGTTGATTCTCTAAATAAACATTTAATGGTTTATTCGATTATTTTATTTACGAAATATTGGAACATTCCCATTTATTGGGTTTCTCTGTACATAGTCAATTTCCCTTTGGAAACGGTGGGTACCCCACATTAATTGGCCAATCAGATTGCAGTAGTTTTCCATATTCTTAATTTTCGCCATTGCTTCAGCAGCACAGAATTTTGAGCTAGAGAGTTTTTATTTATTGCAAAGAGATTATCGACTGAATGCAGTAAATTATTTTGAATGTTATCTTATTAGATCGAGGACATCTTTTGATATGTCAAAGTACGTATTATTTTGTGTATTTTTTTATGCTTTAATGCAATCCTTGATCAGCATCTCGCTTTGGAACGCGGGGTTGTTTACAATCTAAAAATAGACATTTGGACCAGCTACAGCATGTCGTCGTGCGCGAAGAATGTGATGATTTTTGGACATTCACCGGAAATGTTAGATTCCGCACAACTAAAGGACATTTATTTTTTTTGCAAATTGGAAGTAACGATTTGTGTGATAATTACCATTCAGTGTATGGAATTGCTTATGCAATATATGCTCAAGCATCTTCGTAGCATCCGAAGTGCCATCCTATTTCATACACCCCGTATACCCAGTTAGTAATGATTGAATACTTTTTAATCAATGTTTAAGTAGTAAAATTATTAAATTTATTAAATTTATTACATTTTACCTCGTGGTATGTGAAACATTACAGTCATGAATTGATATAATTCATTAATTTTTAATGGCTGCTATCAACAATTTCATGAAATTATTATTATAATTATTGATGGATAACTTCACCTTAACAATTGATTATTGCACTATTTTCTATCGGTACACATATATTATACTGAGCCATCTCAATGCTGGCCTTATGCAATTTTCTTTCAATTTTTATACAAAATTAATATCATTACATGTAATGACAATATTCGAAAACAACGCTTGGAACTTTTTTAACGTGTAATATTGTTTGTAGGCTCGTATAAAATATCTTGTGCAGCTAACAACTTTGATATTTATAATCGGATATCAAAAGTTTAACAAATGACGTGGTTAAACATATAATAAAAAGAATCTCTTTTTATTTGCAATGGCAATTGATCATGAATAAAACATTTTCCGTAAACTTAAAAATTATTCAAAAGCATAGATAATTTTCACTAATTCGAACACAGTAAAATTTAACTGGTTAAATTATGCTTCCTCGTCCCATTTTTATCAGACAGTAAAATGATATTTTTATATGAATCTTAATACTTCCTCCTTTCATTTTTATCAAAGGAAAAAAGACTTTCAAATTTGTTTTTTAGTAATATGACGTTTTCCACAAAGCAAAAAAAAAAAAAAACAAAACATTTAAAAGAAGGCCACGCCATTCTTATTTACCTTTGAACAAAAAATTAAATATATGAATATTTATATAAAGATATAATTGTCCAAAAAAACATCTTAATGATCTGGGTCATTCACGGAAATGTTAAACTTTGTTATAACCATTCATGACATTCCATTCGCTTATATCATAAAGTTGCATTAAATGTCAGAATCTTGTCAATTAATGATACATGAATTGCATGATTTGTATCATAATAAGGGTCTTCCGTCTTCAGCGGAAGACCCTTCTATTATTGTAATGTTTCTTTTTCACTTTTCTTATTATTATTAGGGTCTTCCGTTTCCAACGGAAGACCCTCTTGTTATTCTATTGTTTCTTTCTATTATTAGGGTCTTCCGTTTCCAACGGAAGACCCTCTTGTTATTCTATTGTTTCTTTTTATTAGGGTCTTCCGTTTCCAACGGAAGACCCTCTTGTTATTCTACGGTTTCTTTTTCTTTATTCTTATTATTCTTTTTTTTCTTTTTCTGACTTTTTTGGAGCGTTATTTCTCAAAAACTACCCAACCGATTTGCACGAAATTTGTAGGAGTGATAGAACATCATCGTAGCTACATATTATTATATTTTAACATGATGACGTCACTTCCGGTTTCAGATATAGACGATTTTGAAAATTTTTAAGGGTCATTTTGTCCACGCATCTCCTCCGAAACTAATCAAGATAGAAGCTTGAAATTTTCAGGGGTTGTAGATGAATGTCTGTAGATGTACCCCCATGCTTCCAATTATGAAAATTGCTCAAGGCCTCGAAGCTCGCCTGAACCTGAAAATTGGCACCAAATTTTTCCACGAAATTTTTGCACATTTTCTGTAATACCTTTCGATGTGCACATAATTTGTTAAAACATGTAATGCAAAAGTTGTTTCAATTTTCACGAACTTTCCTTTGATATCAAGAAAAAGGGGCTGACCCCTCAAATTAGGGGCCAAGGGGGCTCTAAAGTCTTCTTACAATAACTCTTTACTGAACAATAATTTGTTATCAATTATATAAGCAAAAATGTTCATTGTACAGCTGTTTATCTATACAGTATCATACTGAAGTCATATGTTACGTAATTAGGGGTTTCAAGGGGCCAGAAGTTCAAAACTTTGATCATTAATATCTGAAAAAGGAGAAATATTTTTAAAAGCAATGTAGAACAAAAGTTGCTTAAAATGATGTTCTTGTCAATATGCTACCTTAAATGTGTTTGTTTATGACCCCATTTAGGAGTTAAAGGGTCGGCCCCTAAAACACATTCGTACAGATATCTCAAGAACAGGAAATAATTCTTGAACACTTGTTATACAAAATATGTTTATATTAGCGAGACCTTTTATTTGATATCAAGAAAAAGGGGCTGGCCCCTCAAATTAGGGGCCAAAAGGGCTCTAATGTCTTTTTACAATAACTCTTTACTGAACAATATTTTGTTATTAATTATAGAAGCAAAAATGTTCATTGTACAGCTGTTCATCTATATTACGTAATTAGGGGTTTCAAGGGGCCAGAACTCAAAACTCTGATCATTAATATCTGAAAAAGGAGAAATATTTTTAAAAGCAATGTAGAACAAAAGTTCTTCAAAATAATGTTCTAACAATATGATACCAGCCATTTTGTTGTTAGTGGCCCCGGTAAGGGGTTAAAGGGTCGGCCCCGAAAACGCATTTGTACAGATATCTCGAGAACGGTTTACAATTCATGAACACTTGTAGGACAAAATATGTTTATATTAGCGAGACCTTTTATTTGATATCAAGAAAAAGGGGCTGACCCCTCAAATTAGGGGCCAGAAGGGCTACTAAATCTTTTCATAATAACTGTTTTCTGACCAATAATTTGATATTAATCATAAAGTAGCAAAGAAGCTTTTATCTAGCTTAATTTAAAACCGAAACCCGTTTTAAAATCGGACGATGCATTACAGAGATATCGGGGTTTAAAAATTGATAAATCCGGAAATTTTGATTCCGCGTCCTTGGTTTAAAAAATAGCGTAATGTTTAAAGTGAAATTAACTCGTACCAAAAATATTGTTAAGTCGTACTTAAACACATTCGGATTTTTTTGGTTAAGTCGTTCTTGAAATCGGAAAGATGTTTGTTAAGTCGTACTTAAAATCATTCGTATTTTGTTAACTCGATTTTTTTCATCTTTTATATTTTAGTTACTCTTGTAATTGGTTTAAGAGCTCTGCTTCTTACAGGAACTTCCAGCTTTACTTCCAACATTAACGGAAGACCCACTCGTTGCTTTGCAACGAGCTTTGCTCTAGTTATTATTATTATTATTATTATTCTTTTTCTTTATTTTTCTGACTTTTTTAAAGCTTAATATCTCAAAAAGTTTTCAACGGATTTACATGAAACTTTCAGGGATTATGTAGCATCATCGTCCCTTAAAGATGTTAAATTGATAAATACAACATCACTTCAGTTTTTACGTTACGTCAATTTTTAAATTTTAAAAAACTGATTTTGTTCAGGGCGTTTTTCAAAAACGCTTTAAGATAGAGACTTGGAATTTTCTGTGTTGAAGCATTAATCGTTTTTATTTGGACATAATGCTGGAATTTAGTTTCCGTCACTTCCGGTCCAAACCGGAAGTGTTTTAAAATTTTCGAATTTTCGAATTTTTCGTTTCAATTTCAAATGTTTATGAGGTTTGTAGAGTTGGTCATGCTGAATACAAAACTGAAATCCGTTTGAAAATCGGACGATGCATTACAGAGATATCGGGGTTTAAAAATTGATTTTTCCGGAAATTTTTGATTCCGCGTCCTTGGTTTGAAAAATAGCGTAATGTTCAAAGTAAAATTAACTCGTACCAAAAATAATTGTTAAGTCGTACCTGAACACATTCGGATTTTTTTTGCTCAGTCGTTCTTTAAATCGGAAAAGTTTTTGTTTAGTCGTACTTAAAATCATTTGTATTTTGTCAAGTCGTACCATGAATATTCGATTTTTTTTCATCTTTTTATTTTAGTTACTCTTGTTATTGGTTTAAGAGCTCTGATTCTTACAGGAACTTCAAGCTTTACTTTCGACATTAACGGAAGACCCACTCGTTGCTTTGCAACGAGCTTTGCTCTAGTTATTATTAGGGTCTTCCGTTTCCAACGGAAGACCCTTTTGTTTTTCTACGGTTTCTTTTTAGGGTTTTCCGTTTTCAACGGAAAACCCTTCTGTTATTCTACGGTGTCTTTTTCTTTATTAGGGTCTTCCGTTTCCAACGGAAGACCCTCTTGTTATTCTTCGGTTTCTTTTTATTATTATTTTTTTTTCTTTTTCTTTTTTTTCTGACTCCTTTTCGGCTTCATAACTCAAAAAGTTTTCAACTTATTAAAAAGAAACTTCCAGGGATTATGTGCAATTATAATACCCCATAGATGTTAAAGTTTCCATAACAACATCACTTCCGTTTTGACGTTACGTCATTTTTAAACTTTAAAAAAAGGCATTTTGTCCGCGACATTTCTCAAAAACACTTTAAGATAGAGTCTTGAAATTTTCTGTGGTTATGAATTTTGCAATTTACATGTGCAATAAGGCTTGAAATAAAAATCCGTCACTTCCGGTCGAAACCGGAAGTGAAACAAATTTTTCGAAAAAATGAATTTTCTGATCAAATCAAAAATGAATATGTGTTTTATAAAGCTTATCAAACTGAATCAAACACTGAAATCCGTTTTAAAATCGGACAATGCATTAAAGAGATATCGGGGTTTAAAAATTGATTTTTCCGGAAATTTTGATTCCGCGTCCTTGGTTTAAAAAATAGCGTAATGTTCAAAGTAAAGTTAACTCGTACCCAAAATAATTGTTAAGTCGTACTTGAACACATTCGGATTTTTTTGTTCTGTCGTTTTTGAAATCAGGAAGGTTATTGTTAAGTCGTACTTAAAATCATTCGGATTTTGTAAAGTCGTACCAGGAATAATTCGATTTTTTCATCTTTTTATTTTAGTTACTCTTGTTATTGGTTCAAGAGCTCTGCTTCTTACAGGAACTTCCAGCTTTACTTCCGACATTAACGGAAGACCCACTCGTTGCTTTGCAACGAGCTTTGCTCTAGTTATTATACTTTTTTTTCTTTTTCTGACTTTTTTGGAGCCTTATTTCTCAGAAACTCTTCAACCGATTTACACCAAATTTTTAGGAGTTATAATGCATTAATGTCGCTACTGATCATTAAAATTTCAAATGATTACGTCACTTCCGGTTTCAGATATGGACGATTTTGTAAATTTTTAAGGGTCATTTTGTCCACGCATCTCCTCTAAAACTATTCAAGATAAAAGCTTGAAATTTGCAGGGATTGTAGATGAATGTCTGTAGATTTCCCTCCATGCTTCCAATTGCGAAAAATGCGCAAGGCCTAGAAGCTCGCCTGAACCTGAAAATTAGCACCAAATTTTTTCACAAAATTTTCGCACATTTTCCGTAATATCTTTTGACGTATTAATATTTTGTTAAAACATGTAATGCAAAAGCTGTTTCAATTTGCACGGGCTTTTATTTGATATCAAGGAAAAGGGGCTGTCCCCTCAAATTAGGGGCCAAGAGGGCTCTAAAGTCTATTTGCAATAACTTTTTAGTGAACAATAATTTGTTATCAATTATTGAAGCAAAAATGTTCATTGTACAGCTGTTTAGCTATACAGTACCATACCTAAGTCATATATTACGTAATTAGGGGTTTCAAGGGGCCAGAAGTTCAAAACTTTGATCATTGATATCTTAAAAAGAAGAAATATTTTGAAAAGCAATGTAGAACAAAAGTTCTTCAAAATAATGTTTTGTACAATATGCTACCTTAAATGCTTTTGTTTATGACCCCATTTAGGAGTTAAAGGGTCGGCCCCTAAAACACATTTGTACAGATATCTCAAGAACGGTAAACATTTTGTTAACACTTGTTAAACAAAATATGTTTATATTTACAAGACCTTTCATTAAATGTCAAAAAAAGGGGCTAGCCCCTCAAATTAGGGGCCAAGAAGGCTCTAATGTTTTCTTACAATAACTCTTTACTGAAAAATATTTTGTTATTAATTATAAAAGCAAAAATGTTCATTGTACAGCTGTTCATCTATACATTACCATACCTAAGTCATATATTACGTAATTAGGGGTTTCAAGGGGCCAGAACTCAAAACTCTGATCATAAATATCTGAAAAAGAAGAAATATTTTTAAAAGCAATGCAGAACAAAAGTTCTTCAAAATTATATTCTTAACAATATGATACCAAAAATTTTGTTGTTAGTGGCCCCGGTAAGGGGTTAAAGGGTCGGCCCCTAAAACGCATTTGTACAGATATCTCGAGAACGGTTTACAATTCACGAACACTTGTAAAACAAAATATGTTTATATAAGCGAGACCTTTTATTTGATATCAAGAAAAAGGGGCTGACCCCTCAAATTAGGGGCCAGAAGGGCTACTAAGTCTTTTCATAATAACTCCTTCCTGACCAATAATTTGCTATTAATCATAAAGCAGCAAAGAAACTTTTATTAAGCTTAATTTAAAACCGAAACCTGTTTTAAAATCGGACGATGCATTACAGAGATATCGGGGTTTAAAAATTGATTTTTCCGGAAATTTTGATTTCGCGTCCTTGGTTTAAAAAATAGCGTAATGTTCAAAGTAAAATCAACTCGTACCAAAAATAAATGGTAAGTCGTACTTGAACACATTCGGATTTTTTTTGTTAAGTCGTTCTTGAAATCGGAAAGTTGTTTGTTAAGTCGTACTTAAAATCATTCGTATTTTGTTAAGTCATACCAGGAACAATTCGATTTTTTTCATCTTTTATATTTTAGTTACTCTTGTTATTGGTTTAAGAGCTCTGTTTTTTACAGGAACTTCCAGCTTTACTTCCGACATTAACGGAAGACCCACTCGTTGCTTTGCAACGAGCTTTGCTCTAGTTATTCTTATTCTTATTATTATTATTATTAGGGTCTTCCGTTTCCAACGGAAGACCCTCTTGTTATTCTTTTGTTTCTTTTTAGGGTCTTCCGTTTCCAACGGAAGACCCTCTTGTTATTCTATTGTTTCTTTTTATTAGGGTCTTCCGTTTCCAACGGAAGACCCTCTTGTTATTCTTCGGTTTCTTTTTATTAGGGTCTTCCGTTTCCAACGGAAGACCCTCTTGTTATTCTACGGTTTCTTTTTCTTTATTAGGGTTTTCCGTTTTCAACGGAAAACCCTTCTGTTATTCTACGGTTTCTTTTTCTTTATTATTATACTTTTTTTTCTTTTTCTGACTTTTTTGTTGCGTTATTTCTCAGAATCTATTCAACCGATTTACACCAAATTTTTAGGAGTTATAAAGCATCAATGTTGCTACTGATTATTAAAATTTCAAATAATTACTTCACTTCCGGTTTCAGATATGGACGATTTTGTAAATTTTTAAGGGTCATTTTGTCCACGCATCTCCTCTGAAACTAATCATGATAAAAGTTTGAAATTTGCAGGGATTGTAGATGAATGTCTGTAGATTTCCCTCCATGCTTCCAATTGCGAAAAATGCGCAAGGCCTAGAAGCTCGCCTGAACCTGAAAATTAGCACCAAATTTTTTCACAAAATTTTTGCACATTTTCCGTAATATCTTTTGACGTATAAATATTTTGTTAAAACATGTAATGCAAAAGCTGTTTCAATTTTCACGAACTTTCCTTTGATATCAAGAAAAAGGGGCTGACCCCTCAAATTAGGGGCCAAGAGGGCTCTAAAGTCTATTTGCGATAATTTTTTAGTGAACAATAATTTGTTATCAACTATAGAAGCAAAAATGTTCATTGTACAGCTGTTTATCTATACAGTACCATACTTAAGTCATATATTACGTAATTAGGGGTTTCAAGGGGCCAGAAGTTCAAAACTTTGATCATTAATATCTAAAAAAGGAGAAATATTTTTTAAAGCAATGTAGAATAAAAGTTGTTCAAAATAATGTTTTGTACAATATGCTACCTTAAATGTTTTTGTTGATGACCCCATTTAGGAGTTAAAGGGTCGGCCCCTAAAACACATTTGTACAGATATCTCAAGAACGGTAAACATTTTGTGAACACTTGTTTAACAAAATATGTTTATATTTACAAGACCTTTTATTTGATGTCAAGAAAAAAGGGCTGGCCCCTCAAATTAGGGGTCAAGAGGGCTCTAATGTCTTCTTATAATAACTCTTTACTGAACAATATTGTGTTATTAATTATAGAAGCAAAAATGTTCATTGTACAGCTGTTCATATATACAGTACCATACCTAAGTCATATATTACGTAATTAGAGGTTTCAAGGGGCCAGAACTCAAAACTCTGATCATTAATATCTGAAAAACGAGAAATATTTTTAAAAGCAATGTAGAACAAAAGTTCTTCAAAATAATGTTCTTAACAATTTGATACAAAAAATGTTGTTAGTGGCCCCGGTATTGGGTTAAAGGGTCGGCCCCTAAAACACATTTGTACAGATATCTCGAGAACGGTTTACAATTCCTGAACACTTGTAGAACAAAATATGTTTATATTAGCGAGACCTTTTATTTGATATCAAGAAAAAGGGGCTGACCCCTCAAATTAGGGGCCAGAAGGGCTACTAAGTCTTTTCATAATAACTCTTTTCTGACCAATAATTTGACATTAATCATAAAGCAGCAAAGAAGCTTTTATTAAGCTTAATTTAAAACCGAAACCCGTTTTAAAATCGAACGATGTATTACAGAGATATCGGGGTTCAAAAATTGATTTTTCCGGAAATTTTGATTCCGCGTCCTTGGTTTAAAAAAAGCGTAATGTTTAAAGTGAAATCAACTCGTACCAAAAATAATTGTTAAGTCGTACTTGAACACATTTGGATTGTTTTTGTTAAGTCGTTCTTGAAATCGGAAAGGTGTTTGTTAGGTCGTACTTAAAATCATTCGTATTTTGTTAAGTCGTACCAGGAATAATTCGATTTTTTTCATCTTCTATATTTTAGTTACTATCTAATTATTTTATGAGCTCTGCTTCTTACAGGAACTTCCAGCTTTACTTCCGACATTAACGGAAAACCCACTCGTTGCTTTGCAACGAGCTTTGCTCTAGTTATTCTTTTTTTTCTTTTTCTGACTTTTTTGGAGCGCTATTTCTCAAAAACTATCCAACCGATTCGCACAAAATGTTCAGGAAAAAAAAAGCATTATCGGCGCTACATTTAGTAAAATTTTTAAATGATGACGTCACTTCCGGTTTCAGATATTGACGATTTTGTAAATTTTTTAGGGTCATTTTGTCCACGCATCTCCTCCGAAACTAATCAAGATAGAAGCTTGAAATTTTCAGGGATTGTAGATGAATGTACGTAGATGTACCCCCATGCTTCCAATGATGAAAATTGCTAAAGGCCTCCAAGCTCGCCTGAACCTGAAAATTGGCATCAAATTTTCTCACGAAAATTTTGCACATTTTCTGTGATATCTTTTGATGTATAAATATTTTGTTATAAGATGTAACGCAAAAGTTGTTTCAAATTACACGGGCTTTCGTTTGATATCAAGAAATAGGGACTGGCCCCTCAAATTAGGGGCCAAGAGGGCTGTAAAGTCTTCTTACAATAACTCTTTACTGAATAATAATTTGTTATTATTATAGAAGCAAAAATGTTCAATGTTCGGCTGTTTATCTATACAGTACCATACCTAAGTCATATGTTACGTAATAAGGGGTTTAAAGGGGCCAGAATTTCAAAATTTCGATCATTAATATCTGAAAAAGGAGAAATATTTTGAAAAGCATTGTAGAACAAAAGTTGCTTAAAAAATTGTTCTGTACAATATGCTACCTTAAATTTTTTTGTTCATGACCCCATTTAGGAGATAAAGGGCCGGCCCCTAAAACACATTTGTAAAGATATCCTAAGAAGGGTTAACATTTCGTGAACACTTGTTGAACAAAATATGTTTATATTTGCAAGACCTTTCATTTGATATCAAGAAAAAGGGGCTGGCCCCTCCAATTAGGAGTCAAGAGGGGTCTTAAATCTTCTTACAAGAACTGTTTACTGAACAATAATTTGTTATTAATTATAGAAGCAAAAATGTTCATTGTACAATTGTTTATCTATACAGTATCATACCTTAGTCATATATTACGTAATTAGGGGTTTCAAGGGGCCAGAAGTTCAAAACTTTGATCATTTTAAAATATCTGAAAAAGCAGAAATATTTTTTAAAAGCAATGTAGAACAAAATAATGTTCTGAACAATATGATACCATAAATGTTGTTATTAGTGGCCCCAGTAAAGAGTTAAAGGGTCGGCCCCTAAAATACAGTTGTTTAGATATCTCGATAACGGTTAACCATTCGTTAACATTTGTAGAACAAAATATGTTTATATTAGCAAGACCTTTTATTTGATATAAAAAAAAGGGCTGACCCCTCAAATTACGGACCAGAAGGGCTATTAAGTCTTTTTATAATAACTCTTTTCTGACCAACAATTTGATTAAAGTCATAAAGCAACAAAGGAGCTTTTATTAAGCTTAAATTAAAACTGAAATCCGTTTTAAAATCGGACGATGCATTACAAAAATATTGGGATTTAAAAATTGAGTTTTCCGGAAATTTTGTTTCCACGTTCTTGGTTAAGAAAATAGTGTTATTTTTAAAGGTTAAATTAACTCATACCTAAAGTAATTCGGAAATTGTTAATTCGTACTTGAAGACATTCGGGACTTTTTTATTAAGTCGTTCTAGAAATTGTAAAGGTTTTTGTTAATTCGTTCTTCAAATCAATCAGACATTGTTAAGTCGTACTAAGAATTATTTGATTTTTTAAAAAATTTTTTTTTATTTTCTTTGTAGTTGGTTTTAGAACTCTGCTTCTTACAGGAGCTTCTATCTTTACTCTCGACACCACCGGAAGACCCACTCGTTGCTTTGCAACGAGCTTTGCTCTAGTTATTATTTTTTTTCTTTTTCTTTTTTTCTGACTCCTTTTTGGCTTCATAACTCAAAAAGTTTTAAACTTATTTAAAGGAAACTTTCAGGGATTATGTGAAATTATAATGCCTCAAAGATATTAAAGTTTCCATAACAACGTCACTTCCGTTTTGACGTTACGTCATTTTTAAACTTTTAAAAAAGTCATTTTGTCACCGACATTTCTCAAAAACGCTTTAAGATAGAGTCTTGAAATTTTCTGTGGTTATGAATTTGGCAATTTACATGTTCAATAAGGCTGGAAATAAAAATCTATCACTTCCGGTCGAAACCGGAAGTGAAACAAATTTTTCGAAAAAATGAATTTTCTGATCAAATCAAAAATGAATATGTGTTTTATAAAGCTTGTCAAGCTGAATCTAACACTGAAACCCGTTTTAAAATCGGACAATGCATTAAAGAGATATCGGGTTTTTAAAATTGATTTTTCCGGAAATTTTGTTTCCGCGTCTTTGGTTTAAAAAATAGCGTAATGTTCAAAGTAAAGTTAACTCGTACCAAAAATAATTGTTAAGTCGTACTTGAACACATTCGGATTTTTTTTGTTAAGTCGTTCTTGAAATCAGGAAGGTTTTTATTAAGTCGTACTTAAAATCATTCGGATTTTGTTAAGTCGTACTAGGAATAATTCGATTTTTTCATCTTTTTATTTTAGTTACACTTGTTATTGGTTCAAGCTTTGCTTCTTACAGGAACTTCCAGCTTTACTTCCGACATTAACGGAAGACCCACTCGTTGCTTTGCAACGAGCTTTGCTCTAGTTAGGGTCTTCCGTTTTCAACGGAAGACCCTCTTGTTATTCTTCGGTTTCTTTTTATTATTATTATACTTTTTCTTTTTTTTTCTGACTCCTTCTCGGCTTTATAACTCAAAAAGTTTCCAACCGATTTTAATGAAATTTTCAGAGATATTGTGAAACTATCATCCCTCAATATTGTTAAAGTTTGAAAGAGAACGTCAGTTCCGTTCTGACGTAACGTCATTTTTAAAATTTTCAAAAAGTCATTTTGTCCGCGGCGTTTCTCAAAAACGCTTTAAGATAGAGGCTTGAAATTTTCAATGGTTATGATTTGGTCGATTTACCTCTGTAATAAGGCTCGAAATGAAAATCTGACACTTCCGGTCGAAACTGGAAGTAAAACAAATTTTTCGAAAAAATGAATTTTCTGATCAAATCAAAAATGAATGTGTTTTGTAGAGCCTATTAAACTGAATCTAACACTGAAAGCCTTTTAAAAATCGGACGATGCATTACAGAGATATTGGGGTTTAAAAATTGATTTTTCCGGAAATTTTGATTCCGCGTCCTTGGTTTAAAAAATAGCGTAATGTTCAAAGTAAAATTAACTCGTACCAAAAATAATTGTAAACTCGTACTTGAACACATTCGGATTTTTTTTGTTAAGTCGTTCTTGAGATCGGAAAAGTTTTTGTTAAGTCGTACTTAAAATCATTCGTATTTTGTTAAGTCGTACCAGGAATAATTCGATTTTTTTCATCTTTTTATTTTAGTTATTATTGTTGTTGGTTTAAGAGCTCTGCTTTTTACAGGAACTTCCAGCTTTACTTCCGACATTAACGGAAGACCCACTCGTTGCTTTGCAACGAGCTTTGCTCTAGTTATTATTATTAGGGTCTTCCGTTTCCAACGGAAGACCCTTTTGTTTTTCTACGGTTTCTTTTTTTTCTTATTCTTATTATTATTATTCTTTTTATTTTTTTTCCAACTCAAATATTTCAAAAACGCTTCCATCGATTGTTTTGAAATTTGCAGTTTTAACGTGTATCTGTAAGATCTCTATGATATGAAAAAATTATTTGATGACGTCATCAATTTCGTCAGATATTGACGTTTTTCACGTTTTAAAAAGTGATTTTGTCCGGAGCTTTTCTCATTTTTGATTTAAGGTAAAGCTATGAGATTTACAGAGAAGGTAGAACTATCGTTTTACTTATGACATAAGGCTGGAAACTCAATTCGGACACTTCCGGTCAAAACCGGAAGCAAAACCAATTTTTTTGAATTTTCATGTTTTTCAATTTTTAAACTTTTACGTATGTATCTTACAGTATTTTTCATGCTGAGTTCAAAACTGAAATCCTTTTTTGAATCGGACGATGCATTACAGAGATATCGGGGTTTAAAAATTGATTTTTCGGAAATTTTGATTCCACGTCCTTGGTTTAAAAAATAGCGTAATATTCAAAGTAAAATTAACTCGTACCAAAAATAATTGTTAAGTCGTACTTGATCACATTCGGATTTTTTTTTTGGTAAACTCGTTCTTGAAATCGGAAAGGTTTTTGTTAAGTCGTATCTTAATCATTCGGATTTTGTTAAGTCGTACCAGAAATAATTCGATTTTTTTCATCTTTTTATTTTAGTTACTTTTGTTATTGGTTTAGGAGCTCTGCTTCTTACAGGAACTTCTAGCTTTACTTCCGACATTAACGGAAGACCCACTCGTTGCTTTGCAACGAGCTTTGCTCTAGTTCTTTTTATTTTTTTTTTCTGACTCCTTTTCGGCTTTATAACTCAAAAAGTTTACAACCGATTTTAATGAAACTTTCAGAGATTATGTGCAATTATAATACCTCGAAGTTTATGAAGTTTCTTTGACAACGTCACTTCCGTTTTAACGTTACGTCATTTTTAAAATTTTCAAAAAGTCATTTTGTCCGCGGCGTTTCTCAAAAACGCTTTAAGATAGAGGCTTGAAATTTTCAATGCTTATGATTTGGTCGATTTTCCTCTGTAATAAGGCTCGAAATGAAAATCTATTACTTCCAGTCGAAACCGGAAGTGAAACAAATTTTTCGAAAAAATAAATTCCTGATCAAATAAAAAATGAATATGTGTTTTGTAGAGCTTATTAAGCTGAATCTAACACTGAAAGCCGTTTTAAAATCGGACGATGTATTACAGAGTAATCGGGGTTTTAAAATTGATTTTTCCGGAAATTTTGATTCCGCGTCCTTGGTTTAAAAAATAGCGTAATGTTTACAGTAAAATTAACTCGTACCAAAAATAATTGTTAAGTCGTACTTTAACACATTCGGATTTTTTTTGGTTAAGTCGTTCTTGAAATCAGAAAGGTTTTTGTTAAGTCGTACTTAAATTCATCCGGGTTTGGTTAAGTCGTACCAGGAATATTCGATTTTTTTCATCTTTTTATTTTAGTTACTCTTGTTATTGGTTTAAGAGCTCTGCCTCTTACAGGAACTTCCAGATTTACTTCGGACATTAAAGGAAGACCCACTCGTTGCTTTGCAACGAGCTTTGCTCTACTTATTATTTTTTTTCTTTTTCTTTTTTTTCTGACTCCTTTTCGGCTTCATAACTCAAAAAGTTTTCAACGAATTTTAAGGAAACTTGCAGGGATTATGTGTAATTATAATTCCTCAAAGATATTAAAGTTTCCATAACAACGTCACTTCTGTTTTGACGTTACGTCATTTTTAAACTTAAAAAAAAGCCATTTTGTCCGCGACGTTACTCGGAAACGCTTTTAGATAGAGTCTTAAAATTTTCTGTGGTTATGAATTTGGCAATTAACATGTGCAATAAGGCTGGAAATGAAAATCTGTCACTTCCGGTCGAAACCGGAAGTGAAACAAATTTTTCGAAAAAATGAATTTTCTGTTCATATTAAAAACGTATACGAATTCAGTAGACCTTTTTAGGCTGAACCTAATACTGAAATCCGTTTAAAAATTAGACGATGCATTACAGAGATATCGGGGTTTAAAAATTGATTTTTCCGGGAATTTTGATTCCGCGTCCTTGGTTTAAAAAATAACGCAATGTTTATAGTAAAATTAACTCGTACAAAAAATAATTGTAAAGTCGTACTTGAACACATTCGGGTTTTTTTTTGTTAAGTCGTTCTTGAAATCAGAAAGGTTTTTTGTTAATTCGTACTTAAAATCATTCGGATTTTGTTAAGTCGTACCAGGAATAATTCGATTTTTTCAAATTTTTATTTTAGTTACTCTTGTTATTGGTTTAAGAGCTCTGCTTCTTACAGGAACTTCCAGCTTTACTTCCGACATTAACGGAAGACCCACTCGTTGCTTTGCAACGAGCTTTGCTCTAGTTATTATTAGGGTCTTCCGTCTTCAGCGGAAGACCCTTCTATTATTGTAATGTTTCTTTTTCACTTTTCTTATTAGGGTCTTCCGTCTTCAGCGGAAGACCCTTCTATTATTCTATTGTTTCTTTTTCACTTTTCTTATTCTTCTTATTATTATTATTATTATTCTTTTTTTTTCTTACCGATTTTGTGCAGACGATTTCTCGGAGATGGCTTCGTCGATTTCGCTCAAATTTTCAATATAAACGTGTTTTCATCTAAAGCTGATATATAATTTTTATTTTTTGGAAAAACACTTCCGGTCAGAAGTTATCGTCCGTTTACGATTTTTAAAAGTCAATTTTGTCTGTCGGGTTTCTCAAAAACGAGTGAAGATAAAAGGCTGAAATTTTCAGAGATGATAGATCTAGCGTATTTCTGGTGAACCTCGGTCAAGAAAATGTCCGCGGTCACTTCCGGTCGTCACCGGAAGGAAATTTGAAAAATTGAATTTTTCGACTTTTTTATTTTTTGATATTTTTCTTTGAGATTTTTCCACCTTATAGTGACCCTCTTACTAATTCAGAATATGTAATTTGTTTAAAAATCGATCAACGCGTTCTCGAGATATTAGGCATCAAAGTCCTGAAGCGAGAGTCCGAGTAGCTCAGTCGTTAGAGTCGTGGTCATGTGCCTAGGCGACCCGGGTTCGAGCCCCGAGTTCCGAATTTCCTTCCCCCTCTTTTTGTGCTTAGATCTGATTTGTTTATCTTTAAAATGATGGGTTCTGTTCTATTCTGTTTTGATTTAGTTAAAGAAGTTACAATAATATCGCTTTTCCTCGTATTTGAGTATTGAGATCCATAGCTATGTATTCATACTGAAATAAAGTTAACATGTTGAAAAACATCAAAAGTTACATCTTTAAAACAACGCCTATAAATTGTTCTAACATATGTATTTTGTTTAAAAATTGTGTAATATGTGATATTTAGAATTTAATATTCTCCGTTTAATAAAGAAGTCACTGACCGACCCCCCCCCCCCCCATTCATAAAATCATTTAGTTTTTCTGACCCGATTTTACTTGATCTTTAATCTTGGACCTTTAATATCAACTTAGTACCATTTTAGATTACTGTACTAATTACCAGACCAATTCGTTCATTATTAACAGAGTTATGAACATTTTGGCATTTGAGTTTCAATCGTCGTGTTTGACACGTACTGTACAAAAAAATTCTAACTCCCGAGCCCTTCACTCAATCCTAATGAAATTTTGTGTAAATGTAACTCGGACCCCATTCTTATTGTCTGCCAAATATGCAGCGGATTGAACAATTCAGAAGAAATTCCTGAGATCAAGCGGCGTTTATAGTCTGTACGGGGACTTCAAATTTACACAGTACAAGGGATGTAAGCAGCCGCGTAATATTTCTGTTGCATGTATATTTCTTGCTTTCCGTTTAGTCTGTATATACGATAGCGTGTGAACTACTTATGAATGTTAAAACTGTGGAAATTACTGTCATCAAATTTTTACCGAATAAATTTACGTGTTACTGATTTCGTTATTTCTACATTTATAATGATTTGATCAATCCTGTTGAAATAAAACAGTCAAACACAATAGTAAACGACACGAAAAAAAATCTCAACACTGAAATACATGTGTAAAATGCATCAGTCATTGCTTTAGGACTTTACTTCCCCTAATTGTCGTTAACCGAATCCGAGATCCACACCTCAAAATTCTACTTTCGATTTATTTACGACGAAAATCAAGCTCGGGTCTTTTCACCCCCCTCCAGACAAAAACACGCATCAATATTTCAAATGACTTTGCACTGTTACCAAACCTGTGTAGTCAGACATCTCACACATCGTTCCTCATCTCATACAAAAATTCAGCTCCTGTCCCGGGCGGAAACGCCCCAAATTCAAAGAGAAATTCGGGAATTATTTCGCGTCAGCCATGTTTTGACGTGAACCTTTGCTGAAATACTGTTATGACACCTGCAAAGGCCTCGCCGGAGCTAAAATTTCTTCTTTCTCTCTATTTCTTTCTCTCCATTTTTTTTTTTTTTTTGTTTTGATTTTCTAACTAAGATATTCAACATAAAGGGGCTGTTGGACTGTAGTACAAGTTGAAAAACACTCTTCCTTTAAGATTTAGACAAAACAGCCTTTTATTATTAGGGTCTTCCGTCTTCAGCGGAAGACCCTTCTATTATTCTATTGTTTCTTTTTCACTTTTCTTATTCTTATTATTATTATTATTAGGGTCTTCCGTCTTCAGCGGAAGACCCTTCTATTATTCTATTGTTTCTTTTTCACTTTTCTTATTCTTATTATTATTATTATTATTCTTTTTTTTTCTTACCGATTTTGTGCAGACGATTTCTCGGAGATGGCTGGGTCGATTTCGCTCAAATTTTCAATAAAAACGTGTTTTCATCTAAAGCTGATATATAATTTTTATTTTTTGAAAATACACTTCCGGTCGGAAGTTATCGTCCGTTTACGATTTTTAAAAGTCAATTTTGTCTGTCGGGTTTCTCAAAAACGAGCAAAGATATAGAGCTGAAATTTTCAGAGATGATAGATCTACCGTTTTTCTAATGTACCTCGGTCAAGAGAATGTCCGCCGTCACTTCCGGTCGTCACCGGAAGGAAATTTGAAAAATTGAATTTTTCGACTTTTTTATTTTTTAATATTTTTCTTTGAAATTTTTACACCTTATAGTGACCCTTTTACTGATTAAGAATATGTAATTAGTTTTAAAATCAATCAAGGCATTCTCGAGAAATTAAGCGTCAAAGTTCTGAAGCGGAGTCCGAGTAGCTCAGTCGTTATAGTCGTGGACATGGCCCAGGCGACCCGGGTTCAAGCCTCGAGTGCCGCAAATTTTTTTTTTTTTTTCGCTTAGATCTACGATTTTATCTTTGAATTGATAAGTTTAATCTTATCTATTCAAAAATTGGACGGAAGACCCACTCGTTGCTCGCAACGAGATCGAATCTAGTTATTATTATTATTCTTTTTTTGTCTTACAAATTTTGTGCAGGCGATTTCTCGGAGATGTCTCGTTCGATTTCCTTCAAATTTTCAGGGCTGATGCCTAGTCATATGAATTTTTTACCGCAGGAACAATTTTTAAAAATTCACTTCAGTTCCGAAGTTATCGTCGTTTTACGATTTTTAAAAGTCAATTTTGTCGGCGATGTTTTTAAAAAACGAGTAAAGATAGAGATCTGAAATTTTCAGAGATGATAGATCTAGCAATATCCTCGTGTACCTCGGTCAAGAGAATGTTGGCCGTCACTTCCGCTCGTCACCGGAAGCAAAATTAAGAAATGAAAATTTTCAACTTTTTATTTTTATATATTTTTTCCAATAAGATGATAGTGACCCTTTTACTGATTCAGAATATGTAATTTGTTTTAAAATCGATCAAGGCGTTCTCGAGAAATTAAGCGTCAAAGTCCTGAAGCGAGAGTCCGAGTAGCTCAGTCGATAGAGTCGTGGACATGGCCCAGGCGACCCGGGTTCGAGCCTCGAGTGCCGCAATTTTTTTTCTCTTTTTTTCGCTTAGATCTACGATTTTATCTTTGAATTGATAAGTTTAATCTTATTTATTCAAAAATCGGACGGAAGACCCACTCGTTGCTCGCAACGAGATCGAATCTAGTTATTATTCTTTTTTTGTCTTACAAATTTTGTGCAGGCGATTTCTCAGAGATGGGACGATCGATTTCTCTCAAATTTTAAGGACTAAAGCCTCGTTATCTGAAATTTATACCGCTGAAACAGATTTTGAAAATTCACTTCCGGTCGGAAGTTATCGTCCGTTTACGATTTTAAAAAGTCAATTTTGTCTCTCAGGTTTTTCAAAAACGAGCAAAGATAGAGAGCTGAGAATTTCAGGGATGATAGATCTATCAATTTCCTGGTGCACCTCGGTATAGAGAATGTCCGCCGTCACTTCCGGTCGTCACCGGAAGAAATTTTGAAAAATTGAATTTTTCGACTTTTTTTTTTTTTTATATTTTTCTTTGAAATTTTTACACCTTATAGTGACTTTTTTACTGATTCAGAATATGTATTTTGTTTTAAAATCGATCGAGGCATTCTCGAGAAATTAAGCGTCAAAGTCCTGAAGCGAGAGTCCGAGTAGCTCAGTCGATATAGTCGTGGACATGGCCCAGGCGACCCGGGTTCAAGCCCGGAGTGCCGCAAATTTTTTTTCTCTATTTTTCGCTTAGATCTACGATTTTATCTTTGAATTGATAAGTTTAATCTAATCTATTCAAAAATCAGACGGAAGACCCACTCGTTGCTCGCAACAAGATCGAATCTAGTTATTATTCTTTTTTTGTCTTACAAATTTTGTGCAGGCGATTTCTCGGAGATGACTCGTTCGATTTCCTTCAAATTTGCAGGGCTGATGACTAGTCATATGAATTTTATACCCCCGGAACAATTTTAAAAAATTTACTTCCGGTCGGAAGTTATGGTCGTTTTACAATTTTTAAAAGTCAATTTTGTCGGCGATGTTTCTCAAAAATGAGTAAAGATAGAGAACTGAAATTTTCAGAGATGATAGATCTAGCAATATCCTCGTGTACCTCGGTCACGAGAATGTTGGCCGTCACTTCCGGTCGTCACCGGAAGCAAAATTAAAAAATGAAAATTTTCAACTTTTTATTTTTATATATTTTTTCCAATAAGATGATAGTGACCCTTTTACTGATTCAGAATATGTAATTTGTTTCAAAATCGATCGAGGCGTTCTCGAGAAATTAAGCGTCAAAGTCCTGAAGCGAGAGTCCGAGTAGCTCAGTCGATATAGTCGTGGACATGGCCCAGGCGACCCGGGTTCAAGCCTGGAGTGCTGCAAATTTTTTTTCATTTTTTTCGCTTAGATTTACGATATTATCTTTGAATTGATAAGTTTAATCTTATCTATTCAAAAATTGGACGGAAGACCCACTCGTTGCTCGCAACGAGATCGAATCTAGTTTTCTTACTACATTTGTACATGACGATGGAGTCGTGTTATAATGATGGTCATAATCGTCATTTGCAAATGAAATGCCAAACGAGGATTAATTTTAATAAACATGTTCATACAGATACATTTATAATGTACATACATGTACATGTATAACATGTAAGGATTAACTTGCAGCCAACAAGTATATACTCCTGGAGAAAAGAAAAAGTTTTGTACTGAAAAATTCATCTCTGTATAACCCTTGGTTTATTTCATTGTAAGCTAAAAGAGTTTAGAGTTTAGTTTATTTGATATTCTTTATTCCATCTCACGTTTTTCTTAACGGAGTGATTAACTTAATAAGAACAGACAGCATACTTTAAAAATACAGTTGCTTTTATACGCAATTACTTACTTAGGACAAACTATTGAATGTTGATGAAAAAAACATGAATGGATTAAAAGGATAGAAGAAAATGTGTGTCCTTTTTTATATTTAGAATTTTCGTTTCCATATTGATATGTTGATTTCATAATATCTATTCTACAGTTAAATGTCTTGTTCAAACATATCATTTTATGCCTTGGCATATGCAGGTGTTGATTCTTACGTATGCCCATAATATTAATCCTGGGAACATGCAAAACAAATCCTTGGTCAATGCAAAATGCAAGAATAACCTTTTATTTTACTTTAACCAATTAGTATTATTATAATAGTGCATACAATTGTGTGAACCTTCTACCAAACAAGATAATAATATTATTGCAGAGTATGAAATGCATGATAACAATATGTAAAACTCACTCAGATAGCACCACAGGCAACTAAAGTTTTACAATAGAAAGCTTCTCTCAATCTTTACGTTACGATCAAAGTAGACATTGTGGTGGTGGTGCTATTGATATTTTTTGACAAATTAATCAATAATATTTAAATGTTAATATATAAAAAAAATATTGAGGAATTTACTAATAAAAGCAATATCAGAAGTTGAGCATGTAGTCAAAGATTTAAACTGTTAGTATATACAGCATCGTTTCCACGGGCCAATGTTTGGTATGCAGAGATGTCGTCCGTATATTGAAGATCTGCATACATTTCAGTTTGATCTTTTTTTGAGGCATTTGCAGGTTCATTTTTGTAAAATGGCGTTGTGTCATTTTCACCAGATCTTTGTCTACAGCTAGAAAAGATTTTTTTTATTTTGTACCATTTGAAAGCAAATTTCAAATGAAGATTCTTTTTTCAAAGAAAAGTAAAACTATGAATGAAGTCCAAATAAATGCTTATCACTCTTTTTTATATTATTTTATGTATGAGAAAATGGGCCATAAAAATAAGCTTATCAATAGCTCAGTCACTGTACTTGAAGAAATAATTTCAAAAAGCACTTTTTGCACGCAATTGACTCTGATCACCAAAACTTACCATCTGGACAACAGGATAGACAATATCACGTTTGCTATTAAAGAGATGAATGCAAATATGCCCAATCCCGTTATTGTGCCTTCATTTTTATCACATTTTGTCACCTGTTTTAAGAGAGGTTCACCGTTCTTCGCAATTTCAGTAGGGTTTACTGTTTTATCCCCTACTGTTTTTGTCATTGTTGTTGGACTCCATGTCGCTGGTGTGGTTGAAATAAGCTTTGAACTCTGCGATGTCAATGTTTTAAATGCTTTTGTTGTCACTGGTTGTGTTGTCCAAAATGTTGTTGGGATTTGAGCGCTCTTTGTTGTTGGTAATGCTGTCGTCGTTGAATAATATCCACATCCAAACCGAATTTCTGATTTTAAAGAAAAAAACATTTCTTAAAGATATGAGATAGAGGAGATGGGTAATTTCACTTTTCGTGTTTCTGTTTTCTCTAAATAATCAATCAGGAAGAATATTTCTCATATCTATGATATTTAATTTGCATTAATTATGTAATTACTCGCTACAGCTTAACATTTCTGTTTCTGGCATTAGTTGTGTTTTCTCTATCGACCAAAATATTCGCCTTTTTATAAATCTTTTTTTGTGAGAAAAGGTCAGTATGCGGATTTTAAACTTCAAACTAAGAGACGTTGGTTATACACCCAGAGGTACAAAATGTTATACCTAATTCAATGCAGCATTCACTCATTTAAACTAAATAAGAAGACTTTCGTGTATCATATACTAATTCAATGTGCAATACTTGAAGGAGGTAATAACTTGACTTTAAACTACATGTTTTGTAGACCTGAGTTCATAGAGGTGCAACATCTGAAAAAATACAACATCTGAAAGAATACAAACTTTAAAACATGTTAAAATACCTTTCTCTGTACATCTCGGATATCCCATACATGTTACACAAACAAAAAGTATTTCAACAAACAGAATGGGAAATGCGACAAAAATCTTCATTTCATACATGTGTCATGGATTACATAATACTGTTTTAGTACTAACGTAGAAGATTTTAATCGGCGTAAACTCTAGAAAGTTTTAACGGAATGTTTAGATTGACCTATGTCCAATCAGATTGTAGTAGGCGGAGTTGAGACATTACTGCTCGTGACTTGAATGAGAGAGATAGAGGGATAGTTAATGGAGTAATTTATAAGGTGATGTAGATGATCAAACTATTTTTATTTATTAACTGGCAAACCAATTAAGAGATATTTTATTCAATATTGATGTCACTTTGAATGAAGTGTATTGTAATTATTTTGACCGTTGACAACGATGTCTCTACATAGACGTAATGTTAAAACATCCAAAAATTGTTCCAACTTTTAGAAACCACCCCGAAAAACTTGGAAATGCAAGTCTTAATATTCAAATAAAATTATGCCGAATCTACCCGGAGTTTATAAATTTCGGTACAAATGTTGATACATACGTGTGTCTGTGTTTATTTAACAACACAAAACTCTAAACAAACAAACAAAAACTAATCGTTACTCAGTGTGAACATCTTTAATTCTGGACAAATCTGTCCATCATTGTTTTATTTTCCATGAAGGTTTTGCCTGCGTTAGTTTTCTCTCATCCGTTCATTTATTCATTCATTAACTCATGCACGCATGCATTTATTCGTTTGATTCATTATTCACCATTCGTTTGCATTTCAAATCGTTCAATGTCTGGTTAGTTTTGACATTACCTAATCCCTGTTTGTACACACTGTTGTCAAGGGCCAACTTAATAGCAATAATATTCCTTTAAAACACCTTATACCTAATATAGACTTTCATTTCTTTTTACGGTTATAAAGAAATGATAATATTTTGTTCATCAACATAACCTATACTATACCTTAAAAACTCTATATCTCCTTTCTCTCTGATTTAAGTGAAAGGCAATCATGTTTAACGCTTTAAGATCTGATTGTACAGTGAAAACATTGCGTTGAAATTTTATAAAAAATTTCCTTAAACAAAATATTCATTCAAATGCATCCATACATTTCGTCATGCAATATCACAGTCAAGTTGAATTGATGATATGTTGTGCTTCCTCCTGTCATTTTCATTGGACAGAAAACCGATCTGTTTTGTTAATACTTCCGCCTAGCCTTTTTATTAGACAAAACTAAGATTTTTTTTTTATTTAGCTAAAAGATGTTTTCATCAAGCAAATTGATCCCTGCAAAGAAAATAATACCATTTTTATTTACTTTTGAACGTACTTTAAAAAAAAAAACTATTAAATTTTGGAGAATAATCAGAATACAAGCAAAATAATGATCTGGCCCCGAGGTTATAAAACTTTTTCCATACTCATGCTCCAACTCGTACTCCGTACTCCGAGTATGTGCTCCACTGAGTACGACTCTAAAAACCGAGGTTATAAAAGTTTTGGAGTACGTTCTCCGCTGAGTACTATTTGGAGTATGCTCCAAAAGCCGATCGATGAAATTTTACGTCTACGGAGAAAGACAGAGAACGGTAATTCATGTAAATAGTCCTGGCATGTAGGCAAACTGTACATTTATTCAGATTAATTATTTATCAACAAAATGTAACACATTATTTACATGTTCATATAACCTTCTTCATCTGCAAGCATGGAGGTGTGTCTGCATCTATAACTTATGAATTTTTGAGCAACAAAGACGATAAATCCAGTGTAATTGGTAAAATTATCAACAAATTGTGTTTATGTCAAATCTCTCTCTCTCTCTCTCTCTCTCTCTCTCTCTCTCTCTCTCTCTCTCTCTCTCTCATATGAGACTCAGGTAGTGATTCATGCTTGTGATGATTAAGTATAATTATGTTGTTAGGAACGATATGAATATAAAAGAAAGAAGTACGAATTTACACGGATATGAAGAGAGTATATCACTTAAGATATTTAGTGAGCAGTTCATGTATTAGGAAAAACGGGGAAGAGTTTAATTAAAAAATACAAACATATACTTGGGAAAATCACAAAAATACTGAGAAGATCCGTTTATTTTCACACTCAGAAAGTATACACTAAGGAAATTATATGGGTATTCCAATTTAATTGCAACATACTATATTTGCCTTAATTCTTGTGAGAAAAAAAACCCATCTAATATCTAGAAGGGGTGGGGTGGGGGTTTGGGTTGGAATTGCATCAATGAACATATGCTAAAAGCCAAGGACACACGTAAAGTTTCTCATTTCAATATTTTTGGGAATGTGCACGAGAGTTTAAGAAAATTCACTAATTGAAATATTTTTGAAATTTCCAACATGAGGACCACGTTTAACCGAAACAACGTGTTCAAGGAAACTGTGTACTAAAGTTGCTGTCACCCTTTTTGTGGGGTTTTATTGATGGTTCAAGTTTTTCTCACTTAGTCAAGGCTTGAAAATGTGTGTTTAGAATTTATACATACACCTACTGTGTCATTTTTAATCTTAAGTAACGTCATTTGATATTTTTGAGCAAGCCTTTTCCTATTCATCTTTAAAATTCGAAATACATGACTGTGTTAATTTTGATGCATTTGACATAAATATTTGGTTACTTTATCTAAATAGTTACCTGCTAATGAAATAAAAGAATTGAAGAGATGAATATTCCCACATCTAAGCTATATAGAGATAAATCTCTCACATGAAAATGGGAAGAAGCTTTTTATCACAAGTAGTACATGTATTTTCAATCGATTGCGTAGAATAACAATAATCCTCTCTCTCTCTCTCTCTCTCTCTCTCTCTCTCTCTCTCTCTCTCTCTCTCACATAAACAAGCTTTTAAATAACTGAAAGTTACCCGAATTCTCAAGCAGAATATATACGTCGATCATGTAGTTTAATGTTTTTGTAAAAAGATACTAATATAATACATAGGACTTTGGGGTCACCGGGACCCACCATCCTTATATTCGAGCGTTTATAATCAAATGTTAAGCCAAACAATGCATTTCACCTTACGTATACTTAGACATGTCTATGCTCTCGATGTTTTAATTTGAAATAAATAATAAAGATCGTAAGGTAGGTGATGTTCCATGGTAAAATTTCTTTGATATTTAAATAGACGCTTGAGATATTTCTTCTCCTGATTACCGGTATACTTAAAGTAATAAAATTATTTACAATTTTTATAGGTTTGTAGATTTAAGACCTACAGTCATCAAATCCCTCTGTCTTGTAGAAATCCAAGAAACATATCCTTTTATTTTTTATTCTTTCGAATGACTGTAAATTAATAAGTTTAAAAATAAAGTTCAATGGGACAATGTAAATTAATGAAGTTTTAATAAAAGATAACTATATATACCAGTTTATATCATAATAACAATGGAAGAGTCGTTAAAACGCTAGTTAGTATAACCAATTACTTAAACAGTTAAAGGTGCGTTAATGGGTGTCTGGTCATATTTGAACACAAGGACAGCGTAACCAAAATGTTATTTTCTGGGTTTTTTTAGTTACACAATTGAACACACGTGTTTTCTTCATATTGCACCATTGAAATCAGTCTAATGTAGAGAAATTCCTCAAGTTAATAAGACTCGCAAGTTGTACATTTTTTTCGCCAGAAGGAGTATGATTTAACTTTATTTGGACAATTTTTTTGAGGGCTGGGGGGGGGGGGGGGGCGCCGGGTGCGACCTCCTTTACTCCGCCACAGATTTACCGCTTATTCTATAAAATGTTTCCCTTTCCAAGTTTTGTGGCATGCAACATAAATGATAATTGATTAATAAGTAAGTAATAGAAAGTGTTAGACTTTTATGCATCCCCCCATCCTTTGTAATGTTTAGAACTAACCTACATCTTCACTATAATCAAAAAGGGACCCAGCAAGTACATCTGATTGAAATTGATTAATAACGATACATGAGCATTGATTTCTTTGTTTTAAATGATGGGGTGTATGGGTCGTATTTGACTAAAAACAGAATTCTTAAAAAGTCGAGCTATTCAACGATAGTATTTTGTACGTAGATTTACATGTATATGTACATAAATTAATGAAGCAAACTATCTAAAAGTTATTTTGATAATCTTGGTTGCAGTTCGCCCTTACTCTTAAATTCACCTCCATTATATCAACATGTAGATATGTCATTAATAAAATGGTAAAAACTTTCCATTTTAATTCATATACATGTATATATGATTAAATTATAGCATGTAATACAGCAACGTTACAATATGAACAATATTATATGTTTGCACTGCATTTTATTTAGATTAAATGTCTTGAGTACGACTTTGAGAAAGCTTCAACGCTTACTCAGAAAATCGCCGTTTTGTACTCAGCCGGAGTACGAGTATGAGTATGAACAAGTTTTATAACCTCGATACCTTGAGTACGAGTATGATTTGGAGCACGGAGTACGATTTGGAGTACGAGATCGTACTCAAGAAAGTTTTATAACCTCGGGGCCTGATTTTTAAAACGCTAAACATAGCTCAGTGCTTCATTGTCGTCAGACTTCTACTTCCGGTGCATCGAATAATAGCAGAAGTATACATTATTTGAACTTGTAAGGGAACCAGTTTTAGGGGTTTATGCATATAACTGCGCGAGCTATTGTGAATCGTACGGGCTATTAAGAATTTAATGTACGGGGCTTACATACATCATTACAGGTGGTGCTACCCAGTAATGAGGAAATATGGTGCGAATACAGAAGCTGAAATGTTATATACAGATATCGTTTATTTACATTCAGAAGCTGGGTTAGCGCTTGTCAGTACTATGAGTACTTTGATTTGTTGAATTATTTAAACAATGTTTTATAGAAAGTATTGATGATACAACATTCGCTTATATTATTAAGATAAACACAAGTCAAAATCCTTACTATTATTGATATAATTTATATCATTATTATTTTCGTACTACCTTTGCATCCAGTTGTGACACATTATTGGTCAAAATCCTCACTTGCTGATCATACAGGATTAAAAAAGCCCCAAAAGAAGCATGTTCACTTGAAATCTGTTGATATACTTGTTGATTGACATAAAGAGATTGGTTATCTATTCACGAAAAACAATTGTAAAGGGTTGTACAGAAAATTCGTTTTTAATTCGTTTTTGCATTATCCTTTACAATTTTTCTTTAAATATGCAGGTACAACTTAAGGATATATTTTGAATTTAATATCTTTCAACAAAAGTACGGGAACTTTCCAAATGAAAATATATTAAAAGTAATAAAACACGTCAACCTTTATTGGTTTTCTTAGGTATTTCATTTGACAAACATTTTATTTTTAAGGTATTTTAAATGAAGTATATATTTTAATGTCAAATTCATATAAGCATAATATTTATTTCACATTTTTTCATGAGGATGTTAGAAATTTTGATTACAAAAAAGTAGTTTTTTACTGTATTTAGCAAAAAGCGCCCATTGGTAAATAAGTCATTGGGTGAATTTTGAAAATAGCAAAATTAATTTTGAGAAAACCAAATTTACATAAAACGGTAAATTATGTGCTGATGCAACATACTGGTATATTTTCAATCACTGGAAAACTAAATTTGTTAATGTCTGTCCCTGACTCCCATCTTTATCTCAGCTCATATGTGTGACTTCCGCACATCCTTAGATATTATGGTGAAGATAAGTGATATGAAGGTTTCCCCCCAAAAAATTATTTGGCATATATGTATTTATTTCTGAGTTGACCTTCGGACCTCTCTTGAGGTTTAAGTATTGTATAATAAGTTCATATGCTGTCTCCTGAATACAGCTAGTTAACGCATGTCGTTTGATGATAAAATTTATTTAAAAACATGGTGAAAAACTACAAGAAAAGAAAAAACAATAAATTTGATGTACAGAGCCAAAAAATAGAAAATGTCATGAAAATGTATAAATACGTATAATGAAGCTTAAATTTTATCAGTATATTAACATTATATGACTGAGAAGTTCACATATACCTAGTCTAAATGTATATATGAAAATGTAACAAACTCCCCTAACCTAAACCATAGAAATATGTATGAAAAAACTACTGTAAATTATCAAAATACATAGCCGAGAGTAAAAAATATAACCTGACAACAAAAAGACTCAAAGATAATGACTTCCAGATACTTGCATTGTTGGCAGACTAGAAAAACAGTGCATGACTGTGCAGACCTGAGGTGGGCGACGAGTGATAAAAAAAAAAACCCGTGCAATATACAAGTTAGGAAATAGAAAGTACACAATAAAAGAAAAAACCAAGCCGTACCGGATAAAAAATTTCCGGCTACAAGACGGCACACTCCTCGCCTGATACAGAAAATATCAATCTATAATAATCTTTTAAGCACCCTTAATATGACAAATTGTTAAGTTACATGTAATATAAATTGAAACACAGTCCATTTTCAGTCAATTATAAGTAAGATTCACTACACTGGATGAAAAATCAAGTTTCAGCAAAACTGAAACTATATGGAAACCTTGCTGAAACTGGAAGTTGAAGTTTCATGTATAGTTTCCGCGATGCGGAAACCATTATATCGATTTAGCAAGTATCCGTTAGGTTTCAGTCAGCAGAAACTTTAGTCTAAGATTCCTGATGGTTTCCGCAATGCGGAAACTAAATTTGAATCGTGTGAATAGTTGTGTAAATTATTATGGAAATATCAATAAGTTTTTAGAACATTTCCGCTAGATTTCATTATGCTGAAACTTTAAGTTAAAATTCCTGATGGTTTCCGCAATGCGGAAACTAAATTTGAATCATGTGAAAAGTTGTGTAAATTATTATGGAAATATCAATCAGTTTCAGAACATTTCCGCTAGGTTTCAGTATGCTGAAACTTTAAGTTAAGATTCCAAATGGTTTACGCATTGCTGAAACTATTACTAAAATTGATTTGAGTTTAATAGTGATATCGTTTATATTTAACAGGTTTAAGTTTAATTCTAGCCTAATGATAATGAATCCGTACATACTAAAATGTATAGTAAGGTTTCAGCGTGACTGAAACTATATGTATACATGTAACTATCTTCAAATATGGCAAATAAGGCGATTCAGAACCTTACTAAGTAATTAATTGAATTTGAAAAGAAAAACTGATGTCTGATCTTGTTTAATGCATATGATGAAATCATTAATCTTAGGGACTCGGGCACGTGTATACATTCTAGCTTTGCAACGATTAGCGAAGTGGTCTGATGTTTCACAGCAACGAAAGCAAATGTTATGATCACGTAAAATATGTTTACGGTCCTCGATACTTTTGATTCTGAAAGCTTTACACTTGTTTATGGTATGTTTGGATCCTTTGTGAATCAAACATTGATGTCCAACGTTTGCTGTTTCAGATGAAATGTCAGTTTTGTGAGTAAACACAGTTTTGACTTTTGTATCTTTACGGTCAAATCGAGGTTGTTTAGAAGTATCAAACATCAATCCAGGATCATTTCTGATGATGCTCATCTCACCAATAAAAGACACAAATTCACCAAAAGGAGGGAAGGTTGTTGAATGTTCTTTTTTGTAATTGACCACACGATTGATCCACTTATCCTGGAGAAAACGAGGAAGTTGTTGAATGTAGGTTTCAATCCTAAGGATGAATCAAGGTAAGAAAACATGACACTGTATACTGGAATGCTTTTTACGGCTTGTATCTCACAAAGTAAGTCATGGAGTTCATACAACTTCTTTGGGTCTGTGAAATTCATAAAAGCTTGTAGTCTAGATTTCAATGATGAATCAAGTAATTCTGGAGAGCCAAATCTTTCATCCATACGTTTCCAAATGTTCACTTAACATAACTTTGGATCACTTGCATAGGACGCTCTAAGGCTCATGATCAATCTGTGAGCTTCTGAGTTTTTGTTCGTACAGTTTGTCAAAAGAGTCATTTCTTCTAACGGAGAACAGCAGATTTCTGACACCATTGTCTTAAACTGTGATTTCCACACCACATATCTATCTGATTTGTCATCAAAACGTTGTTGCTGAAAACTTTCCAACAATAAGTTTTTCTTGAGAAGATAATTTGAGGAATTTGAATTGTTCTGTAAAGGTAAATTCAAAGTAGTTTGTAGTTGAGTACAGTTATCGTTGTTTCTGCTTTGTTGAATATGATGACAGACATCTGAAGTACGTACAGGATGATTTTCTTTGTCTGAATCAGGATTCACTTCCTGCTGATAATTAGTACGAACTCTGCGACCAGAAGGTTTCACATCTTGGTTTAATGTAAGATTATCAACAAAGTTTCTTGTCTTCTGATCACCAGATATTCTTGGAACAGTGGGCATGTTGGGTCCTAGATCTTCATGTCTGATACTTTCTATCTCCTCTTCAAGGTCGAATTTCAGCTGCATATTTGCAAGTTCAAGTTCTGCTTGTTTTTGAAGTAGATCTAATTCTGTATCCAGATCTTCCCGTTGTTGTTGACTTTGTGCTAGGTGAATTTTCTCTTCTACGGCGATTTTTGATTTCTGTTTTTTAAGTTGAGCAGATTCCTCAGCAATTTTCAGACGAGTTTCTGCTTCTTTTGCTTTTTGTTGGGAACGCACTGAGCGGCGGCTAAGTGATGTAGATTTGGAAGTACTGTGAGATGTACTCGAATAAGTTTCCAATTGCACAAAATCAATGTCATCTTGTAATTTTACTAAAGCGTTTTGAACTTTCTTATCCATGTTCAGAAAGTCTCTCTCAACAGAAGCCAACTTTTCAATACTTTCTTTAGTGTATGTATTAGACAGGAATTCACTAAAGTCTTGATAGCGTTTATGGCTGTTTTCAAGGTCGGTCATTGATGATGTTAAGACTTTTATTTCTTTACTGCAGGATGCTATATCCATTAAAATATTCTTTATTTCATCAATGCAACGTGAAATTATGAAATCATATGTTCACTTTATCCAGATAAACTTCTTGTGCTTTAGGTGTGAGTGTTCTTACTCTTCTTGATGTATTTTCTGGAGTAGAAGTTTCTCCTTTCTGAGCCATGTTTGATTTCTGTATTCTGCAATTTTTTCACTATGCTGTCTCCTGAATACAGCTAGTTAACGCATGTCGTTTGATGATGAAATTTATTAAAAAACATGGTGAAAAACTACAAGAAAAGAAAAAACAATAAATTTGATGTACAGAGCCAAAAATAGATAATGTCATGAAAATGTATAAATACGTATAATGAAGCTTAACTTTTATCAGTATATTAACATTACATGATTGAGAAGTTCACATATACCTAGTCTAAATGTATATATGAAAATGTAACAAACTCCCCTAACCTAAACCATAGAAATATGTATGAAAAAACTACTGTAAATTATCAAAATACATAGCTGAGAGTAAAAAATATAACCTGACAACAAAAAGACTCAAAGATAATGACTTCCAGATACTTGCATTGTTGGCAGACTAGAAAAACAGTGCATGACTGTGCAGACCTGAGGTGGGCGACGAGTGATAAAAAAAAAACCCGTGCAATATACAAGTTAGGAAATAGAAAGTACACAATAAAAGAAAAAACCAAGCCGTACCGGATAAAAAATTTCCGGCTACAAGACGGCACACTCCTCGCCTGATACAGAAAATATCAATCTATAATAATCTTTTAAGCACCCTTAATATGACAAATTGTTAAGTTACATGTAATATAAATTGAAACACAGTCCATTTTCAGTCAATTATAAGTAAGATTCACTACACTGGATGAAAAATCAAGTTTCAGCAAAACTGAAACTATATGGAAACCTTGCTGAAACTGGAAGTTGAAGTTTCATGTATAGTTTCCGCGATGCGGAAACCATTATATCGATTTAGCAAGTATCCGTTAGGTTTCAGTCAGCAGAAACTTTAGTCTAAGATTCCTGATGGTTTCCGCAATGCGGAAACTAAATTTGAATCGTGTGAATAGTTGTGTAAATTATTATGGAAATATCAATAAGTTTTTAGAACATTTCCGCTAGATTTCATTATGCTGAAACTTTAAGTTAAGATTCCTGATGGTTTCCGCAATGCGGAAACTAAATTTGAATCATGTGAAAAGTTGTGTAAATTATTATGGAAATATCAATCAGTTTCAGAACATTTCCGCTAGGTTTCAGTATGCTGAAACTTTAAGTTAAGATTCCAAATGGTTTACGCATTGCTGAAACTATTACTAAAATTGATTTGAGTTTAATAGTGATATCGTTTATATTTAACAGGTTTAAGTTTAATTCTAGCCTAATGATAATGAATCCGTACATACTAAAATGTATAGTAAGGTTTCAGCGTGACTGAAACTATATGTATACATGTAACTATCTTCAAATATGGCAAATAAGGCGATTCAGAACCTTACTAAGTAATTAATTGAATTTGAAAAGAAAAACTGATGTCTGATCTTGTTTAATGCATATGATGAAATCATTAATCTTAGGTACTCGGGCACGTGTATACATTCTAGCTTTGCAACGATTAGCGAAGTGGTCTGATGTTTCACAGCAACGAAAGCAAATGTTATGATCACGTAAAATATGTTTACGGTCCTCGATACTTTTGATTCTGAAAGCTTTACACTTGTTTATGGTATGTTTGGATCCTTTGTGAATCAAACATTGATGTCCAACGTTTGCTGTTTCAGATGAAATGTCAGTTTTGTGAGTAAACACAGTTTTGACTTTTGTATCTTTACGGTCAAATCGAGGTTGTTTAGAAGTATCAAACATCAATCCAGGATCATTTCTGATGATGCTCATCTCACCAATAAAAGACACAAATTCACCAAAAGGAGGGAAGGTTGTTGAATGTTCTTTTTTGTAATTGACCACACGATTGATCCACTTATCCTGGAGAAAACGAGGAAGTTGTTGAATGTAGGTTTCAATCCTAAGGATGAATCAAGGTAAGAAAACATGACACTGTATACTGGAATGCTTTTTACGGCTTGTATCTCACAAAGTAAGTCATGGAGTTCATACAACTTCTTTGGGTCTGTGAAATTCATAAAAGCTTGTAGTCTAGATTTCAATGATGAATCAAGTAATTCTGGAGAGCCAAATCTTTCATCCATACGTTTCCAAATGTTCACTTAACATAACTTTGGATCACTTGCATAGGACGCTCTAAGGCTCATGATCAATCTGTGAGCTTCTGAGTTTTTGTTCGTACAGTTTGTCAAAAGAGTCATTTCTTCTAACGGAGAACAGCAGATTTCTGACACCATTGTCTTAAACTGTGATTTCCACACCACATATCTATCTGATTTGTCATCAAAACGTTGTTGCTGAAAACTTTCCAACAATAAGTTTTTCTTGAGAAGATAATTTGAGGAATTTGAATTGTTCTGTAAAGGTAAATTCAAAGTAGTTTGTAGTTGAGTACAGTTATCGTTGTTTCTGCTTTGTTGAATATGATGACAGACATCTGAAGTACGTACAGGATGATTTTCTTTGTCTGAATCAGGATTCACTTCCTGCTGATAATTAGTACGAACTCTGCGACCAGAAGGTTTCACATCTTGGTTTAATGTAAGATTATCAACAAAGTTTCTTGTCTTCTGATCACCAGATATTCTTGGAACAGTGGGCATGTTGGGTCCTAGATCTTCATGTCTGATACTTTCTATCTCCTCTTCAAGGTCGAATTTCAGCTGCATATTTGCAAGTTCAAGTTCTGCTTGTTTTTGAAGTAGATCTAATTCTGTATCCAGATCTTCCCGTTGTTGTTGACTTTGTGCTAGGTGAATTTTCTCTTCTACGGCGATTTTTGATTTCTGTTTTTTAAGTTGAGCAGATTCCTCAGCAATTTTCAGACGAGTTTCTGCTTCTTTTGCTTTTTGTTGGGAACGCACTGAGCGGCGGCTAAGTGATGTAGATTTGGAAGTACTGTGAGATGTACTCGAATAAGTTTCCAATTGCACAAAATCAATGTCATCTTGTAATTTTACTAAAGCGTTTTGAACTTTCTTATCCATGTTCAGAAAGTCTCTCTCAACAGAAGCCAACTTTTCAATACTTTCTTTAGTGTATGTATTAGACAGGAATTCACTAAAGTCTTGATAGCGTTTATGGCTGTTTTCAAGGTCGGTCATTGATGATGTTAAGACTTTTATTTCTTTACTGCAGGATGCTATATCCATTAAAATATTCTTTATTTCATCAATGCAACGTGAAATTATGAAATCATATGTTCACTTTATCCAGATAAACTTCTTGTGCTTTAGGTGTGAGTGTTCTTACTCTTCTTGATGTATTTTCTGGAGTAGAAGTTTCTCCTTTCTGAGCCATGTTTGATTTCTGTATTCTGCAATTTTTTCACTATGCTGTCTCCTGAATACAGCTAGTTAACGCATGTCGTTTGATGATGAAATTTATTAAAAAACATGGTGAAAAACTACAAGAAAAGAAAAAACAATAAATTTGATGTACAGAGCCAAAAATAGATAATGTCATGAAAATGTATAAATACGTATAATGAAGCTTAACTTTTATCAGTATATTAACATTACATGATTGAGAAGTTCACATATACCTAGTCTAAATGTATATATGAAAATGTAACAAACTCCCCTAACCTAAACCATAGAAATATGTATGAAAAAACTACTGTAAATTATCAAAATACATAGCTGAGAGTAAAAAATATAACCTGACAACAAAAAGACTCAAAGATAATGACTTCCAGATACTTGCATTGTTGGCAGACTAGAAAAACAGTGCATGACTGTGCAGACCTGAGGTGGGCGACGAGTGATAAAAAAAAAACCCGTGCAATATACAAGTTAGGAAATAGAAAGTACACAATAAAAGAAAAAACCAAGCCGTACCGGATAAAAAATTTCCGGCTACAAGACGGCACACTCCTCGCCTGATACAGAAAATATCAATCTATAATAATCTTTTAAGCACCCTTAATATGACAAATTGTTAAGTTACATGTAATATAAATTGAAACACAGTCCATTTTCAGTCAATTATAAGTAAGATTCACTACACTGGATGAAAAATCAAGTTTCAGCAAAACTGAAACTATATGGAAACCTTGCTGAAACTGGAAGTTGAAGTTTCATGTATAGTTTCCGCGATGCGGAAACCATTATATCGATTTAGCAAGTATCCGTTAGGTTTCAGTCAGCAGAAACTTTAGTCTAAGATTCCTGATGGTTTCCGCAATGCGGAAACTAAATTTGAATCGTGTGAATAGTTGTGTAAATTATTATGGAAATATCAATAAGTTTTTAGAACATTTCCGCTAGATTTCATTATGCTGAAACTTTAAGTTAAGATTCCTGATGGTTTCCGCAATGCGGAAACTAAATTTGAATCATGTGAAAAGTTGTGTAAATTATTATGGAAATATCAATCAGTTTCAGAACATTTCCGCTAGGTTTCAGTATGCTGAAACTTTAAGTTAAGATTCCAAATGGTTTACGCATTGCTGAAACTATTACTAAAATTGATTTGAGTTTAATAGTGATATCGTTTATATTTAACAGGTTTAAGTTTAATTCTAGCCTAATGATAATGAATCCGTACATACTAAAATGTATAGTAAGGTTTCAGCGTGACTGAAACTATATGTATACATGTAACTATCTTCAAATATGGCAAATAAGGCGATTCAGAACCTTACTAAGTAATTAATTGAATTTGAAAAGAAAAACTGATGTCTGATCTTGTTTAATGCATATGATGAAATCATTAATCTTAGGTACTCGGGCACGTGTATACATTCTAGCTTTGCAACGATTAGCGAAGTGGTCTGATGTTTCACAGCAACGAAAGCAAATGTTATGATCACGTAAAATATGTTTACGGTCCTCGATACTTTTGATTCTGAAAGCTTTACACTTGTTTATGGTATGTTTGGATCCTTTGTGAATCAAACATTGATGTCCAACGTTTGCTGTTTCAGATGAAATGTCAGTTTTGTGAGTAAACACAGTTTTGACTTTTGTATCTTTACGGTCAAATCGAGGTTGTTTAGAAGTATCAAACATCAATCCAGGATCATTTCTGATGATGCTCATCTCACCAATAAAAGACACAAATTCACCAAAAGGAGGGAAGGTTGTTGAATGTTCTTTTTTGTAATTGACCACACGATTGATCCACTTATCCTGGAGAAAACGAGGAAGTTGTTGAATGTAGGTTTCAATCCTAAGGATGAATCAAGGTAAGAAAACATGACACTGTATACTGGAATGCTTTTTACGGCTTGTATCTCACAAAGTAAGTCATGGAGTTCATACAACTTCTTTGGGTCTGTGAAATTCATAAAAGCTTGTAGTCTAGATTTCAATGATGAATCAAGTAATTCTGGAGAGCCAAATCTTTCATCCATACGTTTCCAAATGTTCACTTAACATAACTTTGGATCACTTGCATAGGACGCTCTAAGGCTCATGATCAATCTGTGAGCTTCTGAGTTTTTGTTCGTACAGTTTGTCAAAAGAGTCATTTCTTCTAACGGAGAACAGCAGATTTCTGACACCATTGTCTTAAACTGTGATTTCCACACCACATATCTATCTGATTTGTCATCAAAACGTTGTTGCTGAAAACTTTCCAACAATAAGTTTTTCTTGAGAAGATAATTTGAGGAATTTGAATTGTTCTGTAAAGGTAAATTCAAAGTAGTTTGTAGTTGAGTACAGTTATCGTTGTTTCTGCTTTGTTGAATATGATGACAGACATCTGAAGTACGTACAGGATGATTTTCTTTGTCTGAATCAGGATTCACTTCCTGCTGATAATTAGTACGAACTCTGCGACCAGAAGGTTTCACATCTTGGTTTAATGTAAGATTATCAACAAAGTTTCTTGTCTTCTGATCACCAGATATTCTTGGAACAGTGGGCATGTTGGGTCCTAGATCTTCATGTCTGATACTTTCTATCTCCTCTTCAAGGTCGAATTTCAGCTGCATATTTGCAAGTTCAAGTTCTGCTTGTTTTTGAAGTAGATCTAATTCTGTATCCAGATCTTCCCGTTGTTGTTGACTTTGTGCTAGGTGAATTTTCTCTTCTACGGCGATTTTTGATTTCTGTTTTTTAAGTTGAGCAGATTCCTCAGCAATTTTCAGACGAGTTTCTGCTTCTTTTGCTTTTTGTTGGGAACGCACTGAGCGGCGGCTAAGTGATGTAGATTTGGAAGTACTGTGAGATGTACTCGAATAAGTTTCCAATTGCACAAAATCAATGTCATCTTGTAATTTTACTAAAGCGTTTTGAACTTTCTTATCCATGTTCAGAAAGTCTCTCTCAACAGAAGCCAACTTTTCAATACTTTCTTTAGTGTATGTATTAGACAGGAATTCACTAAAGTCTTGATAGCGTTTATGGCTGTTTTCAAGGTCGGTCATTGATGATGTTAAGACTTTTATTTCTTTACTGCAGGATGCTATATCCATTAAAATATTCTTTATTTCATCAATGCAACGTGAAATTATGAAATCATATGTTCACTTTATCCAGATAAACTTCTTGTGCTTTAGGTGTGAGTGTTCTTACTCTTCTTGATGTATTTTCTGGAGTAGAAGTTTCTCCTTTCTGAGCCATGTTTGATTTCTGTATTCTGCAATTTTTTCACTATGCTGTCTCCTGAATACAGCTAGTTAACGCATGTCGTTTGATGATGAAATTTATTAAAAAACATGGTGAAAAACTACAAGAAAAGAAAAAACAATAAATTTGATGTACAGAGCCAAAAATAGATAATGTCATGAAAATGTATAAATACGTATAATGAAGCTTAACTTTTATCAGTATATTAACATTACATGATTGAGAAGTTCACATATACCTAGTCTAAATGTATATATGAAAATGTAACAAACTCCCCTAACCTAAACCATAGAAATATGTATGAAAAAACTACTGTAAATTATCAAAATACATAGCTGAGAGTAAAAAATATAACCTGACAACAAAAAGACTCAAAGATAACGACTTCCAGATACTTACATTGTTGGCAGACTAGAAAAACAGTGCATGACTGTGCAGACCTGAGGTGGGCGACGAGTGATCCAAAAAACCCGTGCAATATACAAGTTAGGAAATAGAAAGTACACAATAAAAGAAAAAACCAAGTTGTACCGGATAAAACATTTCCGGCTACAAGACGGCACAAAGTTAGAGACACATTTTTTCTTTATTAAACTTTAAATTCCTCTGTGTGTACCGGGAGTTGTGGGTTAAAAACTAAATTCCACATTTTAGAAATTTATGAATCATTAAAACTTAGATCAAAAATTGTAACCATGCTGCTCTAGAAAAGAAGGTTTTTAAGTTGATTGACAAAATATACATTTTTAAGTTGAACTTCTGACCTTTCGTTGGCCCCAGTACTAGCCCGAGAATACATGGTGTTCTCTTCATATCATTCTATGTTGAATGTTAAACCTCCTCCAGGGCCGCAGTGTAATCAAGCGTTTAAGGTTTTAACAATTTATAATTTATTGTATAGAAAGGTTTTGACGTAAAAAGTAACATTTCTAGAACAGCAGTTCTTGAGAACACGATTGTTTAAAGCCTCCATATTTTTTGCACTGTTTGTTATTATCTCCCCGTTGAAATCAGGCTTCACCAGAAAAAAAAAACTACTAATAAAGATGATTTGTACCATATTTGGTTAAATTTGGCGAGTGAAAAGAAGATACACGAACAAACACGCAGACGTACTCATAGACAGACGGACAGACGGTCAAATAGATAGACGGACAGATGATGATCAAAAGATAATCAGAAAAGCTCATTTGAAACTTCGGTTGAGGTGAGCTATTATGAACTTTTTTGTTGTTTATTCAGCATCTGCTTTCCAATGTTACATTATGATTAAAATAAAAGATATTCATATTCTTTAAAGTGGTTGTCTATAACAGAACCATTGTGTATGGCAAAATGTCAGAGTTTTTTTTTAAATTTGAATATTTAAGTTTAAAATATTTCCAGATAATTCAGTTTATGTGGCAAATATATGTACCATCAAATCAACACAAAAGAAACCGTTCCTATTATGATTTACATGTAACGTTATATTATTTCTAACAAAAAATCATGCGATCTAAAATGTTCATGCATACTATTTTTCAAATCGCTTTCTTGTCGAGCAAGTGAAAATTTAATATGATTTTGCATATTAATATTTAGAAAGAAAATCTCTATCTGCGTTTGCATTGGTACAATAAATGAGTTATTTTGAACTAATAAGTAATCTACCAAAAAACAATGTGGGGTATATATGAAAGCGGCGTTTTTTAGTGTAAACAAAAAACGCACCTTTTTTTGCTTTTATCCTATCTTATTCTACCTTATACAAGCCAAATTTTAAAATGCCGGCTCGGTATATATGCAGGTGTCACTACAGTATTAAATTTTACTATATATTCTTACCAAAATTGCAAAATTTTACATACAGATTAAAAATTCAAAACAAACGTCTGGAAAAAACCCTCTTGACATCTTACGGCGCACAAAAAAACTGCATTACTTTTGGACTATATACTAGGTTTGCAAACAATTTTTCAAGATTATTTATTACGAAATATATTTGGTGTGTCTTGCAGTCTAATGACAAATATATGTCTGTACACAGGGTTTTTTCGCTCCGTGTCATGTTCGCCCTTCTACACTTGCAAACGTGTTTGCCCCGTCTTCAATTTGCCCAGACTCGCTTGTGTACTAAAGGAATGTTGCGCTGTAGTCCTAGTAGTCTGTGGTCTTATTTCAATCAAAGATTCGAGTTCTCACAAATTGCATCTACATTTAGGTTGTCTTTCTTTTAGAAAACACTTCTAAAAAATAGATTTGAAGGCCTTCTAAGCAGCTATATGATCACCATTTGATTTCGTTGAAATAATACAAAAATACTAAGTAACTATAAAATCGTTATCAATATTGTGCAAAAACTACAATATTCGTGCCAAAAATGCAATGAAATGAAGAAATATAACAAAATATTTATTTCACAATGATATCCTTATCTGAAAAAGCGTTATACTAGCAATTAATGTTAAGCGCAATCTTAATATCAAATATTTGTATTGCTGTAAATGACTTCTTTTCCACGGGTCAATGCCTGGTATGCACAGCGATCTTCCTTGAAGTCGAGTCCTGTGTACATTTTTGTTTGATCAGTATTGGAGACATTTTCATTCCTATAAATTGGCGTTGTGTCATAATGAACTGATACTCGTCTACAGCTACAATAAGAAAAACTGCATTTCATGTTTACAAAACTCAACATTTTTTAGGAGGATGGGTCATTCTTTCAATGGATTCTGTTTTTCAGAGTGTAGAAAAACTAATCAATGTTTCAATCATCTTAAATGATTGGAAATCGGCTAAATCGATACAAATCAAACATATTCTTACATGTATTGAAATAAATGTTTTGCGAGCAAATATTTGGGGTTTTTTTTTTGTTTAAATGACGTTTACTCTTAAGTATTTGAAGAACAAAAAAGAAACCCTGTAGAAACAGTACAGTTGATTTTTATATTATAACTCACCTTCTGGACAACAGGATAGACAATATCACGTTTGCTATCAAAGAGATACCGGCAATGGTGCCTAGCGCAGCGATTGTTCCTCCATTTTATCTGATTTTGTTATTTGTGTGACAAATAGTATATTTGTCAAGCTCTTTTCAGTCAAGTTTATTTTCTGAGTCAACGTGGTTATTTCTCGATTCGGTGTTGTCGTTTTTACAATTGTTGATAATAATGTTTTAGTCGGTGTAGTTATTTTTCCAGTTGAAGTTGTCATTCTTTAAGTCGTTGGTGTTTTTTCGTAAGTTGTCAGATATTCAGTCAGGTAACATTGTAATTGATATGGTTGTTTTCCTTGTAGATGTTGCTGGTTTCGTTGATGTTAATTGTTCAGTTGTTATTGGTTGTTTTGTAGTCGACATCGTTTTTGTCTCAGTAACATATGGTGTTGAATCTTCATCCGTTGATATTGAGTGTTCCGTCGATAATGGGGGCTTTGTAGTTATATTTCAGAAGATGTTCTTATTTCATTCGTAGATATTAATTGCTCAGTCGGTTCATCATGATCAGTAGATATTATTTCATCTGTTGACGATCATTGTTCAGCCGATTTTTGTAATTTTGTAGCCGATGAATCTTTTTCCTCAGTAAATGTTGTCATTTCATCCGTTGTTGTTGATTTTTCAATCGTAGGTGGTAAGACCGTAGTTGATTTGGCTGTTCTCTCAGTAGATGAATTTGGAATATCAGTCGTTATTTCAGTCGTAGATATTTCCTCAGTTGATGACGCTGTTTTTTTTCTGTTAATGTTATTATTTTGTCATTTGGTTTTGATGATAATGATGATGATGATAATGTTGATGTTATTTCATTTGTGGATAGTAATTGTTCAGTCGGTTCATTAGTAGATATTACTTCACCTGTTGACGATGACTGTTTAGTCATTTTTTGTAACTTTGTAGACGACGAAACTATTTCCTCAGTATATTTTGTCATTTCATATGTTGATGTTAATTGTTCATTTGTTATTGGTAGTTTTGTAGATATGCTTGTTGTGTCAGTAACATATGTTGCTGACCCTTCATCCATTGATGTTAAGTGTTTGGCCGTTAGTGGGGGCTTTGTAGTTATTTTTTCAGTAGATGTTGTTATTTCATTCGTGGACATTAATTGTTCAGTCGGTTTATCGGTAGATATTATTTCAACTGTCGACGATAATTGCCCTGTCGTTTTTTGTAACTTTGTAGTTGACAAAGGTGTTTCCTTAGTAAATGTTGTCATTTCTTCTGTTGATGTAAATTTTTCAATCGTTAGTGGTAAGACCGTGGTTGATTTGATTGTTCTTTCAGAAGATGTATTTGGAATATATATATTTATATATTTTCCTCAGTGGATGACGTTGTTGTTTCTGCTAATGTTATTATTCCCTCAATTGGTTTTGATGATGATGATGATGATGATGATGATGATAATTTCCTCAGCGGATGACGATCGTCTGATCGTCTCAGATGGTGTTGATGGCGAAAATGTACTTTGTGACATTAGTGTTGCCAGCAGTGTTGTCAGTAATTCTGCATATGTCTTTGGTGACATTGGTGTTGACAGCAGTGTTTTCATAAACTCTACAGTTGTCTCTGGAAAAGTGTTTGTCGTTTGCATTGTCCATAACGAAGAAACCTCGTTCGTTTTTGTCAAAGTAACCATTTCTGAATAATATGTAGAACTTCCTGCAATTCTGATCAAAATTAACATAGACAGGACAAAAAATAAGAAAAAGGAGATGAAAATGAAGGGGATGACGACGATGATGATGATGATGATGATGATGATGATGATGATGATGATGATGATGATGAAAATCAAATATTCAAAGAATTAATTTTAAAGTGTACGTACAATGTATAGACAGACGACCAGAAATTAAATTGATTACGATTAAACACATTAAATACATGTATATAAGAGCTTTTGTTTTATTGTGTTACTTTATTTTTTATATCATATTCGATATAGCATTTAGGAAAAAGAAATTATTAGTTATACGCTTTCATATTAATTAGTGAAATAGTTTACTATAAACTGTTAACAAACGTTGCGTTAAAAGTGTAGTATTTTTATAAATTTTACCTTCCTGATATGTGTATTTGGATAATTTATACCTGTATTTTACTTTTTCTGTGGAAAAGACGCACATAGTGGATAACACTTATTGCACTCTTTAGCTAAAGTGACATTGAGCTTAATTACCGTTTGAATAACCAAAAACGACTTCTATCATTTAGATAATATGTTTTATAGCTCTCCCGTGAGAGAGTAGATTATGAGATTCAACCAGCAAAATACATCTGATCGAACAAATAACTCTACACATAACAGTAAATCTATATTGAATATCTACATGAATAATTGTCAAGAAATACACCAGATGAACTTAGTCAAGATTACAATTTAGACATTGAACCTTTTTTTATTTAAATTTGCTCACATGCTTGTCATCATGTAAAAAAATCACAAGAAAATAATTCAAATTTTAAAGTGAAAACTTGTAATGTAGATTGCATGTTGACTCATACTCTAAAACCTTACCATCAGTGTATAGAACTGAAAAGAACAGATGTGTATATTTTGCTACCACACCCTTTTCAATATAAAATGCAAATCTGATTTAGGTAAATCACTCATACCATACAAGTGGAATACTCCAAGATACAAAGTTGCGAATTTGACACCAATTCCCATATCTTATTGTAAACGAATTGCTACTGGACTATAATATTGACAATCTGATAATTTTATCAATGGCAAAACCACTGATTGGCTTTTAAAACACTTACACAACAATATCCCGGTGCTTCCTTCTTTTCTTTCACGAGACCTAAAATGATTTTTTCGTCTTCCGTGGTAAGATCAATTAGAAAAAGCAAACAGGTGAATTATAAAAATTTTAGTTGCGCAACGAAGTCATTAATAAAATAAATAAACATCTAATTTCCGCAAGTTAAATAACAGAAAACAAAAGCAGATATGAAGCATTCGTTAACAAAAAGGAGTATAGGAAGAAGATAGCACATGTATTTTTAAAATCAGTCCCATGTTAGATGATTTGAATTAAGCATTGAATTTAGATTTCCTCAGTTATAAAAAGGTATGTTTACTTGAATCAAACCAATCGCAAGGTATTGCAGACGCGATTTATAACAATTAAGATACATTTATGTATTCCTTTTCATCGTTTCATTCAAACCCCACATACAAAATTGTTATGATGGCATTTATTCAGAAAACACCAGGTTTACTCATGTCATTAGATTGCTATTCATAATTATAAAACATAATACAAAATACCTTATTAGTTTCCATGTTAATAAAATATCTAATCAAGATTTGTATCATGCATGTACTCATTCTTAAGTATTTTCAATTTCTACTATGTTCTACTAATATCATTTCAATACCCTATCTGTACAAGTTCATTTTTAAAAGGACTAAGAATAATTAGTGGGAAGCTGGTGTTTATTAAGGCAGGACGTTCAGCCATTTGGTGATAAAGTTATAATTCTAAACTTACTTATTTATGCTCAAAACTAATCAAATCTATTATCAAAATAGTACCAGTTGTTTTATATGCAAAATACGTATACATTTTTTATCACTTAGAACAGCTTTAAAACTGCCCAGCTAAAAAGCAAAAAAAGGTTCTATTGGTGTCCTTCCTAAAACTATTTACCATGTATTCATGAAAAGTACGTTAGTGTCTAAATAGCCGTATATGGATTCTAAGTTAACTAAGTAAATACTTTATATGTATATGCAACTTCTGATCTATTTATTGGTATAACTCGAATTGCATAAATAATACCTTTTTAAAATCAGTTTAAAAACTAGAGACGAGCTCGTTGCAAGCAACGATTAGGTCTTCCGTCGTAGCTGGGTCATACTTGTGACGTAACACAAAATATTGATAGCCGACCATGGTACAGTATTAGATGTATAAACACTGAGTAAAAGAAGCAAAGCAGTATGCTACAATATACATGTTTATAAGCAAATACAAATCTTAACACGTTGTCTATAGTTTGCTTCGCCGCATTTTATTTTTATCGAACGCAAGCGCCAATGAGTATATATGCGGAGATCCTGGAAATTTTACAGGGGGTTTTGAAGAATAATTTAGTTTTTCGAGGAGGGGGAACATGCGCGGATCAGAAATTTTTTCTGGGGTGGGGGTGAAAATTTTGACGGTTATTTGAGTTTGCCAAGGAATGTCCGAGGCATTTTTTTGGTAAGTTTATAATGTACACGTACTTAAAAGAAATTTTGCGGGTGGGGGGGGGGGGGGTCTGGAACCCTTCTCCTTCCCTTCTAGATCCGCGCATGGAGAATCTTATTGATTATATCAATTTGTTTTGTCTCAAAGATTCATTTTTTTTTAATCAATAAAGTTTTACCTTACACAAAGAAAGAAATCGTGCACAATTTTCAATGTTGGCATTTTACAATTTTATGGTCTAATAAAATCTTAATTAAGAAACAACTCTTTATCCGAAATATTGCTTCAAAAGATTTACATCGCATTTTTTTAAATTACAAAAGGTTATACAAAATGAACTTAGATTAACCGCTAACAAACAGGCATAAAGAGAGACTGAGAAATAATTTCTTCTCCTTTTTTTTTTACATCAAAAGAATAAATCAAAATATATTTTTTCTTTATATGAATTAATGAGAACGTAGATCAGCAAGGGGTTCTTTGTCGTGCAAGCACATACTTAACAGATTGTTACACTGGTCTACAACGATGACAAATATCAAAAAGGCAATATTGTGGGTGAAGAATCAATGTGTAGTTTATTTTTGATACCTGTAATTATATTTATCTGGATCGGTTTTGTTGTTTGGTTTGTTTTGTTTATTAAAGAGGGGAATAAAGAATTGAAAATGAGTGATTTCCAGGCACTTTAGTGTGATTTTTTGTGCTAGGGGAGGTTTGACGATGTATAAAACAAATTCACCGGAGATGTTAGTTTCTGCACAACTAAAGGACATTTATATTTTGCAAATTGGAAGTAACGATTTGTGTGATAATTACCGTTCAGTGTATAATATTGCTAATGCAATCATTTCTTTTGCCTCAAGTTTTAGACCTAAATGACTTGCTAAAAACTCGTTGTGAATCCTCAGACTTGAACTTTCATTTTTGAGATCACTGAGGATTTTGGGACATACAAATGTCCTATTTAACGTCAGATGGTGTCCATTTACAACATCCACACATTGATGCACGCCCTATTTTCAAGCATCTTCGTAACATCTGAAGTGCCATCCATTTCATACACCCCGTATATCCAGTTAGTAATGTTTGAATACTTTTTAATCAATGTTTAAGTAGTCAAATTATTGAATTTTATTACATTTTACCTCTTGGCATGTGAAACATTAGTCATGAATTGATATAATTCATTAATTTTTAATGGCTGCTATCAACAATTTCATAAAATTATTTTTATAATTGTTGATGGATCACTTCACTTTAACAATTGATTATTGCACTATTTTCTATTGGTACACATATATTATACTGAGCCATGCCAATGCTGGCCTCTTGCAATTAATTTTTAATCTTATACAAAATTAGTATCATTAAATGTATTGAAAATATTCGTAAACAACGCTTTGAACTTTTTAACAGTTAAAATTGTTTGTTAGCTCGTATATAAAATATCTTGTGCAAGTTAACAACTTTGATATTTATAATCGGATATCAAAAGTTTAACAAATGACGACGTTAAACATATAATTAAAAAGAATCTCTTTTTATTTGCAATGGCGTATGATCATGAATAAAACAATTTCCGTAAACTTAAAAAATATTTAAAATCATATATGCACTTCATCATACTCAAACACAGTAAAATATAACTGGTTACATTCTGTGCTTCCTCCTCCCATTTTTATCAGACAGTAAAATGATATTTTTATATAAATCTTAATACTTCCTCCTTTCATTTCTATCAGAGGAATAAAAAACTTCAAAATTTATTGAGTTATAGGACGTTTTCCACCAAGCAAATAAACCATTATTAAGAAGGCCATATAATTCTTTTTCACCTTTGAACATAAATTATGAAAACATTGATATTTAAAAATATAATTGTTTAAAAAAAAACATATTTTATGATATGAGTTATTACGGAAATGTTAAACTTCTTTTTGTTGTAACCTTAAAAAATATTTATACCCTAGTAATGCAAAGTTGCATTAAAGGTCAGAGTCTTGATCATTAATGATATATGCATAATTTGAATCATTATTGTCTTACTACATTAGTACAAAATTGTGGTGTTGTATTATATTGATGGTCAAAATCCTAAAAACCTAACAAATGCCAATTGAGGATAATTTTCTTAAACATATACATACGTGTACATGGCATTGTATAACATGTAAGGATTAACTGGCAGCCAGTAATGATATACAGCCTACTCCGGATATAATGAAATTCAGGGGACCTTGCAAATTATTTCAATATATCCGTATTTCAATATAAGCGAAATTGACTGACGTGAAGCCGCCATTTTTGAAAGTTCAACCCCGATGTACGCATAGAAAACCAAACCCGAACAAATTATTAGATCATCATTTATCTATTACAATAAACGAATTACATGGAACATTAGTCCTTGAAAGTTTGATTAAAATTATATCCGAAAGTTTTGTAAGTTTCGTTTTGTTACTATCTTAACGAGGCCGGGTCTAATTTGTTCTGCCCTAGATTTTGGGATGAAACTTTTTACATGAATTTCTACCGATATAATTATTATTTTAAGATTAAAAAATAAGACATTTACCACACCGTTTGTTTAGGGGGTCATCTCAAAGTTTGTTAATCTTTAACATAGGACCCTATGGGATTTTGCTTGAAATGTATCAATTTTGCAAATTTTTTACATTTTTTTCAAAACTTCTGCCCTAGGGATTTCTTTTTCTGTTCTACATATTAAAGTTATTGCTAAAGGGCATCAAATGGTCAAATAAAAAAAACCTTTTACCTCCTGGTTTGTTCCAGGGGTCTTATCAAAGTTGATTTTTGTATGCCCAATTTCCGAGATTCGTCAGATAATGGCTATTTTTTATATGACAAAGGCGAAAAAGGTGGTCTATATAGTATTATTAAAACATTCAGACATATTTAAGTAATAAAAAAATATATAACTTCACATATTAAGGGTCATTAATATAAAATACATGGTTACTGTCTTGAAATGTATAAATTAAGCTATATTTAGGCGGGTTAAGAAAACGTGACAGAGGGCTAGGCTTGCTGAACCCTCTTCACGTTTTCGACCAATAGCTTATACTTCGAGACATTTATGTTTATTCCACAATATAACATTATTTTTACGCATCAAACGAGATATTTTCAACAATTTTCGCTGAATATCTACAGTTGAAACTATCACGCCATGGCGTCAACTAAGCAAAAAGATGACGTCACAATACAAATGTAACGCTGCGCGAGAGCGTGCGTACTCGTTCTGTACTCGGCCTCGTTAAACCTCATCATAATCTCGGATCGCATTCTTTTACGTTTTAGAAAATCACCACACTCAAACGCTTCAAATATTGCTGAACGCTGCTTGTATATCATCGTAAGTGTACACGCGATAATCTCAAAATCCTTAGCTATTTCGAATGTAGGCTTTGTTCTTCCATCAATAGCCATAACTAATTTGTATTTAGCGTCTGGAGATAAGGTATTTCTTTTCCGTGGGGTTTCCATATTACGTCTAGCCTCTATACATCCGTATTCGTAAAAGTAAAAAATTAAACAGTGAATAAATTTTACTTTTTAATAAAAGTATAAAAACACACATGAAGAGAACTTATCAATTCACACCTTTGTATATCAACCGGTCAGTCTGGCATAATTACTGTCACCAACCGTGACGACAGCCGCCAGGGAGAACTTCAATATAACCGTTATAAAAACAACTAATTATCACCTTTGGGGAGGCGATATTTCAAAATAACCGATTTCATTATATCCGTGAAATCAATGCAAAGAATATGAGAGGCAAAAACTTGGGATTTATTTCAAAATAAGCGGAATTTCAAAATAAGCGAGTTCAATATAAGTGGAGTAAGCTGTACTCTTAGGAAAAACGTAGTTTTCTACTGAAAAATTTGTTTCTGTATAAATTTTAGTTCATTTTCCTGTAAGCTAATAAAGTTTAGACAGTTAATTTTATTAACTTTATCTCATGTTTTTCTTGACGGAGTTATTTACTTAATAAGGACACTGCATATAATATATACTTTATAAATACAGCTGCATTTTCTAACTAGTGACAAATTATTGAATGTTGATGAGAAGAAAATGAATTGATTAAAAGGAAAGAAGCTTAATTGGTGTCCTTTTTAGGCGGAAGCGCCTATTGCAATTGCTTTCATGACCTTCTACGTCATAGGTCAAATTCCTGCCCTTTTTCATGGTAAACTATCGGATGTTATTTAAACCAAGGGCACACAACTCTATAACCCCCCCTACTGTTCGACCCCCGTTTAAACATCGTTTCTGATAATAGAACTGTGGTATGTCTCTAAAGTTTTACTTCATCGTTTTTAATTATCCATTGAAAATGCCTATAGCAAAGATAGCAAGTGGTAGATTTACGTTTTTGATAGTACAGGGACGAACGATAACTCTTGCGATGGTATGCAACATAAACAAAGGATAAGCACGGAGTCTGATGCCTGTAGATGAAATTCCGAGAGAAAATAGTTCAATTTGAAATTGCGTGTTTATGAGTACAGAAGGAAAAATTGATAGGGAAACAGGTAATGAATGCTTTTAAAAAAAAACAAGGGTGTGTATAAATCTATTTAAAAAAGATTATTAGAATGATACAATGCCTATAAATTATTTGTAAACATACCAACGGTTCGCGTAGTAATCTCAGACAATACTGCATAACGTTATGCAGTGTAAACATTTTGCCAACAAACCCACGTTGAGAAAAACTGGTGACTGTCCATCTTCTACATACGTAAGGTAAGTTAGGTAATTAATGTGTTATTTCTCATTGTATAAACGTTTGCCTCGTCATTTTAGATTTTCATTTTACAATAATCTTGATCGAGGAGCTGGTACATTCTTCATCCGAAATCCCTCTGACTCTAATCCCCGCTTGTATATTGTGACGTGCGGAGGAGACATGTCACAATATAAAAGCGAAGGTTTGAATCAGAGAAATCTCAGATAAGTACATAAATTTTATGAAAGAATTTATATTGTTTGTGTTAGGCATTCATCGATAATTCTGAAATGTCGGTCTTATGTTATGATTACTGTACAAGGCGAGGCCTACAGGATATCTTTAAAGATTAAAATTTAGCACAATGGAATCGCATACAAAGGAAGATAATTAACATTTCCTTTTTTTAAATTTTTATTATTTTGTGACATCTTTGCAGATCTATATGTTTATATGGTGATTTTATAATATGTTACGAACTGCACTGTATGATCATGATGATAAAGGGTTCATTCATTTTGCTTACAAAAAATTACAATATTCAGCTTGGTTTAAAAATGACTCATGAATAATGCAAATGAATTTTCTCTAAAAATATCTCAAATATAGCTTATAAGTATTATACAAGATACAATTCATTGGTTGATACAATAAATATTCCAGATAGGCTATTACAAAGATATTTAATTGAACATTTAAAAAAATTAATATGATTTATCCTTTAACCTACTGTATTTACTTGTATCTCAGAATTACCTTATCATTACTCTATAATGAAAGTGACTAAAATTTCCTATGGAGATTTCTCTACATCATAATTTATATGATAATTTTGATGACTGCATCTTTAGTTTTTTAATTTTAAAATTTTCAATTCATGAGAACCTGGACTATATACAGGTATATCTTTGATCTACCATGTTCATGATTAATTGCAATTCCAAAAAGACTCAATTATATACCTGACAATGATTATAGATAATAACCTAACATATATCTATTTGTTCTATATGTATATGTTCTTTCAGATGAATGTCAAGAAACTGATTAACATCAACTGACAAGAGGAGACAGTGAGAGCTCAACATCATTCTTCATCTCTGGTGAAGGGGTAATTGCTAATTGCTAAATTTGGGTGCACAGCTAAAGTCAAGCAAAACAAAGAAAAGACAGATGTTATAAAGATGTGGTGTTGGCTTCCCAGTTCAGCACTTTTAAAGAGGGACAAACATTGCATGTTTGCAACTTCTAAATGGAAGCAGGGCATCTGAAATATGCTGGAATCCTCATCTTAATAGCCTTAACGCCATTTTCAAGGTTAGTAAATACAACTAAATTTAAGTACGATATTTTCCGTGGTTTTTTTGTGTAAGTATGAACTAATTATACCCATGCTCGGAAGGAGAGGGGGTATATTGTTTTACCCTTGTGTGTCTGTTTTTCTGTAACACAAATTTTGTCAAAGATATCTCAACAACAATCGCAGATGCTTGAAATTTTAACTCAGTCTTTGTTAAGGCATGCCATTCAGTAGGATTGATTTTTTTTAAATATTTGATGTCAACTTCCCATTACATGTAATGTTAACTATGCTTTTTGTATACACATCAGAGCAGGGGTATCACTAGTGAGCATTGACTCACAGATATCTTGTTGTCATATCTTTAATAATATAGTAAATATTCTTGTACTAAATGCAATTGAAAACTGAAGAATTTTGGAGAAAAAAATTAAACTTTCATTTAAAGTTCAATCACTATATTTTCCATTACTTGTATGTAATATACCAAAATAACCTTACAATTATTGATAATTCATATCGTGTGATCTTCTTATATATCTCATCCTTTATTTGCAAAATACATGTATACTTTTGAAAATAAATTATTTAAGGTAAAACACATATAAATTCAAAATATTTTATAGATTAATTTTTTTTAAAATCCATGTTTTCTTTATTGGAGGTCAAGTATATTGTAATAAAATACTGCTTGATAACATATCCATTATTCATTTTTCATCAACACATTTTAGAATATCCTGTTGAAAAAGAAAGTTGTCATTGGTATAATGGATGCAAGACAACACTAGTGAATTGAAATTGTTGTTACCACAAATGGCACACTCCAGGATTACACGCTTTCCAAAAACACCATTACGGCATGCAGCCATAAAGGGATTCTTTGAAAGTCTATGTTCTGTAATGGTGGAAGTTCTCGTGAAGATTCCGTTAGTATTAAAATAAAAACTTAAAAGTTAAAAGTGCAAATGTTTTCAATACTAGAGACCTGTGATTTGACAGTACAACATGGAGCAATTGTAAAGGACACATAATTTGTACATTATTGAATATTAATATATAGTTATCCATAAATTACTGGGCTTTTACATTGTATTGTAATTTTCAACATTTGCATATATGTTTGATCTTTGTAAAATATGTTTGGTATACAGTACAGTAAGTAAATACATTCTTTCTAAGTTTTAAACATTTTTCAACAAAATATATGAACTGCAATCTGAGGATCAATTAGAGGTCTGCAATTCTCCACATATAAAATGACTTTGAAATCATCCTCTTACTGTTAAACTTGAGAATATATTAAGAAAACATCAAAATCTCTTTATTGAATACCTTTTTTACAACACATTGTCCAGATATTTTGTGTATTATTCTATGAAGCTGATTTCTCAATGGCTATTGCTTCTCAGGTAAGCAAAGTGACACACATACTACTTGATTCTGTAAAATACTGTAATCAAGTGATGTACAAATGTAACTTCTGAATTTTTGTAAAACATTATTTTAAAGAATAAAATACTACTGGTACTGTACCAGTTATCGGCTAAAACCAGTTATCGGCTAAACTGAGAGTTCGGGTTTATAGGACGGGACAATCCAAGATTTTTTAATTTAGTCGTCTTTTTCGAATAAAGAAAAGTAGGTTTGCCTGAAAACTTTCTTGAATATGTTTTTAACATGAGCTTAAACGATCATTGTTTACTGCTGATTTTACATCTTTGCACTTTCAGCATTGGGGAAAATGACGTGATAAGTTAAAAATAGAATACTACCTCTTTGTGATAGGTTATTATATCCCTTCTTTGATTTGATATATAATATCAATACATATAACATGTATAAACAAAAGGAATTCATTAATTTCCGAGAGATTCGTAGCGCAGTTGAACGCCTGATTGCACAATTATGTATTGAATACGTGTACGATTTGGTGAATTACCGTATGATAATAAACGAATAATTTTATGAGTTTTGTTTATAATATATCACAACCCCGAATACTTTAGTCTGACCCCACAAGGGACATAATTCAAATTTCATTTAGCAGAGTATAAAATCAACATGTACAGGGATTTTACTATGTTATTATCACGAAGCCGATAACTGGTACAGTAGGTCGTAAAAACTCGGCAAATTTGGGGCCTGATAAAAATCACAAAACAAGATGTTTGCGGTTCTAAAAAATGATATAAACTAACAGATTGATAAATAAGGAGTTCATTATTTAAAGTATGGCAAGTTTTATCGAAAAATATAAAGAAATAAGAAAATACGAAAAGAAAACATTAAATTTTAGCCGATAACTGGTACAGTGCCAGTACAGTTTCAGAAGTTCAGTTTACTAAATTTTAATACTATAATATTCTTTCATCATTTTGATGTCAAAATGAACATTTTTGACAAATCGGCATAATAAATGAAAATGTATTCCTGTAATTTCGGCTTGTATATAAGTATCAACTGTTATACGAATGTACTTCACAAAATAAATGTTTTGATGTTTAAATTGCTCTTCTCATTTAATCTTTATTTAAGGCATGATCCAGACTAATCTGGTGCAGTAACAGAGTATTTCCACATTTACTACATGTATATACCTTAATTGACATATAAGAATAGTGTTTTATGCTATCAAACTAATTCTTAAAAAGAAAATAGTTATAATAACACAATGACATTGACAACTTGCAATCATGCTTCCGCCTATCAGTACTTTCAGTACTTTGATTATATTTAAAATTTCCGTTTCCGTATCGATGTGTTGGTCTTATAAAACGTATTTTATAGTTTAATGTTCAAACGGCTCATTTCATGCCTTGGCCCATGCGGATGTAAGAAATAGAAGGTCATATTAGACATTATTAATTCAACAATAAACTTTCCTTGTTTATCATTTTATGGAAGGAAGTTTGAAAAGGGCAAAAGTCACTTCAATATAAATATTTCAATATTTTGATATAAAAATAAATGAGCGCACCCATACAACACCGGCAGAAGTGGAGAAATATTTATCTGTATATCTGTTTGGTTTTCTTTATCAGGAAGACCTATAGAAAAAAATTCAGTTTTACTGAGAATGACAATGTTTTTAAGCAAAATAAATTAGTGATTTTCTTTATTCCAACCAATTAGTATTTTAATGCAAACAATTGTGTGGACCTTTTACCAAGCAAGATAGTAATACTGTTGTAGAGTATAAATTGTATGATAACAATATGTAAAACTCACTGATATAGCATTAAAAGCAACCAAAGAACTCACTTATATAGCACAAGAAGCAACTAAAAAAGTAAACAGTCAGCTTCCATCAACCTTGACGTTACGATTAAAATAAACATTGGGGTGGAATTTCTATAGATTTTTTTTTTTACCAATTAACCATATCCAATTAAATGTTCATAAATGAAAAAAAAAGTTATTGAGAAATTATATACACTGGATCACCTTAAGCTTGTTTATCCTTGAATTTACTAATGAAAGCAATATAATAAGCTCAGCATGTACTCAAAAGATTTAACTGTTAGCATGAGCAACATCGTTTCCACCGGCCAATGTTTGGTATGCAGAGCTGTCGTCATTAAATTGAAGACCTGAGTACATTTCAGTTTGATCTTCTGTTGATGCATTTGTACATGTAGCTTCAATCGTGTTAAATGGCGTTGTGTCATTTTCACCAGATCTTTGTTTACAGCTAGAAGAAATAAAAAAAATGTTTTAATTCTTAATCTTTAATCGTGAATCTAAGAAGAATCGCGTTTCAAACAAAAGTAAAACAAAATATAAATTCCAAATTTTTTTATCTCTCTGTCATTTAATCAAGGTACAACGTACGACAATGGGTCATACCGGTACTTTAAAGCTCATAACATGAACACCGCTATTTTTTAAACAGTTTATGCACGTTTTACATGCAAGTAATTTTTTATCACACGAAATTACCTTCTGAATAACAGAATAGACAACATCCCGTTAGCTATGAAAGAAACGCCTGCAATGATGCTTAATGCCATTATTGCACCCTCATTTATATCACATTTTTTTGCTTGTCTGAAAAATGGTACTGTTGTCTTCGCTATTTCAGTCGGATTTGCAATTTCATCAGCCGTTGATCTTATCTTAATCAGTGTTGCTTCCGCCATTGTTGTTGGATTCCCAGTCGTTTTCATAAGCCTTGTATTCTGTGATGTCATTGTTTGACGTTCTTTTAGTGATAAAATGCCTCTTCTTGATGTCCAAACTGGTGGTGGATATACTTCACTGACTGTTGTTGGTAGATCCGATGCTATCGTTGGATGATCCGCTGCTAACATGTCAGAATATATTTCACTGACTGGTGTTGTTAGACGCTCTGCCATCTTTGAGTGATATGCACACATTAACCGAATATCTGATTTAAAGAAAGATACATTTATTATATAGATATGATATAGCGGAGAGAGGCAATATCAAATTTTTTATCGTTGTCCTGTCTCTAATTAATCGTTTTGGAACGAACATTTCCCATATTTTTATACTATGTTTGGTTTGCAAGATTTATGTTATTATTTGTTACCGGTCAACCATTCCGTCCGTTTTGATTTATCATGTTTCTTTCTGTTGACCATACATTTGATTTGATTAATACTTTTTTAAGAATATGTGCTTGTTTGAATTTTTCTAATTTTCAAAAACGTATATTGGTTATATACCAACACTGTGACAGGTACAAATTGTTATACTAAGTTTAATGCATTCATTAAGAAATAAACAGCAGGATTCAAAGTTTACCGGGGTATGAACTTGATCAAATCACGTGATCAAATAATGTTTAACCAAAATGCTTCTCAAAAAACTTGCCTTTTTTCTGACACTTGTTAAGAGAAGCAAATCAAACTTGCAAGTGCACATACATGTAATACAGTTTAGGTTATTAAGATCACGTTTGTGATTTACATCATACTTGTTCCATATATGAAAGCAATAATATTTATTTGACTTTGAATCATATGTAAAGTCTAAAAAGGTGCAAAACTTTGAAGTGTGTTAAAATACCTTCCTCTGAACAGTCCCTATTATATCTCAAACATGTTCCATTAATATGAAATATTTCAATAGACAAAATCGAAAATGTGACATAAATCTCCATTTCAAACTTGACCAAAAATTCGAATGACACTGGTCTTAGAAAACAACGGAAAATCTTTAAATCAGCGTTAACTCTAGAAAAGTTTCAACGTGATGTTATGGTGTTAAGACTGACCATGCCCAATCAGATCGTAGAAGGCAGAGTTGAGACATTACTGCTAGTGTCTTGAATGAGAGAGAGAAAAAAAGAGAGAAAGTTAATCGAGTAAATAAGGTGATACTGATGACCAGATTATTATCCGTATTTAACTTGCAAGGTATTATATATCCTATTTTGATGTGGGTTTGTAGTGTATTGACATTGTATTGACAGGTGACATCGGTGTCTTTTAACATAGACTTTATGTCACAAGATCAAAGATTGTACAAACTGCTTTTGAGATACAATTCTTTATATTCTTAACAAATTATGCGGAATCCTGTGGATTCGGGTTTTTTTTAAATCGCAATTCTATTGGTAGAAATGTTAAAATAGTGTGTAACTGTGTTTTGTATGAAAAAAAACTTACTCAGTAAGCAACATCTGGACATATATGTCTAATCATATTTTATTTTTTCCACTAAGGTACCACCTGCATTGCCTTTTTCTTAACAATTCATATATTATTTCATTGATTTATGCTAAATTTTATTCTCTCAAATTATTAATAACCATTCGTGTCCATTTGAAATCGTTCAGTGTCTGTATGTATTGTTAGGTTTTGGCATTACGACATCCCTATATGTACACATTGTTGAAAAGGGCCAGCTGAATCTCAACAATCTTGCTTTAAAACACCTTATAACAAATATAGGCATCCGTTTGATTTCAGGTTTATAGAGAAATATTAATTTGTGCATCTACATCACCAATAATATATTTTATAAACATGGTTTTTCTTTTCTATCTCATTTAAGTCAACCATTTAACTATTTTCTGTTAGATTGGACAATCAAATCATTAAGTTGAAACTTTACTGATAATTTCCGTGTACAAATAATTTATTCAAATGCATTTGTACATTTCATAATACAGTAACACATTTAATTTTAATCGGTTATATTTCTTTTTCCTTCTTTAATTCTTATTAGACAGAAATCTGATTTTTTATATATAATACTTCCTTCTTTCCCTTTTTTACTCGTAATACAAGAGTGGTATTAAAAGTAATTTACATGTTACACTTTTTTAGTTACATTTTGATGATCATTTACCCCGTGAATCGTTAAAAATCGTTAATGCCATTTCTATCTTTTGTATAACGTGTGATAAAAATATCAAAATAAAAGAAATATAGGGCCATATTTGTCTCAAACTTTACATAAACACAGCTTTTAAGTAAGGGGTGTGCAATGACCTTGAATTTAGTTTCAATGTCGAATGTGAAGTGAATTGCAGAATGAAATGAAACATTAAGTCGGTGGAATATATCCTCTCCCTTCGGTCTAATCTGGTCATACTTCGGCTATTGATGCCCTTAATCAAAGTGTATGCATTAACCTTGAATGATGATCATAGATTTAGTGTCATGATCATTACAAATCACACAAACAGTCCTTTTTTAAGAGCATATAAATTCTAAACTTACTCATTTTTGGCTCATACTTTACATTAAGAGAGCCACTGGGTTAATGGTGTGCAGTTACTTTAACTAAGACAATGTTAATATCATTGCAAATCTTTTTATAATCAGTTTTAAACAGTACTTAGTTTCCTAGGTTGAAATAATGCATGTGTGTAAGGGTTTTTTTTAGATTAATACATGGTATTAAAGTTCATCAGAGGATGAGGTTTTGACCATTAATATAATTACTAGTATCAAAACTGTACGTACAGGTAGTAGGAAAATAAATATCAAATGCCAGCATGCAAATTTCTAATTTATAGGTTAAGATCATGGTTTTATGGTTTTAAAATTTTTAATTTACTCTTTAGAAAGGCTTTGAAGAAAAAAAAAAGGGCATTTCTGGAATAGTTGTTCTTGAGAAATAGTTTTTTATTAATAAAACATATGCATTTTCGCACTGTTCGTTTTTAACTCCCCGTTGACATTACGCTACGCCATCAAAAAGAAAATACTCATAAAGATAATATGTTCTATATTTGGTTAAATTTGGCGAGTGGCTCGGGAAAAGAAGTCAACAATTAGAAAAAAGGATTGACGAACAAACGGACGGACGTACTTACAGAGAGACAGACAAACAGACAAATAGATTTACGAATGGATGCTGAACAAAAGGTGATCAGATAAAAACTCCTTTTATTGAGAGTTTGAGGTAAGCTATAATGAATTTGTTTGGTTTATTCAGCATCGGATTTCATGTTACATATTGATAAAAAATGATATTCATACTATTTAAATTGGTTGGCTATTACAAAACCATTGTGTAGTGCGTTTTGGAATTTGAATACGTGTAGTTAAATACATTTTCAAGTAATCGGTTTCTGTCGAAAAACTATCTCTCTGTACCATTAAATCAACACAAAATACACCGTTTCTATTCTTACGTGTAACCTAATATCTCTAAAATAAAATCATACAGTCTATAAATAAATATTAATGTATGCTATTTTTATAATCGCTATCTTGTCTTACAGAAAAAATTTTATGTGATTTTTTTAAAACATATCTTTGGTAGGTATATTTTACAAATATTAAGGAAAAACTCCGTATATGCGTTTGTACTTTGTACAATGGATTAGTTACCTTGAATATTCCCAACTCGCACATGTAAGTAATCAACCGAAAATAATGTATATATGGAAGCAGTGATTTTGTTATAAACAAAAACGCATTCTGCTTTTATTCTACCTTGTCCTACCTAATCCAGGCCAAATTATAAAATGCCGAATTGGTATTTCTCTACAGACAACAAAAACTTCGGTTTGCATACCGTAGAGCTACATTTTCCTGAAAGCATTTAACTTATATTTTACGGCGAACACAATAACTTCATTACTTATGGATTAAATACTAGGTTTTGCAAATACTTTTTAAAGATTACTAGACTTTGACCCGTCCGTGCACGGGTTGACATTGCATATGATATTGGACATTTAAGAAATATAGATACATCGATACACCATATTATTGACATTTACATAACCAAGCTTTAAGCCTACAAAGCCATTAATTTACTACACTCTGCTTAGTTAGAATATTCTAACAGTTACTGTGTCTCGGGACAGGCCTTCACCATATTTAAAATACTTCACATATACCCGTTCCCGTAATGTAGCTGAAAATTTAAGGACCGTTCCGACCGATTTTGGAAAAAATTAATGAAGCTGCATTCAAAATAACAGTCAAATTATTCATAACAAACCATATTGAGGCTGTAAATAGCTTTCATTTAAAAAGTTATTTCACATTAATGAAGAATTCAACACTTTTTCACAACGGTTTTTTTTACTCGCTTCGAATTTACACACCATGTTGACATTTGGAACTCTCGGAATTTTTCATATTAAATGCACTGAAGTAGAGATATCTCCCATATTTCCTTTGATGAACAGAATATATGACAAATTTTCAATGAAAACTTATAGGTATAAACTTTCACGTATTTGTAATATCGTTTCTGAGTTTATCTATGCAAATGTGATATTGTGGTAACATCAACTAAAGAGCCTCCCGTGATTAAGCATGAATGTAATGCACAAGATTGTAAAATCCAAAAAAATCGACATGATTTCCAAATTTTTAAAGGAACTTTTCTTGATTATTGATTAGCGAAGCTTGATTGAGAAAAAATTAAAACAAACTGGTAATCTACAAGTACCAATAATGTTTAAAATATATAAAACAAAAGACAGTACTCTTCCGATTTCTCGGTATTAAAGCCCAAAAATTCGAGTCTATTATTTTAATATAGTAGCACATTTGTATAAATTTATAATGAAATACATTTGGTGTCTCTTGCAGTCTAATGGCAGATACATGTATACTGTTTATAATGCAAATAAATTGCTTACATGCATATGGCACTTTAATGTGCCGATCTTGATAAATGACAAATTTTACGCTTCTTTCTTTTATGTATAGCGTCAATTTGCGCTCTTAACCTAGTAGTCCATGGTTTTATTTCATTCAAAGATTCGAATTGTCACAAATTGCATATACATAAAGTTTGTCTTTCTCTTAAAAAAAACTTTTAAATACTATATTTGAAGGCCTTCTCAGCAGCTTTATGAACACGATTGGATTTTTTTGGAATAATGAAAAAAAATACTTAGTAACAATAAAATCGTTTTTGATATTGTGCAAAAACTACAGTATTTGTGCCAAAAATGCAATGAAATGCAGAAATACAACAAAATATATATTTTAAAATGATATCCTTATCTGAAAGTGTGTTATACATGTACAAGCAATTAATGTTAAGAGCAATCTTAATATAATATATTTGTATTGCTGTAAATGACATCTTTTCCACGGGTCAATGCCTGGTATGCACAGCGATCTTCCTTGAAGTCGAGTCCTGTGTACATTTCTGTTTGATCAGTATTGGAGACATTTTCATTCCCATAAATTGGCGTTGTGTCATAATCAGCTGATACTCGTCTACAGCTACAATAAGAAAAACTGCATTTCTTGTTTACAAAACTCAACTTATTTTCGGAGGATGGGTCATTCTTTAAATGAATTCTGTTTTTCAGAGTGTAGAAAAACTAATCAATGTTTCAATAATCTTAAATGATGGGAAATCGGCTAAATCGATCCAAATCAAACACATTCTTAAATGTATTGAAATGAATGTTTTGCTAGCAAATATTTGGTTTTTATTTGTTTGTATGACGTTTACTCTTTCGTAATTGAATAACAAAAAAAGGAAACCCTGTAGAAACAGTTGATTTTTATAATACAACTCACCTTCTGAACAACAGGATAGACAATATCACGTTTGCTATCAAAGAGACACCGGCAATGGTGCCTAGCGCAGCGATTGTTCCTTCATTTTTATCTGATTTTGTTATTTGTGTGACAAATGGTGTATTTGTCGAGCCCTTTTCAGTCGAGTTTATTTTCTGAGTCAACGTGGTTTTTTCTCGATTATGTGTTGTCGTTTTTACAATTGTTGATAATAATGTCTTAGTCGGTGTAGTTATTTTTCCAGTTGAAGTTGACATTCTTTTAGTCGTTGGTGTTGTTTCGTAAGTTATTGGTAGTTTTGTAGTCGTTGTTGTCTCAGTAACATATGGTGTTGGCTCTTCATCCGTTGTGGTTGAGTGTTCCGTCGATAATGGGGGCTTTGTAGTTATTTTTTCAGTAGATGTTATTTCATTCGTAGATATTAATTGCTCAGTCGGTTCATCATGATCAGTAGATATTATTTCATCTGTTGACGATGATTGTTCAGTCGATTTTTGTAATTTTGTAGTCGATGAATCTATTTCCTCAGTAAATGTTGTCATTTCATCCGTTGTTAATTTTTCAATCGTTATTGGTAAGACCGTAGTTGATTTGATTGTTCTCTCAGCAGATGTAATTGGAATTGCATTCGTTATTTCTGTCGTAGATATTTCGTCAGTGGACGACGTTGTTGTTTCAGCTAATGTTGTTATTCTCTCAGTTAATGTTGATGATGATGATGGCGAAACTGTACTTTGTGACATTGGTGTTGCCAGCAGTGTTGTCATGAATTCTAAAGTTGTCTCTGGTGGCATTGTTGTTGACAGCAGTGTTGTCTTTACAGTTCCAAATTCTACAGTTGTCTCTGGAACAGTGTTTGTCGTTTCCGTTGTCCATAATGAATAAACCTCGGTTCTTGTTGACGAAGTAACCATTTCTGAATAATAGGTAGAACTGTTTGGATTTCTGTTTAAAAAAAGCATAGGCAGGACAAGAAAAGAGGAAGAAAAAGGAGGCAAAAATGAAGGGGATGATGATGATGATGATAATGTTGATGATGATGATGATGAAGAAGAAAATCGAATATTCCACGATTTTTAAAGTGTACGTACACTGTATAGACAGACGACCAGAAATGTCGTAAATTGATGACAAATTAACACAATGGATGTATAGGAGCTTTAGTTTTATTATGTTACTTTATTTTGTATATTGTATTCGATAAAACAATAAGGGAGGAGAAATTCTTACATGCACATGTAAATTAGTATAATTATAAATTATTAGCAAAATTTGCGTTAAAAGTTGTGCATTTTATAAATTTTACCTCCCTGTTATCTGTATTTAATTTATTTACACATTTGAATAAAAAATACCGGTATTTTACTGATTTTGTCGGATTTACAGTTATTGCACTCTCTAGCTTAAGTGACATTGGGCTTAAGTATCGTTTGAATAACCAGAAACGACTCTTTATCACTTTAAGTTTTATTGCTCTTCCGTGAGAGATTAGATTATATATAAGATACAACCAGAAAAATATCTCTGATCGACCAAATAACTCTACACATAAGAGTAAATCAATGTTGAATACTTACATGAATAATTGTCAATATATACACAAGAGACGCTTAGTAAACATTATATTTTTGACATTATAGTTCAGATTTGATAGCGAAAACTTATAATATAGATTGCATGTTGAAATTACTCATGAATACAGTATAAGCTTATTATCCCTGTACAGAACTGAAAGAACAGATGCGTATATTTTGCTATCACACACTTTTAAATAGAAAATGCAAATCTAATCTAGGTAAATCACTGATACCATGAATGTGGAATGCTCCAAGATACAAAATTGCGAAGGTGACACAAATTCCCATCGTAAATTAATTGCTACTGGATCTATAAATTTTGACAACCTTAAAAGTTTATCAAGGGCAAATCCACCGATGGGCTTTTAAACACTGATACAGCGAAATTCCAATGCTTCCGCCTTTCCTTTCATGCGACTTAAAACGATTTCGTTTGCTTCTTCCGTGGTTAAATAAATTCCTTCGTAAACATACAAACAAAGAAAAAAAAAACCCAAAAACAAATGAATTATAAAAATCCATTCAAATTTAAATTGTTGTTGCGCAACGAAGTCATTAATACTTATATTTGAAGGCATCTAATTTCTATGTAGTTTCCATGTATATGTGTAATCATGACATTCTGTGTAATATTAACCTGAATGAAATGAATGAAAAGAAATTTCCGCAAGTTAAAAAAAACAAATATGGAGCATTCGTTAACAAAAAGTAGAATGAGGCAGTATAAATAAGATAACACGTGTGTTTTTAAATTCAGTCAAATGTTAGATTATTTGAAATGTGTGTTGAATTAAGATTTCCTCAATTATAAAAAAAGGTATGTTTACTTGACTTGAATCAATAGCAAGGTATTGCAGACGCAATTTATGATAATTAAGATACATTATTCCTTTTCATATTTTCATTCACCCCCCCCCCCCTATAAAATTGTCATGATGACATTTACAGAAAACACCAGATACACTCATGTCATTACATGTTATTCATAATTATAGAACATAATTCAAGACGCATTATTAGTTTCCATGTTAATAAATATGAAGTATCATATATGTACTCATTGTTAAGTATTTTTCAATTTCCATATATTCTACTAATATCACTTCAATACACTATGTGTACAAGTTAATGTTTTGATGGACTAAGAATAACTAATGGGAAGCTGATGTTTATTAAGACAGGACGTTCGATCATTTGGAGATAAAGTTGTAAACACTTCTTAAAATTGCTAATTTATGCTCAAAACTAATCAAATTTATTATCAAAATAGTACCTATTGTTTTATATGCAAAATACGTTTACATCTTTTATCACTTAGAACAGCTGTAGAACTGCCCAGCTGCAGACTAATTTTGAAGAGTTAAAAAACGTTCTATTGGTGTCCTTTCTAAAACTATTTACAATGTATTCATGAAAAGTACGATAGTGTCTAAATAGCCGTATATGGATTCAAAGTAAACTAGGTATATAATGTATATGTATATGCTTGGTCATGCAGCACATTTGGACAATTTCGAAAAAAAAATACACATACCCGTAAAAGATGCAATTGAAAGAGATGAAACAGGATATATCCAACAAAACTTTTTTGACACATTATCATTTTTAATCGGAAAAATTCACAGGATCGAAAACAGATTTCTTACAGAGATTTATAATGGAACATGTTGACATCTTTTTTCCATTTGTAAGTCACTTAGAAGATCTTGCACAATTTTTCAACATTATGTGACCCGGGTCTGTTGAAATGCAAAACCAGTAGACTTCTTTATTTTTAGCCGTGTACTGAAACCAGCTGATGAGCTAGAGAGGACTAATATTGCTATTTTTCAATAAAAATTACATTAAGTATATCGTTTTTAACATGATTAACAAATCTATAAAGTAAATAGCATTAGGTAAGATTTTCTGTGTCGTTCCGCTTTCCGTTCCGCGTTTTAGCAACACCTTCCAAATCGGATCGTCAGAAGTTGTATACATCAATTCGTCCGAGTCCAACGACACCAAATGGCTTGTTTAACAAGGATCACTTTGATATCCGGTTGTACTTTTTCAGGCAAGTGTAATTTTATACATATATAGGCACTAAAGCCTATAAATGAACCAAAAATCAACACGAACTGTAATTAAAAAATTCTTTTAGAATTTATAAAAATGTGTTTCATTCTTCCAGAAGGGGATGTGAAAATATTTGCAGCATGACAAAAGACACATATATTATTAGGAAGGATCCCAAAACAGGTTTGAGATATGTAACAAAGGTCATAGAGGAAATGACAAATAATCATAGAGAATGTGGCAAGGAAAACATTGCATCAATAATGCCCCAAACACCAGGTACGTGTAATAGATTTTCTTGCAACACAATTTGAAAGGTATTTTCATATGTGTACAGAGAAATATCTAATATCAATTTTAATGTGGAATCTGTTTTTCCACTCAGGTTCACCACTTTGCTTTGTCAAAGTTTTGAGTTGCAAGTCAGTAAACTACACCCGGAATTTGACCGTCTTTGGCAGCGTCAGTTGGTTTCCTTCATTGACAACAGGGCAGTTTAGTATTCCAAAGTACCAGTTGGTTCAAAAGCGTTGATCACGTTTATGTCAGATCTAAGCAGGAAACGCGACCTTGATCAGATCTACACATATCATTCCATACGGGCCACTGGAGCAACAATGTTGTCAAAAGAAATGTATGGACCATCTCAGACCATGGCTGTAACTGGTCACAAATACATCCAGTCTCTCACGGTATACCCGAGGATGGATAAGGAAGAGAAGATTAGGATGGGACATAGTAATTTCGAAGCCATGTTGCGAAGTGCAAGTAAACAACTCGCCCTACCTGCTCCGACAATAATTGCTTTTCCGTCTTCCGGCTAGCCTTACCTGCTTCAAGCTCTCAACCATCTACAGAACCGGTAGTTGTTCCTGCTCCACAGTCAGCTGATTGTACGCAGTATCTTGAAGACATTTGCCTTTATAAATTGTTTGATGTCAATTCAAATGCAAACGTGTTTTACACAGCTATGCAAACAAATTAAATAAACCCTACTATTTTAGCAACTGTCGATTTACTATCAACTTAAATGTCAGTAAACAGTTAATATTGAATGATATGTAATTGAAGTAAGGCGCATTTGACATATGTACATATATAATTTACATTTCATTTTATATTTGTTGCCATTTTATTGTTGATATTTTATTTATGATACATGTCATTTTTTCATTTCAAATTATATAATTGTTGAATTTTATTGTTAATATCTGGTATTTTGTCTGTGATACTTCGGATATATAATTTATTATGTGATTTCCAATGTGATATCATTATTAAACGTGTTATTGAACTCTTAAAAGTCTTGTGAAGATCATCATCGTGGTAAATCCGTTAGACAGTCAGTTTTGGGCATAATGCGGAGTCATCCAGGGTGTGAAATGGAATTCCGTATTGGGACCCGGCTTCGCCTCACCCAATACGGATATCTATTTCCCAACCTGGGTGAATCCGTATAGCATCCCAAACTGACTGTGTAACTAATAATATACCCAAGTGTCGGTAGAGGAGCGATCGAAACTAACATGGCGACAAAATGCCGTTATAAATTCATGTCAGCTCTAAAATCTGCCGTTATACTTTAGCAGTTCCTGTTTTTATTTGACCTTTAGATTCTATCAGTTGCCAAATAATAGAAACATAAAGTAGTTAAATGTATCGTGTCCATCAATTTAGGCATTAAAAATTAAACATATTTTCATTAGGACTCTGTCCTTACTAGGAACTAAAACTGCTAAATATTTAGTTTGAAGACAGGTTTTTTAATGTTAAAAAAATCTGTACATTATATTCCTACGCGGAAATTAATCAAAAATGGTGATTAGGATTTGTCACTTAGTAGCTAAATAATTAATATTTTATTTCGTAAGAATAACGAAGAAATTACTCAGCATTTATAGTTTGCACATAAAGTTCATAACTGGTGTTAAACAGCGTACCGAAATACAGACATATAACAAAGATTTGCTTTAAAATAAACTGTATAAGCAATGTTTGAGCTAGTCTTAATTTCAAAGATTTGTATTGCTATAAATGGCGTCGCTTTCTCCGGCCAATGTCTGGTATACAGAACCATCTTCCTTTACGTCCAGCCCTGTGTACATTTCTGTTTGATCAGTATGCTGAATATTTTCATTCGAATAAATTGGCGTTGTGTCGATGTCACCAGATATTCGTCTACACCTACAAAAACAATGAAATACATTATACTGCATATTTCAAAAAACAATACATATTCTTTTCATGTCTTAAACTGGGTTCTGTTGTTCATAGTAAAAAAATAAGTTCATCTTCAAAAGGAAATGGGCAAAAATGATACCATGATGCCGTATTCAAATGATTGTTTATGAACAATATTCTTTTTTTCAAAATGGAATTAAACTCTTAGTACATGTACTTGGATAACAGGAATTGACACGTTTTACACTCAGTTGATTTTTATCATAAAACTTACCTTCTAAACAACAGGAAAGACAATATCACGTTGGCTAATAAAGATACACCAGCAATAGTACCAAGTGCAGCGATTACTTCTTCATTGTTATCTGATTTTTTCATTTGTATGACAAATGGTATGACTGTTGACACATTTTCAGTTGAGGTTATCTTTTCGGTCAACGTGGTTATTTCCCGAGAAGGTGTTGTCGTTTCTACAAGTGTTGTAAATATCTTTGTTGGTGTGGTTAATTTCTGAGTTAATGGGGTAATTTCTTTGGTCGTAAATGTTGTTTTATCTGTTGTTGATGTCAATGTTTGAGTTGTTAGTGGCCCCATCGAAGAAGATGTCGTAATTTTCTCAGTAGATGTTGTTGGCGTTTCAGTCGTTGTTGTTAGTTTTTCAGTTGTTGATGTCGTTGTTTCAGTTGTTTCTGGTAACATCGTAGTCGATGTGGTAATTTTTTCAGTAGATGGTGTTGGCGTTTCAGTCGTTGTTGTTAGTTTTTCAGTTGTTGATGTCGTTGTTTCAGTTGTTTCTGGTAGCACCGAAGTCGACGTGGTAATTTGCTCAGTAGATGTTGGCGTTTCAGTCGTTAATGTTAGTTTTTTAGTTGTTGATGACGTTGTTTCAGCCGTTAGTGGTAACGCTGTAGTCGATGTGGTAATTTTTTCAGTAGATGTTGTTGGCGTTTCAGTCGTTGATGTTAGTTTTTCTTTTGTGAATGTCGTTGATGGCGATGATGTTGGAGTCAGAGATGTTTTGTCTGTCGTTGATATTTCCTCAGTGGATGAAGTTGTTGTTTCTGATAATGTGATTATTCTCTCTGTTGTTGTCGATCCTGATGAATACAACGTGCTCTGTGTTGTTACTGCATGCAGCTCTGTTCATACGTTGTCATCAAGAAAGAGAAAAAAATCAACAGGATGTACTACACAGAGCGATAAAACTAAATAAAGAGTATCATTTCGTTAAGTATGATTGGTATTCATCTTTAAAGGATATCTATGTAAAAAGTGTGGACATATTATTTCTATGTCGATACATATAACACTTGATTTGTTTCATATTGTCCTTTTTGTTGTGCATTCCATGTTTCTAAATCATTAAAGAAAAGTATTTTTACACCATCAACTATTATTATATTTTAATAATCTATGTTTGCGTTAATAAGTTTAACTTTTACACGCGTAATAAGTCATGCTTCGTCTTGTATGCATGTAATATATATTTTCTCACTCGGCTAATATGACCTCTTGTAATATTTAATACATAAAATAAAATGAGCAAATTATTCATTAAAATTCATACAAAATAAACTGGTTTTATATTCGCTATCTTATTTTTTAGAAAGGTAAATAAATATAATGCCAAACCATGAACGTAGAACATCCCTATATAGACAATTGCGAATGTGACACAAATCTCCATTACGTTTTATAAGCGTTTTGATTGTGGTCCTACAATTTTCCAAACCTTTTTTTCAATAGCATCGACACTGATGCGCTTTTTTGAACAGACACAAAGGAACATCATACTTCCTTCTTTTATAAGACTTAATTTTTGTAATTGCTTTTCGGTTAGCTAAATGCATTCAAAGGTAACGAGTAAATGTTAAATAGCGCATGTCCTTATGACTTAAGTTCAGACACAACAAGGGCCATGTAATCAAATTTTATCATTATATCGGCTGAATTTGACTCGTGCTTTTTACCCGTGTTTTGCCATTATAAATAATTTGAGCTGGGATGCGCATTTTTTAAAACCACTCTGTGAAGCATAGAGTGTTTAAAAAATTTATAAATTCTGTCCTATTATATTTCAGTTTACTATGAGATTTTTATTTTTGAAGGTATCGAGTATTTATTAAGCAAGTGAAGGAAGAAAGAGACATTAAAACGTATTGAATTTTCGTTGACTAGATTGACCAAAGGTTCTGTTGTATGGAAAGAACAAAGAGCGTATATTTGTATTCAATTTAGTCATATGTGAGATGTGATTTCGTTTAAAAACAAAGCTCATATTTTCAAATTCGCTTTAAATATGTATTTCTTTAAATTTTATAAACAAGTATTTTTAATCAAGCAAATATTCCTTGAGTGTCGCAGGCGCAATTAAATAAAGTTATTAGCATCTTATCAATAGTGTTTTATGGTAAACAATGCATATTAAATATAAGTACATGTGTAAGTCAGATAAATTTTCAGTTTATGAGAAGTTTTCATCTACTACTATTACTAAATTAACCTTGTCAGAATTCTTTTCGGTGCAAAAACCCGTGATGATTCATGTTTGTTTAGACCACGATTTCAGGAGCAGGCGATACTGTGGGTCTATGGCTTGCTTTCAAATCATGATTCCCGAGGGTAGCTAGGGAACACAATGGGGGGGGGGGGGGCAAATATTTACATAGTAGAATATATACATGTAGGAGACTCCCCCAAAACCATTTTGCTAAAATAGCTGTAACTTTCTCGGAGAATTCTTATAAGTAATGATGATTCAAAAATTGTTAAAATCGTGATCCCCTGGGATAGGGTGGGGTCATAATAGGGGTGAAATTTCCACATAAGATTATATATAGAAAAATATTTTTTAAAATCAGCTGATGAAAAACTTCAGGCCAGGAAAGCTGTAATTTAAAACAACCGCTGATTTTGTGTCTGAAAGATGATAGTTCCTGTTAACTCATTTTTTATTTATTTTTATCATGTTGTTTTGAAGTAATTACATAACTGTGAATTAACTTTATGTACTGACGTTTTTATTTAAGACGATACTGGGAGATTGAGAATTTACTGGGGGCTACATATATTTCCTGTAGACAATTGGAAAAACAAATTACATACCTTTTATTAAAGATCTACTTAAATGCGTCTAGAAAAAAAAAATAGCGTTCAGTCTTATATAAGAGGAAAAAAATTGCGTTTATTATTTACATTATCTGTTTAAAATTGTGTATTTACACCTAACCATTGGCAATAAACTCAAAGTTTAGACAAAAGGTAAGACAACCCAAATTTTTATTTGAGTCATATTTCTTTGTAAATATAAAATTTTGATATGACACAATATTCACTACCGGTGAAAAACTAAATAAAATGCATACTGAGTAAAAGGGTTCCTCGAATTATAATATTATATATGATACCTCCTCTTTTGTAAATTTCTGTGTATGTATTATATTACATTTATTTCTTCCATATATGATTTACTATTTTTCTTAAGGAAATTGATTAAATCTCTAACCTGTTTTTTGATTGGTTAACACCTTAGTTTAAACAATATTTATTCATTATAGATTCAAGTACATTTACATGATGAACATTACAATTGTAAGATCGGGAAACAAGCCATAGGGCTTATATTAATCCCTCTCTTGCATACACTGCAGAAATGAGAGGTGTGAAATGAAATGTAAGTACAAGGAACAAAATAGGAAAATGTGTCAAAAGTCAAAGTTGGAAACACGTTTTATAAGGTAATGAAAAAAAGTCAACAAAATAAAATATCATGAAAAGAATATTACAATATATTCGTTGGTTGAACACCAGAACAGAAATATAGCATACATAATCACGTGTTAATGTTCAAACACATCCATACAAAAAAGAAAAAGTGGCTTTATTTCTTACACCAGTTATGTGTACGTTTTCAGTAAAATTTTAACTCAATACATGCTAACACATCATAGAGATACCGTAGGATTTTTGCCGATTTCCATTAATTATTGTCATAAATATAAATATAAGTGGTGGGAATAAGATAAACAGGCAACCGAAAAAAGGTATTATTATTGTACTCCGACTTAACTCGATATGAGTTAAGTCATGTTATGGAAATGAATAGATTAACCATTTCACTAATATCTACATCGAAAGAAAGATAACTCCTCAATATGAGGTTCTCGTAACTTTTCGCACGGCCCCTTTTGGGGTCCTTATATTACGCATGCGCAGTAGTGTATCGACCTTTCTCAGCTTCAACCTGGAAAAAATTCAATCATTGTTCATCACGACTGACTTAATCGCTCGATTAATCATCGTTGGATAGTAATCGGGTAATCTTGTGTAATTCAATCAATTGTCCAAGTTGCGGTACGTATTCACTTCCATTTATTTTTTTAAAGGGTTTTAAAACTTTGCAATACAAGATAATTTTCTTATTTCGTCTGCTTCTCTCTTTAAGGCGGCCATGATTGTTACATTAGATAGTCATTACGATGTAGGTTTATTTCAAGTCAAACTGCGGGTCATCAATGGATATAACTTGGTTAATAAAAAGTTTAGTCATCATCATTAAAATATAATATTCCATTGTAAAATTTTAATTTACAATAAATTTTAAAATATTCAAATTCAAGTAGGCCTTAACGGGCCTACATAGCTAGTGCTGACCTAGGACTACGGTTGCATATATAGTATATACTATAGTATCATATAGCATAAATACGTAACGTTAACAGATACAATAAATTTATTCTTTACTTACGGTATAACTTTATAGCCATATTATAACGTTTATGATACATTAATTTTCATTGATATTTCTTTATAACTTTGTATCTAAGTTACTCAGCTTTGCTAACTTCCTAGAAAATGTTGAGGTCTAAAAGAAAGAGCAAGTCACCGTACGCCAGGCCAAATGCACATCCGGCTCTCAGGGCCCTTAATCCGGCAACCACAGCCACCCAAACCCAAGCAGGCCCGAGCAGGCCCACGCAGGCAGCGGTCCAGTTTGTGTCCACTCAACCTCAAAATCAAGAGCATCAGCTACCAGTCGATGATCCCACAACCAGTGAGCAGACTGCAGTACCGCTACCTTCCATAGCGCCATCAATCCCTCTGTCAACTTCAGGTGAAAACCCTTTAATAAGCATTTCTGATGAGCTTGGGGTTCATGTCCCTCAAACCATCAAAGATAAAATATGGTCAAAACAATACATTGATCTGTCAAAAATCATCAATTCAGAAACAGTTGATACATCCGCTCAGGATTCGCACAAATTTTCCATAGTTGAGGGTCAGTTAGTTATTGAACCAAAAACTAAAACAAACAAAATTACATCAATTAACACCTGGCTTGATGCGTTTTTGATTTTCTCAAGCATATACCTGGCTAGACACCCATCAGACATACAGGGTATCTTGAAATATATCCACACAATACGTTTAGGATATAGCCGTAATATAAATGGCAATTGGATTGAATACGACAGACAGTTTCGTCTCAAAATGTCAAAAAACACATCAATTTCATTTGGCTCTATCGATGCGGAGTTATGGTTATTGTATATGCAGGCTCAAGTTCAACAAGCTCCACAACAGTCAAAATCGTCACTCAAATGTTTTGATTATAACTTTAAAGGTTCCTGTCCCAAACCCCAGTGTTCATTCCAGCATATATGCATGCATTGCAACAAGTCACACCCACGCATGCATTGTTGGTCCTATCAGTCGACCCAGACCCAAGTCATCAGATCCCCCCCTCCAAATCCAGCACACCAAAATTTCGCCCCGCAAAATTACACCAATTTTCGTCCCTTACGCCCAAGGCATCATCAGCTACCAAGACCAAGATTTCATGCACCTAGGTTCAACCCCAATTAAGATCTCCGTTTTAGAGCAATACCTCGCTACATATCCTGATATTCAGAATGCTCAATTTTTATTAAATGGTTTCAAATCCGGCTTTTACTTGAATTACATAGGCCCAAGAGCCTACTTACAATCCAAAAATATGAAGTCCGCGAGTGAACATCCTGATCAACTTTTGGCTATCATTGAGAAAGAAATTACGTTAGGAAGGATGTCAGGCCCCTTTTCCCAACCCCCTTTTCCCAACATTAGGTGTAACCCTGTTGGGGTCCTGCCCAAGAAAGATGGAGGCTACAGGTTAATTTCAAATTTGTCAGCGCCCATTGGCAATAGCGTCAACGAGCATATTGATCCAATTCTGTGCTCAGTGTCTTACGCTTCTTTTGATCAAGCCATTTCTATGATCCAAGAGAATGGTAAAGGGGCATTGCTTTGTAAAATGGATTTGTCTAGCGCATTCAGACTTTTACCTATTCACCCTTCAGATTTTCCACTGTTAGGAATATGTTTTCAAGAAAAATACTATTTTGATAGATGCATGCCCTTTGGTTGTTCCATAGCTTGTTCATCTTTTGAAAAATTCTCATCATTTTTGCATTGGCTCGTAGCACAAAAGTCTCAAAATTATAATATCATCCATTATCTTGATGATTTTTTGTTTGTTGGCGAGCAAAATACATTACAATGTTCAAAGCTTGCTGAAATGTTCATGTTAACTTGCAGTGAGTTGGGCGTCCCAATAAATGATAAGAAAACTGAGGGCCCATGTACTCGTCTATCTTTCTTAGGACTAGGTATTGATACCATAGATAAGGTCATTTTTATTCCTGACAATAAGCTTGCAGAACTTAGGTCCAAGCTTTCATCAATTACTTCTTCTAAAAAAGTCACCCTGAAAGAAATGGAATCACTTTGTGGTTCGCTTAACTTTTTCGCCAAAGCCATCCCTGGTAGCAGGGCTTTTAACCGCAGGTTTTATAACACAACAATTGGTATTAGGAAACATTACCACCTGATCAAGGTTACACAAGCAGTTAAAGAGGATGCTAGGATCTGGCTCGCATTTCTTGACCAATACAATGGGCGTTCACCATTCCCAGAACTATACTGGTCTGATAATGAAACCCTAAACCTCTTTACCGATAGTTGTGGTTCCTACGGTGGAGGTGCGATTTTCCAGAATCACTGGGTTGTCATATCCTGGCCAGAGTCTTGGGGTCCAGATATAAGAAGAGATATTACATTTTTGGAATTAGTGCCTATTCTTGTGGCCATGTGGATTTGGGCAGATCAATTTACAGCTAAGAAATTGCTAATAAACACTGACAACATAGCTCTAGTCGATATATTGAATGCCAAGTCTAGTAAGTCTCAACGTGTCATGTCTCTTGTAAGACCATTGGTATTATTATGTATGAAAAATAACATTCAGATTAAAACTAGGCATATCCCAGGTTACCAAAATTCCATTGCAGATTCAATTTCTCGATTTCAGTGGGAAAGATTCAGATCCCTGGCTCCGCAGGCAGACAAGACTCCAGCCCGTTTACCTCCGGAATTGTTGTCCCTCTTAGACCCCATGTAGAATGTTTACTTGAAGCAGCAATATCCAAAAATACTGCGTCCACGTATCAAAAAGGCATAAATTCCTTTGAAACTTTTTGTACCAAACACAATTTTATCTTTTGTTGGCCTCCACCACTAGACCACATAATCAACTACATCGCATACCTGCATGCAAATAAAGTGTCCTATTCAACAATGAGATGTTATTTGAGCGGTATTAGTTACAAGCTTCAGTTAGAGGGTCAAATTGACAACACTAAAACTTTTATAGTTAAAAAAATGTTAGAAGGTTTCCGTCGGTTAAATCCAGCGAAGGATGTACGGTCCCCAATTTCCCTATCTTGTCTCAATAAATTAGTTTCTATACTACCTACGGTGTGCACAAGCTTGTATGAAGCTGTTATGTTTTCAGCAGCCTTTCACTTAGCATTTTTTGCATTATTGCGCATTAGCGAATTTACTTTCACTAGTAATGACGCACCAGCCTTATTATTTCACGACGTGACCATTAATGAAACACACATTGGTCTGTATATTAAAGGTTCAAAAACAGACCAATACAATAGGGGTACTAAGCTACAGATTGAAATAAATTCTCAAACCCAGTCTTTATTCAAGCACATGCGTAAATTTTTGGCAGTTAGACCACAAATACAAGGCCTATTTTTCTGTCATTTCAACCACAAACCTCTTACTAAATATCAATTCACATCCGTACTACATAAGTCTGTCAAATTTATTGGCCTTGACACAACAACTTTCAAATCCCACTCATTTAGAATAGGTGGAGCTACACATTTGTACTTACAAGGGCATTCGGAGGAGGACATTAAGTCAAAAGGCAGATGGAAATCTAACGCGTTTTGTTCATATATCAGATTGTAAAGCATAATTTTATGTGTGTTCATAACAGCCTCGTATTATTATTCAATACTAAGTTTTCAGGTCCCAACACCACGGTCTGGATCATTGGTTCGTCAATTATCAAACATGCATCCCATCACGCTGTCCAACAATTTGGAAACTTACACCTAGACCTTCAGAAACATAATATCACAGTATATTGGCATGGAAAGAGTGGTATGGTCTGGGAGGATGTAGAGCCCACAATTACAAATATCATTGAACAAAGAGGCCACCCAGATTGGGTAATGTTACATTGCGGGGGCAATAGTATTGGGATCATGCCCTTGCTAAGACTGCAAAAATTCATGAAATTAACCGTTGTTAACCTACAAACAATTCTGCCGAATACAAGATTCATATGGTCCCAGATACTCCCACGAAATTACTACAGACATATGTTATCAAATATTGCCGGTGAGACCGCTCGAAAAAGAATTAACAAATCATTAGCCCCATTCATTGTCAAGCGTAAGGGCGCCTGCTTAAAGTACCCTGATCTACAACAATGTTCACCAAAATATTACCGTGATGGTGTACATTTGTCTGATACTGCTCAGAATACATTTTTGAAAACCATACGTGCTGGCCTCCTAAACATACTACATAATAATGTTAAAGTTTATGCTAAATCCCACGCCGAGTAATTCCGCAGTCTTGTTGTCATGGCATTGTGCAAAATTTTGACCGCTTGTGGCGGATGTCTTCATGCATCATATCATAGTTTTTATATACATGAAGACATATGGCCGAATTTTGCTTAAGCCTGCCCCGGATTCTGTTTACTTCCAGGTCCGTGGCCAATAATCGGGCTTACTTTAATTGACACTTTGTTTCATTCAGACATTGATTGACAGTGAGTCATTGAATACACTGAGTAATTGAATAATTCTATTGATACATTGCAGTGGGTTGATTGTCATCATTGAATACATTGAGTAATCAATTAAATTGATACATTGATTGTCATATTTAGACATTCACTAAAGCAAAACATTGATTATACTTTATTGATTTGCATATTGATTGATTGATTGAAATATTGTTTGCATTATTGATTGATTGATTTTATTGATTGATTCATCTTGATTGATTGATTGTTTGGTTCATTGAAGATCTAACATCATAACTACCCAAAAGTCGATGTTGATCATTTAACTTACTCTATTGCTATATTTGCAATATTTTGCATACATTTGAATAGTTTATGATGTACTGATATATTAAAATAAAGCCATGACATAGACTGCCAATACGGTGTTGTTAATCTATTCTATTGAAATAATCCGACTTAACTCGATATGAGTTAAGTCATGTTATGGAAATGAATAGATTAACCATTTCACTAATATCTACATCGAAAGAAAGATAACTCCTCAATATGAGGTTCTCGTAACTTTTCGCACGGCCCCTTTTGGGGTCCTTATATTACGCATGCGCAGTAGTGTATCGACCTTTCTCAGCTTCAACCTGGAAAAAATTCAATCCCTACCCCTCCCACCCTATCTTGTAAGGTTATATATTCCATATTTTTCGTGTTTCTGTCTTCTTTTTTCTGTATTTCAGATTCGTAATTCCTTGAAGTAGTACTTTCATCGCATCCATAGATAAGCGTCATGGCTTTACAACGACACGTGTGGCGTGCAGCTGTCATCAGTCTAACGAATTTTGCTTAAGCCTGCCCCGGATTCTGTTTACTTCCAGGTCCGTGGCCAATAATCGGGCTTACTTTAATTGACACTTTGTTTCATTCAGACATTGATTGACAGTGAGTCATTGAATACACTGAGTAATTGAATAATTCTATTGATACATTGCAGTGGGTTGATTGTCATCATTGAATACATTGAGTAATCAATTAAATTGATACATTGATTGTCATATTTAGACATTCACTAAAGCAAAACATTGATTATACTTTATTGATTTGCATATTGATTGATTGATTGAAATATTGTTTGAATTATTGATTGATTGATTTTATTGATTGATTCATCTTGATTGATTGATTGTTTGGTTCATTGAAGATCTAACATCATAACTACCCAAAAGTCGATGTTGATCATTTAACTTACTCTATTGCTATATTTGCAATATTTTGCATACATTTGAATAGTTTATGATGTACTGATATATTAAAATAAAGCCATGACATAGACTGCCAATACGGTGTTGTTAATCTATTCTATTGAAATAAAACATTCTACGTGATATTATGATTGCTAAATCTTATGGTGGCATAGATCTGCCACCACTTGTCAGATAATTATGTCGACTTGTCAGATCTTGATGTCGACTTGTCAGATAATTATGTCGACTTGTCAGATAATTATGTCGACTTGTCACTTATCCACGTGTTTAAAAATTTAACACTATAACCTTTCCACGCCCAATTTGTGCCATCAAGTTGAAATAATATTTTCTGACAAGTCGACATAGGAATCTGACAAGTCGACATTAGCATCCTTTAAGTCGACATAATTATTTGACAAGTCGACATAATTATTTGACAAGTCGACATAATCATTTGACAAGTCGACATAATTATTTGACAAGACGACATAACATCTGACAAGTCAACATCATTATTTGACCAGTCGACTTATAATATGAATGATAATTTTCTTTAAATTAGTGGCCATGCTATTTTTTCTGTCAGATAATTATGTTAACTTGTCAGATCTTTATGTCGACTTGTCAGATATTATGATGACAACTTAATGGCAGTTAGTGGCACTAACACGCTTTAACAACAAAATATTGAGTTTCTAGTCAATATGGTTTTTTTCTGACAAGTCAACATAAAGATCTGACAAGTTGACATAAATATCTGACAAGTCGACATAATCATCTGACAAGTCGACATAACTATCTGACAAGTGGTGGCAGATCTATGCCACCATAAAATCTTTTACTCTCAAGTATAAATCTTTGTACGGTGTGAAAAATTTGTTCATTTTCTACAATACTTAGATAATTAGATCCGTAGAGTAGTAAGTTAGGGTCTGTAGAATTTGCAAGTGTGTTTATTGTTATATTTCGTATTGTAGCATATTTTGGACAAGGCCCGAACCCCTGACCATGAATTTCATAAATTTGGACAAGGGCTTTATCAATATGGATATAATAAGCACGAATTTAGTGTTTTTCAATATGTGTGGGAGTTGAAAGGAAGCTGCCCAACCTTGGTTGTAAACCTAAGACATAAATTCGTAAACATTAATGAACAGATTATTGTATTCTATGTATATGTTTAATGGGGATGCCCCCACCCCCCCCCCCCCCCCCCCAAGATTGTTTTTTTTTAAATTCGGATTTTTCATCCCCATCGTTCCTCGAAATCTGCAATGCAGTTTTTTTTTTCAATTTTAAAGGAAAAATGGGACAAAGTATATCCTAAAAAGGAACAAATATATGGTTCAACATATTAAGCATTATATGATAATAATGAGTACAGTGTTAATTCCCGCGGGGTTTCATCTAGTAGTATAAAATAAATTTCAAAATCATATAGCACTCAATGTTAAACTATTTTATAATGGTTTAATGACTTGGTGAATCATTTTACTTTACCTTATTGCAATTGAGTTGTCTGAATACAGTTTATAAAAAAAAATTAAAAAAAAATTGCCCGTTGTCACAAATATCGAAATATTCAAAGTCGAGTTTCAAATTTCTGTACCCGGGTTGTTTAATCTGTACAGTTGTTTATGTATACGAATACGAGTGCGTTCAGTTGTTCCACTTTCTCCTATACAAAATCCCTTGCATCCAATTCACGTTAAGTTGTAAAGAAAACATTTTTGTGGCAAATTCTTGTTCTGGAACTTGATTTTACGTGTAAAATAGTTTTATGTATTTGAAAGTCTCACACCGGCGACCGTACGGCTGGTTTACCGAATACGATTGATTTTGTTGAAAAGAATACTTGCATAGTATCCTTTGGAAATTGTGGGGCTATCCTTTACTGGTGATTATTAACTTTAGTATAAAGACTTCAAATATTTCTAAAATTACTCCTGATGATTTTTATAGAAGAAATACTTTACCAGTTGAAGAGAAAAAAAAGAACAACCACTCAGTAAATTTTGCAAACCCATATCATAATAAAAAAAAGTTCTGAAATATTTATATACCTAAATTTAAGAATAATTATCTTTGTTTGAGTAAAGAAGATAAGTATATCATTTGACAGTAGTTAAATATTATCTGCGTCCGAATACATCTTAACTCCACCGATTTAGGCAGAAGTCTTCCGCTTTTTAACCCCATTTCCCGCCTAGCGCTTTTCATTGAACATCTACCTTTTTTTTTATAAATTCAACTCGCTTGGGTAGCCATTTTAGAGGGCATTGTAGCAATAAATCTCACTGGTTCTCTAGCTATCGCATGATTTGAGTCGGAAACATTCAGATTTTTTTTTTACATAACAATAGAAATGTAGGTTTCAAGCATGCATTTGACAATGAATCGTAAACACTTCTCAGTGATAACATTTGTTACAAAAATGCCATCGACATCATTGCCAAGAAAAAGGAAAATATATTACTCAAAATTTAACAATGACTGGCTGAAAGTATTTGACTTCGTTCATAGAAGCAGGAAAGGTGATCAATTTGCGTTCTGTACATTTTGTCATACCGATTTCTCCATTATCTTCCCTTCGCAGCTGCAGATTATTTCACAAAGAATCCTAAGTACATGCCATTGGATAGTGATAGTGAAATCGCCAAGAAACAGGCATGTGGAAAAATGAAATCAACCAGGATTAGTATATATAAACTATCTATGTAGATTTATCTTAGAACGAGAACGTCGTAAGCCGTAAAACACTTGTCCAAACATTTCAATTTGTATGCTCCAGCTATATATATATATATTTCTAATAGATGAAAGCTCGCGCACACTTTACACATCAATAGGCCCTGTATGTTGAACTATATTTTTTTAAACATATTTTTTGTGGTTTTTGTACTGTCTGAGTATTTAGTTTTCTTTATTACTTGTTTACTGAAATAATAAAAAAAAATCAACTGACTAGATATTTAGAAGAGCAAACAACAAGGAAGAAAATCATATCTGAAATTAGTTGTATGCTGCTAAAATTTTCTTGTTGCAACTGAGTGAAAAATTTCTAATTTTTTTTTTTCGGCTTTTGACTATTTGTCCCATATTTTGCATATTAAAAAATATTCTGTTTTGCATCATTACGCCATGATGTTAGCCAGTTAGCCCGCATTCATGGTTACTTAATTCCGAGCAATATCTGGAAAGTTCTTTGCATCAAAACGAATTGGCGCATTCAAGGGACGAATTGGCGCATTTCATTTATTCATTATTTGTGAAAATATTGATTCCTATGTTTAGTATAAATGAATAAACATTGAATTATTTACTCTTTACTTTTATTATTCAATGCAAGTGTATATTTTGACAAATGACTTTGATACGCTAAAGCATGTCCACAACCTCACCCTCATTTCAAAACAAAAGAAGGTTTTTAATCTGCATACTAATTACTGATCAGGTAAAATTCTTTTATAGTTTACAGACATTGAACACATATAAATATCTTCATTCATAAACGTAAGTAGAGATTGATAATTATAATGTGTTCTGGTAACAAAACATGTTACGTGACTAGAATATGTACTGAACTTGATGAAACCAAAGATTTTTTTTAAAAATAAAACGTCGCCTGTCTCTTGGTGATAACACCAAAGTCAATCTTTTTATTTATATTTAAAATAAATATACATTCAGATTTGACAGATGGTATACTTCTCTAGTAAACATGAAGGAATAAAATATCTAACCCAGTGAAATGCATCTGCACTTTCGGGGATACATATATTTAAAATAAATATACATTCAGATTTGACAGATGGTATACTTACCTAGTAAACATGAAGAAATAAAATATCTAACCCAGTGCAATGCATCTGCACTTGAAAAATACTTTATCTATCAACATTTATGAAGTCCCAAATCTCCTTCCTTGGAGAAACATATCTACCCCTTTTGTCACTAAAATGACACTGCATTAAGTCAGTTGAAAATCAACCTTTTATCCAACGTACATGGTCTTCTGTTTAACTAATTTTCTCTTGTTTTGTATCAAATTTTATGATGATTAATATGTTTGTAATGTTTGCGTATCGTTTAGCACTATTTCATAGCTTAAACTTTTTAATACTGCATAAAAGGACTCCCATTCTGTATTAAGCGACTCTCTGCCTTATGCGACCATATTAAGACCCGCCTAACGTATTTTTTTTTATTTGAACACCCTACATTAAGCAACATTCTGCCTTAACGCCACACGCGACTGTAGTTGATTGTCCTAAAAATGCTATTACAGACTGTTTTAAGTGACTTTATGATAATGAGAAAATGGCGTCCCAAGATGATAAAAATAACATTGGTTCCTGTTTGATTATTATAACTAGTAATGGCGACAAGAAAGAGGGGTAGACCGTAAGTTTGACTGATTCGTACATGTAATGAAAGAGACCATGTAGAATTATGGAATACGAATAAAAGCCAAATTAAACTTAAGTTTTCATCATAAAAGTTTAGGGGTTTTGTCAATCAGTTATGTGTTCCATGTCTTTATTTATTTTCGTATAAGGAACTTTTTAAATAAATAATTAAATAATAAATAAACACATTCAGTATTCAGTACATGCATCCCGGGGGTGGGAGGGGGGGGGGGGGGTATGAAGTTGGTTATATACTTCGTTTACCATGTCGATGACCCTAACATCGTGCTTCGCCTTAAGTTAATTTCATGTAATTAATTATTTATATCGTGTTATGTAAACCTTTATCTGAAAAAATAATGTTTTGAGTATCATCATATCTGATACAAGAATGATCTATTTAAAGACATGAAAAATTAATCCCGATTCTACATTGTAAAAAAATGGTGGATCACATTATTATTCATCAGACGTGTAGCAAAGTTTAGAGACAGATTAATAAGACAGAACATGTTTTTGGGCCCAGACTTGGTGAAACGTCTATGTGCAATTACATTATAGGAAGCATGGTGTATATTTTTACTTATCCGTACAATAGGGGCAACCTTTTGGCAGCCCCCAGTCCGCCATTTTCACCAATTCAATAACCGGATTTTTCCTTTGGAAAACACGGCTACAAATATATAAAACTGTAGACATTCGAATAAACTATAAGCTATGAAAAAAAAATCGATAAAATCTAGAGTCCTTTAAAATTCTGACTGTATTAGTAGTAGTAGAGAGGACATACTCCACAGAACTATTGTTTTTACAGTTTGTCCCACATATATTTTTGTTACTGCCAAAGCGGCTAATACCAATGTAGATTTCCTTATTTTTACGAAATTCAGTCCGTTTATATCAAAAAGTACATAAACGGTATCTTGAACAATTCTCTCAAGCGGAACATGACAGCTTTCAAACAGCAATTCAACAATGTCCGATTGAAAAATATCTTCAATTGTGCTTAAAAATTCATCAGTTATAGGGAAATCGTTTTAATGTCTAACTTCGGCATTAAAGTCACTTATGGGACAATAACATTTAGATTTATTTATAATTATACTGAATTACTCTTTTTGTATTTCAAAGAAGCAGTCAAAAAGTTTATTTTTACTACCTTCATATTGTGTGTAAACAATGCCGCACAATAGATCTTCTTAAAAATTTAGTAAAACTTTGTCTAGTTTAAACCAAAAACACATATTCATAATATGTCATATTTATTTTTCACATTTAACAATTTTATGCCTGACCGCTGTGATGATTCTACCAGAGCGGGCATTTGTAGGTTTTTGTCTGTTTTTTCATAAATGTTACAAAGAAAGGTATTTGGTATCACCAAAAACGTCCGTTCTGGTTTCAGTAAGACACATCGGATCTTATTTCGTAAACAGATTCTTTTCATTCTTGATAGTTCACCTTTTAACCTTTCTTTTTTACACCACATTCATTTAAAAAATCAACTTATATAATTCATCACCCGTCACTGACTGTTCTCCACTTATTCTATCAACTTAACGGATGATCAAGAGTTTATCCTTTAAGCTGCCTTTTGTTTGTTTGACGGTCACTTCCTCTTGGAGTCTCTTGACTCGCATAGCTAAGTACAGTCTGTCGTGTAGAGGCGATTGAGGGGACAGACTCGACCGGTGAAGTTTACATGTACAAGATATCGCAAACTTTTTTAGTGCGGATTAATTTTATATATTTCTTGGCCTGACGATGGCCGGGTAAAGCTTATTCTTTTCTCTTTATATTCCAGGGGTATTGCTCATTCATCCAGACATTCAAACTCTTCAGTTTCTGTGCAGCATGGATCCGGGTGAATTATCCTGTCCCGTCCTATTCAGGTCAAACTAACGGACTGCGGCTCAATACTTATTTGTTAACATGTAGCTGCTAAAGTGGGCTAATTGTATTCAGCGCGTCGGTGCGCCCGCGCGTCCATCTCATTTTTTTTTTCCAAGTAAAATCTTCCCGTAGTAAAAACACTCAAATGACGTCGATTTTTCTTTATTTTAAAGCTTTATCGCTTACATTCATGTCAAGAAGTTTCGAACCCGATAGTAATTACCTTGACAAATAGTTTTGATTCATTTCTCTAACGGTTAGGGAAAAAGCTTTTATAAATTGCACATTTATTCTTTAGTGACCCAAACAAAAGTTCTTTGCATTTCATTTTTAATTCATGATTTGACAATGTATATTGTCTATTTTGCTGTAACTTTGAGCGGTTAAAGCTTTTGCTTTTATTTTCTTTGGACATCACCTAACATTTTTTTAAATCTTTAATATGACGTGCATTGATCCTGGAGTCCAGTCTACTTTTGTAAGACTAATTTTGGCATTAAATGCCAACAGAGACATAAATTATAACAAACACAAATGTTTTTTTATGTCTCCGATGCCAAACAGGGTATCGGTGTTTTACAAACACATACTGTCCGTATTTATTAAGACCAACTTAGAATATATAATCTTTTAGAAATTGGACTTGTTGAGTCAAAAGCCCAACTGGCCTAAACATTATAAACCGGGGTATGGGGCCGTCCAATATATGTAAATTCACATGTATAGCTAAGTGATTTAATCGCAAGATTTGTCCACACTGTCATTAGTGTGAATGATATCAATTATAACGAACACATCAAACAAACAGAATTCACAGTATTAAAACATTTTTAGATTTTTCTCTCATTCATTTATCATCTCTACAATCTCATACACTCAATGTTTCTAATAGATTTCTATTGAAAAAAACACCAAGTGACTCATTTAAATCAAACTCATTGATATCAGGATTATTCATTACTTTGTGCATCGACTACCATCGTTGTTTACTACTCATTCTGGCAGAGTGAAACATCGTGCCCGATGAAAATAAAATCGTATAATCGATAATCTAATTTACAAACAAAATCTGTTGCGCGAGCGCGCGGACGCGCCGAATACAGTTAGCCCTAAAGTGAAGGTCTTTGGAAAAGCTACACGCCCCTACGTGCATTTCATTAAACATAGAAAACCTATGCTAGCTTTAAATTAATGTTGTTTTGTAAGCCTTTTTTCCAAAAAACTGAAATGATGGCATACATGTAGTTAATTGAGGTCTAATATTAAATACAATGTGTTAAATACAATGTGTATGATGTCATATTCAATAACAATTCGTTTTTTATGGGTTTACCATTTATGGGTCAGCTTTAATTAGGAATAATTACAAACCGCTACTTTCTTTTAACAAATAATTAAGAGAAAATTATATCTCTAAAATATGATACTGTACATAAATATTGCATTTTATCATAAAAGGGTTTATTACAAAGTCAAGTTATGCACTTGTCCTAGCTCTCCTTGGTCCGTGCCCCCGCCCGCCCCCATCCACTGAAGCTTGAATTATCCTATTATCCTGTTATTTAAAACTTTAAAGGTATCTCTCAATTATTTGCATTTATTTGCATAAGCGTTGTATTTTCATAAACCAAACACTGCTAAACAAAGAGTTTGAAAGAAGATTTAAAAAGTTCAAAGAACTAAATGTGTATACCACCACGCGGAAAAACTAGTAAGTTCTCGATTCAGCGTTGTCTGGCTATATGAGCACGATAGGATTTCATAAGAATATACAAAAAAAAATTCTGAGCACTTATAAAACTTTTATCGTTATTGTATTTTTGGTATTCAACAATGCACTGATTTACAGGAACATAAACAGAATGTCTTTAAAGTTATATTCTAATTGAAATTAAGCAGTGTTAAGACAAATGATGATCTCGCATGCATGTATTTGTATTGTTGTAAACGACTTCGTTTTTGTGGGTTAATGTCTGGTATGTTCCACCATCTTCCTTGTTTCCCAGCACAGTATACATTTCTGATTGGTCAATTTTCGAAACATTTTCATTTGCATACATTGGCGTTGTATTATTATCATTAGATATTCGTCTACAGTTAAACAAAAAAAATATGCATGTTACTCTATAATATAATTTTTTGTCATTCGTAAACTGGGTTTAGTTTTTCATGGTAAAAAAAATCCCGAATAATTTTAAGTGCATTTTCTGTCATCTTCAATTTAAAAGGGGCCAAAATCATACTAATTACATTTTCACATATATTGAATTAATTTAACAAAAATCTATTTCAAACTCTTATTACATGCACATGTACTTGGAAAACAAACAAATACACCTTCTATACCTTGGTTGACTTGTATTATAGATCTTACCTTCTGAACAACAGGATAGACAATAGAACGTTAGCCACTAAGGAGATACCAGCAATGGTGCCTAGCGCAGCGATTACTCCGCCATTTTTGTCTGATTTTGACAGTTGTGTGACAAATGGTTTGTCTGATGACGTATTTTCTGTCGAGGTTATTTTCTCAGTAGATGTTGGAGTTTGAGTCGTCGATGTTAGTTTTTCAGTTGATGATAGTTGTTTCAGGTAAAACCTTAGTCGATGTGGTAATTTTCTCAGTAGATGCTGTTGGCGTTACAGTTGTTGATGTTAATTTTTCAGTTGTTGATATCGTTGGTTCAGGTGGGGTTGTCATTTTACCTGTCGTTATCGTTGATATTTCCTCAGTTGATAATGTGTTGTTTCTGGTAATGTGGTTGTTATCTCAGTTGATGACGATGTTAATGAAAACGACGTACTCTGTGTAGTTGTTGTCTCCACTTCTGTTTGTGTTGTCATTAACTCTTCTGTTGTCTCTGATGAAGTGCTAGTTGGTTGTGTTGTCCATAATGTTGTAGTCATTGCATTAATTTCTAATTCAAAAAATAAATACTAGAAGAAGATAACCAAAACAACTTTGTTTTATTCGCTACCATGCCCTTATTCTAAAATGTCTTGCAAAAGTTATCAAATATTGTCATACCATGAACGTAGAATATCCCAATATAGAAAATTGCGAATGTGACACTAATCTCCATTACGTTTCATAAGTGATGTGTTACTGGTCATACAATTCCAATCTTTCTCCCAAATTTTCTCCCAAAGCATTAACACAGATTCGATTGTATGCACTGACAAAGCAAAATCTTAAAACTTCCTTCTTCCACTGAAAAATATTAGCTTTTCGGTACGCTAGACACATTGAAAAACCGAATTATCTTAAATAGGGCGTGTCTATAGTGACCTTTTTCGACACCTGAGCTGCATGTATTTAAATTTTGACACTTGCACATTCAAAACATAGCCTTTCATCAACTAAATTGACAAGTACTGCTATGAAGTATAGAGTATTAATTTAAGGTTATAAATTCGAATTCTGTCCTATTATATTACAGTTAGCGCACAAAAACTTTTTTTTTTGTTTTCAATTCAAGATTTTTATCTTTAAGGACTTAAAAAAATATTGGATCGTTCATTGACCAAATTAAACTGCTGTATGTATGTATATAGAAATAGCAGACAGCATATGTTTGTATTTAATTATTTAGTCATATGCGAGCATTATTTCGCGACAAATGATTCTAATTGCAACTTTTTTGAAGATGACTTGCTAGAATATGCGCTGATATTTTATAATCAACATTTGTGAGGATAATTGATTGGTATAGATAAATCTATTAATATAGATTTCCATTTTCCTTATTTTAAATGATAAAGATATTACTGTATTTCGTTGTTAATATGGCAGTATACCATCAATGATACTTTTAATTAGCCATGCCACAAGTTTAGAATCTGAGGTTATACCATCTTGACCAGGAGATTTATTTATTAAGTCTCACAAACGAAGTTTGAAGACCTATTGTTTTTGTACGGTTCTTCTTTTTCTTCTTTCCTGCTCTGATTTTGTCCGTCACATTTCTCTGAGATGGCAGAATAGAATTGTACAAAACTCTAGAATGCGATAGGCCTGCATATCTACATGTAGATGTGCACGCTGGGTTTTTTTTTCATTTGGGGTTGGCCAACCACTTTTCTAAGGAGGAGGAGTGGTGTCAAAAGGTCGTTGGGTCTAACATCGAACCTTATGAGAAAAATTCTAAATGGTTATAACTTGAAAACAAACAAAAATAATATTATAGGGTTTTCAGAATAATATACCGGGTATTGACTGTTACAGGAAAAATATAGGGTTTATTATTTCTGACCCCTTGGGTCATCCCAAACCCATATATCTCAGTAACTGTTCGAATCCTGACCCCTAAACCACATATATTCTTGTTTCATGTGTTAAGGGGCATCAAATGGTCTGTAGGTCATTGGCCCTGGGGATGGTCCTGACCCTCCAAAAAGAGGAAGTTCCCAAATTACTTAAAAAACGGTTGAAATCCCCACCCCTAAACCATATATATTCTTGTTTCTTGTGTTAACTATTATCAAATGGTATAAAGGTTATGGGCCCCGGGGGTAGTCCTCCCCCCTCAAACAGGAAAAGCACAAAATAACTTGAAAATGGTTAGGATTTCCACCCCTAAACCATATATATTCTTGTTTCTTGTTTTAAGTGGCATAAAATGGTATGTCGGTCATCGGTCCCGGGGGTGGTCCTGACCCCCTCAAACAGGAAAAGCAGAAATAACTTGAAAATGGTTAAGATCCCCACCCCTAAACCATATATACTTTTGTTCCTTGTGTCAATGGGCATAAAATGGGATGTAGGTCATGGGCTCCAGGGGTGGCCCTGATCCCCCTCATACAGGAAGTGCCCGAATATCTTGAAAACGGTCAAGATACTCACCCCTAACCATATATTTTCTTGTTCCTTGTGTCAAGAGGTATCAAATGGTAAGTAGTTAATAAGCCCTGAGGGTGGTCTTAACCCCCCAAACAGGAAGTGCCCAAATATCTTGAAAACGGTTGAGATTCCCACCCTTAAACAATATATATTCTTGTTCTTTGTGTTAAGTGGTATCAAATTGTATGTAGGTCATGGGTCCCGGAGTGGTCCTGACCCTCCTCAAACTGGAAAAGCAGAAATAACTTAAAAATGGTTAAGATCCACACACCCCTAAAGCATAAAATTCTTGTTTCTTGTGTTAAGTGGCATCAAATGGTATGTAGGTCATTGGCCCCAGGGGTGGTCCAGACCCCCCTCGAACAGGAAAAGCACAAATACTTTGAAAATGATAAGATCCCCACTCCTAAACCATATATATATTTGTTCCTTGTATCAAGGGGCATCAAAAGGGATGTACAGTAGACCCAACCGTACACCAGAGTAAACCCCAACTAAACCCTGGATTTTCTTTTGGGGTTTACTTGGGGTTTACTCTGTGTTTACTTTTTGAAAATTTGGGTCCACTCGGGATTTACTTTGGGTTTACTTTGAAATTGCCAACTGTATGCACTGAAGTGTGAAGCAGACTAATATTTTATTTTACCATCCTACTGTCTGTAATTCCTAACCTTTGTATATTCCGAATACAGTTAACGTCTGCTTTTAGGGGTATACGTCTGACGGTGTTTACTCTCTGTGTCCACTCTGGGTTTACTTTGGGTTTACTCTGGGTCCACTCTAGTAAACCAGAAGTAAAGCCAGGGTTTAGGTGGGGTGTACTTTCTGTTAGGTTGAGTCTGATCGGTGCTGTAGGTCATGGGCCACGGGAGTTGTTTTGATCCGCTTAAACAGGAATTGCCTAAATGTCTTGAAAACGGTTAAGAACCCCACGCCTAAACCATATATATTCTTGTGCCATGTGTTAAGGGGCATCAAATGGTATGTTGGTCATGGGACCTGGGAGTAGTCCTGACCCCCCTCGAACAGGAAGTGCCCGAATATCTTGAAAACAGTCGAGATCCCCACCCCTAAACCATATATATTCTTGTTCCTTGTGTTAAAAAAGGAATCATATGGTATGTTGGTCATTGGCCCCGAGGATGGTCCTGACCCCCCCCCCCCTCAAGCAGGAGGTGCCTGATTATCTTGAAAACGGTTAAGATCCCTTACCCTATATATTCTTGTTCCTTAGGTCATGTTGGTTCACCTGATTTATAGTTAAGGACCCCTGGGGAACATCATGAATCTTCTGAAATAAAAATAATCAAGTTCTAACTATTTTTGTATGTAAAGTTTGACCCATGTACGTCATCCTTATTCCGAATGATGGACTCGTTCGTTTCGGAGACTTTATAATCGCCCCGATTACATCTTGTTTTTCATCTAATAAATTGCTTCTTTGCATTCTAATATTGTTGGTAACTTAATGCATTCGTCTTTTGTTACCCTTTGATAATTTACATTTTTGTTGATAATTTCCTATTTCTGTGTCCCTAAAAAGAGAAAGATAACTATTACACTTAGAAATATAATGGAGTGTGTATACGATCGAAAGCTACTTAGATAAAAAAAAAGGGGGGGGGGGAGTAATTTGTATTTTCTACGTCTAAAGTAAAACCAAACAACAATTGAATAACGTTATTATTACACTTAAAGGGGAAAATGAAGATGTTCATGATGCAAATAACAGTATTATGAAATGCCGCTTTAGCTTCTATAACCCATTACACCCTAGTTAAAACAGCATGAATATCTTAATGTATCATACACAGAAAGACATGTACACCTGACCAATTTAATTAAGGCTTAACAATTTCTACAGATTTTATCATTTTCACATTAAAAAATTAATGAATGATTTAGAAATTAAATATTGCTGAAAAGAGATTGGCTTTAAATTTGCTTTTCAGCAGAAAAAAGTATATTTACTTTATTGAATAATTTAACAAAATTAAATAAAGAGCAATTATTTTCAAAATTTTGATCATGAAAAATGTGCTATACATGTATAGCATGTATCCTTTAAAGCCTCTAACTTCACGACACGCCTATTCACCTCATTTATTGTATCATTGTACCATTTTTTTTGTAATTTTGATAGGAAGGTATTTCTTAGAATTACATTTAATTAAAACAAATATGAAAATCAGTAAGGTTGAAATACCTCTTATTGTTCAAGACAACTAGTTGTAATATACATGTATAGCGATATATTGCATAACTGATCTGTTCATAATACAATATTTGGTAAAGTTGAGATTCCACATGCATGGAGTTCTGGAAAGCTTAAAAATATCATGTTCCAATGTGTGAAACAAGCTTTTGTCATTCAAATAAGGCGTCGTCTTCTGATTTTCGTACTTATTGATCATCATGTTTAACTTTTGCATTTCATCACACTGAAAACAATTCTTTAGAGAATACCCCATTTTGAAAATGGAAAACAACGAAAAATGATATTGCCTTTTTGGTATACTGGCAGTTTGCATTATTATGTACTGTGTAAATTGCATAAATGTCTTATATGATCACCACACTTTGTAAACACTAGTAAATAATTGAATTATACTGACAAGCAATACTGCAGAAAATACCCAACTCAAAAATAAAACGGGAAACAATTAAATGTTAAAAAATTACCTCTCGGCTAAAAAATATTAATCATACAATACAATATAAAGAGAGTTTATATTTATTTGATAATAATAGTAATCACATATTTTCTTGAAAGACAGTCTTTTAAAGATTGAGCAATAGGCTGTTCTATGAAGATTTATAACATAAAATAAAGCGTGTTTTAACATGTATTTATTTCTAGTAAGCCATTAATAAAATTAGTAACATTACACTGTAGGTGGCGCTCTGAAGGACACTACAACGGTGAATCGAAACTAGAGAAGGAAGTGGAATATCTGCGGTAAGTATGCAATATCTAAATTTTAGCTTTATTTACATTGTTTTTAAATTCTTGTTTGATGCTTTGTGTAAATTGTATGATTTACGTCTTTAAAAAGTGCGAAAACGTTTCAAAATGTCCCATATTCAGAACGAACGTACCATAAGAAGTTTCGGTCTCACTGTTACGCATTTAAAATTCACAAAATGATCCGACGATATGTATTCTGTGTATACACAGAAATTTATATACAATTTAAAAGAAAATATTTTCTTATGCATGTATTTGGTTAGGTTTTTTGTCAAACTATTACAAATAAAAATGTGAGTTATAGATGGATCCTCGCCAATATCGATCCCAAACCGAACCATATTACTTAATAGTTCTATTCAAATTGATTATCGATTTTGCTTATAATTTTTGAAATGCAATACAATGGCACAGTTAGGGACAATGTGTTTGTATGCAGGGGGCAGCAACCCCGTATAGCTAGAGACTTAGAACATTTTTTTTTCAATTACAGTGGCAGAAATTTTGATCTAGTTTTGATGTTGTATTGTAATTGTCCTTACAAAACAAGATATATAAGTAGAGATATAGGATTGAAGTAGTGTTATTTTCTTTCCTTTTTAATTCATTTTGTATGTTTGTTTTCTGTTTTGTCTATATTAAAGTTAGATATATTGAAACAAAAAAACCCACAATTTTTTTGAAAACAAAACAATAATATAATACACACCAACAGAAATCTCAAACTTATCTCATAAAACTAAAAACAAAATTTGTATTTGGTGCAAAAACAACTGATAATACTCTGAATGGGGAGTAAAGATTTTTTGTGTCTTGGTGCAGTGTTCATGTCTAGTATGTGTCTGTTATTGGAAAAAATATGTGATTTACGGATACCATATGATTAAATGGTATTTATCGTCTGTTTGGAAATGGGAATTACAGTGCCAATTTATTTTTTACTTGACCAAAATGTTCTTTAATAAGCAGGTCTGTGTTTTTGTAAATCTGAAATAACTAAAGCCTGGGTTAATTGTCAAGAAATGCCAATTCGTTAATTCATACTAGATAGATTGAAATCTTGAGCCTTCGTTCCAGTCAAGAATCACATCATAAAATGCAAATTCGTCTTTCAACATATCAACGACATCTTCCCAAAAATAACTATTTGTAACGGAACACCTGTTTTAATCAAGATAAGAGTGTCACAGAAACTTATTTTCTTTTTAATTTGGTATACTCTACGTGCCTCAAGACAATCCATATGTTGACAATCGTGGGCAAACATATTGAGATAACTAAACTCCAGAAGAAAAAACCTTGGAATATGGATACTGCATGTTTTCCTATTCTAAACATAGTAGGTCCATGATATGTAATGTTTTGCTCTTGCATCTTCTCATTTTTTTAACATTTGACTTACGTACCTTCATTTTGAAAAAAAAAGTTCATAATGAACTAAAAAAAAGTCCAATTCTGATGCAACGTATTTTTTTATTTTTTTAATCATTATGTAATACAGTACCGATCAGAACCAACCTGACAGAAAGTAAACCCCAACTAAACCATGGGTTTACTCTAGGTTTACTCGGGGTTTACTATATATGGTAAACCATAAGTAAACCCAGAGTGGACACAGAGAGTAAACCCGGTCAGAAGTATACCTTTGAATGCAGGGATATACTGGACTGGAAGATACATGTACAAGGAACAGGAATCACAGGCAGAAGGATGGTTAGAAAAATGACGGGTCCGATTCACACTTCCGCCCGTACAGTTGACCTCAAAAGCAATTTCTACGTAAACCCCAAGTAAACCCCAAGTGGACCCAAATTTTCAAAAAGCAACCCCAGAGTAAACCTGGGGTTTTCTCTGGTGTTAGGTCTGATCAGTGCTGTAAGTCCCTTCTTCTGTTTGGGAGCTGCGGTGTTTAAGCCCGCTTGGTCGATGCAAAAGGTTAATATTTTTCTTGGAAATAGAATCTATTAATGTATTTGATGCTAAATGACAACAACAATGGCGGCGATGGGTGTGTCAAAACCGATTAGTAATCAAAACTGGACACAATATGATTGTTTTTTTGCCGACACTTGCAATTAAAAAAAGATATGTATTTTAGAGATAAACTTTACCTTATATGTTACCAAAAATGAAGCGGGGCTAGTGGGAATAATACTTTGTTTTTCATAAACTTGACATATTTAAAACTCGTGAGATACACACAAAAAAGGACATTCTAAAGGCCGTCAAAGATTTTAGGGCCCTAACGATACGCAAGTACACAAGCCTGGAATTCATTTTTCATTTCGCTTGAAAAATATAGATTTTTGGAAAAAATGGAAGAATCAAGACATCCCTATACAGGCAAAAAAGAAGAGAAGATAAAAGAAAAAGAACGACTACGAGAAGGTTTCCTTCGTATAAGAGATGGTGAGAAGTACATTGTACAAGATGAGAGGAATACTTTCTCCGTACACATTTTTATATAATTAGATTTTTGGTAATCAATATTAATAATGAAACATCTAAAAATCTTTTTTAGTAGTTCGCTGTGAAACTGATCCACCACTATTGAGGCTGGGACACATCAAATACCCACCTCCACCACCGCCGTCGCCTCCACCGCCACCACCAAGCAAAACTCTCTGGAAATAGCATCCTAAGTTTTCAACGTACAGTAAAACAGGTTTAAGAAACTGGTCAATTTAAATTAAAACAATTCAATATATTTGCATGAATGTACGAATAACTACATGTACCAATATTTGAAAACATAAAACATATCCATTTTTTAAATTCCAAACAGGTTTTGAAAATAAAGAAACAATTTTCTTTGTTCGATAGATTTCTTAAGAAATTATAGATAGCTGGCTCACTCGCAATGTGTGAAAAATCTTTATAAAATTCACAAAATTTATTACAGATAGCATATCTCAAACTCTTATTTTTTTTCATATACATCAGATAATTTCAATATCAAAAACATACATCAAAATAGAGTAACTTTAGACAACCAACGTTTAGGATCTTTTGTTTTGATTTGGTGTAACAACCAGCTGTTTATGTACGTGACGTCAAAGCGCGCGTGCCACGGAATATCGTTTACGAGTAGAGAGACTGAGTGACATCGGCAAGGACAGACGTATGGGACAATCCTGATATTTCTGCAATGCTGAGTGGGATCTGACTGTGACTGTTGATTTGGCTTTTTATGCGCTTTCTTTGAACTGTGATTCGTCCGTGCGGTTACCGTCACATCGAAACGTCTTGTAAAATCGTAATACTCATCTCCGTCGCCAATCAGCTATTATATGTGATTTTTAGCTGTGTTTGGTTTAATTTGTGTTTATCATAAACATTTATATCAACAAAACTTACATATTATCTAGATTTTATCTATATAAATGTAATCTAATAAATGTGTATAAATTAATCATTGTTTTGACTATTGCCTTTTGTTACCTTGACAATATTTTTAAGCTACTCAGGTGACCTATTGTGATGTGTTTTCGACGTTCGTCTGTGCGACATGCGTAATCATTTGATCATTTTCAGTTGTCTCGGAAACTACTAGTATTATATTGATAGACATTATTGCCCAGCACTATAGGGGAAAAGAAGCATTTACTGTGAACTTAATGACCATCAAACCACAGTGGCTATATATTTTGGGGAAAACATTGTGCAAAGAACTATTTATAGATGATAAGGGCCAAAAATGGCCACCTTGCCAATATTGATGACGTTTTCCCTGTAGGTAGAGTTAGTGGTAATATGTTCATATATGTTAACATGACCTTCGAGGTCATTTTAAGGTCACCAATTGTCTTAAGGTAACGATGTTGCATCAAATTACACTTCTTGGTCCATTTTTCTTTTTTTTTTAACCTTTTTTCAAAACAAAACAATTTTGCTGGAAAATATATCTGCAAGTGATAAGCTTTATTTAAATTCATTCATTGATATAAATATATTTAGCATTTTATCTGTATTTGAGATTTTTGAATATGCGTAGCACCATTCCTGACTAGTTTTAATGAGCCAGCATGTCATGACGTCATTATTAAAGAGTAAAATTAGAACATATTTACATGTAAAAAAAAATCAATCATTATTAAAATGTTTTATTTTTGTGAATAAATAACACGAACAATTATTTTTGTTTACATTATTTTTAACTTGAACATAAATTAAATTGATCGGGGTGTATATATAAGGATATGAAATAGCTTTGGCACGAGAAAACTTGACACCGTCTGGTTCATGTTAACATGGTAAAGGCTGCAGCATATCAACTTACAATTGAGGTACATTTATAAGTTAAGTATGTAAACTCAACAGCTTAAACAGATGAAAAGTGTTTATAATCTTCGATATCAAAGTGATGTGCAGCCAAAATGATTTTTATTTATTAAGTTGAATGAATAAGTTGTCCAACACGAGTCTACTTTCACTTTACCATGTTTTCATACGACTTGTAGTATTGTTAGCACTTGAAAAAATAATAAGACCAAAAACCAAATAAATTTTTACTCTGACATCACCAGAAATAATACCCAATTTTTCTGTGATGCCCTGGTGATTCAAGGAGAACTTTTATTCATTTTAACAACATCAGGGTACTGTATCCACAGTGTATGTGAGACTGACTTGGAATGTCTTGATTGAATTTTCAATTTAATCAAAGAGTCACTTTCCTTGTGCAGCATCAGCTGAAATGTCCCATCTTCATCCAAATGTTCTTTCACATAAAATGGGGCTTTGTGAATCTAGTAAACACCCATTGTAATGTTTCTTAGATCTTCTAAAGACATGGAGGGAAAGTTGCAAAGGGTTTTTGAATCAACACGTGAAAATGTGCTCCTTGTTCTCAGTAAGTTTTTTGTTATCAGCAACTCAAGCAGTTGATTTGGTTGCTTAGCTTTATTCAGCATTTCATTCGCCCATTTAACGTCCTCTTTAGTGTTAATAGCAATAGGGGGTCTGTATTTGTTGCACAAGGAGCACGTGATGCGAACAAAGTCACCAATAGATGGAATGAGGGTGTTTGGCAACACCTTGTCAAGGAGCTTCCACTTCTTAATTCTACCATTAACAGCCTCCACAATCCACCTCACTTTGGTAATCATTCTACTTAGGTTTGCATCTTCAGTGGAGTGTTGCTTTTCTTTCTTTTTTAAAAAAAGGTAACATTTTGACACTGATGTTGTTTTCCTCTAGAAATTCAACTGCATCTCGAAAGCCGCAATCGACTAGAAAGACATCACCATCTCGAAACCATTGTCTTGAGTCTTCATTACATGTTAAGAAATATTTAGTGATAGAAGCATCACTATTCGATCCATCAGCATAATAGGGCCCTGGTACACAATCATCATAGGTTTTAGAAGGGATCTGTTTTTGTGAGTACTGTAAGTGCGTCTTTGAAACTGGTAGTCACAGCTTTTCTGTATATATATATACGTTCCATCTAGTACTACGACTGCATTGCTCTCATCTTCTCTGAAGAGTGTTTTTGCAGTTTCAGTGCAGTGTAAGGCGGCAACATCTTCATGTGATAGATGACTGAATCCCAGGTTATTTGGAACGAAACTGGACATTAAACATTGTCTGGTGGTGGTGACAGTTCTCTGAACCTGTGCAGCAGTTAAACCATGTAGCACACCAAGAACTTTGTTTGATAACCCTGTCCTTAGTTTGGTTAGGAAAGCTCCTAAACATATCCTTTAAGAGCGAATTTCTGTGTTTCTGATATCCTCTTAATATGTAACAAGGTCATTAAATTGATCTTTTGTAATTCCAGTTAGTGTTTCATAGACTTCATCACTTAAGAATGCTGGAATATCAAAGTTCAACCGGTGACAGTCAGCTCGAAGCATTTTCCTGATATTAGTAAGCAGATTCACAACATCTGAGTGGGAGAACATGTCACTGGTCTTTGCTGCTCTCAAAAGATGAAGTGCATCGCTAGAAAAGAAAGTGTTCTCCAAATGTTTGTAGCAGCATCTGCTTTTTGGGTGGATAAAAACGCCACAATTAATAAACGCCTGGGTTATTGCTGTTGATGGTATGTTAATAATGTGATTGCGTCTTGACGAATCTTTATGACAAATAACACACCATTTGTGGGATCTAGATGCAGCAGGGATATTAAGATGCACCGTTTTTGGACTCGATGGATTCGTTAATTTTGCTTCATAAATAAAGTTAGGATCTGCTAAATCCTCTTCCAGATCTTGTTGAACATGCTGTACATGTGGAAGACTACGATACACTCTTGAAAAACATGATCCACAGATGACATCATCACAATGAGTTTGCCGTCCAAGGCGTTCCTGGATATACCGTTTATATGCAAGCCCTGGTGGAATATGTCGCCTCGAGTTTTCTTTGCATCTTTTAAAACAAAGGCAGCATTGGTATTGTTTTAACTTTGGCTTCTGTAAAAGAAAAAGCAATCATTTTTAATAATCAGTTTATGATTTTTTTTAGAAAGAAGTTAAGAGGTGCGTAGATCTTTTTAAATATGAATAGGGAAAATCTACAAACGCATTTTACATGTATTTTGTTTTCCGAATTAAATACTTATAAATTCCAAAACCTGGATGTTGTTAAAACAAATGTAATTTTTTAAAAACATGTTCATGTAAAATTAAAACGTGTATGAATTGAGATAATATGTATAAGGAGTTAATTCAGCATTAATAGCCTAGCTAGTAAAGATACATGTACCGGTACATGTATTTTTTTTTCTTCATATATTTTCAAACTTACGAATAGTCATTGGCCTACTAATTTAAACTAATTTAAAATTTAAATTTAGTTATTGAGAACATCAAAAATATATTATTTAATGGTATAAAAATTTTTATTAAGAATTTTAATGCTGAAATTTGATGTTCTATATCTAGTTTAAAGAGACTTAAACACGATTTGACTTAAATTTTTCAAATTTTCTTTTTCCATTTTCAATGTTAATAATGATAAATGTAGAGGTTTATAATGTTATGTCCAAATTTGAAAGTCAAATATAAAGTTTTAGGCAAGATACAGAGTTCATAATTCTTTGTTTTGTAAACAAAGCCAAAATATTGTCATTTTTTACATATGTGTTGTATTGGTGTAAATTTCAATTTAATGTAATTTTTTTGCTGATACTAGTATTAATGAAGATATCGAGTTAGTTTAAATTGTTTTTTACATGTCATTTTGTTTAAGAAACGGCAATTCTCTACATTTCATTTTTTGTAAACAACTATAAGACTCGAGCTTTGTTTACATAACAATCCATTCTTACCTTTGTATCTCTCTTGTAACTTGACTTTAACATTCAATATTTTGGTCAATCATTTAAAATGCACAAGTAAATCATTTTATACATAAAGAATAAAAATAAAATTCTTGATCTCGAATCGTGTCCAAGTCCCTTTAAATATGCATGCAAAAAAAATCCAATAATAGCTATACTTATTAATACCAAAAAAAAGTTATGAAATAACCCAGAGTAGTAATTGATCTGCATTTATTTAATAATTTCATGTGTTTCATAATGTGAGAACATTAACTGATAAAAAAAATCCTTCTCTATATAAAAAAAAAAAACATCCACGGCAGTGAAGGCTCGATCTGTATACCCCGCACATTGCAGGCGAGAGACATACCACTAAACTACAGTCGCCTCGTAACTAAAGTGTGGTTGAACGTTGTATATAAAGTTAATATTGCGAATGGAAACTGCCCCGAGAAGTTACGATAGCGGAGCAAAACATGTAAACAGATAACACTTTGTTCTGTCGCGTAAGGACGCCCTGGTCCAATCTTGCACATAATGTTTAACCTCTTACAACATTAACAACAACTCCAAGGAAGATTGTCAATGTGTATGTGTATTTGGATTTGGTAAAAGGATACAATGAAACACTTTGAATTTCATACAAAATAAGTTTACACACTCTTATTAAGTGATGCTAATATATAGTTATCAATAATAACACTATACATAAAGCTTATGACACTTATGGGCTTCCATAGAAATAAAATTTTGCACCATAACACTTGGAAATATAGTTAACCACAAATATTAGCTCAAATCTATCAGAAAACATTCAAGATAACTTGTAAAATTATCAATATAAAGTTTAGCAAATAATTCACAGAAAGTTGTTCAAATCAAAACAAGCCTATGTTTACATTTGTTGCAGACGACAACACTCCAATAAGAAAGCTTAATTATTACACATAAAACTGATAATGGCTACTGTTAAAGCTATAAACATGTTGAAATCAACTTTTTACAGAATAATAAACAAGTTTTAAATCATTACTTACCGTACTCTGTGGTAGGTTAAACTTAGCAAAAAATACAGAGCGCGGTGTTCAACCGCATAAACAAATGGCGGGCTTCGTATGGCAATTTTACCGAAAAACACAAGAGAGTTCTAAAATAAAAAATCAATAATTAATGAAAGATAACTCTAACATTGGACAGAACAACAGATATTTCAGAACATAAGGGATAATTATTATGGATGATTTAAAATATGGACTCTGTGATGTAATTTTTAAATGTGTAACGTTAAATGATTATAAAAAAAAAGTAATCGATCGTATACAAGGTACAACAAGATTTTATTTATCGGGGTCCCGAACGGCATCTAAACGCGTACAATGTATATGCTTGACTGTAAAGCTGTTTCACTTATATTATTTATCATTAAAGCAATTATGTGCGCAGGTGGAAAATTTTGCCAATAAAAATTCATACGCCTCGCACTGTATTCTGCAGATTGACTTATTCGATATAAAATAAATGCAATCAATGGTATAAACCTACCTCTGAATGATCTTTTTTTAGAACATGGTATTTTCCGACTTTCAAAGTTGTAGAACAAGTCTCAAACGTACCGAAATAAAAAAAAAAGTCAGCGTTGTCTGTCTTTTTGGCTACGCAGACGTCAACGTCATCAGAACCGGAAGTAGAATCGCCATAGCAACGACGTTATCCGATATGGTTTTAACAACGTGTATTTTATGAATTCAATATGAGCGCAGCTTTGAACAAGATTTTTCTTTCGTCCCTAAATGTAAAATAAAATTGTATTCATCATGTTTAATTAGGGTCTTCCGTTTTCAACGGAAGACCCTCTTGTTATTCTATTGTTTTTTTAGGGTCTTCCGTTTTCAACGGAAGACCCTCTTGTTATTCTATTGTTTTTTTAGGGTCTTCCGTTTCCAACGGAAGACCCTCTTGTTTTTCTTCGGTTTCTTTTTATTATTATTTTATTTTTTATTTTTTTTCTGACTCCTTCTCGGCTTTATATCTCAAAAAGTTTTTATCCGATTTCAATGAAATTTTCAGAGCTTTTGTGAAGTTACCGTGCCTCAAAGATGTTAAAGTTTCAGCATTTACGTCACTTCCGTTCAAATTTGGCGGCCATTTTTAAATTTTAAAAAAGTGATTTTGTCCGGAAGAAATCTCCGTCAATTTTAAAGATATCGTTTTGAAATTTTTACTGATGATAGATGTATCAATTTTTTAATGTACTGGGGGGTTTAAAATTTTGTTCATCAATTTTGCTCAAAACCGGAAGCAGTTCCAATTTTTGGAAATTTTCATTTTTTTTAACAAAATAAGACAATACTACAGTCTTATAGAACTTGCCATGGTGAATTCAAATCTGAAATCCGTTTGAAAATCAAACAATGCATTACAGAGATATCGGGGTTTAAAAATTGATTTTTCCGGAAATTTTGATTCCGCATCCTTTGTTTAAAAAATAGCGTAATGTTCAAAGTAGAATTAACTCGTACATATATAATTGTTAAGTCGCACTGTATCACATTCGGATTTTTTTTTAATAAGTCGTTCTTGAAAACAGAAAGGTTTTTGTTAAGTCGTACTTAAAATCATTCGGATTTTGTTAAGTCGTACCAGGAATAATTCGATTTTTTAAAATCTTTTTAATTTAGTTACTCTTGTTATTAGTTTAAGAGCTCTGCTTCTTACAGGAACTTCCAGCTTTGCTTCCGACATTAACGGAAGACCCACTCGTTGCTTTGCAACGAGCTTTGCTCTAGTTTTATTATTATTATTCTTCTTGTTTTTCCTTCTGACTTCTTTTTTGCTTTATATCTCAAAAACTATTCAACCGATTTGCAAGAAATTTTCAGGGATAATGTTAAATACTTGTCCCTTGAAGATTTTAAACTTTCAGTCATTAAGTCACTTCCGTTTTCTAGTTACGTCATTTTTAAAAATTTCAAAAAGTGATTTTGTCCAGGACTTTTCTCGTAAACGGTTGTTTATAAAGACTTGAAATTCTCTGTGATTGTAAATCTGCGGATTTACTTATGGCAAATTTACAAAAAAAATTATTTTGTCACTTCCGGTCGAAACCGGAAGTGATTCTAATTTTTCGGAATTTTCATTTTTTTGAGCGAATAATAAAATTATATGCATGTTGTAGAGTTTGCAAAGCTAAATGCAAAACTGAAATTCGTTTTCAAATCGGATGATGCATTTAAGAGATATCGGGGTTTAAAAATTGATCTTTCCGGAAATTTTGATTCCGTGTTTTTGGTTTTAAAAATAGTGCAAATTTCACACTGAAAGTAATTTCTACTGAAAACAATTCGTACTGATAATTAAACTATATATAAAACACAAAATTATATGCATATTGTAGAGTTTGCAAAGCTTAATACAAAACTGAAATTCGTTTTCAAGTCGGATGATGCATTGCAGAGATATCGGGGTTTAAATATTGATTTTTCCGGAAATTTTGATTCCGTGTTCTTGGTTTAAAAAATAGTGTAAAATTCACACGGAAAGTAACTCCTGCTGAAAACAATTCGTGCAGGTCATAAAACCGGACTCTGTTTTTTAATAGTTAATTAAAGTGTTTATCGATACAATTTCGTTATTTCGATCGATAATTACGTTGTTAGTTTTTATTAGTCTTATTAGTTTTAATCGAAATAATTATCGTACGATTCCCCATTTCAACTCGCCATGTCTTGACTGCGAACAAAAAGCTGATAGCGGTGTGTCTACATTTTTAAAAGAAGCATGGCCTGCAAGACGTCGATAGTGGAAATTTCAGCTCAACTAACGTATGACAGATTATAAAGGTATGTTTCAATACAGGATATGTTGTATTGACTTTTTCTTTTCAAAGTATTTGCACTTTTCAATCTAATCCGAGATTCCTCTGACTCTTACCTCCGCTTTTGAAGTACATCACAATATAAAAGCGGGCGTTAGAGTCAGCGGAATCTCGGAATATTATCTGTCCAGTGTATTTTCACGGTAGCTGCAGAACTGTAGCTCTCCGGGAAAAAAATATTGACAGACCGGAGAGCTACAGGGCCACCCATTGAAAAAATTGTACATGTATATTTATTGCGCAGAAAAACGTGCGCTAGTTTTGGACTGATTTACCTTATTTATACGCAAATTCTGTGAAAACATTAGTACCATTAAATTCTTCATGCAATTTACTACTGATATCGACTCTTTATTTGCCTCAGACTTTCTCCGAAACACGCTACCGACCTCGGAAAATCAAGTATGTTGAATTTACATCGAGATCGAGAGTCGCCATTTTTACATGTAAACAAAATGGACTGCATGAATTTACGGGACTGGTGATGGTGTTTAAAAGACTATCCGAGGCAAGTGAAGAGAGGATATCAGTAGTAAATTGCATGAAGAATTTAAAATTAAAAGCGGTGGGAGTCCTAAGGTACACAAGAATAGAATGTTGTAATTAGAGTGCATGTTTGCATGATGATAACTTTACCCTAAATATTTAAATATAGCAGATCTTAACCATATCGCCTTCACTTAATTTTTAAATTAAAAAACTCATGCTTGTGTTTAATTAAATAAATATATTTGACAAAGTAAATATTCAATCTAATTAAAATTAGACCTTTTGTCTCGCTCTCTGTTATATATGGTTATTGCTTGTGTAACAGGCATGTAAAACAGAGTGCGAGATGAAAAGTCTCAAATTTCAAATTATATCAAGCTCAGAATTTAGGTCAATGTTCCATGATATCTATTAAACAGTCTTCTCAAGATATAAGTATTTCACAGAATCATTGTAATTTGAGAGATTAGATTATCTTTTATACATATTGATTCATTTTAGGTAAGCTATACATGCATATCACATCTACATAGCATGTAAATAATTTTTACTGCATGTGCCTCAGATCTCTCTCTCTCTCTCTCTCTCTCTCTCTCTCTCTCTCTCTCTCTTTTAATCTTGGCAAAGACTGAAACTGTCAGAGGGCAACTTAATTTTGTGACAAAAATATCTCGATCTTGTAAAAGAAATCCAAAGTGCATTGAATTTTAAAATGAGCATGTATTATTAATCCCTCATTTTTATGCGCATTATACATAGTATTGTTTTTAAAACATGTAATTCGTAAGAAAAAAAAACCCTCGCTAAATTTATTCGCAATAAACCCCAGTAGAATTGACAAAACATGGTATACACGTACCAGAAGCTTATACTTTGACACTGCATGTTTGGATTGGTAATATTCCTTTGTAGTTTATGAATTGAAATATTGCTGTCGCACTTCAAGTAAAACAAACTCTCTCTCTCACTCCTGCTCTCGCTCTCTCCCAATCTGATATGTCTATACCCAAGAAATTATTTTAATGGTATGATATTATGACTTGATATGCACATTTTTGTTTTTGTACTGGCTAAATGTTAATGTCATATACCGGTATTTGGATATGTCATACTTATAACACTGCATGGTCAGTGTATTTTTTCCAAAAATATTATGTATATGTTAATGTAAACACAGCTATTACAAGTACATGTATGTTAACACAGCTTATTTTTTTTTTTTTCATTTCAGCTTAAAGCAGACTCTTGTTACCACATGGCTTTTACCTGTTGATTCTTGTGGTTTCAGCTCTTGAGGTTAACCTGTCACCTCTACCCACATGCATATTCCCTGTGTTCTACAGACTATCTACCGGTAATTCAAATTAAATCGGATAATGCATGAACAATAATGGAACTTTAAGAAAGCATCATGTCCTATTGTGGTTTGTTCATGTTTGATAAGAAATTATGAAAAACAAAATTAAGGCTGTTTAAAGAAATATAATTGTTGTGAAAATTTGTTTTTCAATAAAAGTATGCAATTATATTTCCTTCATTTTTTATTTTATAAAGATATTAAGATGTGTTTACATAGTTGAAAAATCACCCAACTCTTTCCAGTTTTCTCCATTAAGATTACATGTAGGATATGTAAATGTACATTTGACTTTTGAATAACACCAGCAATGATTATTACTTTTGAAATGAGCAAGAAACAATCTATTTTCATCCTTTTAAGGTATATATGCATAAAAAAAGTAGAAAAAAACATGTCAAATTTGAACATTTTTAATGGAATTCTCCTCCGCCTCCAGCTACCCGGGTGTGTTTGAATTTAATTTTATTTAAGGCTGATGTTGAACTTGTTGATCTTACTGTTTTATCATGGTTAAAAAGAGACAAGAAACCAGAATAGATTAGATTTTTAATAAATATGATTGTTAGCTTACTTTTTTTCATGGAAAAAAGAAATCACATGCAGGAATACTTGTCTATTTATTTATTAAAATGCTACAAATCATTCAAGAAACATAAAAAGATCAAATTTTAGTATCATTGATGATTGTTTTCAAACATGTGTGAGAAATGACTCATAGAAATTGCCACAAGTTTCAGAAAATTAGGCAAAATATTTCAAACCATGACTTTTTATGAAAATCAAAAGATAGGGGGTGGGTATACATGTAAGGGCATTTCTAAGTTATGTGAAGCTTTTATCAAGATAATATCATGTAGTTGTATGTTGTATTGAATAAGGTTTCTTATTAAAGGTGGTTGAACAACAATTGACCTCTAAAAGGTCAGGTAAAGATGTTTTACTATGGAGAACCCTGTAAACCTGTGTTGAGTAAAAGAAATTGGAAATGGTGGGTTCACTTAAATGGCCATATGTTTATTAAACCTCAATGGAATTGTCAATATGTGGTATTTTTTTTCCTCAGAATTGCATTAGCTTTCTTATTCTAAGACAAAGACATCTGTTCATAAAATGTACTAAGTTAAAGGTAGCAAGGGACGATTCGGATAAAGTACCCGTTAATATTTTTGTAAAATTAAGGTACATCACTACACCTAGACTTATACTTTTTAAGACACTACTTCACAAGATGGCGATTTAAATGTTTTGTTGAACACTTAATATCGTTCGATTGGGTTGTATACCGTCATAGCTTAATGGTTAAAGTATTGGGTTTCTAAACCGTTTGAGTTTTAGTCCGCCTGGAGCTTTTGTTACTGTTTATTGAATTACATTTTTGAAAATGTAATTGTTCATCCAAATTTGCACATTTTTTGCCTTTTTGACTTAAACACTTCTTATCAATTATGATATCTATCATAATCAAGTAATTTTCTGCTGATTTGAGAAAATATTTCAAGGTGTTTTGAGCCACCTTAAGAGATGCTGTACTTGAAGGCTTATGAGTGTTGCTAAGATTCATAAAATGAATTTTAATGATCATCATTAGAGGGATCTCCCTTGTTGGAATTGGTATGCAACATGAAAACCCCTAATGTTTAATACGTATATGAGAATTGAATGGTGAAACTTGCGGCTAAGACTGTTGTGTTGACTTTACACTGTGAAATTGCAAGTTACAAATGGGAGGTTATATAACTCGAAATTTATGTGGATGGGACATTATATACCTATTCACTGGGTATGAGGATGATAGCAAGTTTATTGTCCTCCAAGACAGCCACTATTTCATGGGCGAAGCCAAGTGAAATAGTTGCTGTTGAGGGGGACAATAAACTGTCTGTCATCCTCACACAACACAACAGTCTTAGTCTGTCTTTCTGTCAGTAAATAGATATAGATATATTAATTATTATCCTGAAGAAAACTTAATTTGTTGGCCATGCAGAATTTCTTGATGATAAACAAATTAGAATTATCGGACTTTGAATTTAATGCTGTGATCGGATTATACCAGAGGTGTTCCGAGTTTAAAAAAGGGAAATCGAATGCTGCCGGTGAATACTTTCGTTGACTATTCACCATGGACAGATAGCATAGAAACTATTTCACAGTTAGATGGAATAGCATGTTTATTCATTGTAATTTTACATAGGAAATATTCACAGAAATATAATAAACATTACATTGCTAAGTTTCTGACATTTGATGGTGCAACAAGCACACAGTTTGGAAGGTCAAAGGTGACATCTTTTGTATCTGACTCCTTTTCGGCTTTATAACTCAAAAAGTTTATAACCGATTGAAATGAAACTTTGAGAGATTATGTGCAACTATTATGCCTCTAATATAAGATCCTAAAGTTTCTTTGAAAACGACCTTTCCGTTTTTACGTTACGTCATTTAAAAAAAAAAATTAAAAAGTCATTTTGTCATTTCATTCCGATTTTACATTTGTCATTTTACTTATGTAATAGGGCCGAGAAATGAAAATCTGTCACTTCCGGTCGAAACCGGAAGTGATTCAAATTTTTCGAAAAATTAAATTTTTTGATCAAATAAAAAAAATATATGTATTTGGTAGAGCTTAATAATCTGAATCTAACACTGAAATCCGTTTGAAAATCGGACGATGCATTACAGAGTAATTGGGGTTAAAAATTGATTTTTCCGGAAATTTTGATTCCGCGTCCTTGGTTTAAAAAATAGCGTAATGTTTAAAGTAAAATTAACTCGTTCCAAAAATAATTGCTAAGTCGTACTTGAACAGATTCGGATTTTTTTTGTTAAGTCGTTCTTGAAATCGGAAAGGTTTTTGTTAAGTCGTACTTAAAATAATTCGTATTTTGTTAAGTCGTACCAGGAATAATTCGATTTTTTCATCTTTTTATTTTAGTTACATTTGTTATTGGTTTAAGAGCTCTGCTTCTTACAGGAACTTCCAGCTTTACTTCCGACATTAACGGAAGACCCACTCGTTGCTTTGCAACGAGCTTTGCTCTAGTTTTATTATTATTATTCTTCTTGTTTTTCCTTCTGACTTCTTTTTTGCTTTATATCTCAAAAACTATTCAACCAATTTGCAAGAAATTTTCAGGGATTATTTTAATTTCTTGTCCCTTGAAGCCTTCAAACTTTTAGTCATTAGGTCACTTCCGGTTTCTAGTTACGTCATTTAAAAAATTTTCAAAAAGTGATTTTGTCCAGGACTTTTCTCGTAAACGGTTGTTTATAAAGACTTGAAATTTTCTGTGATTGTAAATCTGCAGATTGACTTATGGCAAATGTACAGAAAAAAATATTTTGTCACTTCCGGTCAAAACCGGAAGTGAAACAAATTTTTCGAAAAAATGAATTTTCTGATCAATTCAAAAAAGAATGTGTGTTTTGTAGAGCTTATTAAGCTGAATCTAACACTGAAAGCCGTTTCAAAATCGGACGATGCATAACAGAGATATCGGGGTTTAAAAATTGATTTTTCCGGAAATTTTGATTCCGCTTCCTTGGTTTAAAAAATAGCGTAATATTCAAAGTAAAATTAACTCGTACCAAAAATAATTGTTAAGTCGTACTTGAACACATTCGGATTTTTTTGGTTAAGTCGTTCTTGAAATCGGAAATGTTTTTGTTAAGTCGTACTTAAAATCATTCGTATTTTGTTAAGTCGTACCAGGAATAATTCGATTTTTTCATCTTTTTATTTTCGTTACTCTTGTTGTTGGTTTAAGAGCTCTGCTTCTGACAGGAACTTCCAGCTTTACTTCTTACATTAACGGAAGACCCACTCGTTGCCTTGCAACGAGCTTTGCTCTAGTTAGCATTCTTGTTCAAAGCTGCGCTCATACTTAATTCTCTGTTTGAAGTCGAAAAAATGGCAGAAAATTTGCTTGATTTGAAAAACATGATCATTTTGACATCAGTTTTTAGGCAATAAAACGTCATCAAACTAAAAAAAAATTGACTCTTGTAAAGCATCAAGTCAAAGTCTTTGTAATGCCAGTAAAATGAAAATATATTTATTGCAATAAAATTTTATGAAAACGGGGCGCAAATATGCACTTCTATCATATATAGTTCTTTTCATGATTCTTAAACGGTGTATTCATAGCATTGAAAACATCGACCTTGAATTGGAAATACAAACCTAAAACAAAACCATAACAAAATTAGTTTTGATTGGTTATTTTTAAACAGATCTTACAGAGTGTGATTATAAAATGTTAAATGTACTGCTCACCAGAGAGCGTTGCATAAGACGCATTGTTGAATTTGGCTTCTTCTTGACTTACAATAGTTTTAAGAGGTTGTTTTGTTTTTTTTTATATTGTTTTCATTTTTTGAGGGGACGTGTTAAATAATATCTTGAATTAAGAATAAATGAATCTCAATGAATTTTCCCTACAGATATAAGAAAACTACATATGTAATTAAATCAATCCAAGTGATTGTTTTATGAAGATTTCAATCTATGTGAAAAGCATTGACTTTTTAATTTTGGGGGAGGGGGGTTTCATTTGCTGCAAATCGGTAAAGCAAATCCCAAAATCAAAACACTTTCTGATTTAGTTAACTTCAATTGAAATTATGCATTGAAGAAAAAATGTTTGCCTCTTTAAAAGGGCGTTGTCACAATTTAATCATAAGCTGAACATTTTCCTTTCTTTATAATGCTTTATCAAGGTATTCATAATGATTAAGCAAATTTTAATTGTGTCAGAAGTCAAGTTATTATTAATAGAGATACAGAGGTAATATTTCTTTGTTCTGTAAACAAAACACACGCGATATCTTAGGTTTTTGTTCTCATTTTGAGTCCTAAATGAAGAATGCCAGGCCTGAAAGAACAGTCATTGAATTTAATATCTAAGTGAAGCAATTTTAGCTTTGTAATTGGTATGGACATTTCAGCTCAAATAGTCACCATGCCCCTTCAAACCTTACGTTTACTATTAAATATTGTTATACTTTCATGTTAAATACTGAAATCTGATTGGTAAAGACGCAGTTCATAATCCGTTACCCTCGGCGTTAGCATCGCACTTAGCAACGGGTAACATTACAAATTGTTACATGCGCGAAAATTATGCGCGTACGGTTCGCTGTAGAATTCACGTTATTCCTAAATAAAAGCAGTAAAATTTTCTTAAAAAATTAAGACCTTTAGTATAACAAAATAAATAGTGCCTGTTTGGGAGGATAACAGTTGAAATTTACACCCCTCGAAAACCATTGTCAACCTCCGCTTCGCGTCGGTTGACAATGGTTCGCGTCGGTTGACAATGGTTTTCTCGGGGTGTACCCTCCAAAACACGCACTAATTATATAATGTAATAACACGTCATGCTTAATATATGTCTATTGCATAAGGCCTTTTAGTGTGTTCATTACTAATAATGATCATGAATGAATGCTAGTAACAAAAGAAAACGTTTGACTTAGTATGCTGGGAAGAATGGAAAAGCTTTATCAATAGCATATACATGTAAGACGGAGGGATTAAAATTAATTGAAATACTACATAATAAGCATTCCGTGATTATCATGAGTAGATCGTACGGGAAGAGAAAAAATGACAATCTATAAGTATTTATAACACTATTTAGTTGACTTAACCTCAGATAAGTGATTGGGCACGTGAAGTGCATCTGAATCAATGTGGAAACTCTATAGTCTTACGTTTACAAATAATTTTTTTATTGATCCTTATTAATTATCCAGAGCCATACGACATCGCTTGAGCTTTTATGTTATCAGAAACGACAAAACAGCCTTAGAAATTAACAAATTTCATTTATTGAAGTAAATGGCATTAAGTAAATGATATTTCCAGCAAGTTGAGGTCGACTTCTCAGGTAAACAGATCGATAAATGATAATGACCCTGTGATCTTGAGGAGCCAAGCTGATTGGTCACATCTTTATACATATAAAACTGGTATTAATATAGAAATAAATTATTTTGATCTTAAAATAACACGAAAAAATAGTGTAACCATGACACCAACATCTAGAAGACATATAATGGCAACAAAAGCATATTTAGTTTTAAAACCCTCAAGCCAGGTTTATGTGTAATTATCAATAATTTGGCTGTTAAAAAATGTTGGGGAGAAAGGATCAAATGTTCATAATTTGATATTAATATTATAAAAAATGATTATTACTTGGGAAACAAAATAAAGTCATAATAGTGGCAGAGTGCAACATACACCTTTTAATTCTAGTTTTACACTATACAGATGAAGAGCTCTGGTGGTTAGTATTGAAGAAGGTGATTTTATAATCGTTAATTTTGAACCTTTTAAGTTATTGATAAATATATTTGCATTAACAACTAACTACAGTAATTGCTCTTGCCTAAGCTATGTTATCATCGAATCATGAAATTGAAACAAGCATCACTAATGAATGTGAAGGCCGTAAAACAGTGAATGTAGAACAAAACGGCAATCGCAATGTTTTATTAATGATTCTTTTCATCTTAAAATTGAACGATACTTTTGAGAATATCAAATTCCGTGAATTTGGGTATCAAAAACGTTAACGGAATTCTGACTTTTTTTTTAATTATTAAACACATACAAAAAACATCAAAAACAATAATGGCAACGAAAACTTAACTTGTTTAATTGTAGTGCATAATTAAATAACCCCTGAGCTTTAATTTAATTTTTATTACAATGACATTCACATTCTGGCGACCGTTTCACTAACGTATCGTAGATCGTAAACGTGGACGGAAACGTGAACGTAGCACGTAAGTGCGTTTCACTAAGATTTGCGATTTACGATGGAAGTTGATCTAAAGTTTAAGAGTAGTCCGAGACACTCTTAAAATGATTTAAGGGCACGTTAACAAGAAGTAAAATGACTGCTAATTTGGTATTAGCAGACAATGCTCGGCGAAATTTTCGTCGACAGAGGATTCCGGGATCGGACAAATCCTCTCGATTATTTAAACGATACAGAGATTATATATAGAGGTATCGCCTATACCTAGAGTATTTTTGTATAAACTCATCGACTTTGTGAATGAAGATGTAGAAAGGTTGACAAGACTATTGTATTGTATACAACAGCCCCCCCCCCCCCCCCCCGGTTCCTGATGTACGTGCATTGAATGCATATATTTGGATATCGTCGGTCCTTTGAAGGTGGCAGGGGATAGTTTTTTTGGTCGAGGAAATGTGAGGCAAATAGTGCTCATATATGAGATTTAATTTTTCAGTGGTTTTTTAAATTTGCTAAAATTGGTTTGCATGCAGGGGACACATGGTCCCGACTCTTGAGAATTTTTAAACATTTCAGAATAAAACAAGTACAACTTACACATAGCACTATAAAGAATAGCCAGGGACGGTCTTAAGATTTTCTGAAAAATTGCCCTTTTTTCACATTTTCACGGGTCCAGAACCACGCTCCAGTCACAAGCAACTGCCATAAACTACCATAGGATTGGTAGCTTAATGTATGCCTATGCAAATAATCACCAATTGATGGGGGGGTCATTCACCTTCTTTTCGAGTGACATTTCGTGTTCTGAACCCACCCTACTTTTCAAGCACAAAACCGAAAGTGAAAATTTGGGCCACAGTTTCGCATTTGCATTCCATATCTGATGAAAAGTGCTACCAGTATTAAAGTGTCATATATCAATGAAATTGACATGAGCTCCTCTATCCACAAAGTGGATGTTATAAATATTCTAGCAATTTGTACCCCTCAAATAACCAGTCAAACCCCAGGTTCTCCCTTTATTTCAAAAAGTCTTTCCTTCGAAACTATCCCCTGCCACCTTTATAATACACAAGGCTATAATATCTAGTTTTTTTTAATTTACAAAAAGAAAGCGAAAATTTAAAATCTGCAAGATGTGCTTCTCCGGATAATACGCGGCTATTATTTCATCGCGGTTAATTCATCTTTACTAGCCAAAGGGTTTACGATCTACTCTGCTTCTCCTCAGGTCTTGGCAGATTTAGCCATTTTTTTCCAAAAATAGCACAGCGCCGTCTAACGATTGAGTTAAATTGGAGCAGCTAAATTACGTATTTCTCATCTGAATAGTATTAGAAGATATGGTCTTGTGAAAAAAGAAAATAAGAATAATATTTATAAAGCATATATTTATAATTATATATCGTGTGTTATTCATTAATCACGTAAAAATTGTAAAGATGATTTACTTAAATTTTGTATTAAAACACAGAGAACTGCACCGCCAATTAGTACATTCCTTGCGATCGCCTGTCTTCACAGCCAATTAGATTCCGTTGCGTGAGTTTTGATTTTGTCGGCTGCCAAGGGTTGTAGAGAAGCAAACTGGATCGTAAACCCGTGGCTAGCGCGGTTGATTAGGGATATACAGTATTCCGTTTACTTTGAAGATGGCACATGTTCGTTGTTTAAATCTCATTTTAGCTGGTATTCTAAAGACTATTTACGTGCTTGAATCTGAGGGCGTTTCGCTAAGATCTTTACAAAGTAAAAGTCTTTTAGACGAAATATTCATTAAGTTTTCAACCTTTTAGAAATTTAAACAGCTTGCAAAATTAAAAGAAACAAGGAAAAAATTCTTAGGCAAACTTTTTACGTATTTGATAATGCTCATTCAACGAAATATTTTTATATACAAAATATCACTTTCACGATAATCACACGAAAAGCGTATTTGTTACGTCTCAGTTGACTAGCGTTGCAATCTAAACGAAAGTCACTTTAAAACAGTTGCATGAGTTAACAGGACTCTAAGTTTTTGTATTATGGCTATCACCGATGACGGAGCATACATTAGGCAATTAAATGATGCATATTGTGACATGAAACAGCAGTTATGACAATGTTAAATGAAAAAAAAAATCAAACCTTTTTTTCTTAAAGAGACCGAGAAAATAGGCACCTGCTCAGCGTACCCCTGTCAATCAACTTGAATTGAGGCCCCAGTTTGGATGTTAGAAAATGATTGACATTCGTATACTCGTCCTGTGTAAACCATGTCTAGCGCTCGCGACGATCGTGCAATTAACTTTTGTCTTTTGATGTATACCGTGACTTCTATTAGCACTATAATCAAAAGAAACTACTGCCGACACAGATTAAATTTTCTACTCTTGAAATTTGAAATATACGCATTAAAAAATTACAGTAACTTAGTTTATTTCAATACTAAATGCGCTGATCACTTATTCTATCAAAATCAAGTAGCGATGATCCATGAAGACGTCATTTTATTATAAAAAAAATTATTATTTGTGAATATTTCAAAATAAAATAATTAATAAAATTACATCAAATCGTGTGTCAAAAATTTATAGGTATCACAATTCTTTTTAGGAACACCACGATCAGATACCGGAGGAGAAAGAAGTCCAGTAACTCTGGTACATGCACAGCTGGTAGAATTATTGTACACGTTATCAGCTGATCGCATAAAAGGGCCCCACAATACTAATTATATAGCCATCGGTTGCTATGAAAACCATTGGCTTTACTAAAGGCCTCTGTTTGTGCATGCTGAAACATCGACGCTGAAATGCATAATTTCTACTGTTTTGGTATCTACATGTATTTGTAAGTTCCATCCACTATGGATATTACGGAATCTGAAAGAAAATGGCTAAATATTTGGGTAACATAGTACGTTGTGTGCTCTTAAACAATTGCCTCTCTTGAAATATGATGAAACCGAGTAGTACACCAAAAGCGAATCTGGGTGACATAACCTCGACTTCTTAGAGTGGACACCATTTCAACTAATTTTTCAAACTGTTGCTTTGTTAGCCCAGGTAGGTTTAGAAGGCCAGTGTTTGTATAATTATCCAGATCGTCAAAGCTGAGGCGCCTTGTTGATGACATATATGCTGACCTTCGTAGGTTTTCTAGAAGCTGGACAAGTTGTGTGATTTTTATTGCTGCGTGCTTTGAACGGAGCTTTGTTTTGTCTATGATAGAATTGCACTTTACCTGTTTTCCTTTTAAACGTCTTTTGCAACACCTCACCCGTTCTTTCAGTAATACACCTTGATTAATTAATACGCTCTGTCGTGCAGATTACCCCATACAAACAACAGTTTTGATTTTCACTCTACATATTGCGCAAATATTATGGGACTTGTTGACTGACATCATTGGAATAGTAACAAGTTCGTCAACGTCATCCTGAGAATCGCATGCATTCCGTTCTTCGGTGAACTGGACGGCAGTGGTTGGCAAGGGACCAGTCTGATTATAATTAGTTCTATCTATATTATACACCTTCATCTTGCACGTGTTGCAGATTGTCCCATTTTGTCAATATTATTATGTCTGATATAAAACTCAAATTGTTTTAATAGATATCTTTCTGCCTTGGCCTATTTTTACACCTTTACTGCAATCAGTGCACTTAGGTCTCATTTCAAGCTTTGAGATGAAAAACGTTTCGAATTTTCCCTCCTTCTTGGTCTCCTTTTTCCATCGCTTTTGAACATCTCGTACAGGGAGTGTCTCGAGGAAACTGACAGTGCAGTACTTACGTTTGAATATGATACAAGAAAACATATTGACGCTAGCGTCAAAAGGGCCGCAAAAAAAATAATTGTTGTAAAAATATGTATGAATCATGATTGGTATTTCATAGTGCTGAAAAGAATACCATAAATCAGTATTCGAATATTCGTGAGTGCTATTCGATTCGTATTCGAATATTCGTAGACGTCATAGACAATGTATTAAGCATATATGATAGTTTGTATTACTAAGTGGGTGTTTGTGTAGACTGCTTAAACACGTCAGTTCGAAGTTGACACTTAATGCATGAGTATCCATTGAATTGAGTGCGCATTTAATTTTTAAGCAAATAATAATATACTTATTTTTTTAAAAATCTCCATCAACTACAATCAAAAGATTTATTACTTCTTTAATAATATACTGCAGTCCTGACTCCTGGATGAGACCGATACATTACTTCGTAAGTCAGTCCAAATATTTCCGCCATGTTTGATAAAGTATTAAACAGAAAACTGATAACGCTCATAACTCCGGAAATCTTCTGTTTATTTAAAAAAAAAAATTATATCGAGATATCTTTTTAAAAAAAAACTTTCGATGTACCTTTCGATCTTAATTCTCTGTAGCTCACACTTGTTCAAACAGTTAAGCAATTTTTTTCTTCAGCGTCTGACATGAATTGAAAAATCCAGAATGTTTGTCTCCGTTCGATGTAAACCCTGCTTTTACTTTCAAGGTAAACAAGCATGGCGAAAGAGTCTATTACTGGGTTACGTAATAGACTCTACCAAGCATGGCAGTCATAGATGGCTTTATATTTACTTTCGTTACGAGTAAAATGAAATAACACGATGCTGCATAGTTTACAGTGCTTGATATGGTTGTTTAACATGTGATCGAATATTCGAATGCTAAATATACATTCGAATATTAGAAATTTACTATTCATTCGCGAATATTCGAACATTCGTTTCAGCACTAGTATTTCACATAAAAAACTCACCACAAAGAAGAAAATAACAAGTTAGTTGTACTAATTTTTATGGAAATTTCATTTATTTTCAGCAACACGTCTCGAAGTTTAACGATTTACTATCATTATTAAGGATCGAGTTCGTTACTGTTAGCATTTCTAACGGTAATTGTATGACCATTACCATAGTATGAAGTAATGAAGAACAGATTGATTTGAACATTATCCTAATACAAATACTTATACTTCAGTTTATTAAGATAATCATGGTTATTTAATAATTCAGGTATTTTATATTTTTGCGTAAATAATTTATATGGATGTCATTTCACGATATTTTTCTACCACATTTCACATGGAATTAAAATAAATACACTCACAAAGTCATTTTATTCGACGCAGAACATAGAAATTCAAATATATCATTTATATAAAATTTCAAGTCATTCAGGTCTTTAGTATTTCAGGTCTTTAGTTTGTCCCGTATACTGATCCCGATACATTGTTTTGAAAAGAATGATAAATCCGAAATTTTCCGAGTAGATTATAGTCTCGATAAAAACGCGCCTAACACGACAGTCTAAGACCTACTTTACATTTACGAATAAAACAAAAAATGTTATATTTTTTAAAGGCATCAAACATATTTCTACAAGCAAAACTTTTAATTCATGAAAAATAAACATATTATTAATTCTATAAAAAAAAACTATCCCGCAGAAACGCAATAACAATATCTAAATGTATATCAAATAAGTAATTTTTTTAAAATTATAAATGCACGTGATGTGGGTGGTTAAAATATAATAATCATCAACTAAGACATTAAAACAAAACAAATGACAATATTTATTATACTATCACACATATAGGGGAAAAATATACATCCACGTAAAATGATTTTGAATTGAACGCGGGGCTTTAAAGCAAAAGCAGTTCGCTCAAACCACTACTAAATGATACAGTACAAGTGTATATAGAAATGAGGGTTATGTATTTTAAGGTGAATTTTTAATACGAAGACCACCTTAAACCAAAACAGGTTTTGTAGATGATTAACATAGTACGATATCTAGTTCGTCTAGTTTATTCTCTAGTTTTCCGATTTAGGGTGGTTCAATGACTTAACTTTGATTTTTTAAATGAGTATGTAGCAATTTCCTGTTTGACCAATACAAAACCTTTATATTTCACGAGCCCTTCTGCTATATCCATGAATTTTTTCGCAAAAAATGTTCAATTTGTGATATTAAATAGCCAGAGATAATTAATATCATGATTTTGTTTTCGAAAAAATCAACTTTTTAATCTAGTTATATCGCACATGAAGTGCGCTATACCTCTTTCCACGATCTAAAACGATCGTTGTGCGATCCATACGCGTTAAATCTGGCGATCTTTCTTACAACAGTCGTTTATATCGAGCAAATGTACGAATACTTTTTCCTATGCAATAATTATTTCGGCAACAGTTTACAATATAAATCTAAATTTCTCGGTCGCATGAATATTTGGTCGCTTCTGCCCCTAAAATAAGTGTAAAAAGGCCTTTAATTTCTCGTGCGCTAATTGTGAAAGGTCTTTCATGGCTCAGTGGTCATAGGCGCTTTGCCAGTAACCGAAAGGTAGCTGGTTCAAACCCCGCTGTGGTCACTTGATGTTGCGTGTTGTGCATCTAGACAAGGCACTTTATCCACATTGTCTCAGTCCAATCAGCTTAAATTGGGTATCAACATTAGCTGGGAGCTACATGTTACCTGCGATGGACTTATGACCAATCCAGGGAAAGTCAATGACTCTCATCCGCTTAGCACCACGGAAACCGGGGATAAACACCGGCCTTATCCGCCTTCATGGCACAGAGAAGGATTTAACTTTAAACTTCACAAGAAATTAAGAAAGTTTGATATATTTTAAAATTTGCGTTGAATTTACAATGATTAAACAGAATTAACACGAAATATAGACATAACAATTACAAATACAGTTGCGTGTAAAGTGACAAAATGTAAAAAATTCCTTCAGGAAATGTTAGAACATGCAAAACAATTCCATTTTTTTAACGGTTTGGAAAATTTGCAATAAATAAACATGTTTTCGAAAAAGTAATTACAGACTTTGAATTCCTTTGATATCGGAAAAATCGTTTGAAATATTTTTTAAAAGATATTTAATCATTCATAAGCACATATATTTGGTATGAAGAAGTTTACTTATAATGTTACTCTATAGCTAGATCTTGAAAGAAAAATACTCATCTTCCCGACGGTCATGTATATTAGAATTTTAATATTTTTGCTCTCCGTTTCTGAAAAAGCAGAGTTTCTCAATTCTAAGTACAACCACAACAGATTCAGTTTTGCTACATTTGGATCTTTGACAAGCAACAATAATTTTCTGTTCATTACGGAGCAAAATTTGCACAGCACAGTTATTTTAAACTGTTCTAATTTCTGTCGAAAGGATCGCCGCTGTATTGGAATGGAGGTGTGCAGAATCAACAAAGAATTGTTCAGGTGTAGAGCGTGCTGTTCTTGGATTATAACAAACAAACAACAGTTTATATCAGCTGATAATTGCAAATACTTGAAAAGGGTATGTCTGTTTTATGCTTTGAACCTTCAATTATAAAGTTCGTTTGCGATGCACATTTTCTACAGAAAACTTCATGTATAAACTTGCCTTTATTCAAGTGACCAGTATATGTATTTTACACGTGTATATTAATTGTATATGTCTATGAGCTGTACAGCTGTTGACCAATAAAAAATCAATACAATACTATCATAATGACACATACATGTATGATGTTCAACAAATAATTGCCTTACTTTGAGAGTCAATCAAAGTCAATTAAATCTACTTTCTTTTAGAAATAAAATTATTTTAATTTGAATCATTTTTTTCTATTACAAATATAATTCCACATTGATTTTTTTTGTTTACTTAGATTCTCAATCAACTTAAAGCTTCCTCATGCTCATTTGTTAATTAACATACAAAAATCAATGTATATTATTTACAGGAAGAAGGTTTCTTTCGGAATAGTAAGTAGATAAGTTTCTATTTTTTAAAAATGATAATGAAAATACAAGCTATATGAAAAATCTAGTAACAACCAAATACCAATTTATCAATAATACATCGCAATGAATTTTTAGCAAACATATAGATCATTAGATTTTTTTAAATAATGTGCAGATATTGTCCATGTATAAAAGTTGTTATTCAATCATGAATATATTAAAAATTATGCTTTTAAAGGACATTTAATATATTTGTACTCTTTTTCATTTAAATTATGTTTATTAATCTTTAAAATACTTAATAGCAAACCTTTCTTTTTATAGTAGCTGTAAATAAACCTGTTACTATGAGCTCTGTAAAATCATCGTGAATTCAACGCTGTGAACAATGTAACCATTTGTTCAGGTGGAACCTACACAGCACACAGCAAGTCAGAACACATGCCTTGGATTAAGATAGACTTACAGTCTATATATGATGTACAAAGAGTTGTGATATTCAACAGACAAGATCGCTTTGGTAGGTTTGTGAACAAGGGTGAAATCATTATTAGGGGAGGGCAGCAAACAACGTACATGTACCTACGTCATAACGCATACTTTTATTGTTAAAATGTGGGTTTGTCAATTATTTGAACTATTAAAAAAACACATAACGTATCCTTTTCCACGGTATAATTTATTTAAATGAATCCTATCAGATATATTGATTACAATACCTTATCTTTAATTATGATTTTGAAAAAAAGGGTCTTGTAGTTTGATTTTTTTTCATTAAAGGTGAGCGACTAAATAATCTGGTGATAACAGTTGGTAACACAGGAACGGAAAACTTCTGTGGTTACTTTGGCAAAACAGCAATTACAGCAGACCAAATTCTAATATACTGTGAAGACGGTACAGTGGGCAGATATGTGATGGCAACCATTTCTTCTAACCAAGGAAAGCTTGATATGCTTAATATTTGCGAATTCCAAGTTTTTGTGAAATGAACGAACAATAATCTCTGGAAGAACATAACATAGCAGAACATATGAAACGTCATTCCACAAACCTTTTTGGATTCTCAATTTAAAAAAATAACCTGATTGTTAATGAAATGACAATTTCAGTTTTAGGACTAAAGTGTTTGAAATATGATCAATCTTCGGGATTATTTAAACGTAACGCTTAAGCGTTACGTAAATAAACATGTTAATTTCAATCGAATTCCTGAGTTGAGAAAAATACTCAATTTGCATTTCTTAAGGCACATTATATCATGTATTTTGTTTGTTACGGTTATATGATTAGAAGTAATCCATTTTCTTTCAGATCCTCTTACTAGCTTGTTGCAATAATAAAAATAAACCCGATATATTTTTTTCTTTAGTAAAGCTAGATAAACTTACATGAAGGATTTTTAAATGTTTTGATGTTTTTTTTTATTATTATTTCAAACTTTCAGTCTTGATTACATTAGTTCAAGTTATTCAAGTAGCCTAGGATACATTTTATGATTAAGCAAAATATTTGCGCACAAAATATATATTCTTCGTTTTATTTCAACTGATGATCATTTCACAACCATACAAAAAAGATAAAATTAAAATGCTTTTTCTGTTTCTATTGGAATTAGCTCTCTCTCTCTCTCTCTCTCTCTCTCTCTCTCTCTCTCTCTCATATAGCATTTTTACTTTTATTGAAACAACGTAAGGACATTGAACTGCATAGAGTACGTGGCTTATATTCATGTACTTTACGTGTCGTTTGAATTTTCTAAAAATAACATAATTGTGTTGTTTTGTTTTTTTGTTGTTGTTTTGTTTTGTGTGTTAACGGGTTTTATTTTCCTTAAAGTCCATTCATTAATAATTGGTGTTTAAAAGACACACAAACAAATACAAAACCAATAAGGCATTTCAAAAATATTGCTCAAAATGAATAGCTCCAGCTGATATCCCTTTTAATTTGTATTGAACCTCTTGATGATATAGATAACATATTGCTGGCTTCACTTTTAAGGTCTCGTTTGTTTTATGTCGCATTTAAGGAAAACATCGAGGCGTGTGCTTTTCTCTAAATATATAAACATTTTGTGGTTACAACGATTCGAATTGTCTTTATTTTAAAACGTTTTCTTTTTCTATAAATTAAAGTTTGACACGGACATTATCACCCTTTGTTAATTTTCTAATTATGCTGACGTCTTTATCGTGTAATACTGTGGTTTCATCAATATTCGTTGAATACCAGTTTTCGTGGATTTCGTTGTAAAGTTGATCCACGAAATTAAATGTTCATTGAAATGCAATTTCTATTAACATTTAGTATTAAAAGGGTCATTGGCCACGAATTTACGTATCCTTGTAACTGTGATTTTCACTATATCCACGAAAATTGATACCCTTGAATATTAATGAAACCACAGTAGAAGTATTGCTTGAATGAAAAATAAAAAAAAGGTGTAATTTACATTCTGAAAGGGTTAAATACATGAAAACCCGAACGAGAAAAAAAATTACTCTTCGATAAATTATTGAATCTTTGAAATATTTCGTAATGCATTTATAACTTGATTTTAAATTTGATTTTATCAAGGATCAGGATTGTGCCAAACAAAAGTGCAACTGAAATTAAATTGAGTGTGTTATTGTTTTATGCCATCAACACGTCGTCTTCAAATATGTTTCAGGTAATTTTGTGGAATATAATTCGCAAAAAATTAATTATAAATATATCTATCTGATAAATTAAAAAAAAACACCATTCTTTCTGGGTAAGAGAACAACATTATAAAAAAAACCCATATTTAAGGAATAAGGAATCAGGCCTTTATGATAAATCACCTCATAATATTCAAAGAATGATTCCTTATTCCTTATATTTATATAACTTTCAGCAATTGTATAAATAAAATTTAAGATATTTTTAAAATGTGCAAACTCCACTGGCCCCCCAATAATACGTCATTTGAATTTATTGAAATGTTTAGTGCAAAATCGATTCGTTGTGTTCTCACAGACAATGACACTGGAAATGTAAATATTAAGTGTTCAATGTTATGTTAACAGGAGCTATATACGGTTTTTCATATTGGTTATTTACCAGGGTAATCCAAACGCGAAAAACCCGGATATACGGTATAATTTCTGCATGTATGAGGTCTAGATAGTTAGCAGTTCTTTTGAATGCTAAATTTATACTTGAAAAATAGAGTTGTAGTAATGTTTAATGGCAACAGTTAATATACATGTACTGTATAATCAAAATAAATGGTATTTGTTTGCTGCAAGCTTCAAATGCAAATACCTCGTTTTGTGTCATTGTATAAATATTAATCAAATATAAATCCTTAAAAAAACTCCACATGAGATAGGTATTTTAAACGACCCGGATTGAAGACAAAATAATTGAAAAAGAAAAAAATTCAGAGTAGCAGTACACGGACAAGTGATACACTATTAATTTGTTTTCGGAAACATACACTTTTTGCTCCCAGAAAATAATGGTTTTTCTAAAACATATTTTAACAACTAAATCAACGAAAATCAATTAAATAAATAATGGATATGTAATGCAACAAAAGCGTCTATTCTCCTTGATTTTTAACGCTCTTTGGTTTTATTCTGATTTTTATTTTTGATCAACTAATGTTAAAACTATTTCACAAGTCACTTCTTTTTATGTTAACAACAACATGACATTATTAATGAGAGACAAAATAACGAACTGTATTTCGGTTTTGTATCGATGCTTCATTTTTCCTTTGTCATTTTAACGTGAATTTGTAAATATGTTCTCATAAATTTTTTTTTACTATTAATTCATATGAACTGAGAAAAACAATTAATGATTAAATTATTGATTGTTTTATTTAAAATTGTCTTTAAAACGAAAAATATATATGTACAGACTTTATTTATATTTCATTGAATTGAACATGACAACTAGTTTTAAGTATTTTGAAACTAATATGAAGCAAATAAAGACAATACTGGGCCCAAATCGAAATAAAATCGTACTTGCTGTGCATTAAAATGGAATAAAAATTTTAAAAAAATTGTTTACCTTTTACTTAGTTGAGTTATTAAGTAGCAATGTTAAAAGTCTCGCACATTTTCCCTTAAGAAAGAGAACTCTAACTTACTTCTACCGTTGTACAAAAACATCCATGGAATATTTTAGATTTAGGTATAAAAGGTGTTTTATCGTTCGTTAAAAAATGCATAGAGCGGTAGGAGGTTTTGTGTTAATTAGAAGTTATTCTAACAACGCGGATTTCAACCAAATATTGTGTTGTTTACATTGGTAGTATATTGCAAGAAACCTCATTTAAATTTGTTTTATTCTGTTTGCATGTTACTCATAAACACAATAAAACTTTTTTAGTTATGACTTATCTGATATTGTTTTTAGTAAACGTTCAGATTTTAAAACATTAGTCCGAGTATCGCACTTCGTCATGATTCGGATTTTCAATATAGGTTTGACTTTTGGATAGCTTTTTAGATATCCAGTATCGATTTTGCTCTATATCGCTTTTGTAAACAACGTCAAATATAAGCAATACGTATTGTGATGTATGTAGATATAAATAATTGAACTTAAGAAACGTTCAATAAAATATAAGTGATTGGATTTTTCTACATTGCTAACATCACACTGACTCTGATACAAAATAAAATTGTTTTCATTGACACCCCCCCCCCCATGTTCTTTTTTTCATTCATCGAAACCAAGTACAGAGACAGAATCTAATTGTTATTTGATAATCGTTATTCACTAATGTTTTAAAGACGCCAACATTCTTAACAAACGTAAGCAGAAAAAATTTGAGCTTTTAGCGTTATCTAAAGTTATCTGTCAACATACCATTTATTTCACCATCCCCCCTAGAATATCATTCTATAGAATAAGTACCATCAATCTAGCTCCATAAACATAATCAAACATGACCAAAATTGACCCATGAATAACATTTTTTCGTATTGTATTCTGATATGCAAGACCCACAAATTAAACTTGATAATTACAAACATTTGCATAAACACATTGACGTGATATGGTTGAAACATATTTTTTAAAGACATTTTCAATTTAAGGTAGCTAAACACAGTTGGGGCTATATGAACGGTGGATATCGGCCTGGATAGCTCAGTGGTAGAGCTCATGACTAGAGATGCAGGGGTCGCGGGTTCGATTCCCGGTCCAGCCATATGTCTTCAATGTATGTATATGTTCATTCCTCCTTTCCGACTACAGTATAAAATCCAGGGTTTTTTTCTATGGGAAAAACATGATGGGTAGGGATTTTCCTGCTATTGTTATGCGGTTAATTCTCAATTGCATAATATAGAGGTTTATCTTTCAAATACGTGCAAAAAGCATGTAGAAAAAGTTTGAAAAATAATTTTGTGAGACTCTAAAACAAAGGAAGGTAACTCAAAAAATTTTACTGATTTTACGCGTGCAGAATTTCATGAATGGTAATAATTCTCATTTTAAAAATTGGGGAATGTACCCTGAAAATACAATAAAACGATGCCTTAGGACTTGCTCTTGAAAATCCACAGAAATTAAAATAGCTGATTTGTTTGCATTCTGCTTTTAGGGGGACCTTAAAATTGCATGGGTGTACTGCATTTAGACGCAATATTTTGTCTTTTTTCCTCATGTTTTGAGTGCCAAATAAATTCTAGTATTTAGTTACATGTGCAGTGATCTTAAATATTGACAAAATTCACAATTTTATATTTCCATTAATATATAGATATTTATGAATGTTTTAACAATTTTTTTATAGGGATCAGTTTTGCTTGTCCCAAGTCTAAAAACGTCCTTATGACGTTACATATAAAACTGTGTTTTGCACCCTTAAGGGAACACATACTATAACGTTAATCTGTCTTTATGACAGTAATTTATCTTATTTTCAAACTACCTTCAAAACACAAAGACCATCTGAATGAATTTAGAGCTATTATCATTTATTACAATCATATGAACGATATAAGTGTCACATTATTCAAACAGCTTGCATTCACGGGATACTCTGTGGACAAATTCAGACAATGTAAATGAATATACTAACAATTTTTTGTTCGTGGACACATTTCTTCAAAGTATATCAACGAATTTTAATATTCGATAATGAAACTAGTATCCGAATCATGCGCTGATCTAGAAGAGGGAGGGGTCGGAGGGATCACACCCCCCCCCCCTCTCCCACTTGGAAAATGAAAGTTTATAAAATTTACATAGTAAAATTATCGCAAATATGCCTCGGACCTCCCCTGGCAAACACAATTATTCTTCAGACCCCCCCCCCCCCCTGGATTTCTGGATCCGCGCATGCGATTTATATCCGACTATTGATTTGTGTTTGAAATTAAATCACGGATCTAGTTTTTTTAAGGGTTTTTTTCCAAACGGATTGGTCTGAACTATGAATATGTTCGACAATTGACCTACTAGTATAAACTTCTGCATCCTATCAATATACTAATGTATATGATGTTTTAGAGGGGTTTTTTTTCAATGCAAAATATACGTCAACATGTAGTACTGTAAAACATTGATATTTAATGTACACGCACATGATAGTTTTGCCCAGTTTAAAATTTTTATTAAATTCAAGAAATGCTGCTATAAAAGTGAATGTAAGTGAACTTTTGAATTGATAAGAATTAAATTAATATGTTAGCTAATGTGAGAGGTGGAAACTACTACACCTATTTTTTTATGTCCCTAAAACCTTTAAACATGTTGCAACATTGAAGAATTCAATATTCATGATCATCAAGAGCAAAAGGTATTTATCTAATTTATCTGTTGAAGTGTACTGAGACAGAACTTGTATTCTTATTGCGTAATTAGCTTTTAAAAAATTAATTGTTTTCAAAATGTTGAGACATCGTTAAATGAAACGAATGTACTTATCAGCACAACAAGATGAATTAAAATTTATACTGAAATATTGATGCCACCTTTTGGATAACAGGTTGTGGATGTCATTAGCTTTTGTAACAGTTATTGCTTTGTCAACTGTGTCTATCGATTCACTTGAAGCACACTAATTATGAAAAAAAAAAAACAATCTATGATAATCGGCAGTACGACCTCATGGCTATAAGAATATGTTACGACATAATACTAAACATGATTGCCATATTTGATATCACGTTAATTTTCATTTTGGCAACAGCAACGGGAGTTTTAACCTCTAGATGCGAAGAAATGCGATTTTATTTGCTTTCTTATGGACGTCTGACAAACATCAGTAGTGAGGTTCTTTTTACCGGAGAAGACAATTCACGAGGCAAGGCCATCATCAAATGTTTTAATTACTGTCGTGGAGATCAAAGGTGTATTGGGATGGAGGTGTGTAAAATTACAGAAGATAGGCACCAGTGTCGGGCTTGCTGTGCTTGGATGATTACAAACAAGGAACAGTTTACTCCAACCGAGAACTGCACTTATTTACAAATGGTATTATTGTCTTTTTAATGAAAAATCTTAGTTTTTTTTTTTTTTAAATTAAAGAAAAACATAAAGAAATATAGCAAGTTGCTTTCTTTAATGAAATTGTTTAAACATATACTGTGGAATCATTTAAATTCGTGGGGGCCAATTTTCGTGGATTGTTGGTTTTTTGCTTATTCATGGGGATGTAATTTCGTGGATGCGTCAGTTTTCAGATTTAGTAACAAAGATAACTCTTTCTAAATTTGCTTTCGTTGAGGATCTAAATTCGTGGGGGAGAGATACCCACGAAAATTGAGCCACCATGAATTTTAATGATTCCACAGTATTCCGTATCTAATTTTTATAAATGCATTTGAACTAAATTTTAGGCCTTGATAGGTGTTTCCCTAACCGATATATAATTTAACCAAGTTCTATGCTGTGAAATTTACAAATAAAATATGTTTTTTTCTATTTCCTTTTTTGCCTCTGTGACGTTGATTAAGAAGTAGTTTCATTAAATAAGTTTCGTAATATTTATTGTTTATTTTCAAAGAAAAAACGAGGAAAATCATTGTCCAATTCAGATAGTACACATACCATCATTAATATCGATTAAAATTTGACCAAAAAAAAAGCTATCATAGCTACATGTATCAACTGATGTTTGTTTATCCGAAACACAATAACAGGAAATAGGGGAAAAAATTATGAGAAAACAATCAAATGAAAGTGGATTGCAATGTCTCTTCGGGCCCCTACCGAACACTGTCTTCAGTATATCTGAAACCTTCGAGATCAAAAGCGCATGGCAAAATTGTAGTTGCAATATATGTCTTAAATTACTAAATCAAAAACAAGAAATGATATGATCTTTATTGATAAAACATTTTGAAGTGCATAATACTAATGGTGACTTTCATTTATTATTGTAGAAGGAAAGTATGTACCGAAATGGTAAGTATTGCATGACCATATATATAGAAACAGTATTAAAAACGCAATCTATATTTTAGAAAGAAAATTATGAATAAAATGAATAACAATGCATGCGTGTCTTTTATTTAAGATAACTTTAACAATCTTTTAATGCAAGTTTTATATAGAAGTAAATTTTGTTTTATTCCTTCTTTTTTTCAAAAATTGAATTTAAATAACAAATGATGATATATTCTAACAAAAACATGCACTTGTCAAGGATCAATCACGTGATAAGTTTTCATTCTGATTCTATCTTTACCTAATCCTTTACCGTGTATACACTATTTTAAACAGTAGCTGTTAACAAGCCTACTACTATGGTATCTGTGTATACTAAAAACGAACGACCTGGTTCCAATGCTGTGGACAATGTAACAGTGTGTCCAACAGGGCTGTATACTGCACACACAGGTCTGGCATTCAGACCATGGATAAAGATAGACTTACAATCTACGTACGACGTCATTAGAGTTGTGGTCTACAATAGGCAGGACGGGCATGGTATGTTGATTTAAAACACCAGTTTTTAAGAAATGGAAAATATGTTTCTACTTTCATGTGTGCATATAATTAATTAATCACATTAAAATGATAATAAACTTTTTGGATTTTTGACACGCGATAGTTAGTTAACAAAAAAAATATTCAAATTTAATACGCTTACTAATCAGTTCAAACTTAGCGTTGATTTATACAGAAATGTACGCAACAGACATTTCAGTCTTTTTAAGCGCCCAGCGTACGCACTATACAACACGCTTATTGGCATTGCTTATCGGGGATGTCACTTCCGAATAAGTGCCACCTATAATCATCTGCAGTGACGTACTCGAATGCAGGTATCTAACTATATGCAGCATCACTTAAATTATCACAATACTTTTTTTTTCTTAAACATCAAATTAAAATAAAAGAGTATTTGTCGGTGCTTTAAAAGGTCAAAGAGCATACGCAGTTTTGTAAACATCATGTTGCAATGGGGTTTCATACATAAGTACACGTGCTGTGATGTCGGTTAAAAGGCAAAATAAATCCTAGAACAGAACTGACAATACAAGATGGATAGCATAGTGTTTTATGTATTTCTAAAGTAGTACAAGTACTATTGGGAAATAAGAACAGAATCCCAGACTTTCAAATTTTAGAATATAAAGTCGATCAACAAGAAAGCATTTCATAGGGGAATAATCTGCAACTTAGTGTCGGAAGAGAAAATTTTTTTTCAAGTGTTCATTGTATGATATAGGCTTAAAATCTGTTCATTTATTTGTGTAGATTGCACATGTAGAAGGGCTATAGTGTTATGATTTAACACAAATTCTGAAGCCACTCCTTGCATATGACAATGACAAATTATGTTGCATGCAATTTTACACTAGTCAGTCTTTTAATTCGTATAAAGTTGGGTTGTTTTCTTCTGTTATTATACTAGTAGTTAACTGTTTTATAAAACTAGTATTATAACTTTTATAGGTTATTACAAAATTACAGTGTAGCAGTGGTTTTGTTAAAGTTTGAACTTTTGTAGGTTATTGCTGTATTAGTGGTGCTTTTGTGAAAGTGTTTTCTGTTTTATAAAACTAGCGTACATACTGTTATATACTGTTGTATGCTATTGCTGTAGTAGTAGTAGTGCATTTGTAAAATTGTTTTTATCAAGCTAGCGTTAGAAGTTTTGCATGTTATTGCAGTAGTAGTAATAGTGCAAGTAATGTTTTTTTGTAAAAAAAAAAATTCTCATTAAATCTCGCTTTATTCTGCGTTCATGATTGTATTGGCTAGGTAACAACTAGGTTGTTCAACGATTAGCTAGCTAGCCGCTAGGTACATTTAGACAAACCTAGCCTAAAATTGTATGACTAAATATCAAATTAAAGATGGCTGCCTTAGTTAACAAGTTGCAACAAACAAGCATTCTATATTATTATAAGGTCTTCCGTTTCCAACGGAAGACCTTAGTGTTTTCCTACTGTTTCTTCTTATTATTTTTTTCCACAAATTTTGTGCACGCGATTTCCCGATTTTGACCATTTTTTCTCAGATGATTGCCAGAGGTCATAATTCTAGACGTTTTTTGAAATCGTCACTTCCGGTACCGAGTTATGGCGGATTTTCTATCTTTTTACGACTTATTTTGTGCAGAGCTGATCTCAGAAACTATTAAAGATATGAATACGACATTTTCAGGATTGGTAGTCTATAGTTTGAAGTTGTGCACTATTATATTGTTTTACGCCAGTGGCGCCATTTCATGGAGCTCGCCTAGGCACGAACATTGGGTACGAATTTTCATTCAAAATTGTCATACGCTTTGATCTGTATCTTTTTATCAGTTGACGTTTTGTTAAATAATATATAACAAAAGTGGTAGATAATCATAAGTTATTTCCAATAAAATCAAGAAACAGGGGCTGGCCCCTTTAATTAGGGACATAAATATTTTGTTATGCATTATAGAATCAAAGTTGTTGAACACTACATTATTGGTTTGAAAAAACTCATCGTCAGGCCCATGTTTGACGTAATTAGGGATTGTTATCCGATATTTTTTTTTTTTTTTTGGGGGGGGGGGGGGGTTAATATGAAATTATATCAATATTCCATGGTATCATTTAAAATAACCCCCCCCCCAAAAAAAAAATCGGACGGAAGACCTACTCGTTACTCGTAACGAGGTCGTATCTAGTATGATTATTACTATTTTTGTCTTTCAAAATATGTGCAGGCGATTTCTCGGATATGGCTCAACCGATTATCCTGAAACTTTCAGATCTAATAGATATTATTCCGAACTTAATATACATTTTTTTTATTTTGATGACGTCATTTCCGTTCTTGATAAAATGACGTTTTAGCGATTGTCAGAGGGTCGGCTTGTCCAGGGACAAGAGATTGTAGATGTAGAATTTGGCATTCGGATTTGTCATGCTCGAAAGGCGTTACAGCTCGCCTGGTCCCAAAAATTGAGACTTAAAAAACGTAGTAATTTTTCATGGTTTTCTTAGTTTATATCTTTTCTGAAAAAATATTTTGTTAACCAATGTAATGCAAAAAAAGTTCATATTTACAAGACCTTTTATTTGATATCAAAAAAAGGGGCTGGCCCCTCAAATTAGGGGACCAAAGGGCTCTAAAGTCTTTCATCTGTAGCCCTTTACTGAGGGATATTTTGTGAACAATTATAGAAGCAAATATGTTTATCTTACAGTTATGTATTCAAGCAATGTAATGAGTTTATCATGTGTTACGTAATAAAGGTTTTTTTTACAAAAGATTTTGTAATGCAATACAGAAGAAAACTTGTTTAAATTAATGTTTTTAACAATATGCAACCTTCAAAATTTCGTTAAACGGCCCCTAAAAGGAGATAAGGGATCGGCCCCTAAAACCTTCTTTCTCATATATCTCCAGAATGGTAACGAATTTCTAAACACTTGTTGAACAAAATTTGTTTAGAATTAAATGATCTTTCATTTATTATCAAAAAAGGGGCCGGCCCCTATAATAAGGGGACCAAAGGGCTCGAAAGTCTTTAATCTGTAGCCCTTTACTGAGAGATATTTTGTGAAAGGTTATAGAAGCAAATATGTTTATCCCACAGTTATGTATCCAAGCAATGTAATGATTTTGTCATGTATTACGTAATTAAAAGTTTTAGGGGCCAAAAGTCCAAAATTTTGATCACCGATATCTCAGAAAGGAAAAATGTTTTGAAATGCAATACAGATGAAAAGTTGTTCAAACGGGTTTGCTTAACAATATGCAACCTTCAATATTTCACCAAACGGCCCCTATAAGGAGATAAGGGATCGGTCCCTTAAACCTTTTTTCTCATATATCTCCAGAATGGTAACGATTTTTAGCTCACCTGAGCTGAAAGCTCAAGTGAGCTATTCTGATCACATTTTGTCTGTCGTCCGTCTGTCCGTCCGTCTGTCCGTCTGTCCGTCTGTCCGTCTGTCTGTCCGTAAACTTTTCACATTTTCAACATCTTCTAAAGAACTACTTGGCCAATTTCAACCAAACTTGGCACAAATCATCCTTAGGCAAAGGGGATTCAAAGTTGTGAAAATTAAGGGCCACACCCTTTTTCAAGGGGAGATAATTAGAAATTAATGAAAAATTTCGAGAAATTTTCAAAAATCTTCTTCTCAAGAACCAGAAAGCCAGGAAAGCTGAAACTTGTGTGGAAGCATCCTCAGGTAGTGTAGACTCAAAGTTGTGAAATTCATGACCCCCGGGGGTAGGGTGGGGCCACAATGGGGGGTCGAAGTTTTACATAGGAATATATAGAGTAAATCTTTAAAAATCTTCTTCTCAGAAACTAAACAGCCAGGAAAGCTGAAACTTGTGTGGAAGCATCCTCAGGTAGTGTAGATTTAAAGTTGTGAAAATCATAACCCCTGGGGTTAAGTTGGGGCCACAATGGGGGGTCGAAGTTTTACATAGGAATATATAGAGTAAATCTTTAAAAATCTTCTTCTCAGAAACTAATCAGCCAGGAAAGCTGAAACTTGTGTGGAAGCATCCTCAGGTAGTGTAGATTCAAAGTTGTGAAAATCATGACCCCCGGGGGTAGGGTGGGGCCACAATGGGGGGGGGGGGGGGGCGAAGTTTTACAAAGGAATATATAGAATAAATCTTTAAAAATCTTCTTCTCAGAAACTAATCAGCCAGGAAAGCTGTAACTTGTGTGGAAGCATCCTCAGGTAGTGTAGATTCAAAGTTGTGAAAATCATAACCCCTGGGGTTAGGTTGGGGCCACAATGGGGGTCGAAGTTTTACATAGGAATATATAGAGTAAATATTTAAAAATCTTCTTCTCAGAAACTAAACAGCCAGGAAAGCTGAAACTTGTGTGGAAGCATCCTCAGGTAGTGTAGATTCAAAGTTGTGAAAATCATGACCCCCAGGGGTAGGGTGGGGCCACAATGGGGGGTCGAAGTTTTACATAGGAATATATAGAATAAATCTTTAAAAATCTTCTTCTCAGAAACTAATCAGCCAGGAAAGCTGAAACTTGTGTGGAAGCATCCTCAGGTAGTGTAGATTCAAAGTTGTGAAAATCATAACCCCTGGGGTTAGGTTGGGGCCACAATGGGGGGTCGAAGTTTTACATAGGAATATATAGAGTAAATCTTTAAAAATCTTCTTCTCAGAAACTAAACAGTCAGGAAAGCTGAAACTTGTGTGGAAGCATCCTCAGGTAGTGTAGATTCAAAGTTGTGAAAATCATGACCCCCAGGGGTAGGGTGGGGCCACAATGGGGGGTCGAAGTTTTACATAGGAATATATAGAATAAATCTTTAAAAATCTTCTTCTCAGAAACTAATCAGCCAGGAAAGCTGAAACTTGTGTGGAAGCATCCTCAGGTAATGTAGATTCAAAGTTGTGAAAATCATAACCCCTGGGGTTAGGTTGGGGCCACAATGGGGGGTCAAAGTTTTACATAGGAATATATAGAGTAAATCTTTAAAAATCTTCTTCTCAGTAACTAATCAGCCAGGAATGCTGAAACTTGTGTGGAAGCATCCTCAGGTAGTGTAGATTCAAAGTTGTGAAAATCATGATCCCTGGGGGTAGGGTGAGGCCACATTGGGGGGGGGGGGGTTAAAATTTTACATAGGAATATATAGAGTAAATCTTTAAAAATCTTCTTCTCAGAAACTAATCAGCAAGATGATTCTTTTTAATTGTTAAGACTTTGGCTCCAGGACAATTCTTCGGCCTCACAAGAAGGTTCAGAGTTTGATGTAGCTAAATATCCCATATATAAACAATTGTAAAGGATCTTTTTGAGAACTGCAATACTCAACATGTGATATGACTATAAAATTGAAGCAGGCAGCTATTTTTTCATTAGAATCATTTTGTATTACTGTTTTGGGTTATTGCCCTTGATTTATTGATTCTTGATTATTTTAATTAATGCATCCACTGTTAACCAATTAATGTGATGATTATTTTTATACAATAATAAATATTCAATGTATATAAGTTGTTCTGCATAAGTAGTTTTGGGTTAGGCTGGATTAGTTTGTTTATTTTTGATTTCCAATTTTTAGATACTATGAATTATTTTAGGCTGGCACATATATAGGGACAGTGTCTATTGCATTGCAACGAGTGACTGTTTGGGGTTAAACTTGAACAGGTACGGAGAGATTGAGGGTGTTGACATCCCTGCTCTTTCTAATTTTCGTGTTTTTCTAACCAACGATACAGAATGTGCGGTCATTTCTGGCCTGTATCGCATTGATACAAGTGTGCGGTCATACCTGCTTGTATTGGTGGTGGTTGCGGCGGAGCACTAGTGTATGGTCATCCCTGCTGGTATTCTGGCCTTTCTAGTGCAAGTGTGCGGCACTCCCTGCGTTAGGTTGAGCTGTTGGCGCAAGTGTGAGGTCATCCCTGCTTGCGTTATCTCTGCTTGCATTAACGTTGGTACCTGTTGAGTTGCGTAGGTGTGCGGTCATCCCTGCCTGCATAACGTTGAGTCCCTATATATGTGCAGGAGCGGTGATTAAAGTCTGCTCTTGTAAATATTTTCAGCAATCAGGGCTATCCGAGTTCCAAGGGGGAAAAATGGATTTTATTTATACAGGATCTACATGTATTAATGTACATTGTCCAGATTGTATTATGACTCCATTAAGCTGACTTTATCATACCTATTGTTCCTCAGGTGAGCGATGTGGCCCATGGGCCTCTTGTTTAAACACTTGTTGACAAAATGTGTTCAAAAATAAATGTACTTTTATTTGATTCCAAGAAAAAGGGACTGGCCCCTTAAGTTAGGGGATCAAAGGGCTCTAAAAACACTTATCTATAGCCCTTTAATGAGAGCCATTTTGTGAATGGTTATTAAAGCTAGATTAGGTATAATACGTTTATATATCCTAACAATATAATGAATTGCGTTACCCAATTAGGGTTTTTAGGGACCAGATGTAAACAAGTTTAATCTTTTTCAATCTTAATTGGAAGAAATGCAAGTATTAAAAAAGCAATGTAATAGAACTTATAAAAGGCGATACAATAAAGCATTAGTACTTCACTCTTTTTTTCATATCATGTTTTGTTGTCGAAAATCAAAGTTGATGATAACATATTTTCTTCTAAGAATCGGACGGAAGACCTCCTCGTTGCTCGCAACGAGATCGTGTCTAGTTATATTATATTATTTGATGATTTTTCGTTCGTTTGATAAGTTAGTATGAATTTAAACACATATATTTCTGCATGAAATTATAAAATCATGTCCATGAAGTTATTCATCTGTTGATAATTCAAATTTCAAATTAATGAACTAGAGGCTAGGCTAGCTTAACATTCAATAGACGCATCTCGGTTTTTGAACGCAGTCCTTGATATTGTTTGTAGTTTAATTTATACAAAAATGCAAAATCTCGGCTATACATGTATATATGACGTGTGTAAACTTTTAAATTCATTCATTATGATACAAGTATAATGTAGGGACAACTTAGCGCTTCTCAGTGCTTTCAGTATTTTGATTTGTATTTAAAAATCTGAAGAAGAAATTGATTTTAATTGAGCCAAGTATGTTAAAGATAACTTTGCATGCTTCTTCTATTTAAGGATATCGAATGCATCATCTTCTTATAAGCGTCGGAGATACAGGTATAGAGAACAAATGTGGCTTCTTTGACGGCACAGCGGACACAGCGGACCAAATCTTATTTAACTGTGCCGACGGTGCAAAAGGCAGACACGTGATGATAACGGTTATGTCCAATCCAGGAGTAAAAGAATACCTTCATATTTGCGAAATTAAAGTGTTTGTTAGATAAAAATAAACTAAATTAAACCAATACATTTAATTAAAGGGGTTTACATGTGTTCTAAACCCTTTTGATTCATATTTCATTTCAGATAAATTTTCAAAACAAAAACGTTGTTTTACTTTATTTAATGAAGTTCTAGTTAGCACAAAGAAAAATTTTCTTGAAAACTCTATTTGATATGGTCAAATATATGTCCCCCATTTTAACCCAGTTTCAAATAGTATCTTATCAAAATCAAATCTTAATAAAACATCATAATAAAGGTTATCTTTCACATTATTTTTAGCTCACCTGAGCTGAAAGCTCCAGTGAGCTTTTCTGATCACAGTTTGTCCGTCGTCCCTCTTGCTGTCTGTCCGTCTGTAAACTTTTCACATTTTGAACTTCTTCTCTAAACTCACAATTACAACCAAATTTGGCACAAAGCATCCTAATGAAATGGTTAATATAAATTGCAGAAATGAAAGTCCGACCTTTTTCAAGCGGAGAAAACTTCGGAAATTTAAAAAAGAGTGGTGCACTATTAAAGATCTTCTTCTCAAAAACTACTGAGTCTAATTCAACGTTATTTAGCATAAATATTCCTTATGGAAAGGACAATATAAATTGCAAAAATTATGGCATGAGCTAGTTCTGTTTCAGATTTGAGTAATTTACGAAAATAACAAAGAGGGAAGTCAATCAGTTTATATCTTAGGGTTCGGTATTTCATTTATCGAAAACCAGGTTAGAGACATGGGACCAGTCTAGTTATTTGTTAGAAGCAACCATGTTAGACGCATGATAAGTGGATCAATGTTACAAATTGAATTTGCTTGTTGTGCAGCAGTTTACGTGCGAAGGGAATATTTGAAACATGCAAAATATATTTGTGCCGATTTTGTGACGTAAATTGAGGTTAAATATTTCAATGTGTTGAAATTTTCATTTGTGACAGTGGTTTTAGCTTGTTTTGAATTTCGTTTTATTTTCATTATGCTTTTAAACCCTGAGAGGAACTATCGCCTGTATTTTGGAATGTTTACGTTTCAAATCAAACATAGACTTCGGTAATACAGACAGTTGGGTGATTACATGTACCTGCGCAACATGAGCAGAATCTGGTGCACTTGCAACATATTATAAAATACTATACATTCTATCGGTACAGTGTAATTCGGGTCGATCTCTACGTAATGGTTGATTGATGCAACGTGTTTTGTGAAGATGCTCAGCATTTTCAGTCTAAACAGAGATTATTTTCGCTGCTAAAAATATATTAGGTATATACATGATGAAAAAATAAATTGTGCTCTTTCTTTGTTTAAGTGCATTTTTCCTTTGTTTTAATTGTTTAAAATTTTATCTGAGAGTCAAGCTTCGAGTTATAAGGAAGATACACAGCTTTGCTCGAAATGCTATGTTTTTACACAGAGCTGAGGCCATGCTTCAGTTTGTTTATATTTCAAATGCTGAATAGGAAATACCAAGTTTAAAAATCTAAGTTGAATGTAATAACCTCATGTGAACAAAAACATGACTCAAACAAACCTCTGTATCTTGTTTATAATTCTACGATTGCCGGACACTTAAATTTTGGTTGATCTTTAGAAATGTCTTGCTTTAAACATTAAATACTGGTACAGAAAATTAAAAGAATGATATGTTGTAACTACTTTTTGTTGCTTCTTCTTACACGATGACTTATATAAAATCTTGACCAGTTTTGATAGTTTTTCAAACACTAAATAGTAAATAACTAGATGCTGTCATTAGACAGTAATAGCCGCACCAAGTGTTTGCCCCTAAATAACACTGTTTTTTTTACTAGATTTAGTAAAAATGAAAGCCACATGCAAATAATAAACATGAGCGTCCCTTGATGTACTATTTGTTGTTGAACTGTTTGCATGTAAATGTTTAAAGTTAATCAATAATCTTTTCATTTCATGTCATAGAAAGTATGGTCTATATAATTACCGGTATTACAAACAAAATTAAATTATGCCCCCTCCCCTCGGCGGTTGCTGGCTTAATTTAGATTTGTTTCTAGGTGCCAATATCATCGTGTGCACGGAGAAGGAGTGGGAGTGAGGGGTCCAGACCCTTCCCCCTTGAATATATATATATATATATATATATATATATATATATATATATATATATATATATATATATATATATTATATTTATACATGTAGTAGAATTCCCCCAAAATACACATCGGACCCCAATCCCCCCCCCCCCTGCAAACACAATTACATGTATTACTCCCCCCTCCCCCCTACACACACTCCTCATGGATAAATAAACATCAGAATATTTTGATATCAACGAAAGCCTGTACATGTACCTTAGTGCGTTTTATAACTTTAATTTTTTACAATACATGCATAAAAATGTTTTTAAATTTGTTGGAAAAAAATAGAAAAGTCCCAGCAGCATTTGAACTCTCTACAACATGTAGTTAAGGAGGATGTCTACACCAAATAAGTGTAGGAGATTTTTGTTGCATGCATTTGTTACTAATAATAGGCAAAGTATTCAACAATAATAGACCCCAAAGTACAATACTCTATTTCTTCTTCCAGAAAACCCCTTATTTGTCAAAATTCTATACATTTCTGTTTTAAACTCTAATGAAAGTGAAATGTTATAAAGTTTGAAAATGAAAAACAAAATAATCATGAATGAAGTTTGTATGATTTTTGTAGGAATCCACATAAATATGAAACTAAAATATTTAAAAATTCTTTTAAGGCAAACTGCTGGATGAAATTCCACAAAAATCTGAAAATAGAAACAATATTCATTGGTTAATGAGATGGAAAAAAGAATTTGAATGAAACTGAAAAATTAAAAGAAATACTGAATTATTTCAAAAATCTTTTGAAAGATCCTGTTAAATCGTTCTCTTTCTTGATTTTATTTGGTCTCAAATATCTCGGGACCAATTTTCTAATTTAAAAAAAAATCACGAAGAAAAATTTTAAGAAAAAGTTAAAGTATATGCTAAAATTTAGGAATAAGGTTAGTAGTGCTTATGATAATGTTTGAATCAGAAAAATTATATTTTTGATGAATGCATTATATTTATATGTAACTCTTTAAAAATAATGCTCGTAGTTACATTGCCTTTTACTTTTATATACAATATAAATTATAAACAACCATATGCATATTTATACATACATTAGATGTCCATAGTGATACACATGTATGTGTGGTAATTAAAACATGCTCTTTTTCAAGATTTTGTCGTTCTCTCATTTGGCTTGTAAATCTGGCTTCCACTGCTATATCTAGCCTAGTACTTAGCTACATGTATATCTATTTAAATTAAAATACATATTGAAAGTTTCAAACTTTCAATGCAATTCTTATACTGCAAATGTTTTAAATTTTGTGAAGTTGGAATCAATTAATACAATAGATGGTACTACGGAACTTTCGGTTTATATTACTCATGCATATAGGGTTCAAGTGAAAATTATCTGCTCACCTTTATCGATAATCTGTCACATATTTATGATCATCTGTTGCAGATGACATGACAAATATGTATTTCCATTAGCAGGGGACTAGTATATTATTTCGATTTCACGTTTTCTTTACATAACAGCTGATATCAATGTTAGTTGAAAGCTTTAGTCACGAAGGGAATTGACATATTTTCTAAGCGATTTTATTCTTATCTCATCTCCCTTGTTAGAAGAGTTCAATTGAACGGTGTATAGCTATTTTGTACCACGACATAATGCTATCAATCCGGAAGAAAATGGCGTTTCAGATGTCAGACATTTTGTGACGATGTAGCCTTACTACCTTAACGCTCTCATCAATTGCACTTCACTGTTAGGTAACATTATTTTAGGGTAAAATATTATGTTTAAAAACGTTATTGTTTATTTCAACAGGGAGCACAATATGTAGGTGTCCTGTACAACCTTAAAGCTGAAATGTGTGCTTTACATAGTTATTAACCTAATAAAATAGGGGTTTGAAAAATAAAGTCATGAAAATACATGCATGTTACAAGTAAATGATCTTGGTCCGAAGTTACGTAGACAACACAAGTCTACATGTCGCATTAGAGGGTACAAGTTTTACCCAGGTCTTTAGGTTAGATAGGTTTAACGTTGTGTACATACTGGGATGTGATTTTCATATGCAGAATATGTTTAATTAGCATGCATAAAATAATACGAGTTATCCATTTTATCTATACTTTTACCAACTTTCTATTGCATGACTTAAAAATCCTTTACAACTTCGGAAAAATGTTCATAAACCAGCACAAAATGGTGTACACTTTTAAAATATTCAGGGTTTTTTTTATAGAAGAGAACAAAATTGCAATTATTAATATAAGGGACGTAATAACTTTAAAATATGAATAAGCTATGAAAACAAAACTCCCTGAATAATTAAACTCGGCATCTGTAGGTTAGTTGTATGATGCTATATCAAAACCTATATTTATCTGCATTATTACATGTACATGTAAAATCTTTAAAATCGGTGTAACTTTATCTTATTTTATTAATGATTGGTAGTTCATTACTTCGATATATATAATTCTTACATAAAGGGCAAATTAAGTTGTTAAAAATGTGTACCCAATTCCGTAATTAGAAAAGGTATAATAAAAACTAAAAACTGTTTTAATTTTAATATCGTGAAGATATAGAAAAGGTAACAGCAAGTTGTTAATGTACACTGTATCTTAAGTTTGCATGTTTTATAACAATGCGATAACTGTAAATTTTAGCGATTTGCAAAAACATGCAAAAAGATGTTGCAAATAAGTTACATCAAAAATTAACATATCACTAAGTTGAAAATGTTTTAAATTGAAATACATTTCATCATGTGAAACGGGTCGTCACATGTTTTTTTTTAAAAGAAAGATTGGTTTATCTTTAAAATTTACATTGAAATTGCAAAGTTAAAACCAAATCATCATCAAATATTAATATTTCAATTACTGAAACAGTTACTTCTAAGGTGGGTTATTGTTAAAATCGTTTGGGAATTGTGGAAACATAAAAAAAAACTGTTTTGTAATGTTAATTGAATAGTTTAAAATTATAAGATAATGAATAACAAATACATGAAATCCCTTGGGTATGGCAAATCGTTTGAAATATTTAGTTATACGTAATTAAAAACACTGCTATTTCAAATTAACGAAAACTATGCTGTGTTCTATTTTAAAGATGATAAATTATCCATAGGTCAATAATGTGGGTCTGAAAAACTTTACTTATAGTGCAACTCTAGATCTTATCAAAAACATTCATCCTGCCACAGAACATGTTTGTTACTGTATGTTTTGTATTTCTGTTTTTCTTAACCAGAAAAGCAGATTTTTTAAATTCCAAATATTACAAAGACAAATTCAGTTTTACTACATTTGGATCTTTGACAAGCAGCAATAACATTCTTTTCACTACGGAGCTTAATTCACATGGCAAAGTCATAACAAGCTGTTCTAATTTCTGTCGAGAGGATCGCCGCTGTATTGGGATTGAGGTGTGCAGAATCAAAGAAGAATTGTTCAGGTGTAGAGCGTGCTGTTCTTGGATGAAAACAAATAAACAACAGTTTATATCAGATGATAATTGCAAATACTTGATAAAGGTATGTCTTTTTCTTTCTTTTTATCTTGAAAGTTCTTAAAATTTGAAAGTAAAGGATTATAAGGAAATTTTTTATAGCCAGTAGGGGTTTACTGTTTTATCCTTGTGTGTCTGTCTGTCCAATCCTCAGACTGTCCGTAAAACATTTCCGTCAAAGATTTCTATGCAACTATTTATCGCAGATGTTTGAAATTTTAAAACTCAATTTATTTAGGCATGCATATGGTGGGATATTTTTTTGTACCATTTGAACGTCATATTCCTGTTAAATGACGCTTTTGTTTATTTCTTGCCAAAATTTTCAAACAAACTTTCGTTAAAGATTTCTCGGCAACTATTTATCGCAATGCTTGAAATCTTAACACACCATTTGCATAGGAAGGCAATGTGATAGGATATATTTTTGTACCAATCGGACGTCAACTTCCTTTTAAATGAAGCATTTGTTTATTTTAAACCAAACATTTTCAAACAAATTTCGTGAAAGATTTTTCAGCAACTATCAACTGCAGATGCTTGAAATTTTAACAACATGCCATAATGTAGAATATATTTTTTTAACAATCGGATGCCAACTTCCTTATAAATTTCACTTTCCTTATTTTGCATATTCATATCAGACAGGCGGTATCACTTGTGAGCATTGGCTCACAGATATCTTGCTTGATGCACAAAAACTAATGTGATACATGCAATATACAACGAATACGTGCCTTGCAATGAAAGACAATTAAAGTAAATATAATTTTGATAACCTCTAAAAAGTAATTAATTAATTATGAATTATTTTCCTTTCCAAACCATTATACAAAAATTGTGGTTTTCAATTTTTTTAATCAAGTCAAGATTTCTCAAGCACATTTAACAATTTACAAACAAAATTTATATTCTTTACAGGAAGAAGGTTCCTTCCGTAATGGTAGGTATATAACTTTCTTTTTTTCATCTGAAATCGAAATATGCAGGCCGTATTTAAACTTTCTCAATCCAAATATCCAATACAATACATATATCATATTATTAATGAAACATTGCTTTAATCTTCTTAAGCACCGCATTTTTCAACTTACCAATTTTGTGTACAAATATCATGTACATATTGAAGCCGTGCATCCTTATTTCATTTACACGTACAAATTTATACTTTCCCAAAAATTATATTAAGGACTTTAATAGTAAAAACCTTTTTTTTTGTAGTAGCTGTATATAAACCTGTCACCATGAGCTCAGTCTTCCGATTTCCTAAAATTAACGCTGTGAACAATATAACCATTTGTCCAAATGTCACCTACACAACACACAGCGTCCAGGAGCACAGGCCTTGGATTAAGATAGACTTACAATCTGAATATGATGTACGCAGAATCGCCATTTTTAACCTGCAGGATCGCTCTGGTAGGTTTGTACATGTAAGGTGAATTGAATTTTTATAGAAAGGGGGGAGGGGGAGAGGGGCATCAACATGCATTAAAGGAGTAGAAACGTTTTATTAAAAACTTATTTAAAAAAGTGTCATGCATTTGCTCGTAGAGTTGAATCTACATTTTGCAAAAGTGCTATGTCCACTGGCCCCTATTTAAACGATTTTTACAGTAACTTTTATAGTTTAGCTTTTTGTTACTTTGTTATTCAACATTAAAGATCCAATTGTGTTCAATTGTAATTGCCCTTTTTCATTAGGCTATACATACATTAAAAAAATAAATTATATCCGAAGACAATTTATCGCAGGACGCCAAAATAAAAATTGTGTAGCATAAAAAACGGGAATGTTTTATTCATTTTATCTTTAGATTGACCGCGCGAAAATAAACAACTCAATCCAAGTTTTGAAAAGTGTGGTTTGGTCTATATAACGTATTTAAGAGTATTTTGATAATAGATTAGATATACTTATTGGATTGGTGTGCTACATAAAAGTATTATGGACTACTTAGATATTTGATTTGATTTTTTGATTGATACATGTTTAATGGTTTTTCCGGATATAAAAAAACGTATCGGTATATGTTGCAAATAAGACCTTTGCTTTAACACACGGCAATGAAAAACATAAAGTACTATTATATAGAATATGTTACGTTACGTTGATGTAAGAAAAATGTTGATTTTAAATTTAAAATACTTCTAAACGGAATTAAATTGATCCCGGCATGAATGACATTATAACATGAATGACATTATAACATGATTGACATTATAACATGAATGCCATAATAACATGAATGACATTATAACGTGAAAATATTTAGAGGGGGAGTAAAGTCGAAAACATATTCTATTAATATTAATAAAGTACTTTAAATTACCACATGTAGTCATGTTTTAGAAATATACTACATAAGCTTTAATGTACGTTTGAAGTTAGATAACTCGTATTTACTGGAGGCTGATCTGATGTTGAACTATTTTGTATTAAAAACCAGAAATAAGAATTTTTTTTGACGTGTTTTATCTATTCCGGTTTGATTAACATAATCATATAATATATACAGTGCTCTTAATAAAACGCTAACTTGTGCCCTTCTGTTACTCAAGTAATAGATTGAAGAAAATTGATAATGTTCAGGTTCACACGCCAATCTAAAGAATAAATACATGTATGCATAAATAAATACATTTTTATGAAATAAATGACACTTGTTAATCTCCTATCATTCAAAGTTGAAAATAGCCTCAAGTAAATCTTTATTCAAAGTCAAGTCAAGTTAACAAAATACGTATGTTATAATTGTAATCGGGATCTTTAAATACTTTCTTTAATGTTGGAAGTATCATGTCATATTAACGACGGCAGACATTTTTAACGATACCAGCAGCACGGTATTTTACAAGGAACTTGCGACAAAGTCGTAAATATTTACAGTCTCGTAAAACGGTTTTAGAGAACAAAATTGACATACAACCATTTGTTAACAAATATTTCAAATCCCATAATTATATTTTCCAGCCATGAGAATAAATCATTGATTAGTTGTTGATTAATTAGCATCCATTAATTTTGTCATAAGTCGTAAGTCCTTTTGTAAAACGCAGCCCTGTAAGCCGGGATTCCTCCGTCTCCGACACTAACCTCCGCTTTTCGATATCAACAAACATGCTCTGTTTAGGTTGGTTTGTTATCTAGTTTAAATTCAAAGGTAAAAAAAAACAGTCTCAAGTCGATATTGTTTTAAATTTTCCAGAACTTGTCATTTAGAGCGAATATCATGATTTGCTATTATACTGATGTTATGGTGATAAAACAAACTGGACGTCATAGATTGAAGTTCGAAGGCAGCTCCCGTAGCGATATCGATTTTTTTTATATTTATTCATTGTCCCAAGGGTTCTAAATGAAGATTAATACGATTTACATTTATAGTAAATGATCATTAAATGATTTTTTGTACAACACAATTTAAGTTTCCTTCCCTAATTATTTCAAACTCTTGGTTTACCGAGTGAAATATAGTTTGTTATTTAGATAAACCCATAGAGCAATTAACTTTTCCCCTTTTACTTGTCATGATCTTTTTAGTTTTATTCATATCTTAAGCAATATCTTTTTAGATTTGTAGAAATGCAATGTGAAATGAATTCCACCGCATGAATGATAGAGTACCGTATCTTTAATAATGATTTTGAAAAGTGTTTTGTGTGTTTCTTTAATACAAGGTGAGCGACTGAAGAAACTGAATATAACTGTTGGTAACACAGGAACAGAAAACGAGTGTGGTTACTTTGGGAGAACAGCAGGTACATCAGACCAAATTCTAATACTCTGCGCAAAGGGTGCAGTGGGCAGATATGTGATGGCAACCATTTATTCAAATCTAGGAATGGTTGATATTCTTAACATCTGCGAAATCCAAGTCTTTGTGAAATAATTAAACGAGACCGGGTCTAAATTTTCTGCCTAGAATCTTTGTAAATTATTTTTTTTCACAAACTTCTACCAAAATAATTATCATTTTAAGATAAAAAAAAAACAAAAACAATTTAGACCTTTGTCACATCGTTTGTTTAGAGAGTTAACTAAAAATTTGTTAATTTTCAACATAGGACCAATTAGAGATTTTGCTGGATATGTATCAGTTGTGCATATTTTCTTTTCCTTTTTTTAAACTTCCGACGAAGGAATATTTCTCCGTTATATGAAAGTTATTGCTAAAATAAACAAATGATCAGTTATAAAATAATCTCCCGGTTTGTTTTGAGGGGTCCTACATGTATCAAAGTTTTTTATGGTACAAATGTATGCTCAATTTTCCAGATTTGTCAGATAATGGCTATTTTTTAAGGCTTAAATGTTTACCTAAAAGTTATAGTATAATTAAAACATTTGGACATATTTAAGAGATAGTATGTATTTTTAATATCACATATCAGTGGTGATAATTATTACCGAACTCTTTTCACGTTTTCGACCTGATTCAACATATAGCTCAAAATTCAATAGTTATGTTTTTTCTTCAAAATAATATACATTTTAAGCTTCAATTGTGCTAGACGTTCTTGCAGTATATCCTTTTCTTATTCAGGGTAAAAATGTAAACAAAATTCTTCTTTTCCATTAAAAATGAGGTTAGCCTTCTCTCTCTCTCCCCTCTCTCTCTCTTGATCGATACAGATATACATGTATATCTATATTCATGTCATTCGTCATTTAGGGTTTCGCTGTAAATGACGTGAGTAAATTAAATCGCCTAGATGTAGAACTTGTTCGTCTCTCATATACATGTACATGCACTGTATGTGTTATTTGTATTTTCTTAAAAATAAAAAAAATGGTATAAATGTGTTCGTTTTGTTTTGTTTAGCCCCATTCAAGTCCATTTTAAATCTTAGCTCGTAGTTTTGACTGCTTGCCTTATGGATTGACATTAACCCTCTTGGAGATATTTTTCACATAACAATTGTTTAGGAAATAAGGTACATGTATTGTTTTTGGATGTATATCGGGATAAAAATACGGCTTAATCACGTAATCTTATAATCTTAGTATGATAATCTCAGCTCTAATAGTCACCATGCTCCTTTAAACCTTACGTGTACTTTTAAGATAATGTAATAACATTTAATGCCTGTATGTCTATTACATGAAAGCTACATACTGTAGAATCATTAGAATTCGCGGTGACTCAATTTTCGGGGGTATTCGTGGGTATCCCTCCCCCATGAATTTTCATCCTCGACGAAACAAATTTCGAATTAGTAATTTATCTTTCTGAAGCTGAAAATCGACGCATCGACAAAATTACATCCCAACGAAAAAGCACAAAACTCAAAACCCGCGAAAATTGGCCCAACGAATTGCAATGATGCCACAGTAAAAAGCATTCCGTGATGATTGTTAGTCGATCGTACTGAAAGAGGAACAACTTGCAATGTATAAGTATCCATAACACTATTCAGTTGACTGAACCTCAAATCAGAGATTGATTTTGTACATGTACGTTAAGTTAATCTGAATGGGGAAACTCTAGTCATACGTTTACAAATAATTATTTAATTAATCCTAATTAATTATCCAGAGCCAGGACGGCATCGTTTGAGTTTTTATGTTATCAGGAACGACAAAACAACATTATAACAAATTTCATTAATTGGAGTAAATGGCCAAAAATGGTATCCCCAGCAAGTTGAGAATGACTTTCTTCTCAGGTAAAGAGATCAATAATGACCCTGTGATCTTGAGGGGCCACGTTGCTTTGTGACATATAAAACTGGTATTAATATAGAAATTTGACCTTAAAATAACACGAAAAAATATGACCATGACTCCATGACTAGAAGACATTTAATAAATGGCGGCAACAATAGCATATTGAGTAAAACATAAGAAAATACTCACGCCACATTTATGTGTAATGATCACTACGTCGGTTGTTCAATGATCCTGGGTCAAACCGATCAAATTTTTAAGATTCGTTATTAATATTATAAAAGACGATTATTACATAATTATATATTGTCATCTGGTTTATTTGTAGTCAAATTTTGGGATACAAAATAATCACAATACTGACAGAGTGCAACATACATCTTTTGTCTCAAGGCTTGTTTTATTTTTTACCGATTAGGGACTCTGGTGGTTACATGTAGTATTAATGAAGGTGATTCTATAATCGTTAATTTGAAACATTATAAATTACGGATGATTAATGTATTTGCAGTAAACAACACTTAAAGTACAGTGGTTGTTCATGCATCAACTGTTTTCATCCAATCATGAAATTGAAAACAAGCACTAGTAATTTAAGATTTCCAACAACAAGGCCTTAGAATAAAGAATGAAGAACAATAGACGGTAATTGCAGTGTTTAATCAATCATTCTTTTCATCTTAATATTGAATGACACTTTCTTTTGATATTTTTAAATTCTATGATGTTGCGTATCAAATAAGAAAATGGAAATCTAACTTCAAATACAAATGAAAGTTTTTTTAATTATTCAACAGAATACAAAATATCAAAACAAAAATGTTATCGGAAAAAAATTGTCTTGTTTAACTGTAGAAAACTACAATAACCCCTGAGCTTTAATTAAGCTTTATTTAAGAATGGCATTCACATTCTGACGTCCCAAATCACTCGTGCTACCCTATAGTTAAAACTAAAACACATTGACTTCCCTTGAAATTATTAATTCAGTGTTGGAAAGAAGCCCGGTACCCGGAGAGAACCCACGTGTCTAAGTGGGCGACCACCGTACCCTATCACATACACTCACTGTCGATCACGGGGATCTAACTCGGGTCACAGTGGTGAAAAGTGGGTGTATTGTCCACTACGCTACTTACTTAGTAGATCGTACAGAAAGAGGAACAACTGGGAAATTATTAGTATCTATAACACTATTTAGTTTACTGAACGTCAGATCAGATATTGTTTTAATATGTTAAGTTCATCTGAATGTGGAAACTCTAGTCTTACGTTTCCAAAATAACAATTTTATTAATCCTTATTCATTATCCAGAGTCAAGACGATCGAAATCGCTTGAGTATTTATGTTATCAGGACGAGAAAAAAAGCATTAGAACAAATTTCATTTATTGAAGAAAATGGCAAACAGTAATTAATGATATTTCCAACAAGTTGAGAATGGCTTTCTTCTCTGGTAAAGAGATTGATAATGATCCTGTGATCAAGAGGAGCCACGCTTATTGGTTACATATAAGACTGGCATTAATATAGAAATTTGACTTGAAAATGGCACGAAAAAATATGACCATGACTCCAACATCTAGAAGACATTTAATGAATGGCGGCAACAATAGCATATAAAGTAAAACATGAAAATACACACGCCACATTTATGTGTAATTATCATTACTTTGCTTTTCCAATGATCCTGGGTAAAAGGGATCGGATTTTCAAGATTTGATAATAATATTGTCGTGTCGTGTTTTTTGACTACAATTGTATAGGGGGAATTCTATAACTCGCTTGCAGTGGGAGGACCCGTTTTGCAATGTCCAGTCCAAAAGGACTGGGACGATTGCACTGAAATTAGAACAGGGAAGCCTTTAGAAAATTATAAGATGACTTTTATTGCTGCAGGTCTCCGTTAGAATCATCAAGGTAGGGTACCCTATCTCAATCGGAGACCTGGGCTTCCCTGATCTATTTCAGCCAATCAAAATTTAGATTCTTTGTTCGAACACAATTTTGGTTATTTCAAATTAACCCACGTGACCCTGATCTCCGGACACTGGCCATAAAGAAATAATAAAGTGAACGTAGATAATTCCCTAACAAAGAAAAATATGTTGACACCTGAGCACATCTTGATCTTCACACCAGGTAAAAAAAAGATAAAAGGAAACCTTAATAACAATTATAAACATCGTAACACCCATATGTAAATTAACTTGGTCGTCGGACTAATAAATTACATAATACCACCTTTTTGTGACATTGTTCCTCCGCATACAAAGTAGTCATGCTGTATATTTTATTTGATAAAATGAAATATATCAGAAAGGACAATATTATAAAAGACGGTTATTACATAATCATATATATTGTCATCTGGTTCATTTATAATCATACTTATTTGGATAAAAAATAATCACAATACTGACAGAGTGCAACATACACCTTTTTTCTAGTTTTATTTTATACAAATGAAGGACTCTGGTAGTTACATGTAGTTTTTATGAAGGTGATTTTATAATCGTTAATTTGGAACATTATAAATTATGGATAAAGGTATTTGCATTAAACAACAATGATAAGTACAGTAGATATTTATGAATCAGCTGTTTTCATCCAATCATGAAATTGATAACAAGCATCAGTAATTTGATGTTGATAAGAACAATAGACGGTAATTGCAATGTTTTATTAACCATTCTTTTCATCTTAAAATTTTACTTTTGGCAAATTGTCTCAATTCACCCAGCTCAAATTGGGTACCAGCATAAGCTGGGATGTACATGTAACCTAGGATATGCTGATGTCCAATACAGGGGGGAGTCAATAACTCTCATCTGCTTAGCACCACGGAAACCGGGAATAAGCATCGGCCTCACGCTCATTAATGGCTCATAGTACAGTACCGATCAGACCCAACCTAACAGAAAGTAAACCCCAACTAAACCCTGGGTTTACTTTCTGGGTTTACTAGAGCGGACCCAGAGTAAACCCAAAGTAAACCTAGAGTGGACACAGAGAGTAAACCCCAATCAGAAGTATACCCCTGACGCCCAGACGCTAAATGTGTATTCGGAATATACAAAGGGTAGGAATTACAGGCAGTAAGATGGTAAGATAAAAAACGGGTCTGTTTCACACTTCAGTGCAAACAGTTGATCGCAAAAGCAATTCCTGAGTAAACCCAAAGTAAACCCCGAGTTGACCCAAATTTTCTAAAAGTAAACCCAGAGTAAACCCCAAAAGTAAACCCAGGGTTTACTCTGGTATTAGGTTGGATTTGATTGGTACTGTGGGATTTAACTTGGTGAACACTTAAAAAGAATGAGATATTATATGATTTGCATTGAATTTACAATAATTAAACCGAATTAACACGAAATATAATGTCTCAATTACAAATACATGTACAGTTGCGGTAAAGTGACATAATATCAAATTCCTTCCGGAAATGTTGAAACATGAAAAACAGTTCTTTTTTGGAATGGTTTGGAAAAATAGCAATAAATAAACATATTTTCTGAAAAGAAATGAAAGACTTTGAATTCCTTTGATATCGGAAATCGCTTGAAATATAAGTTTTATATGTAATTGAAAACAAATATTTCAATAATGGAATGTGAAGAGAACATTGAAGCTATGTAGTGTTCTGTTTTAAAGATACGTATCAAAGATGAAAAACAGAACACAAAACAAATATGGGGAATTGCCCAATGAAAAACAACTCCACAGTATTTTATTTATAAGTTTTATTTGGCGATGATTGGCCATGGCTGCTTAAAAAATGTGGGAGCCAGGCATAATTATTGCCTTACAGGGCATCCCTAACAAACAAGCAAAGCAAAAGCTTAAGCTCTTGGAACAGATGCTTAACTGCTTGCTCACCTAGTCCATAATATACGTGTATATACAAATGCAAAAAAGCACTACTGGTAAGCCGTAATGCCACCTACTGTTGAAAATGCGTGGGATTTTAGTTAGCAGCCATGACGATTGGAAGCCTACAAAAACAAAGTAACAAAGGACTAGGATTCAGCTTGTCCTGCAATGGTCAGAAGGAAAAAGCAGCAGCAAAGAAAAGTAACAACGTACGTTTATTAATAACAGTATATCAATTAGACAGATAGTAGGTACAAGCATTGACTCAACCAGGTATAAGGGATTTGGAAGGGTATGTGAATTTTTTTTAAGGATGACTGATGCAAGTACAGAATGACGTCACAGGTTTGACTAATAGCCCAAAAATTTAAAGTTGATGGTAAGGCTAATACCAGGAGGCACAGGTTATTATGGGACCAATAGTTGTGAAATAGGTGCCTTGATTTTTTAGTTGATAATAAAATAAAATGTTAATATGATGAAATCTTAACATGATTTCTTTTTAATAAAGGGATAAACTCTGATCAGTTAAATTGTATTAGTTATTCATAAGCACATATAGTTGGTATGAGCAAAGGACTATGTGCGGTATGGTCAAATATCTGCCCCCGATTTCAACCAATTTTTATATAGTATCGTATAAAAATGAAATCTTCACAAATCATTGTAAAGAGGATGCCTATAACTTTAATCTTGATTTTAGTCATCATTGCTCACTCGCTGTTTATCTATGACGTCACTTAAATGACCTTATTCCCGCAAATTTGCAAACAAATGAAGATATTCTCATTTTTGCTCTTTATTTTGCATTCGGAAGTATAGAGCGCAGGTCTGCTCAAGTGCGATTTTAACATATGTTTTTCTTCAGATAGTTATACAAATTATACTAAAAAATGGTACTTGAGCAAGCCTGCGCTCGATGTTTCCTAGTCGAAAAACCATTGGAAAACACCCATATTTTGCTACAAAACATCAATTTATCAAAATAATGCAATATTCATGACGTCATTTCTACATTATGACGTCACTGTGGTAATAACCTTTTACACCTTTATTTCCAATATGATTTTAACTATCTTTCACCTTATTTTAAAGCTCTTTCTAAAACTTTGATTTTGGGGGGGCAAAAATTGCATAAAACCGCACTTAGTCCTTTACTTAAAGTGTCACTCTATAGGTAGATCTTGAAAGAGAAATAGTCATCCTCCTATCGGTCATGTATATTACAATGTTAATATGTTTGCCCTCCGTTTCTCAAATAGCAGCTTTTCTCAATTATAAGTACAACCAAAACAGATTTAGGTTTGCTACATTTGGATCAGAAAGGTAACCGTTTGGTTTCGTTCTCCGAATGATTAGATTTATTCAATTTGCATGTTATGCATCGATTGTAAATAAAGCAAACTTCCGAATTATTAGAGAACAAAGTGTACTCAGATTTATTTATGATTTGCCAAAACATTTTGACCTTAGATTGATGCCAAAGTCGATATTCAATGAAGGTGGCTCGAAGTCAGGAACACATTACAGAATTGCTGCTTATGGTGTGCAATACCATGCTTTTTAAAAACAAAAGAATGGATGTCTGCTCTGTATGAAAGCTAATAATAATGCGTATTTACATGTATGAATTCATGTCAGCTTTAAATAACCATTTGAAATAGAATAGTTTACGTCTTGAAACGTGAATTCACATTTGTGAGATGGTTGGCGGTTTGTTATTGTCAGTTTTCATTCAAACTTACCTTAAACCGCATGATTGTTTTTTTTTTCAAAACGATCTGTCAGTGTTTTAACTACTTGTGCTACTGGATTATTACAATTATGTAATTTCATTTAGTATAATCGGAAGGATGTAAAATAAAGCCCTTTTTATAACAATTACTACGAACGCATTAAATCTAATGAAAAAAATACATGATTAACGTTCCGCTTTGAGTAAATCGTGCATGTTCATAATAAGATGAGTATAAACAAATTATTTTATTTGATGATTTATAACTCAACTGCATGTTGTTAACAGAACCTGGTTCAGCACGTGGGGTTACTGCGAATCCAGATGGAAAGCCCCTTTTCAATGAATATTTAATCATGCTAAAATTATGGTTCATCCATTCTTGAAATTAAATCAAGATGTAGTTATTTGATGTTTCATGAATTGTGATACAAGGCCTAGTATTAAAAACATGGTAATCGCGATCACGGTTTATCTATCATTCTTTTCATCATAAAATTTCACGACACTATTGAGAAATGAAAGTAAATGGAAGTATCATATTAAGTATTCAAATCTGACTTCAAATAGAATAAAGATCATTTAAATTAATGCATGTATTTATAGAATACATAAAGAAAATCAAAGATAAAGAAATAAAGTGAATTATGCTATCAAATTTAGTATAATTTGTTAAATTTCGATTGTACGTAATCAAAATAACTCCTATTCAAATCTTAGAAATAATAATGTAAAACTGCATTATGAATTATGTAGGTAAATATTAATTTACTTTGAACACGCCTCTTTTTAAAAACACTAACCAACCCAGACTGGGAAGATGCGGAGAGAAAATATAAAGAACAATTTTGGATGCATAGACTGAATTCATTCCGCCCTTACGCCATTAACAAATTAAGTGACTTCACCAAAATGAACATCAACTAATTAAAACATCCTGATTTTTTTCCTTAGCAATATCACCATCCTCATCTGTTTGGTGCCATGTACAACTATCATTCACGTTCATTATTCAACTTATATAGCTCCTTCCGTAATCTTTTAATCTGTAAGGGTTCTTTTTTTTTTTTAATTGTTTTTAATCCATTTTATTTTTGAGTCACCTGAGTAAACTCAGGTGACCTATTACTATCAGTTTACTTCCGTCTTCGTGCGTCGTGCACGTTAACAATTTTGAATTTTTAACTTATTTAAAAAACTACAAGGCTAAAAGTTACCATTTTTTGTGTAAGGCATATCTATGGTAAAAGGAATCTAAATTGTGAAATCCCCGGGGCACCACAAGTGGGGCCAAATATGAAAAAAGCTAAATTTTCAAAAGTCCTCTTCTCTACTCCAACACATGTAAGGAAAAAACTGGTTGTATGCCTCTAATGCCCATAAAACCCTCTAATAAAATTGTAAAATTAATGGCCCCTGTGTTAGGGGTTTCAGGCTCTAGGATGGGGACCATATAGTAAAAATGTATTTAATCTTAGAAATTCTTCTCTACTCCCCTATACATTTGTTAAAAACTAAATGCATGATTATGATGTCCATGAATCCCTCTTATAAAATTGTGAAATTCATAGCCCTTGGGTCAGGGGTTCTGGCTCTAGGGTGGGGCCAATATGGCCATATAGTAAACATGTTTTAAATCTTCTCTACTCCCATATATATTTTTTCAAAACTAAATGCATGAGTATGATGTCAATGAAGCCATCTACCACAATTGTGAAATTCATGACCCCTATTTCAGGGATTCTGGCTCTAGGGTGGGGCCAATATGGCAATATAGTAAAAATGTATTAAAGCTTCTTCATGTGGGGACAAACTGAATACATGGCTATGATGTCCAATAACTCCTCTACCGATATTGTGAAATTCATGGCTCCTGGGTCAGGGGTTCAGGACATGGGGGGGGGGGGGGGGGGGGATATGGTGTTAATGCATTTATATATTGAAATCTGACCTAAAAAAATAACTAGCAACGGCCTGAAGCACCTCGACGGCATCAACGAATACAATACTTGGGAAAATAATCAGTAGCATTACTAATGGTTGTCGACAAACCATTAAACAAATAGCAAATTTAGTAGTCATTTCATAGGGGACAGCGTTTACAATTTTAAAGAATCACCTTGGGCTCCGAAAGATTAGTGAGAGTTAAAATTGATACCTCTTCTATACAGAAAAACAAAAACGATTGCTGGTTGAAATGTGTAGCTCCTTTAATTTTACAAAAACTCTGATGGACGGAGTATATCGGAAAGTGTTATTAAACATGGATACATTTTTTTGAACGACAGAGGAATATTGACAACAAAATGTAGTTAACTAAAAAGGCAAAACACCCTGCTATATCAAAACGATGAAAAAGTACAAAGTCTTAATAGATGAAGATTCAGAAGTTGAATTTGCTAATTCCAAAATGCCGATCGATCACAGGCCACTCATACAAAAATTATGTGCTGAAGAACAGCAAGAATCATAACGACTTCTTCATGACAACGCCTCAGCACATAAATACCAGATTGTGAGATCCTATTTGGAAAAAGAAAAGGTCCATGTTTTGCCTTAATCACCCATTCATTAAGCCTGTGTCCCTGTGATTTTTTTCTTTTTCTCAAATTAAAAATATAAGCACTTGTCGGGAAGAAGAAACGCTTCAAGGAATGCTTTTATTAGTGCATATTCTCCCAAACAATCCATGAATGCATTGAAATCCTGGATAATTCTATTGAAATTATGTATGTCTGTCAAAAGAGAGTATTTTGAATTTAACCTTTAAAAAAATATAACTAAACATGTTTTATTTTTTAACAACGATGACATTTATTTAAAGCCCCTCGTAAAAGTGATAATATATGAACTTTTAAATTGAGAGGAAAGTAATATGTTTGCTAATGTAATGAATAGAATATACTAGACCTGAGGGTTATGTCCCTAAAGTATTAAGCAAAGTAAAGGATTTGCAAAGTAGAGGGAGCAGAAAGATATATTAACGGTCCTTAATTTAAAAGTTATCCAACCAGGAACGTTCGTATCAATTGAAGTCGATAAAAAGGAAAAAAAAATGTATCAATCTAGCAGAGTGCAGCTGTTGAACAGCACTGAGACGAAAATTGTTTACTTTATGCATAATTAGCTTAACATAAAGAAATCGTTTTCAAAATTAATATCGAGGCATTATTAATTGAAATGAATATAATTAACAGAAGAACGTGACAATTATAAAATTATACTGAAACATGAATGCCACCTTTCGGGTTTCAGGTTATCAGGTGTCATTTATTTTTTGCTGTGTCCATTGATTTACTTGAAGTATACTACTTCTCATTAAGAAAAAAAAATCAATGATAATTGACAGTACCACTCCGGCTTGTAAAATTTGTTACGGCTTGGTACTAGATATGATTGTGATCATCTTTGTCATATTAATTTCAATTTTTGCAACAACAACGAGGGTTTTAACCTCCAGATGCGAAGAAATGCGATTTTATTTGCATTCGTATGGACATCTGGCAAACAACAATAGCGAGGTTCTTTTCACTGGAGAAGATACTTCACGTGGCAAGGCCATCATTAAATGCTTCAATTATTGTCGAGGAGATCGAAGGTGTATTGGGATGGAGGTGTGTAAAATTGCTGAAGATTTGCACCGGTGCCGAGCTTGCTGTGCTTGGATGATTACAAACAAAGAACGGTTTACTGCATCCTGGAACTGCACTTATATGCAAATGGTAATATTTAAGGAATTAATTCAATATTTATTTGTTTTACACGATATAAAAGCGGTTTATAAAAAAGCTTAAACTGTTTCAAACCATTTCCGATCGTATAAAACTAATAGATATTGAATTCATTGATCTTAACTTTATTTTTTTTTTACTCTTCATTGTAGATATAAACTGTCATTTGACCTTTTAAATGACGTAAACTTGTACAAAATTCAAACGTATCGTCAGGCGTATTGATACGTTTTTGACGTTAGTCTTACTTTGACGTAGGCAACACTCTTTATACGATATAAAATAATCTTTTCAACCAATCAAAACGCACGTTACAACCAGAATTAAATAATATTATTTTAATCTAAAATCTTTGGTTTTTTTCTTCTAGAATTTTTTTTTAAATGTAAGAATATAACAAATGTTTTGATATCAAATTATTTATGCATTTGAACTAACATGTGGATTTTGATGACTCTCTTACTATCCGAGACATATAATAAACAAACTTTAAAGCATTTACAAATAAATTATATGACAATTTTTTTCTCTTACTATCCGAGATATATAATAAACAAACTTTAAAGCATTTACAAATAAAATGTATGACAGTGTTCTTTTCAATTTCGTTTTGGTCTCTTTGACGTTGGTTCAAAAGCAGTTTTATCTATTTGATATACAAACCACCATTAATATATTGATTAAATTTGTTAAAGGAAAGCTCCCATAGTTATTAATTGATGTTTTTTTATATGAATCACAATCACAGGAGATAAGGGGGTAACTATCCAAAATTCAAATTAAAGTGGATGGTAATGTCTGTTTGAGCCTTTGCCGAACATTGCCTTCGATGTTTTTTAAACATCCGCGATCGAAAGTTCATGGCAAAATTGTAGTTGCATTATATTTCAGACCAACAACAAGAAATAATTCAATTTTGATTGATAATAAAACATTTCCAAGTGCATAATACTAATGATGATTTTCATTTATCATTGTAGAAGGAAATTGTGTACCAAAATGGTAAGCATTACATGACCATATACAGTATCTGTATTTAAAGTACAATTGGAATTTTAGAAAGAAAATGATACATTAAAGAAATAGTAATAAATGAATATCAGACAATAAACAATTATCAAATAGACTGAAGTTAACTTTGTAAACTTTTAACGTACGTTTTATATAGAAACAAGGGTTTATTATTTTTCATTACTTTTTTTTTTTTTACAAAAATTAACTTTAAAAAATAACAAAGATCTCTGTTTAAAAAAAGACATGACCTTGTCAAAGGTAAGTCATGTGATGGTTTTTTCAAACTTATTCTATCTTTACCTAATCCTTTACCGGACAAAATACTATTTTTTACAGTAGCCGTTAACAAGCCTACCACTATGGTATCTGTGTATACTAAAAACGAACGACCTGGTTCCAATGCTGTGGACAATGTTACAGTATGCCCAACAGGGCTGTATACAGCACATACAGGTCGAGCATTTAGACCATGGATAAAGATAGACTTACAATCTACGTACAACGTTGTAAGAGTTTTGGTCTACAATAGACAGGACGGAAATTGTATGTTATATTATTAGAATCGGAAGCATTTTTTTATACATCCATGTATGCCAATACTTAATAAATCACATTAAACTAATAAATGCACGAACTTTTTCGTTTTTTGTCACGTAGTAGTTATTAGTTTTTTTTTTTAAATTGCATTGTCATAGTGGCCCATATACGTTGATGTGATTGTCTTCAGATACCAAATGGATAGTTAACAAAGTAATTTTTTAAATAACTTATGCTTACTTATCTTTCAAACTTAGAAGTGTTTACACAGTTATGTATGCAACAGCTATACAGATATCTCAATTTTGTTTGTATCTAAAATCTGAGAAAATTCACTTTGATCTAGTCATGTAAGTTTTAAATAATTTTGCATGCTTCTTCTATTGAAGGAGAGCGACTGCATCATCTTCTTATAAGCGTTGGAGATACAGGTATAGAGAGAAAATGTGGTTTCTTTGAGGGCCCAGCTGATAAGGCGGACCAAATCTTATTTAACTGTGCCGACGGTGCGAAAGGCAGACATGTAATGATAACAGTTATGTCCAATCCAGGAGAAAAGGAATATCTTCATGTTTGTGAAATTAAAGTGTTTGTTAGATAAAGAGAAAATAAATCTTTACATTAGATTTTAAGATTTTAAATCTTTTGAAAATTTTGGATTCATATTTTATTTTACCTGATGTCTTGTATTTTGTGCTTGAACTGACAGACGGGCAAGACCTTAAAACACCTGTGAAAGCTGGAGGAGTAAATGTTTGTATTAACTTGTATAAAAAAGATGAAGAAAACGTGTAGCGAAGAGTTAAAAGAACTTGTGAACTTAATTAATCCTGATGTTTTAATCACAGTTTATCCCGATGAAGCTTTGGAATTATTTATTGAACTCAACAATGGTCTCAAAAACTATGTATAAACAAATCACAAAGATTTATACAAATATTTAAGTCGTGTGTGTAAAATCCATTATTAATGAATGACATTGTTTCGAAAATATTTGTATTTTCATTTCTTATTCCAGAGCATTTCAGGCCATTTTGTAACTGCTGCAAATATACAACGCCTATAACTTAACTATCTGTGTTATTCTTTTCCGCAAATGTATAGATAGGATAAATCCTAATAATTTAGCAATCACTACACACTTCTCTCGACACTACCAATTACATTTATGTATGTACATGTATCTAATTGTTTTCCTCTTTATCTTATTAGCTTTTCATCGTTAGGGTCAATTCGTCATTAAAACATTCTTAATTTTAACCTTAAGAGTACATATAAAATGATATAAAAAAAAAACCAACATACTAATCTAAAAGTGAAATCAAGTAATTATTTACAGTCGCGGGGTTGCTAATGTCAAAATAGGATTCCAGGTTAAAGTGGAAGGAAAGCCAAAATTTATACTCTAATAAAAAAATTGAAATGAAAACAGTTGGTCATACATTTTTAGATACATGTAATCTACATAATTGAGCTTTCATGCACGTTCGAAGTTACTGCAATTGAATTAACTGGAAGCTGACATAATGTAAAGCTCTTTTGTATTCAAAACCAAGAACATCGGTTATGAAGACTTCATGCAATCTATTCCGTTTTACAATAACGACAGAGGGCATTCTCTACAATGCTTTGCATCTGTTGACAATTCTCAATACTACGTTGGGAATTCTCTGACACTAACCCTAAAATTTAGAATTATGACATTCATGCACATAAATATTCGACAAGTGAACGAACACGTTCTGTTTAAAATTAGGCTGAAGTTTTCTTTTGATTCCTACGGGAAAAAGAACGATCTTAAATCAATATGTTTCCTTTTTTTCCAGGAATTGTGATAATAATTAGTTTAAAAACGGATGGTGTGACGTCATCAAATATAGTTTAATAGCAGCTCTCATAGCGGCGCGAAATTTAATTTTTTTTAAAACAAAGGACAACTTTAACATCTCCTTCAAATCAACAAATAAGAATAACATGATTGCATGAGTTAATTTGAGTGTCTTAATGAACAATGCACGTTTATTATTATCATTTTTTTTGTCCATTGATGCATATTGATGCAATACACTAACATAGTGTAACGTCAAAATGTCACTTTCTTCCACCTGCTTTGCATTGGCTGATGTTATGAGATCCCTCCATCTGGACATAACAAAGATGCAATACAGGAATTCTCAAAACAAATCGAATGTTAAATAAAATGTATTTAAAATCAATTAAATTAAAATAGTGGTAGGAAAAGTGCTTGATCTATACGTTTTGTTTCTTGTATGTACTTATTGTATATTTACTTGTTGGTATTTAATACTTACTTGTTATTTATGAATTTCTAATTCTTACTACCTATTACTTAATACTTACTTGTTTATTTCTAATTTTTATTTCTAAACTATTATTATTACTTATTCTTTTCTAGTTATTAATTATTTCTTAAAACTTTTTGTTCATTTTGTTTTTTTCTAGACTAGCTATTTCTAAATCGATTATACTTTTTTATCTCTACGGCAATCATTTCCAATCTCCCTTTGAAAGTAAAGAACGCAGGTATGTTTAAGAACCATTTTAAAATATGTTTTATATCATAATGCTATATATATATATTAAGCATATTGCTTTGCCGTTGTCTGTCTGTATGTGGGTCGGTCCACCAACAGTTTTCGTTAAAATGCTTCGCAGAAGTATCACATACTGATATGAAATTGAGTTAACTAGTAAAAAAAAAATATATAGGTGAAGTTCGATGTTAGGTACAAGTTGTTAAACTTTTAAAAGAGTTGTGCCTCTTGGACTTAGAAAAATTCCAATGATATGCAGATTGAATAGAGGAAAGTGATATTAACACATTAAAATAAGATTAACTCAAAGATATGCTGAAAAAAGGTGTCAGCCTAATTACTATTGATATCACATCAAAATACAACAAATTTCGCAAATGCAATGCACACCATTAACTGAATTTCCCTTACAATACTAACAATATCATATTGATTTATTTGTCTAATTCATTATACCAAAATTTACTCCAAACGAAACACGCCTGCATTTTCCTCGTATGCTTTTCAAATCGAATTGAATATGATTTTAAAGAGATAACAGCAAAAGTGTACATTTATATATTAATTAAATATTCATGTATTTATTGCAAATTAGAAAAAATAAAACATAACGAAACAAAAACCCATCACACTTATATTTAACACTAAGACATATAGTGAAAAGTTTCAGTGTCCTTCATGTTTGCGTATATTTTTTTTTTACCCTTTGTGAACGAAAAACAATACGTAATATAAAGATACTGCCCCTATCGAGTGGGCTTGTTTATTTTGCGCGACTTAAAACCTATAATTTATTCAGCATGTATGTGATCGTCTACAAGAATTTAAATAGTTCTCCTTCATAATAGTATTTTTATTTCCTTTCTGTTTTACATATTTTCGTAAATAAAGGTTAAAAGGTCGGTTTTGCGCAATACATATGCGTAGTAACAAAGTAATGTGAAATTAACAAAGAAGCAAGAGATTATTTCTAACAATTGTCATATATTCATTTACCCATTTAACCCACACATTCTGGAGGTCAGCTGCATGCACGTATCCGATAGAGAACAGATAGCTCTGGTTGCTACCAACGTGTACAAGTAGAGGCTTAATCACAGCGCATTGTGCAGGCAGCAAAGTCCACATACCTGCGCAACTAAACAAGGTACAGGGACAGCGAAATCAGCGTAATGTTACAACCTAACGCAAGAACAACGGTCCCAAGAGATACAAGATCACTGGCAGGGTTGACCACAGACTAGAGCTTCGCCACAACTTCCGACAATAAAAGCAAACAGGATATCATTGTAACAGCACACTTTGTTTTTATCATTATTGTTTTTATTTCGTAAAATTGCGTAAAATTTTGAATTAAAGTCTATGCAGTTTGAAAAAAATCGTATTTGCATTTTTTCTTTTAAGACTGTACTTTACTTATATTATTCAAACAAATATTACAGACATTTAAAATTAACATTTTATTTATGTGTTAATGTACTATAGCTGTTGTGAATTTTTAAATGTATGCCAGTTTAACATAAATGTACAATGTGTGCATTAGGGAAGGGACAATCCATTTTTTTTTAAAATTTGTGTCTAGTTTTTTTTATATATGACCGGCATGTTCAATTCTAGTACATCTGCTTATACAAGTTTTATATAAACGCACCACTCTCTAAGTCTTTTATATAAGAAATACAAACAAAATATTTATTAGCCACCAAAAGTGTATCTCACTTGTTCAACATAATTTGTTTACCAAGCATATCATTAATAATTGATAAAGGGACAACAACTCTAGCAAACATAAATAAAGGCAGCCCGCTTTACATTTTTTTTCCGAAATGGGATTTGATCAGTATTTTGACAAAATGTTGAAAACTGTAGATTATTGATTATTCCGATTACACATATATACATGAAGCGTACACAGAATAACAGAAAGAAAGGTAATTAGAGATATGACATTGTACGTGGCTCGATTCAAAAACTTATCTGACTAGCTTTTGAGAAGCCATTTTGAACAAATGGAAGAGACTACATAAGGAAACAGATTCTGTTTTATTCTATGTAAGTTGTCAATGTTTTTTCATCCTTTTTTACTTTTTATTTCGTTTCTTGGATTTATTTCTTGTTTTTTTTTTTATATATCATGACATCATTAATGTTATTCCTCGTAATATTACATCAGTTGTCAATGTTTTTGAGCCTATTCTCGAACTTCATTTTTCCTGCCTTGACTGCATTTCTTGTTTTTGATACAAGACATCGTTAATGTTATATATTGCGTTTTTTATAGTTGTGTACTTATCAAAACTTTTTTCGATTTCCGATGAAATAGGACAAAAATACTACACTTAAATTAAGTACAAGTACAATGAACATTAATTATACTTCATGTTTCTTGAAATCAGAGAGAGAGAGAGAGAGAGAGAGAGCCCGAAACCACGACTCATGATAACATTTCACATTTTGAGATATACATGTATTAGAATCAAATTCAGAGCAGTCTGTGTTCAATAGTCTACGACAATGCATGCATACATGTACACTTTTCTCGCATATATTGATACTTATTTATTTCCGTTTTCATAACAGGGAATTTCCAATCGAACAAATAAAATCTGCATGTGACATATATACTGACCTGTCTATACGGTATGTAAACTCAATATATAATGCCACTTTTGGTGTTTATGTTGAACGAATAAAATTTATTCAATTGTTTCTGTCTTACAAAAACCAGCAGTAATCAATTAATTTTTCCAACTCAATAAAAGATATCTGAATTGTTTCTCTCACCATGTATAATCGCATGCAAACATATTTTTTTTAGACATTCGGAAACAACTTGATATAAATTTTGATATTTACATGTAACCTAAACCGACGAACTTTTTTCAAATGAATGACTGTGAACGTCAAGGATAATTCATTTTGATGTAAGCTATTTTTAAAAATACTTACTTTATTTTTTGTTCGTTTAGTTGCCGTTCAAATACCATGGGAAATACAATTGAGCCATGTGTTCACGTAAAAAAGTGAATTTTCACGCACATATTACGCAAAGTCAGCCGATGGTTCGACTAAATATAGCAACGAATCAGAATCAAGAGAAATGACATTTTACGGAGGAAGTAAAACTGTGCCACCGGTATCAATAAATGTAAAAGGTGAAGCATTACGCGGAATATGGGGAGTTTCGGGTGGACTGTCAACTGGTGGATCACCTGAATTTTTCAAAAAGTGAAATTATTACAAAGAGACTGATGAAATGGACTGTTTCTTTGCCTTGAATACCATGATGTACATTACAAACCATCAATTTAAGCAAGTGTTGCTTTGAAAAAAAAAAAACCCTATATAACATCTCATAGTTGATACCAGCTGTTTATTCTGTAAACTTCACTATAGAATATTAGCGATGATTTGGTATGACTTGATCTGTTTCATTTTTGTGACTTATGAATTTTATCTTAACAAACAGCGATCTGCAATAAATTCATAAATCTTCTGTTTAACATTTGCAAGTTCACTTTAAGTGGCAGTTTTGTTTGTATTGTACGAACACTCTCTTTGTACTGTGACACGCTTTTTCTTTTCCCTTTTTTGCACATTAAAATCATTTTATTCTAGTTTTCTGATATTTATGGCGGAAAATATTTCTTTAACAATTTAACCTGTATTATAATAACCGTTTTTTCTGTATGTTCCTAATTTAACACATCTATGAATGGCATTTTGTGATTTACTTGATGAAGCAGGCGGCTTTCCGACAAAAAAGCTAAAAAAAAAATACACAGTCAAATGTAATACGTTTACAGTATTGGAATATTATGTACGAGTATTTTGATACACCCGGGAGATTAATGTATTGCGGTTTTATAATTGATGAATGGTGTAAGAGTGGTATCCCTTTTACTGATTAGTTTACCTTTTAAAATATCCTCTCGTCATTTATAATTAATGACAATTGCATCCCCTGTCTTGGTGTTTGTGTGACCTGTTGGATACAGAAATTTACGTAAGGAATTTGAATATTACTTTGTGCAAACTTTATAGCATCGGCGGACTTTTGAATTACACCGGAGAACATTAAACTGCATTATTGTATTTATGTACAGTGTTATTATAAAGTTAAATTGTCCTTGCCTAAAGTTCATATTTTCATATGTATAATTTCTTTCTATCTGCATTTGTGTTTTGCCTAAGTTTTATTCCGCTCAGTGGTGGTTATATTAGCAGCCTAGTCAGAAAATTGAGCGCATAAATGTGCGCATTAAACATCGTACGTCACTTTTTGTTTGGATCTGATCGCAGACCGTGCAGTTTATCCAGTTCTAACATGTACCCACAAACGACCGGCTGCCACTTCTTTTGCCTCTTTATACATTCTAGTCTTTTTATGTGTGGTGTTTCGGTCAAAGTTCCATTGTTTTCACACATAATTCGATGATATGACTATCACTGAAATTTAAAAATAGTATTTAACTAAATTTAAACTAAACACTATTTTTATTCACTATAACTTAAACAGGCCATATACATGATGTTCAATCTTCATTTCAACGATGACAGATTTATATAACTTGTCGGCGCTGGTATCAGTTTCAGAGATACGTCATTATAAACATGGAGTGATGAAATTCTCAATTGTTCGTATTCATTCTGGGTGCTAAATGTTGAATCTTCGTTGTTATTGATCATGTAAAATATACTGCGTGACATAGGAGTCGCAGCTTTGCTGGATTCTGTTGTTCTTCTAATTTGTCTAAAAGAGGTTAAAATAATAGGAATAAGAAAGCAAGTATTTGTGAGGGTGATATGAGAACGGAGTATAAATTTCAGGTTGCTTATACAGTACCGACACATGTACATTTATAAGGGGTCGGAGGATGAAGAGTTTTTTTCATTGTACATTGAGTGTATTATTTTAATAACATTTTTCATAAAATATGTATAATAATTTACCTTTTTCGAAGAAGAACCACAATAATCAGAAGGACAAAGCACAAGCATATTAGAACCGAGATGAGAACCAAACTCACTATTCTCCCTTAAACAAAAAACAAAACAAATCTATTCACAGTTTTAAATGTAAGAAAAATGCATCAATTGACATAAATACCCTCATTTTTTCATAGAAGAAATTTGGCTAGAGATAATGTCTCATTCAATACACCGAACGACTAATAAAGAAAGCATTACTAACATAATGTATCAGGAAGCAGCTCATCATGCTGCTTGGGAGTTTTATCCGATACACTGTTGTTGGGTGACACGGATCTGTTCCCACAGGAAACATCGAATTCACCTTGACCTATTGAAGGAAATTGCTCATTTAAGTTAAGAGGGAGTAGGTACATATCTTTCTATAAACTTAAGAAACCCGTTCGTAACTGATCCCTAAGTTGATTTTAATTTTGAATGTACCATCAACCATTTGTAAGCCAAGTCATTTGCAAAGAATCACATTATTTTCAAATTATTTTTTTGCACACAGTTAAACAAATTTGTAATTCAGCATGATTTTTAAAAAAATGTTTTATTTACGGTTTTAATTGGAACACGATTTTCATTATCAGGAAATCACTTAGCTCTTCATTTATTTATCAAATAAAATTATCATGGTGTGTAAACACGTGTATTAAATGTAGATCAAGTATTTTATATATTAACTTAATGTTATGACAAGTCCAAACCTTGAGATGAAACAAGTAGACAGAAATAACTTCGCATCTCTATTATGTAATACGGTTTTATGTACAAAAAGTCCCCTATTTTTACAATAGGTGCATAAGGACTGTTTTTGAAGTTGATGAAGGTGGTATTATCTCTTTGTCCAAAGCCAGTCGTAACAGAAATAGAAGATTGACTGTTAGGCATTGATATGATGCTGATCTCCAAACTTCCTGAGAACAATGACGTGAGTTTACATATACAGTTGTCCACGTCATTCTTGCTGTGAAAATCCAGATACATGTGCTCTCCTCGTTTGGATGACGTTCCACACGACTGAATATAAGCTATAATAATACATAAGATGATTTATGATTTTACGATTTTGGGTATTGTTTATTCTATTTGTATGTATTTCATTACGAAGTACGCCTTTTTTTAGTTTTATCAAAATATTGGTGAATGCGGTAATTTAAATATAGAAAGAAAAGTTACCTGTCATATCATTGGTGCATATCTGACCTGCAATTATTGATAACCTTGAATGAAAATTTTCTTTCTTTGCGTATTTAAATAAGAAGATATAATGCTGATAAAAGTATAAGATAATGAAAAGACAGATAGTAGCTTTGTTTGAAAATTATGAAATACTTAAGACTTCCATAACAACTCAATATTAATTAAAAATTATTATAACGAACTATTATTTTCTCAGTGGTAAACTACACTACAATAATACCATTATAATGATTCAAGGAAAAGTCTAGAGTAGATAGGTAAGGAAACTGACAAATACTTACTATTTACTACCGTTGTACTCGTCTTGAACAATATAGTGTGATGCAAAATCCAAAGAAAATTCTGTGATACTATCATTTTCATTTTCGGTATGGTATTAACGTGAGAAACAAAGAACAGTTACTACGTTTTCATTAATTTTATAGAAGTTTTATTAAGTACGTCTACTTGACCTTCCATCTCTATAAGGAAAGTATGGAGTAAGTAGTTTGACCTTTCTGACCATCTTGAAGGATCGGATATTGTGATACATGAGCAGGAAGTGTTCATTTATGGTAAATTATGAGATTCTTTTAAAATTAAAAAAAGCCATCTTTTTCACATTTTCATTTGGTGAGATGTCATGTATGGCAGACGCTTCTCTTACAGTTGAAAAAAATCAAAATATCCGTTATGTCGCCAAAAATGCATATCGTTTATTCCTAACTGTTTACGTTTTTATATTTTTTTTCAATGTCCGTGATAACAAAGGGAATGAAAAAACTCATTGTAACATTCAAAGCAGTATTTTTGTTGATATAATCCGTATTTATATCGTCCGCTGTTTTTCATGATAAGACTATTTATATTATTTTTAATAAATTGATAAGTGATACGTGTTTAACAGAAACACACAGTAACCTATAACTACTTTGTGCTGCAACTGTACTATCTGGTAAACGAACCTATCGACGGATACTGACACATGTGGAACGGGTCGTCAAATAACAGTTGCATTGTATGCACAATATCAATTACTAACCGCATTGTGATTATAAGATGTATCGATCTTATAATACTTACATTTTATACACAGAACATTTTATGATAAGGGATCTTTTTTTGAGGTTTTGGTCGGAATATCCATTCAAAATAAAATAACTTAAGTCTTTGAAGATATTTTTTTTAAAGTGTTTAACAACATTTTTTTTACAATCAATTCATGTACATTTTGTTACATGCATTTGATGATCAAGGCAGCAATTTTTAAATGATAAACAACTGTGTTATTAAGTTATTAACTATGCTTTATTTACGAATATTAACTAAAATCAAAATATTTCAATTCGACACAATTAATTTAAAACCAATTGTAGATTGAACCTTTTCTTGTAAATTTCACCTTTTATGTCTAGCGATTGTTTAAAGTAAAATAAACCGGTTTCACAATAGCATAAAAATGTTTTCAATTATTAGTTATCTTTCAGCTAACTTATATTTTTTAAAAATCAGATTCCTATTTTTCTCATTGTTTGAAAGTTAGAACGCCACTCGATAGCTTTAATTTTAATGTTCATATTTATCAGTAATCAATTTAATGTTGATGTCATGTTGTATCTAGTATCCGGTGATAAAAAAATATTAATTAGTATATCTGCGATTATTAATGTTATTATCCGGTGTCTTTATTTTGAATAAATACAGTAACCATAACCTGCAATTACAATTTCCAACGATGCGTTTCTTTTTTTTAGTCCCCTATCGGTTTTCACCGGAGGGGACTATAGCTTTCCTCTGCGTCAATCAGTCCGTCCGTCTGTCTGTCCGTCCGTCCGTCTGTCCCTTTTCAGTTTTCCACTCTTTTTTCTTTATGCGTTTGAGGAATAATATGAAATTTGCTGAAGAGCTTCAAAATGACAAACTACAGATTAAGTTTACACTTTTGTAGCGTCTGGTTGATATATTTTCGAGAAAATTAATTTTTTATATTCCATTTTTTTAATGTTCGGGTTCGATATTCTGCATAAGAGTGCATTGTTTTCACAATTTCCACAAACCGGTGGTGGACGTGTATTGCTTATGCAATACTCTCAGAATGCTTGTTTTTCTTTCTTGCTGTTATGGCTAAATACGATTCGATAATAGCATTTTATCGTTCATGCTTTATAAACATCATCATGAGCAGATGGCCATAATGAGGAAGTGATACGTCTGCTATGATATCACTTGCATTGCGGGCTAAAAAGGGTTGAACACACCGGTAATGATAAAGTCAATTGTACTATAAACCAGCTGGTGTCAGGTGGAGAAAAAAAAAACAAGACTTAATATCAAATTTATTGAAACAGGAATGATTTGGGGAAGAATGAAGTCAATCACAAACAAAATTTATATGATTGAATAAATGTCCAAGTCTGGTATGATAAAGGCATTAACAAATGGTGCATCATCAAACTTCCAACTTGCATGTACATTTTAATCTCTTTGAAAAAGGGAACGCCAATTTGTACACTCATTCAACCTTCATTTGTTGTAAAGCAAAATAATATATTGCAACCATTTCCTAAGTTTTCATATTTATATATTTCTCTCTCTCTTTTCTCTCTATCTCTATCTAAGCTAAGGTTAAAATATTAAATTTTACTTAGAAAGTAAAAACAATAATTTTATTATAAATGTTAATTAAACAAATAGTTGAAAACCGCATAACTAAACGCAAAACTACGTAATTTAATCCCTTTTTATTAAACATCTTTCTTATTGGGAGCCTCGAACCTGAGCATAGTCATACTCAAACGCCGTATTCTTATAAACTTTATTTTCAGAATCGTTTATTTCTGAATAAAGAGCAGGATTAATGTCTAAAACATTTTGATGATCATCACCATCGTCTCTAGCAACCTTGTCAGCAGATAAATAAAAAGAGTTTTCAACCATCCAGTATCCACTACCCCGATTCTCGTCGGACTGCTGATTTTGCGATCCTTCAGTGTCTGTTTTGATTGCGGATTGTTCAACTGGATTAAATTTGAAATCGTCTTGTAGCCTTTCTTCTTTCCTTGTATGATAAATATTTTCAGTCAACTCTTTCTTTGATTGGTTTTTCATGCCCTTTTTCCTAAGAGCAGAAAATATAAATGTTATTATAATATCTTATTTCAATTTTAATAAAGCGTGTAAATAACTTTATTTCTAAAACTATATTTATGAAAAAGAGTGAGTGAAAATAAAATCGATTACCGTTTAACAATGACGATACTTGTTAAAGATGTAACCAAGACTATTCCACAAGCTCCGACTACTAATAAAAAATGTAATTATTGTTGTAAGATGTCAAAATACACTTAAAATGCCTACCTACTGAGAAAATACTTTTTGGTGGTTAATTTGACATTTCATTTTAATAGTTTGATTTATTAAATTATTAATGAAAGAAGAAGTTCATATCTTTACAATTTTAGGTAGGTGTTACAAAACATTCGTTTATCAAAAGCAATACATTTTGACATTTACTTTTTTTACTATTAGGGTGATACATATTTATATACTTCTAATCACAATGTTTTACAATTTTCAAACCGAAAAAACCGTGAGTTCTACTAATCATTACAATGATTCTTTCTATTTGACAGAAGGGGTTAGTTTTCATCATAGAGTCTTTGAGGTTATGTAAAACTAGTAATGCACATGAATATCGAATACTGATATGGCACTCTTATTTGTATTTTTTTTATCTAAAACATATACCTTTACATTCTCTAGAAGCATTTGATACATATAAAAACTGAAACAAATATTTGGTTAAGATATTTATCATCAATATTGTTTAGACTTAAATCAATAAGAAACAAAAAAAACTTACGAAAAAACAAATAGTCATTTGTCGGCGCTGTTGCTATTTTGTCGTTTTTACTGATACTCCTCTGCGTTGAATTTGTCAGCACACTTTGCGTTAAATGTGTCGAGACGCTCCGAGTTGAATTGATAGGAACGCTTTGAGAAGAACTTGTCAGACTACCCTGTAATGTAGTTACTGTAATGCTTGATTCGCTTGAGGACCGGGGTAAGTCTGTGGATTGGCAGGACCCTGTAACTATTATCGAACCTTCTGTAAAGTAAAGTATGTAGAATTAATAACTTTTTCCCTCAGACTGAAATGTCACACTTTCATTGGTTTAAACAAAGCACGTGATTGCCTCATATATCTCTATATTTGTTCGGTGAGAAATAATATTAGGCAATATGGCCGTCATTAGCCGACGCTTCGCTTACTCATTTTGACATTTCATAGTTAATACATGTATATAAAGCGAATGCCGCAAGTTCTTAAAGTATTTGGAGTAGTTGCCCTTTGAAATTCTTTAAAATTAGAGTAGTTGCCCTTAGAATATTGACGTCATATTGTTTTGTCTGGAGCAGAACAAAATGACAGCGTCGAAATTTGCTCAAATCTCTGCAGAGAAAGGGAGAAAACATTTAAAATTGAATAGCAACAAAACATTGTAAGTAAACATGGGTGAAGCAAAGATTTTTAAAGAGTATTTGAAAGGCGAGAATGAAAATGTTGAAGAGTTTAAATGAATTAAATTGGACGAGATGTTAGGCATCTTGTACAGGGCGTTGCATAAATTGTCGCTGTTTGTGAATAAGTATGTCACTTGATAGTCCTCGGGAAAAACAAAACACTTATTAGGTTAGTTACTGACTCACTACGGACATATATTGGGTTGATCAATCTCATAGACGGCTCGGCTTCACCTCGCCATCTCTAAGATTGATCAACCCAATATATTTCCGTAGTGAGTCAGTAACTAACGATATTTCCACTAACGGATTGGGTTGATCAATCTCATAGACGGCTCGGCTTCGCCTCGCCATCTATAAGATTGATCAACCCTATATATTCTCGTAGTGAGTCAGTAACTAACCTAACAAGTAATAGTAGTACAATTGACACATTAAAAGTTTTAAATCAAAGTCTCAAGTGTATACCTACCGTTAGACAGAACACGTAAACAATATCCTGTATTTCCGGACAATCTAGCATCAGTTCCAGTCAACTTGACCAAAGTTGATTGATTAGAAAAAACGGTGGGAGGAGCTGTCGAACATGGTATACTAAATATAGCGCCATTATTCTCGTTGATTTGTATTGCCGTTCCACATCCACCATAACCAGGATTCCGAGACAGAGTATAAAGAAACTGTGCATTGAGGGCATTTATGAAATAACATGAACACTGGTTTTTTATTACACCGAAGTCCACATATATGTTATTATTGGAAATTACGCGACCATCACAACTATCCAGGACATTACCTGAAAAAAAAATAGATCGTAGAACATAACATTGTGTAACCAAAATTTTTTAAATGTAATAACACCATATACACCATAAATATCCATTCAATTAAAATGGATAATTAAACTAGAGCAAAGCTCGTTGCAAAGCAACGAGTGGGTCTTCCGTTAATGTAGGAAGCAAAGCTTGAAGTTCCTGTATGAAGCAGAGCTCTTAAACCAATAACAAGAGTAAATTAAATAAAAAGATGAAAAAAAATCGAATTATTCCTGGTACGACTTAACAAAACCCGAATGATTTTAAGTACGAATTAACAAAAACCTTTTCGATTTCAAAAACGACTTAACAAAAAAAATCCGAATGTGTTCAAGTACGATTTAACAATTATTTTTGGTACGAGTTAATTTAACTTTTAACTTTATGCTATTTTTTACACCAAGAACGTGGAATCAAAATTTCCGGAAAAATCAATTTTTAAACCCCAATATCTCTGTTATAAATCATCCGATTTTAAAATGACTTTCAGTGTTATATTCAGCTTACTAAGCTCTACAAAATACATATACGTTTTTTATTTGATCAAAAAATTCAAATTTTCGAAAAATTTGATTTACTTCCGGTTTCGACCGGAAGTGACGGATTTTCATTTCCAGCCTTATTACAGAGGCAAAACGATCAATATATAAGCTCGAAAAATGACTTTTTGAAATTTTTAAAAATGACGTAACGTAAAAACGGAAGTGACCTTGCTATAGAAACTTTAACATCTTTGAGCCATTATAATTTCACATTATCTCTGAAAGTTTCATAAAAATCGGTCAAAAACTTTTTGAGTTATGAAGCCGAAAAGAAGTCAGAAAAAAAAAGAAAAAGTATAATAATAGAAAGAAACCGAAGAATAACAAGAGGGTCTTCCGTTGAAAACGGAAGACCCTAATAAAAACATAGAAGAAGGGAACTAAAAAAGATTAAAAAGTTCTTACTGTCTTCCTCACATATTCTTTGACCTAAAAAATAAAATAAATGCAATTTACGCTGTCCGTAACGTTGTCTGTAACGTATATAATTTATTTTCATCACAAACAATGGAGGACGGGGTCGAATCTCATTTACCTTAAGTTTAAGTTTAAGTATAAAAATGTGATTATTCAAATTGAATGACATTACAATGTATAAGAAAATTCATTTGAATGTTTTACATGTATTATAAATTTGTCATTGTAAGTTTATGATTGTATATTTTATAAAAAAAAATTATTCTTTCTTTCAATTTCTTAAGATATAAATAAATAATAAACACCAAAGCTTACAATTCATTACTAAAGAATGAGGCACAGGAAATCAAAGTATATAACAAATATATTATGAAACGACTAAGTAAAGCTTCCCTCTTGCATAACACCATTTGGCATGATATAAAATGACATGTACAAGTACATTTCAATTGTGGAAGTGAAGTAGATATTTTTAAACGATTCAATACATTTTACTTATTTATTCAAAAATAAAAATCTAACCTAGCCAAAGCAACAAGCAGTTTTTCATATTTAACAAAGGGTTTCAAAGCATCAGCATCTATACAGAGTCATGCCATGTCCTAGTACGTAAACTAAAGAAAAATTGGGGGGATGGGGGGTAATTAAGAGTTGATGCATTTAAACAATTATTTAGAAAGCTTCGTGTGCATCGTAACCCCGCATTTATGCATTTAGATTTCCCCAAATTGAGTGTATAAATGGATTTTGTTTTTTAATGATATATTAAATATATTTTTTTTTACAAAATAAAATTTATCCGGAGAATTGGACACGAGTGAAAATTTTATTCTTTAATCAGTTCTAACCAAATTTAAAACCTTCTGTTTTAAACACCATTTATTGACATGGGAAACAAAAAAGGGGGGGGGGGGGGTTCATAAACAAACTTACAATGGGGTTTTTTTTCATTGTAGTGTGCATTGACTTTCAATTCAAATGTATTTATATTATAAACTATTTAGCCAAAATTGGTTGCAACAGAAATTTGGGTTACATGTATTCTTAATCAACAAACCAGGATTTAATTAGGTAAAGATGTCCATAGGATTTAAAATCATACATATTTCATTTTCACGCGAAGTTCAGAATTGAGGATATTTTTCACAAGATTTATGACAGTGTACAATGTGGTAATATTAAATCAACTCTAAAGAAATAGCTCCTTGAAAAGGTCCACAAACAGCACTATCACTGAATATGACGCATTTAGATTTGTTGTCTCCGACATGCATATTAGTAGCGGGGAAGTAAGCAATTTGCTTAAGAGCATTTAGGTTTAGAGTTAAGCGAAATAAATAAAATTCAAAATTGAACGATTTATAATTATAATTTATACGCCAAATCTGAAATTTGTCATATAGATAATAGGTTTTTAATAAACGACACAATATCTTCTTGTGCTAAACAGTACAGATACAAACATAAGAAGCGTAACCTATCGATGTGTCTGTATATTAAATTGTATACTTATACTAACCATAAACGTTATAATTCAAATCAATATATCAGTACATGATAATGTAAAATAAATATTCGACCATTTTGTTGTGAATATTAGATAAGGTCGTGTTCTTCCCTCAAAGATTTCAACAACGGATATGACGTGTCCATGTATACATATACATGTATGATACATATAATATTTCCCTTCCTTATGTATCATGATCGGACTCTCTCTCTCTCTCTCTCTCTCTCTCTCTCTCTAGTGCATGCCTAATTAAGTTTATACATTAATAACCCGTACAAAAAAGCAGTACTTTTTTTTTAGAGACAAGGGATGTCAAAAAAGCTTGAGTTTTTAGATACACGTATAATGGTTTGATTATATTATTTATGTAAAGCAACATACTTCATGAGATTATATTTTTGTACTTTCATCCGTTTATTTTTGTTTTTTTTAAGTTGCCTTAAAATTTAATGTTTAATATGCAGCGAAAGTAAGAGGTGATGGGTGGGCGTACGTCAAATAAATTACAAAAGTTATAGTTTCTTCATACAGAAATTTATTATACATAAAAGCAAGAGTGGGGAAAATATATTTCATAGACTACAATTTATAAGAAGAAAAGCTGCACTTTTTACAAGATATTGATTATTATCGTTTTATCTTGTAGAGTATATTTTTCTATTCAAAATTGAAAGTTCCAAAATTATTTTGCTTACAAGATCATGGAAAAAACATTATAATCATTAAATTTGAATGTACGCAAAATAATAATATAAATGTTTGCAATATATTACATGTAGCATGTTGATCCACGATTTCTACATGTGGTTTACAAAATCATATGATGCTCGACTTTACAGGCATTAAGAGGTGTAAATAGATAGAAAAAGCAAATTTACTTACCACAAACGTCACAGCATAAATAAAAATAACAATACATTAGGAGGACGACAGTTTTGACCATATTGTTGTGATCGCATACGAGATCGTGTTTTCTCTCGAAGGTTTTATCCTCGGATATGACGTGCCAACGTATTTACAGGTTTCTTCCCGATGTTCACACTTGGTCGGAAATTTCCTTCCTAGTTCGAGCATAGTCATATATAAATCACTCGTACAAAAATGAGTGATTTTATTCATTTCCTACTTCCCTCTTAATTAAATTTTGTGCATGTGAGAGAGTGACATACTTGATGTACATGTAAATAGATAGAGTTGGGGCTGGTTAAATAGTTTATCAGCTACATGTAAAATGACTTGTTTATTGTTCATTCATTAATATTAAGCAAAGTACTTTTCACGTGTTAACCTTTTTCATGCAGTTTATTTATTATTTTTTATTATGATTATTTTTTTTTTGGGGGGGGGGGGGGGGGGGGGGGGGTGGAAGAGAAAACACCTATTGTTTTCGTTCTGATTAATTATTTTCGACGGAGTTTCAACAGCGATTTTTTAAAAACGGAAGGAGCCTTTAAGCTGGTTTCTTTGCGTCATAGGTTTCCGATAGTCTAACACTTAACGCTTCACTTAGAGCTACATGTACTTCGATTGGAACATGAGGTCTTACTCAAGGTTGCGGTCACATTACCGGATGTTTACATCAAGACATGCTTATCAACCGAACTCAGAAAAGGTATATGTAAAAGGGTAACTGATTTACATGTTTGCCATTGATAGCAATTTCACAGACGCAAAAGACAGTATTGAGTAATTTCTAATACTTCGAAGTCCACTAGTATGCCAGATTATCGTGCATTTCACTGGTATTTTAAGGAAACAGCTTTATCTAGATTAGCTAGTTTTTGTAAAGAAATAATTCCTAATTGTACATTAACATACTTCATTAATATTTTCGTTTAGGAAAGAAATGTTTGAATAAAATATAGTGTTCATGCATGCAAAATTATACTAAAATTGGATCGATATGACAGTTAAATATGGCTCTTGCTAGTATATATCAATATAATCCTTCTATCAACCACCATCTACCCCCCCCCCCCCCCCCCCAAAAAAAAAAGTAGCTAAATCATATAAGGCAGGTATTACAGTTTACACTGAAAAAGCTAGTACACGCATTACAGATGTTTGATCCACCTCTAAATTTATCGCAGGAAATATAGCGCGAGATCACTGTGACGCCACACGTCAAAATTTATATTCGTTTGATTGCGCATCTCGACTCAATACGAAGGAATGCATGGAGGCATGGTAAAAATCTCTTGGGTCTCACCAAAGCTTGTGCGGTAATCAAAACTTCTTCAAACCTTAAGGCACCGTTAATTACGAGTTAAATGTTAGCCATTCTTGGCATACCACTACGGGAAAAAAACATACGAGAGCATTATGGGATGCTGCCAATTTTTTTTTTTTTTATGAATCTTTAGGTTAAGCTTGTTCTTTTTCCCGCGCACACTGGTTCTAATAGCTCGATTTGAACCCCTTGCTCTAGAATATATATTCAAAATCAAGCATTTAAAAGCAAAGAAATCTTTTACTGACCAAAATCAATCGATTTTGTACATTTATTTGGTCTAATGCTATTGATTTTTAGATCATTTGAGTTTAGGACCCAATCATGTTTGCGTTTTTCTACAAAAAGTGTACATACGAGGGTCAATCAAAAAATACGAAGACAGTTGGGCTGTCTATCATGAATTTTTCATAAAAGTCATAACTTACAGCTAATGTTATGCAACAACACTTATTTTAGCGAGCGCAGCGAGCCGGCGCGAAGCGCCGCTCGCGTAGCGAGCTCCATAGACAACGTGTACGAACGGATAAAGTTCGAGTGGAAATCTGCACATTGTTCAAAGGAAATTTTGTGGACCTGCGTGAAAAAGTTCTACATATCCCAAGAATGCTTTGCGGTGCATAGCAACATGGTGAAACAGGAAGCGTTTATACGGGAAATTCTTACCTCTAAATTGCATACATCATTTTCATTTAACAATAAAAAATCCTTTTAAAAACATTAAAGTAAACAACACATATGATTTCGTAAAAACACATGTACCTATCTGACATATGGCGTCATTTCCTTCCCCAAATTTGTCCGACAATTTACGAAAACTGTCGAGCGCAAAAGAATGTTAAGTATGACGTCACAGTGATCTCGCGTTTTAATTTCCCGCGATACAGTTAGAGGTGGATCAAGCATCTGTATTGGGTGTAACGTGTATGAAGTACTCAGTATCAGTGTTAACGGTGACTCTTTGGCTGATTAGGTTTGTTTTGATAATGTTTTTGCTTAGTCAATACACATGCAAGTTCCATGCTAAATTTACTGTCATATTGATCCAATCATATATGCATACCGTTAGGTAGGTGACAACATTATTAAAAAAGAAAAGTCCAATCATTATTAGATCTACGTGCAGCCACGTCATTTTGTAATGAATAAATAAAAGGAAAACAATTGAACTGTTAAAATATCTACATGTATTTGTTATAGTTGCATATGTGGTCAAACCTTTCAAAAATATTGGATATATATCATACACTAAAAAAGAGTGAGGGCACATGTCTACAACGCTTATAGAGCGTACAAAAAAATTGATGTCACAGAGGAAAATAATGAAAACACAGGTAACAGCAAGGAATAGAATGAGAAATAACACACACACAATCTATGGTTTACTGATTTTAATTATCATTATTAAAAGGTAAAGTAATGATAAAAAATAATTGTATTTACATAAAAGAAAACGGCTTTGTGTTTATCAAAATATCTTAATAAGTCTGTTTAACATTTTATTAATGCTCAGTGGTAGTTTGTTGGGTGTAAAAGCCTAGGAAGGAACCATTGGAATAAAAGTTTGATAACTTCGGGTTCCTTGCAGTGGTAAAAGTTTTCGAGACAAAGCCAAAGTTTTTTGGTTAGGGCAAGTCCATGGGCTGCATTTAACAATGATGACAGATGTGTGGTTCCATCTGCGCTCGCCCCAACGGTCACACCGTAAAACATATTATTGATATACGAAGTTTTATTTCATTTGATGAAAAGGTATTTTAGTAACCCGATTTTAAAATCAACATGTTTTGTCATCACGGCGCACGGTAACGTTGAAAATACGACGTCTATGTGACGCACGTTCAGTTATTAAAAATATCCAATCTCTATATCACCCTTAGTCTGTTGTGCTCTTCACCAAACAATTTAATTCGGCACTTTATCACTTGACGTCTAATTTGTTCACATTTGTCAAAAAATCACAAGTTTGTTCCTCGAAGTTTTCTTAATTTTTACCGCATGTCTCTTTGTTTACAGTAAGAAAATCCCTAAATGTCAGATGGCATTGTTTATTCTTTTAACAAAATGTTTACGGATATTCTACCCTCTTCCGTTCTGTTTGATGTCCAAAACACAGTTACCACAACCCCAACAAAACGTGTAAGAGTTAAACAGAATTGTGAAAATAATTTTTTAATAATTTTTTCCACCAATGAGTATTTTCACAGTCTTTATCTGCTTCTCTCCGAGTTAAATCTATACTGTTTATATTTTTGTTGCGCCCTGATGTCCGGATCCGGCGACGTCAATGTTTTAGTCAATTCTGAAAAGGACTATCTGTCTTTAGTTACTAATATCTGTTCAACAAATTTATATATCCCGTCATATTTAGTACATGGAATATCATGACAATTCTTAATTTTAGGTTTCAATATTATTTTGTTTTAAGCCCAATTTATGGAGATATAACTTTCAACATTATGTGGTTTATTTTTGACAGAACACTAAGTTTGACCATGCGCCGTGGCCACATTTTTGCAGGATTTGATTCTAAATAATTCTTAGAAAAAAAGGAATATATTAACTTTTTTAATTGTAGATTGTTGGAAACAATTGTTTAATTATGTCTACTAAATTGAGTAGTTATATGACTTTAAATAACATAGCTATGGCAAAAATCTTCGTATTTTTCAATTGACACTCGTGTGTAACTGTGTCATTTCGCTCAAATTAATACTCGCCCTTTTGAATTTTTGCATCTTTTCCCTCGTTGTCAGCAGGGGTGCATAACACTTGGCGGATCCGCGACTTTATTTAAAAACTGTGTTAATTAAAAAGGGTATCTCTACCGGTGTTAACAGTCGTTTGACCAGTTCCGAATTTTGACCGGTTCCGAATAGTTCGGGGAATTAAAAGCTGATAATTAATAAAGACAAACCTATAACCTACACCATTTAGGCATACAAATATTCTTCTGGTTGATATATAACTATGATTTTTTCCCGATCAATTTGAGTACGATCAACCTACTTTTACTATGGGGCGAACCCTGGTTACCGCGACGCTTTAGAGCGCAGAAAATCGTCTGCAAACAATTCAGATCTTGACGAGCAGTAACATTCCGACTATCAGAAGTAAGTATGATAAGTATTTTTAAAGATACAAAAAGGTTTCGGACAATAGAATTGTAGATCTCTAAAGAATTTTATAATTTCCTCCCGGTTTCATTTTACCAGTTTCGAATAGCAGAAATAAACACTGTAGGAAAACAGAACCATGTGATATATCTATGTCCCTGTGCATGACTACAGTGTTTCATTATTGACAGTAGTTAATGATTAATTAAAGCTGACATGAATTCATAAATACGCATTATTTCCCTTTTATTTCCGACTACCGCCATATTAGTTGTCGATTTCTATTGTTCTGCTCCTCGCTACACACCCCCTATATAAGACCGAGAGAACTATTCATGCTTCGCCGCATTCAGGAATTTCATACAACCGAACACGAAAAGACTTGTAAAAACGCGTTTTGAACAAAAATAATATGACAACCACTGCACTGGCAAGATATATCCAATAAACTACGAAACAAGACAAACTGAAATCCAGGCGCAGATACTTCGAAAATTCCTCGATAATTGTAGACCGTTTTCCTGTGTATGCTATAACATCGCAAATGCGCAAACGACACACTGTGGCAGATCGAGCAATGTCAATTATGAAATGACACTTACAGGGATGGGGTTGGGACCATCTGATATTCTGAATCTGGTTCAGAACTTCTTGAAAAAAGACAAAAGAAAAAACATTATTGAAGAAAAGTAGGCCAAGCTATCCTTGGTACTATGGATTTATGACTAGGTATTCAGATATAGTAGAAAAAAGGAAAGAAACACTTCTTGAAGCCTCTCGCTCCAAAGTCACTAAAGAGCTTGCAGATGATTGATTTTAGAAGTTCGAAGCATTCCTGTCAGAGAGAAACTTATTGGATAAACCACATAACATTTACATCGCAGATGAAACAGGTTTCACTATGGGGAGGAAATCTGGAGTGGTTGTGGGAGCAACAAGACAGAGATACACAGATGACGTTCCACATTTATCAGGCGGGTCAACAAAACAACGTAAGACAGTTATGTACTGTGTCAGTGCAGACTGAATTGTTTTACCACCCTATTATGTGTATCCTTCACCAAAACCTACAGCATATGATCTTTTGTTACATGTATGTGCAGCAAGAAGCTCAATCATTCATTGCACGCTAAAAGGATGGATGAATTGAAATACTTTTTCTGCATTCATAGACCATTTCGATAACAATGTAGACAAGAATGACAGACCAGTTATACTTTTGATTGACAGTGTAACTTCACATATCAACATGGACACATTTACAAAAGCAGGTAGTAGAGGAATTGAAATTTACATGCTAGTACCACATGCTACCCACTTAATGCAGCCATTAGATAAAGGTGTGTTTGAGCCGCTGAAAAAGAGTGCTACAAAACAGTGCGTAAAAACACTCGTGAAAATCCGTGCAAGCCTATTGACAAAAAGAACTTTGTCTTGAAGTTGCATGACACATCGCATTTCATAAACCCAGCATGGTCATAAGAGCATTCAAAGGCTCTGGTATTTATCCTGTGAGGAGTTCTGCAATTTCAATGACAAACTCAAGCCACCCCATACTTTCAGTGATACAGATGAAGTTCGTGAGACAGGGGTTTCAACTGTAACCAGGGTTGATGAAAAGGATGGTTCAACAGCAGCCAGTAAGGCTTTCGAGCTTTACAGTGATACTATAGGAACACCGTCAAGACAAAGGTATGAGCCTCAACTGGATGAAGGTTGGTATATTGAAGGGCTATCTCCTTGATTTACAGGGTACAAGAAACTGAAAGAAATGGCTCATCCCTATGCTCTAGATGCTGTGAATCAGGAGACTCGTACACATTCATCAAGTACTTCAATTCAGCATTCCACTCAGAATGTTAAGGAGGACAGTGAGAACACTTCATCCACCTCAAGATTGTATTTATTAGCTTGGGCATGCTTTACATGATGATGAGCAAGACGATCATTTAAGCAATTACATTACTCTTTCATATAATACATCAGAATCGAGTAAGTTGTCACCTGCTGCTCTTGAAGTAGTAATCAGATTACCCAAACTAACAACTACCTGTAGTTAACCAAAACCTAAAAACCTTAAAAGTTCTTTGCCATATAGTTTGACATCAGCAGACTCCATCAGACAAATGGCTTTGCAAAAACGGAATTTATCAAGAAAAAAGGCAGAAAAAGAAAAGGCAGCAAAGACACGTTATCTAAAGAAGAAAGAAAAAGAAGGGAAAGCGAAATCATCTGCAAAAGAACCTCGAAAGAAACAATCCAATGCCATTTATGTGCAGAAGAAATTGAATGAGTGTATTAATGTGTTAATATAAGAGTATACCATGTTTATCATTAACATGATTTTTTTTAATGTTTGAATTTTGAAATACATCTATATATACAATGTATTGCATGGTGCATTTCGAAATGCTTCAGAAAATTAAAAAAGGATATTCATTTTATTTTAAATGAGTAAATCCGGTACTGTTCATCAAAACTAGCAGTACTGTTGATGTTATGTTTTCTACTAGTATCCTACGTATGTTTATATGGTTGCAATTATTTTTTTAACAAATTGTGTATTCTTTCAGAAATCCCTCCATACTACTGAAGAATTCTGTGACAAAGGGGTACCACCTATATGAAATACGACTTCCGATGAATCTTACAGACTCTACAACAAGAGTACCTGTCGATCTCGGATATACCAATTTAACTGACCACATGTATCTCTGGTTTGGATTCCAGAGTTTACATATTTTCCAACCGATTTACACGATGTCACAACAGATGTGGAAAGGATTTTAAAACTTAGTGACATTTCTGGTTTGCCAGTTGCCCATGCCCCTAGAGGTCTAAGTTTTGCATTTCTTCAATTGATAGAAACTAACTGCCAAATACACGCCCTGACAATAGGAGATCCATGCCAAAGTTTCCCTCCATGGCACCATGTTATGGAAAAGGGAGGGGGAGATTAGTTTTTCCTTGTGATTATGTAATCAAATGTTCACAAGACATCATCAATTATGCCAAAGAAGTAATTCCCTATGCAATAGGACAAATGCCTGAGAGGAATACCATGGCATTGGAGATTACATAAAGAAATAAACAATTTTATGTATTGTTAAATGTTTTTTTTTTTTTAAATCTAATTACAATCAATTCAAATTATTATTTGAGAAAATTTCCATAATGTCCATTTTGATTTTACAAGTTTTCAAGACTCATTTTACATACTGGTAATTCAGTATTCTTTGAAATGTTCATTTGGTACTATTCTATGATTGATCACATATTCATTTTATTGCTGTTACTTTTATTTATGTACATTAACTTATTTGTTTACATTAAATCAAGATCTAGTAAATGAAAGGTGCCTAAATGAAAGTTTTTATGATTTTCAAGATATATATCCTTTGAATGATGTTTCATAACAATACCTTTGTTTCATAGGGTGTACCGGGGTTTACATTTTTGGTAAACACAATGAAAAATGATGTTTTAAACAACCGTTTTCTATGAAATAAGAAGGATAAAAGTGACGGATCTCGGAGTTTTCTCCATTTTTGACCAATGAAATATATCCAGAATGCTTACAGTCTCTTCAAAAATGGCATCAAACAACCTGCTTTTTAAAATGATATCAAATTGAATATAGGAACCGGGATTACTTTTACGTGAATAAATATAGAATGTCAAAAAATTGTTTTATTTTCTACAAAATTCCTTTAAAGCCATAAAATACGGGAAAAGATTCATCAAATCAAATATGACGTCATAATGGTTCTAGCACCAAAAAGATACCCTGGAATCATTTACTAGATATTTACCTCAAATGGTGCACAAGAATGTATTGAGTATAATATGTTTTTTTTAAGATAAAAAAATACAATTATTGTTCTCAGCCCTTCTTGGTTTCAGGCTTGGTTGCTTTTCATATCCTTTTTTTACCATTTTTTAAAAGTAGAAACGCCAATATTTGGAATGGTTTTATTTCTTCAATCTTTTGACAGGACAATTAATTCCGTCCTGGGTCCAAATTTTTAGTCTGGGGTCGATTTGCTTGGGAACCGCTGAGGTATTCAGTACTCATCGACTTATTCGTAACCAGTAAAATGACAAGCTAAGAGATATAGATTTATTTACATCTTTCCATGCAGTGATGAACTTTATCAAGGGTCCATTTTAAATCGCAGGTATCTGGGCTACTTTGACAATGATAATTTTAAAATATCGCTCACGTATATGACTAGCACAGCCTATTCGTAACACTATTCGGAACTGGTCAAACGACTGTAACTGCCTCTGGGCAAATTCAAAACAGGGCGAAACCGTTTGCAAGCGAGGAAAAACACGGGTGAAAACAACCATGCATACATTAATTTTATTCGTTAGATTGTATCTCATGTCTTTTTGCCTGTTCGATCAGCCAAGAATCAAAAAGAGTTGTCACAGTCATTTCATGCATATCTTTACCAATTTTATGCTATGCCACAGCATGCGATTTTAATGAATTGCCATGAGATATGTATGCTACGCAATGAGAAATTGAAATGAAGGGCTTGATAAAATGGTATGGTATACTATTGAACAAAAATATCTCTATACACAGACGATTTTTAAACATTATGGAGAAAAATGATAAGGAGCCAAACTTTACCAGTAATCTGCATTGTCAACATTTATTCCTATTAATTAAAGCATTTAAAACCAAGTTAAAACCATGTATGATATGCTATGGTATAATGTGGCGAATGAGAATCTATGAGATTGTATGTTTTGGTATGAGATTCCAATGCTATGATATGAGATTCCAATGCTATGCTATTAGATTTCAATGATACCCTACGCTATGGTATATGTTGTAAAAGATATGCTTGAAATGATTGTAACTGGAAATAAGTGGAAAATACATTCATAAGTGAAGCAATAATAGTAAATTATTTCCATAACTTATTCCTTCATCTATTTCGTAATATCACTCCATTCGTTCATTTTCATTTTATCGGAGTGCGTTACGTTCTTAATATCCCGAAAATTTATCAATACACATGTAGCAAACTCTATAAGGCTAGCTTTCGATCAAAAAGTCGGGTCTATGTTTATGAAATATGTTTAGAAAATAGAACAATGTTATTTGATTAATTGTGCATTAAATGATTATATGTATACGTACTTTAGTAATAATGCAAGTATTTTATCCGTTGAAGCAGTGCAAGGTGCTCCAGGAAGTTGCTTATCATTAAGGTCTGTTTTGCCATTTTTTTAAATTTGCTGATCAACCTGTACACTTGTTTCAATGCCATGCAGTTGTTTACATACAAATCACGCAGTTCTTTGGATTGTTTTTCGAAACTTTACCTAGTCTGGCACATGCTCTTATGTAACATCTAATTTTAGCCTTATTGGATGATGATTTACCAGTCATATTTTTATACAGTGTCTTGACTGGGGATTATATATCACAGGAGTATTCGCTGGTTAAACGTGGTCAGATAAACGGTCATGAATAGAATATGAACCAAATCATGCGTGAAAAGAAATTCTGGGTCAATTAAACCTTGCATTTTATGGAATCTGATTAGTGACATTATTTATTGAACGCCCCTTGTATACTGGGATCAGTTTTGTAAATCTTTTAATCTCCATCATAAGCATTTCATTCTTTACCTTCTTTGCAACAAAACACATTTTGTTACAAGCAAGACGGTTCTCAATTTCAAAATGTATTGATTTTTGTCATAAATTTACCAAAGCGCATTTCTTTAGAGATTTAAAACAAAAAATGTTTTGTTGCCCCGAATGTAACACTGTATGAAAAATTTACTGGTAGGTGTGTAATTTCTGCATGAACGTAATGGAGAAGTACTAATTTAATTAATCATTTGAATATTTTGTCATTTGGCAATACTGAAGTTATTATCATGAGTAATTCAACACTGTAACGTCTTCCCCTAAAATAACCTTAAAAAGTATATATAACATACATGTAAGTATTGCATTTTAATTGTAATCCGGATGGTAGAAGTATTTCGTATCATATCAAAATGTTTTTAACTTGCATGTATATATTTTGATAATGTGTTGTTTTTTTTTATCAAATGTTTATTTATTGCCCCAAACATCATATCTTTACGACAGTAGGGATTAATTTCAATCAATATCTGTTAGAATATGAATACTTATTTAGTAATATACAGAAATACAGGAAGTCAAAATGAAAATCTTTTGTGTATTCTGTCTTTATGATAATTACGAATTCCACGTCCAGTGTTTTCACTGGATGAGTCGAACGTTAGAATTAAAATATATAATAGCTGTTACACGCAAATTCTCTCTATGCAATTGGTGATTCTAAATCCAGTACATATACGACTAGTAAGGGAAGTAAGAGGCTTTCAATTTCTTTCGTGATTTTTTTTAAATCAAAACAAATAAAACCAATATCCTTTTGTCAATGTAATTGTTACATTGTTTTGCTGATTAATGCTCCTCTGCGTGTAGAATTAAGTAACATTTGAGTTTAATCCTGGTATGTCGTTAAAAAAATGCTTACTTTGTTTGAGGATGAAGAGGCAATGGACTAGCAAGATTCATTTACTTCGTTCGAAACATCTGTTAATTATTATGCATTAATTTAAATGATAGATGATTTAAATAAATAAGTAGGATTTGAATGTAGCATTCTCCTAAAGTAATAAAAATTTCAGGTTGGATATAAAGTGAGAAGACTATTATATATTGATATATGCAGGTACTTACAAAGAGTGGGGGTGCATCTGCTCGTGTGTGCGATAATTTCTAAATGGTGTACATGTATAAAGAATACAAACCATTAGAAAATACACGTAAACAGTATTGTGTATGATCGGCAAAAGAACATGTTTTTGACCTTAAATAAGAATTAAGTTAAAAGTTATGCAATATTTTATATTCCACACGATGATTTGGAGAAGAGTTAAAATTATTTGACTTCATTCAAATTGAATAAAATCGTTAATAGATGTACAACTTTACATTTATCATTTTTTATTTGTGAACTATGTATAAAAAAAACAGGTCATAAGGAATAGAAGAACAGTTACATTTATTCAAAATAATGTTGGTGCTGGAAAATGACTAGCATACACATTTTATACTCATCATCAGAATAAAATTTTAATTTTAAAATTCCAATTTAAAAAAAAAAAAGATATATGCTTTTAACATTCTAAAGCTTTTTTAATTATTGACTGAATTGAAGAATTATTTTATTTTGCCGTCATTAATTGACAAATAACGTAAATTATGCTATATTTTATATTAATCAAAAGCCTGAACATAACGTTCATCTCCTATGCGTTTGAAAAGTCACAACTGTATTCACTCCCCTAAATAAGTAAACAAAGATTATTAAAAGGAGAAAAAAATCTCCTAGCACTTTAACATGTATCCTATGTCTATATGACCCTTTCAAAATCGTTACCCTCTCTGGGATCACGACGCCCTTCGCTACCCCACATGTCAGTACTTTTCATATTAATTCAGATAGCTTATTTTTATCACTATAACTAGAAATAGTGAATACATGTAGCAGCTATATGTATATATTTTGATCAAACATATTAACATCAACAGTATCTCATATTTTATCATTTTTTTGCTAATAAAAGAAAGAAAGTAAAGTAAGAGTAAGAAACGTCAAGATTTTTATTATGCATGTTTTAAGAAAAAAAATAAAATATGATTTATTCATAAATTCCTTTATTTCAAAATTTGATGATACCAAAGGTGACCATCTATCTTTAATCGAATTCATCAAAATGAACATACTTTCAAAATACAAATAATGTAAAAGGACAAGCCAAAAAATCAGCAAATGTTAACAAATTAGAAGAAGCAAATCTTATTTTACATAAAAAAAATATTTGTTTTTCACAAAACCGTAAAGCATTTTGTTGTGCTTTACAGTGCAAATGCATACATAAGGAACTTAATTGTATGTGTTTCTCCAAATAAAACAAGAGGCCAATTGGCCTTAACGGTCACCTGAGTAGCATATATCCAATACACAAACTTGTCATGGAGTCTCATATATGCATCTAATTAATTAATAGGTTTCATACTGGAGTAGAAAAATTATAAATTTGTAATGACAACCACATTTAATTCAAAAAGAGTTGTGAAACCTATAATTTTGGTGAAAAACTAAAACATCTGGTCTACAAAATAATGAATTCAGTTTTCCTTTCAGGTGTGTGGGAGTAAAGAAGATAATATAATTTTTTAACGTTATATGGGTATATCCCTCTAACTATTTTTAGAATCGGTAGGACAACAAAGAAGTGCCTTTAAGCAAAATAGTCCCTATACTTGCAGAGTGTATATACATTTATTGGGACATTTTAAATCATAATGCTTGACACATGTCAGAAAAGAGGATTTGCAATTTTTAAAACAAGTGTCAAAATTGAATTATCATTTGAAGAAAAGAATTGAAATTGTTTGATGTACACCCTTTCCAAAACTGAGAAATTCCCTACTTTTACTTTCATTTTCAGAGTTTTTCAATACAGACGCATTTTGCCGGAAAACGAATCTGACTTCAAACCACGAAATTTTAACAGGAAAGAGACAATTTGATGAGCTTTCATTCAAGAGGTCCCTCGTTGCTGAACGAAAATTAGGGCCGGAGCTATGAACCATAACGTTAACATTACCGCCTATGGAAAATGCATTAGTGGACTATACCCATATTGAGCTCCATGCTGGTAAGGCATATTTCTTGTTTATTTGCAATTTTTATGATAAACGTGCATTTTTCTTTTGTACATTTTCTCATTTATGTGAATAAACTAAATTTCCAACAAGTTCAACAAGTTTAATCATTTTAATAGCATATTTTCCAAGAAAATATCCATCACAACACCCCCCCCCCCCCTCCGGGATTTTCAAAAAACCAATTTAAATTAAAGAATTTGTGATCTTAACTTGAATGTAATTTATTTTGAGTTTTTACATTAAAAAAATGAAAATTTAGGTGTGTTTCTAATTATATATGAGTTTAGAAGACATTTTTATAAATTTTGAGACCATTAAATATCACTTCGGGTTTTTAGTGCAATCATTTCAAGCGAGCAAAAGTGAAAGTAGAAAAGCAGAAAGTTTCCGGTGAGGAAAAATACTTCATTCTAGCAGTGTCCAGCTATCTAAGATTAGTTTGCATTGTAAGGGAATTGTATTAGTGTCCGCTAGGTTCCAATTCTATATTTATGATGATAGATTTGCATTAAATTGGAGTAAATTAATTTGTCATGCATGTGACATGACTATGTACCGAAGATGTAGGTATGCACTCTTTAACATGTAGAAGCCTACCATGTTGGTTAGTACTTAATCCACAAAATCTATCTTTGTTTATCATAATCAAAATTGAATAAAATTATCAGTAATCATTTTAAGTAGATATTTACTAGTATTTATTTATTCATACTATTAAAAATAGATCAATATGTTGGGGTGGGGGTTGATATTGAATGTTATTGGGGGGGGGGGGGGGGGGGGGGGTGTTGGTCTTTAGGCTGTATAGATGTGTTGTGCATGAAGATGTAGTTATTGTTGCCTATCTGTTCTTTCTTTCTGTATCTTTAATCCCCCTCTCTCTAATTCTCTCTGTTTCTCTCTGTCTCTCTCTCTCTCTCTGTCTCTCTCTCTCTCTCTCAACATATGGCTGCTTTTGATATGGAATTGCAAATGTTGGGAATAGTGTTGGATAATGTAGAATTTAATTCAAAACATTTCATTTTAGATAACATGTAAATTGAAATGGAAGTCTTCTTCCAAAAATAGAACACAACAATGAGCCACACTTGATGTAAGTAAAATTTATTTTTGTAACTTCACTCGTCCAAGTTTAAAAGAAGGAACCTATAAAAACTATATACCCTGCATGGCCAGTATTTTACATGCAGATAATTTAGAATATTATAGATACTGCATGGGGAAACTTTACATTGATATGTGGGTATTTCTTGTTCTTCTGATTTTGAACTTTAGTTAAATGTAGACTCTCTTCCACAGGATATGTCTTTTGATAATTTTTGTTAAATTTGTTACCATGGTAACAATGTACAAGAGTAAAAGAAAAAATCCTTATTAGCAAGTTTCTTTTCCCTATGACATATATTTAATGAGTTAAGTCATGGTACATTTGTTCCGAAATTAGGCTTAAATAAAAGTTCAGCAAATATTACACTTATATGAGTAAAAACAACTCATCACTATGACGTCATTATGACGTCATAGGTGAGGTAATCTCAAGCTAGCATCAAAATGGAGCAAAAACTGAATTGAGGGCCTCACATTATAGAGTCATATAACTTTATTATTTATAAACCAATACCTACATGTAATACCTTGATGGATAGGGAAATTCCTATACTTTTCTATTTTACCTTTTTCGTGGTGTTTGAAAACAATTCTTTTTTGTAACTAAAGAAAAACTCATGATTTTTACGACAACAATTTTATAAAATCAGACATAATTGAGCTTTTTCATAAGAATATGAACAAAATAAATTTGGTAAAATATTGAATGTTTATGTTTTACATGTATTTTAATCCTTGAGATTAAAGTTTCCTCAATTTATGCAATTTGAAGAGCATCGAGTGCCAATGAGCTTATGTTGTTTAGGTAAATTATGACTGGACTGTTTCTTCAAATTTCATGCATGTGTATCAATGCTGCAAAATCCATAGTTATGTATTGAATTTTTCCAAATTTGGAATCATGGTTCTTTATAGTGTCTAGAGTGAATATATAAGCTAAGAATTGTAAATAACCACAATGACTGTTTTATATTGGGTATATCCCTCTAACTATTTTTAGAATCGGTAGGACAACAAAGAAGTGCCTTTAAGCAAAATAGTCCCTATACTTGCAGAGTGTATATACATTTATTGGGACATTTTAAATCATAATGCTTGACACATGTCAGAAAAGAGGATTTGCAATTTTTAAAACAAGTGTCAAAATTGAATTATCATTTGAAGAAAAGAATTGAAATTGTTTGATGTACACCCTTTCCAAAACTGAGAAATTCCCTACTTTTACTTTCATTTTCAGAGTTTTTCAATACAGACGCATTTTGCCGGAAAACGAATCTGACTTCAAACCACGAAATTTTAACAGGAAAGAGACAATTTGATGAGCTTTCATTCAAGAGGTCCCTCGTTGCTGAACGAAAATTAGGGCCGGAGCTATGAACCATAACGTTAACATTACCGCCTATGGAAAATGCATTAGTGGACTATACCCATATGCATTAACATTTACCGGTATACATCCATACCCCAGGGGACATGAAAATTAAAAGTAAAGGACTTCCTGGTAAACATAATTATTAGTCGTTTTTTTTTATACAGATGTGTGAGAATAGAGAAGAAGATTTTTAAACATTATATGCATTAACACTTTACTGCCATATTGCCCCCCCCCCCCCCCCCCTCGTGTCCTGAACCCCTGACCCAGGGGCCATGAATTTCACATCATAATCATGTATTCAGTTTTTTGCCCACATGTGTGGGAGTAGACAAGAAGATTTTCTAAGATTTAATACATTTTTACAATATGACCATATTGGCCCCACCTTAGAGCCTGAACCCCTGACCCAGGGGTCATGAATTTCACAATTAAGGTAGAGGGCTTCATGGACATCATAACCATGCATTTAGTTTTTAACAAATATATATGAGAGTAGAGAAGAAGATTTTCTAAGATTTAATACACTTTTACTATATGGCCATATTAGCCCCACCCTAGAGCCTGAACCCCTGACCCAGGGGTCATGAATTTCACAATTTAGGTAGAGGGCTTCATGGACATCATTATCATGCATTTAGTTTTTAACAAATATATATGAGAGTAGAGAAGAAGATTTTCTAAGATTTAATACATTTTTACTATATGGCCATATTAGCCCCACCCTAGAGCCTGAACCCCTGACCCAGGGGTCATGAATTTCACAATTTAGGTAGAGGGCTTCATGGACATCATTATCATGCATTTAGTTTTTAACAAATATATATGAGAGTAGAGAAGAAGATTTTCTAAGATTTAATACATTTTTACAATATGGCCACATTAGCCCCACCCTAGAGCCTGAACCCCTGACCCAGGGGTCATGAATTTCACAATTTAGGTAGAGGGCCTCATGGACATCATTATCATGCATTTAGTTTTTAACAAATATATATGATAGTAGAGAAGAAGATTTTCTAAGATTTAATACATTTTTACTATTTGGCCATAATGGCCCCACCCTAGAGCCTGAACCCCTGACCCAGGGGTCATGAATTTCACAATTTCGAAAGAGGGCTTCATGGACATCATAATCATGCATTTAGTTTTGAACAAATATATATGGTAGTTGAGAAGAAGATTTTCTAAGATTTAATACATTTTCACTATTTGGCCATATTGGCCCCACCCTAGAGCCAGAACCCCTGACCCAGGGGCCATAAATTTCACAATTTTGGTAGAGGGCCTCATGGACATCATAACCATGCATTCAGTTTTTTCCTCACATGTGTGGAAGTAGAGAAGAAGATTTTTGAAAATTTGGCTTTTTTTTGCATATTTGGCCCCGCCCGTGGCACCCCAGGGGTGGTAGAGCCATAAATTTCACAATTTAGATTTTTCTTACCATAGAGATGCTTCACACCAAAAATGGTAACGATTGACCTGGTAGTTTTCAAGAAGAAGTTAAAAATGTAAAATTGTTAACGCACGACGCACGACGACGGACGAAGACCAATTGCAATAGGTCACCTGAGTGACTCAGGTGACCTAACAAATACTAACTTCTACCTACCACAGACGTCATATCCTAAATCAATGTAGCAGTAAATGGTAAGGAATATGAAATAATTGACCATGTTGTTGTTATTATACGATTAGCTCGCGCTGTCCATCGATATAACATGTCCATTTATTCATATTAAATATTCTCTTTTCGATCAACCATGACTAATCTTTTCCTTCCTACAATTGGTGGCTACATAATGAAATTGTATATTCATAGTCAATAAATATGTATTTTATTAAAGCAAACTTTATTTGTCGGCGATGAATACTTTTTTTCATTATAAACAAATCAGAGTTATTGAACTTCGAATTGAACGTAGCGACTCAGATTTACACTAAAGAGTCTGAGTTTTAAAACCAGGGAAATCGAATGCCACAGGTTAATAATTTTAATGACTATTCACCATGGGCAGATAGCATGAACCTATTTCTCGGTTAGATAGAATAGCATGTTTATTCGTTGAAGTTTTACATAGACAATTTTCACAGGTGTACTAAAACATATTATCCAAGTTACCTGATGAATAAATTAAGAGAGATTATTTAGGACTAAATACTTTATTATGGTTTGGCGTTACTGGCCGCAGTGACTTTAGGTTACCAATGGGCTGCCTCACAACAATTCAAACAATACAACAATACTTGACGGCCCATCAATAGGCTCATTGCGCAGTGGGTGAGCGCAAATGCACAAACGTCACAAAATATAATATTCTGTACAGTGGGTAAGTGCAAATGCACAGACATACAAATGACAAAGTTTTACACAAGGTTTGTGCGAATGGGTAAACGCAAATGCACAAGTTTCAAAGTTCAAAACACATTAAAATTGTCAAAGTTCTTGTGCAGCAAGTATGTGCGCGAATGCACAAGCATGAATACACAGCATTTTAGACACATACATTAACAGCATTATAAACACATTATATTGACAGTAAAAAACTGTATCCTATGATAATTTGAATGCTTGCACTCTTCCATTGGAGTTGGGGTGCGACGATAGCGCCACTTGCAAGGGTCATGAACGTTTGTTTATGACACTGCAACCGCCACCAATGGAGTGCGCCACTTTCCAAAAGTAACATTGGTGACGGCGGCAGGACCACAACTCCAATGGTCACCACGAGCCAGTAGTAGTTAATTGTGATGTGGTTAGTCCGGAAGGCCAACGCCGCCACAATTTAATAAATCTTGCAACGCACCTTCAATGGTATTTAAAAGGATATCATTACCCAGCTGGGACAGGTGAACTCCATCAGGGTCAAACAACGTAGGTGGTTTTTGGGAAAACTGAGGGTATTTGATGTAATGACCGCCCCTGGATGTTACAAATTTTATCGCTTCTCTATTCATTCGACCCCTTATTTCATTCATTGCTTTAACATTCTCTGAAAAGCGCCAAGCTAATCTAGGCAGGGCAGAGGACCAAACTATCGTTGTGGTAGGGAACATGTCACAAATTCGGGACAAGGTTGTGGAAAGGAGCTCCAGCAGCTCTTCAGTGGTTTTCTGGCCAACATTGTTTGCTCCGCAATGAATGATGAGAAACTCAGGACGATCTTCTAACGTTAGCAACGTTGATAGCCTAGTATTAAGGTCTTGTAGCTTCATGCCACTATATCCCTGCCATAATACTGAAGTATTCTCGAGATTAAGATTAAGCCCCCCCCCCCCCCCCCCCCCCCGTCTTGATAGTGCACTCATAGCTGCTCGTTTGATGATAGAAGATCCGACAATCCAAACTCTGACAGGACCTAGAATTATCTTGTTTATGGTTAGTAAGATAGATACTGTTGGAATGATAAGGTTACCGAATGTATGTACGAAATGCATTAGAGCGCCATCGTCCTGACCCTTGGATGACGTCACTGTGAACGCCTTGAATAGCAAGGGTTGTAGCTGCACCTATTCTAAATGAGTGGGAATTATAATTGGAGCTATCAACCCCTATTGCATTAAGACAACGCTTCAATATGGTGATAAATTGATAACAGGTCAATGGTTGGCCTTCAAAATGAATAAACAATGGGCCAGTTTGAGATGTGCGCATGTGTAAGTAGGCATGCATGGCGGCAAAAGGACAAGCAAAACCATTTGAAGCAGGAATCTGCAAGGTTGCCCCCACACCTAATTGGTCTGTTTTTGAATGACAAATTGTCAATTGAATGTTGGTCTGCTGCATTGTTATGTCATGAGATAGGATGATAGTTGCTGGTGTGTTGCCTTTAGACAATGTGAATTCCCCTATGCGCAAGAGGGCGTGAAATGCTACAGTGAAAGCGGCAGTGAATAGTTTGGTTCCGTATATGGTGTTGCATACAGTTTGCAATGTTGGTATAATTTTGTTTAGGAGCTGTAATGTAATAGGCAAACGAGTGTCCTTGTGTAGTGTTGTTCTTTGCATGCCCTGAAGTAGCTTTCTTATAATAAAATGATTCGTAGGATCTACATTGTAAATTGCTTTGCTGTAAAAACTGATGGCTGCAATGTATGACTGAGCTGTGGAGTATTTGTAACCTGAAAGTGACAGGTAAGCGATAAACCTTGTAATGTGAGTGTCGAGAGGTGGCCACAGACTGGGTAGGTTATGAGACCGGCGAAATGTTTCAAATGAATTGATGCCTGCTGTGTGTGTTTGCCTAGTGTTTACAGCAACTGAAGCGTTGAACAATAATTGGATGTGACTTGTGAGAGTAATGTCTGGAATAGGGCTGGAATGGCCTGCGGATGAAGGTCTGCATAAGGTGCTACTGCTCGAAAGACTTCCCACTGTTTGCGAGTTATTGAATCAGCAATAATGTTTGATTTTCCCGGAATATGTTGTGCTTTAAATTGTATGTTGTGTTTTAAAGCCATTAAGACTAACGATCTGACAAGTACCATTACTCTTAGGGACTTGGCTGACTGTTTGTTGAGAATATGTACAAGGGAAATATTATCTACATGGAGGATGACTTTTTTGTTTTGCAAACGCAATGCCCATATCATTAAGGCTAATACAGTAGGTACTAATTCGAGAAAAGTTATGTCCCGTAAAATTGGCTTGTTTAACCATGAAGATGGCCAGGTAGAATGAACCCACTGACCCTGAAAGAAACTGCCGCAACCAAGGTGGCCAGAACCTGCACTATCCGTGTAAAGTTGCAAAGTATCTAGTGTAACCCATTCAGTGTCTGGGAAGTATACAACGCCGTTAAAGTTGTCTAAAAATTGTAGCCATGTGAACATGTCTTCACGGATAGGGTTCGTAATTCTGATGTGATGATAGGGAGAGGGCACCCCGGACATAACATTGTAAAATCTCCTTTTAAATGCACGGCTACCTGGGATGGCTTTACTAACGAAACTGAGCTTGCCCACTAAAGATTCTAACTGGGAAAGAAGAATTTTTTCTGTGTGACCCAATGCTGCAACAAAAGTTTGAGTTCTTGAACCTTACAAACAGGAATTTGGACCAGCATATTCACAGTGTCGATTTCTAAACCAAGAAATGTCAGCTTAGTGGTTGGCTCAAAAGTTTTGTTTTGGTTCAGGGGGACCCCTATTTCTGAACAAATGTCCTGAAAAGTGTGCATGAGAGCTGAACAATTATCTGAATTGGACTTGCCAATAAAAATAAAGTCATCCAAGTAGTGGTGAACTGTATCGAGTTGTGTTTTAAATTTGACAGCCCATTCTAAGAAAGTGGAAAAAGTTTCAAATATTTTGCATGATATTGAACACCCAAATGGGAGGCATTTGTCGATGTAATAAGCCCCATTAATGTAAATTCCTAGAAGTTCAAAGTCCCCTGGGCAAATTGGCAGAAGACAAAAAGCATTTTTAATGTCCACCTTAGCTAATAGAGCCATAGGACCCAGTGTGCTTATGGTTTGGACCACTGTGTCAAATGATGTATAGGTAACTGTAGTGAACTGTGGGTCTATGTGTTCATTAATACTGAAAGAGGGTGGGTAGGACAAGTATGTTATCATACGCCATCCTCCGTCAGCTTTGGGTACAACACCTATGGGAGATACGTGTAAATTAGGCATGGGTGGGAGTATGTATGGGCCAGACATTCGACCTGTCGTAACTTCACTATATATTTTTTCCAAGAGAACCTCCTCACTGTCGGAAGCTGAACTCAAGTTTTTTGAGAAAACTGAAATGCGTGGTCCAGAGTATTGCAATTTAAAGCCATGTTTTAGACCATCCTCTAAATACCTTGCCGAGACCCTATCTGGGAATTGACTCAAATAATTGCTAATTGCGCTAATGATTATGGGAGAATACCCTAGGACCCAAATGTCTCTGGGGTTGACGAGGGTTTCCCGCCCAATGTTGGTTGGTGCGTGTTTGGTGTGCTGGTGTTTGATACCTGAATGTGGCATAAGAGTTGTTGCGGACTGGAGTGGATGCCCGAAAGGAATTATTTGCATGACTCGGGGGTGGGTTAGCACTGTTGCACAACATAGATGGATGGGTGCCATTGCATTTAAGGCACCGGTGTATGTATGGACAATGGGGCTTGTAACAGTTTGCTTTGAGATTGTAATCGAAGCACTTGTGGTGTTGGGTACTAGAAGATTTATTTGAATTGGCAGTCATGTATAATAACCAAAGCTCATTATCTATGATTCCCCAGTTCTGTGACGGGTTGTGTGCAATCCTAAGCCTAAATTGTTCATTGTACGAAACCCACCCATTAGAATTCTGTGTCCCTAAGCGAACGTCATGCATATATTTAATAAGCTGTTGCGATCTAAGTGGGTGCACTGCAGTGTAAATGCTAAAATAAATGAGAAATGCATCTGTCCATTTTTCGATAGATGTTATTCTGGTTGTGGGTTTTGGTTGTGATATGATGTTACCCTGCGCATCAATTGTGAGAGTAGATGTTGCATGGGCATTAGTGGGGTCCCTTACCAATAATGTTCCCAGATTGACAAATTCGCCCTTGATGATTTTTTGCTTAATTGGTTGGTTTACATGATACCCAGTGGGAACTGTAATAGAGTTGATTGGTTCAGGAGTAGGCTGATGGGTTGAGGTGATAATGGAAGTTATCCCTGTATCTGTACATGTAGATGTGAGACTAGAATTGACAGGCGAAATGAGGCCAGGCATTAGAGTGGTGGTTTCCTGTAATGTTGCTACAGGGGGATTAAAAAGCACATTACCCGCCTGATCCTGGGCTTGCTGTGGTGGGGCTGCCTGTTGTAACAGAGCCGCCTGATGCTGTGGGGCTGCCTGGGGTAGTTGGACTGCCTGGGGCTGAGGGGGTGCCAGTTGAGCCTGGACATCTTGTTCGTTATTGTTGGTCTGTTGGCGTTGAGCCCTGCGCCGGCCTGGCCTGCGTGCTTGTCCTGGGTCTTGAGTATCACGGGCAGCCGACCGTTTAAGTTGTCTCTTCGGCCTTGGCATTGACCCCGTTAATCTCGTGGTATTTTAAAACAAAAGCGAAAATTGTTACCTAATTCATTTGTAAATAAATTAATGTTAATCAATTTCATAAAATTCTATTGGTATATTGGTAGCTAGGCCGAAAAAAGCAGTAAATTTAAGATCAAGCTAAAATAATGTGCGCCATTGAAGATTGCACTCGAGAGATTGTTGCATCTAAATCCATACAATCAAAGGACATCAGTGCCCATCGAGCGGAAATCGGTGGCATATATGCCTTTTCTCGACTTAATAAAATTGATAAAAGTATTTGAACGATTAAATTAATCTAAAGATTATACTTTATTACAGAGAATTAAAACATGTCTTACCAGTTTCAAGAAGAATCCAGAAATGATGGAAAAAGAGGCCTAATTTTAAAGCGAGTATATTCAACCGGAAAAATTCCGGAAAAACATAAACACCATTTATAGGTCCTTGGATAAATTTGCATATCTTTGACAAGCCAAGATATGCCATATTATTTCTGTTTATTGGTAAATCTTAATTTTGAATACATAGTGTAACATCTATAATTTTTCTTATTGTGTTTTTTCATTGCTTATCCTTAAAAATATGTATACGGTACAAGAATGATTCACTGAAAGTCTTTTGTCATTTATGCTTCATAAACATAACCATGAGCTGATGTCATAAATGAGGAAGTGATAGTCTGGCATGATAATACTTGCACTGTGAAGTAAAAAGGGTTGATAACACCGGTGATGATAAAGTTCAATTGTATTGTAAACACCATCTGGTGTCACGTCGAGAAAAAAAGAACAAGACCCAACTTCAAACTTTTTAATACAGGAACTATTTAGAGATGAATAAAATCAAGCAAAAACATCTATTTATCTTGTAAAGCAAACTTTTTCCAATGAAAAAATAATTTGTTTGCAAGTTCATAAAATATACGTTAAAATTATTTTTTTTTTGCTTAAGATTTTTGGGATGAGTCTGCCCCCCCCCCCCCATTTTCAAAACGATGCTACGTACCTGAGACGTAGATGGACATGTACAATAACATCGTTAGAAGTGAGGTTATTGATCTTTTGCTAAGTGTGGTATGTCTAAAGTATTAATGCTCCTTTTTTAATTATCAAAGACCATATTGATATCCACAAAAGGAAGAAGTATGAATAAAGAAATTCAAATTTAAATTTGATATTAGAGTATTTTTCTTTATCCTAAAATTATATGTTATACCTTTTAAAAAATTCCTAAAATGAAAAGTAGATGTATGTGATACATGTACTAAAAATTATTTGTCTTGATAAAGTGTGGCGTAGTATGTTTTACATGTAAGTGGAATGATCCTTCATTGAACCATTTCATGAAATTATAAGTCTTTGAACATTTAATAGCTAGGTGACATAAAAAGTAACCAGATATACATGTGTATTTATAAATACCTACGGTGTGTTTAGATACTTTATTAATCATCACAATTGACCTCAGCGTTAACACTCTTTTGCAACCTGACGTCGAGTTCTGATATCTTTTTAGGGTTTTCTATTCAAAGAAAACAAATGATGAAATATGGTTCGATATATTAGTATAATCATCTCGTTATAGATTCTATGAGTTTGCCAGTTGCAAAAATATACTATCTTTTGCTAAATCTAAAACATATTTTGTAAATAAGCATCAAAATAATCCTTGGGTTTGTTAGCTTTTATTTTTGCATGCATCCAAAAATAATAATTATAATGCTCTAGAACTTACAATTCCCCTTAGATTGGACCTGATAAAAGAATTAATTCTTGGAGCAATTTGTATTATATTGACTTTCTTGTGAAGATATAAACCTTCCTCAAGCTGGTTTTGTTTTCAAATTGATGCTAAATCCAAATTATTGCAGGATGTATATATTTTTAAAAGACGGATTATTCCCATTATAGAAATAATTTTTTAAAGCACAACTAAGTGGGGCATCGATTATCGATATCTTGCATCGGCAATTTAAATTCATATGATTCATTGAGGAATCACTCTTTACTTTGTAAAGACGCATGAAGACAGATGAATTTACAAATGAACAAGGTTTCTGTTTATGCAACTTTTTTATATTCTGATAGCTAAATTTATATCTTGCCTCTGTTTAAGGGGAGGGGGCTGCAACTCTTCACTACCTTCTTATATTGGTGGCAGCAACTTCAGTGGAACCTTTTGCTATAGAATATATATTTGAAATCAAGCATTAAAAAGCACGGGAATTATATACTGATCGATGAAAAATCTACTGAGTGCATTTATTTTGTCAAAATATTAAATGTAAGATTTTAAGATTATTTGAGGTCAAGACAAAATAATAGTTGCTTTAAACAATCGTGTATATATGTAACTGTGTGCGTTCGCTTAAATACAGTAAACAGAGGATATATTTGCCGCATTAATTTTCGCACCTTTCCCCTTGTTGTCAGCAAGCAAATATAAGACTGGGTGCATTTTAAAAAAAAATAAATGTTTAATTGGTAATAGTATCTATTTCTACATGTAACTGTTTTTTGAATCAGCAAATTCAAAACGGGGTGAAACTTTTTGCAAGTGTACAAGGGCAATAAAGACACGAGGCAGAAATAACCCTTAAGGTAGCTCCATACTCGTAAAATTCTCTGAGGAAAGTTGAAAAACCGAACTGATTTCGACTTAATAGACTTAAATGTCATCAATTGTTAGAAAAAATATACATGTCATCACACTTTTTGAGATGCCAGATAAACATAAACTAAAGCATATTTTAGCATTAGAAAAATGTATTTTTTTTCTGTTAAAAGTAAAATCTTGTACGCAGAAATTTGTTTTTTTTGTTTAATTTTAATGTCCACTTTATCAGAAAACTATAATTACAAAAATATTTTAAAATTAATCGTTGGAATAAGAAAAACTATAGCATTTAGTCATACAACTGAGAGAAAAGTCAGAAAAAGAGTTTTTTCCCCTTTGCATAGATAAAATATATAAAAATTTGGAAATTTAGTATAAAATTAAGTGCGAAAATATCTTTAACCTACCAATAATTCTAATTACATCCATGTGATTATATTCACATAAAATAAATAAAACTATCTTGCACAATTTTTAAAGAATTCAAAGTTTTACAAAAAAGTGTGACGTCACAGAACACTGGATCTACTTTAATACAGTAATTTTATTCGTCAACAATGTATCTCACGTTGCAATGTTAACTGGTAATATGGGGAAAATGCATTCATAAGGGAATTCACCAATACCCTTTTCTTCATTTAGTAATAGCAGTCCATTCGTTCTTTTTTTTCTTTTTATTGGACAGTGTTATTTTGTTTTGTTTTTTTCCGCAAATCACATGTATAGCAATACACGTTTAACGATCTCTTTAAGGCTAGCTTTTGATTAAAGCAAGAGTCGGGTCCATGTTTATGAATTACGAGGGTTGTTAGGAAATTATTGAGAAAACAAAAATACTTCCCTTTCTACTTGACGATTTTTTTTTTTGAAAATTGACTAAACAATGAAGGAACCTCATCAAATCATTTACCAAAGTAATATTGCAAAACAATTAATAATTTGTTTTCGACGGTACACAAACAAGTCGGTGTTCGGGGGTACCCGGCGTAGGCCCGAACTTGGAATTTAAAAATTTAAAAATTTACATTTTAAGTGTTGGTAGACCTAATATTATTGGTAAAAGAAATCAAATTTTATACGTTCCTTTTGCTTTTTATTGTGACCAACTTTTGTGCAAGTTTCACTAGTGTTCATTTGAAATACATCGAAGTGGTAGGAATCTAGGAAGAAGACTTTTTCTGGCTAAGAAATTGCTTTACCAAAACTAAACCATGGAAAAGGGTCAAACGTTTCAGTTAATCAGGGTTTATTTACTGATTGCTTATTACATGTAATAACTAGAATTAGAACAAATGGACTTAATATCAACTATTTTAAACACACAAACTGCTTTCAGCAGTTTTAATTTATACAGCATCAATGTAAGAGACGTTATGACAGTAAGTTGACATTTTGGAAGAAATAAATCGATTTTCCCACAAAAAATCAAGAATGTAGAGAAAATGAAGCTGTTGAAATTTTGAAATGAGAAGAACAAATGACAAATGAGGAAAAGTTCATGTTTTCCGTTCCTATGTAAGGGGCGTTAAACTTAGGAGGAAGGAAAAACGTTAAAATTAGGTTGCGATGAGTTTGTGGTTGCTCCGGGTCAATGGATGTAGGCAAGTTTGATAGCTTATCAGAAATAAACGACTGCTTTCATGAACTTCAAGTTGATTTGCACTGCCGTTTCACAGTCATTATACCCATAGTCACGAAGCATCAGGGGGCCGAACAAAAATTGATTTAAAATGGAGTTGGCCCCCCATTATTGTGGGACCATGTAAAAAAAAAAGGAATTGGATAAAAGGAAATTATCTGTGAAAATGAAGTCAATGGTATACAATGGTATTATTTCTTACAAAACAAACTAGTAGATTTTACATTTAAAAAATAAAGACAAAAGAAAAAGTCCTTGTATTACGTATCCATTTTAATTTATTTTTTATACAATTTAAGAAGTCGTTTTTTTTCCTTGTGCAATCTCTGAGATAACACACTAATTGTTTAAACGACTGAAGTGATTGTCTGTACGTTGACACGCAAGTTACTCCCTTTTCTCGTTAATGACATCGCCCTATTCATACGATCGAATATGAAGTTTGTTAAACAAATGCTTCTTGAAATAGTGCAGGTTATACGAATGTGTCTATATTTTTATAAAGTATACTTAGTCTAGTATATTTTACATAAAAAAAAAAGAGTACAGTATCACGTATCCATTGTGATTTATTTTTATACAATCTAAATATTTTGCGATATGCTTTAAGATGCCTTCCTTCATTGTCCAAAAAAACATTTTCTTCTGATATTTCAATTGTTATTTGAATTTGTAATTTAAAAAAACTAAATATTTCTTGTGCATGTACTACAATTGTTCCAAATGGATTGTTGAAGAAATAAATGTAATTATTCATTTGCAATATTGAAAACGTTACAGTCATTAAATGGGCATACCATTTGTTGATATCAAACGGTTTATACTTGTACGAAATACGAATGGATTTATATTAAATACAAACATGATTGTATATTTCACATTCAAACATTAACCTGTACCGTCTCTCATAGTATTTCAACCGAAAAACAGACGACAAAATTTTACTCTTGATTCAATTGATAATTAGCATCAAACAATAAGATTGCAAATTCCTAAACTAATGAATTCATAAAGTTGCTTGAACACAAAACGTTTTATTCGCCATCATTTGAATACTGTTTATTGACTTTTTAACTCCAATGATTTATGTTGCATTAAAACTTGGTCTTCACATAAAGGTTTTAATGGTAAAGATAAAAGTTACATATATGTGGATGTTCAACGAGAAACACTGTTATATAATGACATACACTCATTCAAAGAACTTTAAATATTTCCTTGATAAAATTATTATTGTAAATAACGTCATCCGGTTAAGTATCTTGAAAAAGCATATAAATATACTTCTAGGAACGTACATATTTTCAAACAAACTGAAATACACACGAAGTTGTCAAACATCTTATAATTGTTAACATAATTGAATGATGCTTTCGGACGTAAATTTAGTCAAACAAACAGTCATATTTTGTTTAGTTTTAAATCGTATTTCTTTTGTTAAACCAATGACTCAGCGGTAAGTGTTACGTTTTTTTCTCTCTGTTAAATTAGGTATTTCATATAAATGATAATGAATATATAATATAGAGCTTGCACCTTAGTACTGTGACCTTTATCTTTTTTTCAATATTCGTAGATACACGTATGCAGCTTTGGGTACAACAACAAAAGGTAAAACATTTTTTTTAAAACTGTGTTAATTATTTTAGATATATTTTATAAATTTCAGCATTTCAAATTATTAACACTTTTAGTTATATCATTTATCTTATTTTTTTTATTTTAGTTTGTCCATTGGGATACATAGGTCCGAACTGTACTTTCACATGCAGGTATCCATCCTACGGACACATTTGCCAGGACACATGTAATTGCAAACAATCACACTGTGATCACAGAACGGGATGTGAAAGTATGTGTTTTAATAGCAAATATAGTTATGTTGTAAAAAAATACCAATTATTAATATTTTTATGATTCCTTTGTTTAATTAGATGGCAAACTGATTAAAAAAAGAAAAGAAAATAAACATTGTAAGTTCAATGAATGACCCTTCGGCAATGAACACATATTCTTCGGCACTTTTATGAAACTTTAATGAACGGCCATTTAGATTAAGATATATATCAGCAGGCAGCAGGGTTGTCTGATAAAATTTTTAAATAACTTACGTCCTCTTAATATGCATTTGCTTTACATAAAAATCAACGCACTTTTTCTACTAAGGAAAGCAAAGGAGCATTTAATTGTTCGTCGTTAAGTTGTTCAGTTCAGTTGTTCGTTCGTTTAAGTTTTTTGAAGATAGAAGTATATCTTTGTTACAAGTTTTGAATGCTGAACAGGAATTTCAAAATATATTAAATCTGTTGACATTTTGTTAGAAAGAAGTTTGTATTTTCAGGAGTGCACACAGAGTAGTTTATTTGTTGGGTTTTTTTTTGGTTTTTTTGTTGTTGTTTTTTGTTTGTTTGTTTTGGGTTTTTTTGTAATTGCATAGCACAAAACATTTGTTTATCGATGTAAATGCACAATACATTCTAGTCAGTTAATTTTTTTTAAATCCAAGAGATGTATCTGATTTTATATTTGTCCAACATAAAAATTAAACAAAGACATTTGAGTTTAATTTTGTTTTTCAACTACATCTCATTTTTGATTAATGCCTATAAAGTTATTATAATATTTTTTACAGGTTGTCCAGTTGGTTTTATTGGCACAAATTGTGAAGTAAAGTGTCGATATCCAAGTTTTGGTTTTCAGTGTCAACAAAACTGCAGTTGCGAAAAAAAGCGTTGTAACCACACGGAGGGATGTAGCTATGGTGAGTAAAGTAGTTTTTTTTTTAACAATAATGCATTTGAATGGTTAAGAACAAGTGCATTATATAGTTTAGATTGAAATTTACAATTATTCATACAATGTTATATTCCTGCTAATTTAACATGCAGTACTGATAAGGTCTGAACTAGCTTTTGAATAATCTTATTTCTAGCATCATTTTGTGCATTAGAATGGAGTACAGGATTTTTATATTATCTATATAAAGTTAACGTCTTTAGTCTCAATATTCTATATTTCATGTTTCAAAAAAGATGTTTCAATAGACAGTTTCAAAGTATTTACTCCAATGCCGAATGCTTCACATATTGTCATATAGCTTGTACATTAACTTAAAGAATATTATATTGTTGAAATTGAAATTTGTCGTTGTCATTGTTTATGAGCCTCCATGGGATGATACATGTAAAAAAAATTGCCTTCAACCAAGTCTTCAATTGAATTGTACAATCTCAAAAGTGTGGATAGTCCATATCTATAAAGGTTGTATCAAAGTTTTTCTTGTAGATTTGACGACGAACAAAATGGTTACGAGCACTTTATATACCTTAACATCCACACAGGATGAATTAGGTAAATCAATGCTGTTTATATAAAGCGAAAATGCTAGTAAGTTTTTGTTGATTCACACTAGAAAATCCTTCAATGTCTCATTATATGCTTGATAATTTTAGAATATACGATGTCTCAAGTCCACGGAAGTAAGCATACTTTTTCTTCGCAAGAAGATATAATAAATAATGAAAACAAACTTGCCTTGATTCCAATAATAACTTTCGTTCTCTCAATACTTGCTCTAATACTTGTGTGTGTTTATGTTTCAACGTTTGCGGTGAGACCTTGGCCGCAAGAAACTGAGAATATTGTTCTAGAAATCCACAGGAATTCAGACCAAGTGTAAAACAACTGAAAAAAAAAATTGTTTGGTACTTCATTAAGATTTTTATTAAGGATTATATAAACTTAGCGGGTTCCAGGTCGTTCTAGTAATACTAAAAGTTACCTTGAGTTCTGAACAGTATTCAACTATTAACTATACATGTAAATAAACATTTTATTGGTGTAAGATTCATCTTTAGGTACAAATGTACATATTTAGTTGTAATGACTCTGTATATGTAATGACACATTATACAACTTAAGTCAAAAGAAGTTTCAAATTAAAAGAGCTTGTATATTTTGGCTGACCCTTAAAAAAGGGGCCCTGATGTGCCCACTCTATTCAACATCCTTTGAATAGAAAATTTCGTTTTATACAAGTGAAAATAGAAATTGTTAATGGTTTATTTCTTTATTCTTTAAATATCATTTTGTTATAAGAATAGAGAACTTATTATGGTATGCTTCCTTGTACCTTTGAATTATCCTATGTACACGTTTGACAGTTATATGTATATGGTCAAACAAAACAGATGTACATGTAATCACAAACACTTTTGTTTCTCGTGGGAAAGTTCGTACATGTTGTTTAACTTTGCCTTGTCATTCAGTTTGGAACCTTCCTTTACTCGACACCAGTCTTATGGTACTTTATTTAGATATTTCACTGACACATTTGCATATTGTTCATAGTATTGTATCTATGGAGAGTCATAAATTAGTACATACATGTATCGAGTCAACCTTGAGCAATGGAATTTAGCTTATACAAAATAGCAAAGAATACATCAACTGCCATCCATTATTTCGATAGATATTTGTTTTCTGTTTATGATCTGTAATTGGTTCGGTTAATAATTTGGTTGAAAGAAAAAAACTAGCTCGCCATCAAATCACGTGGATCTCGAAAATACCGATAACAAACCATCATATACGTATAGTTCTTCAAGATATTACAAGATTAAATTCACTAAACTGTAGTCGGAGGTTGCCCTTCGAAATAATGATTGATTGCAGTCTTCAGAAAACATATTTCTTATTGCTGATAGGTCACAGCACACTGTGTATAAAATTTGTAACAATGTCAAATGTGAAGTAGCAAAGGCCTGGTGAATATCTATCTTAACGATGTGTCTTTAAAGAAGCTACAGATAGGAAAAAGCGATTGGGACTGATGGCAGTCACTAAAAGAAAATTGTGCTGCATTATATTCACAATGTATCATTATAATTAGTCGTGCTGTAACACTTGACATTCTTCTTTTTTGTCCTTATAAAAAACCCTTGTTTAAAGCAGGTCACTTCTGTAAAATGATAAAAAACAAAACAAAAATAAAAACGTTTTAACGAAAACATAATTTTCTGTAAAACAAAAACAGTTTGAAGTCATTAATCACGTTTAATTTTAAATTGATGAAAGAGTTCTAAAGTATATACATGTACCAGAGTGTTTCAAGTCTTTATGCATAAGGTTAAAAGTTTTTATGTTCGTACCTGTCATGCAAATGTCAGATAATCTGAAAGAAAATGTAATGAATTTTCATTTGTCATTTGAAATAAGTGCTGTATATCTTTGGAATGTTTTCAAAATACAAATACAAATGTATAGCAGTATGATATCGATTTGTAACTGTATTTCTTGTATAATTATTAAACTCAATGGAACAAATTCATTTTTTTTCGATTATGCACTTGAGGTTGTTTAACAGAAAATTAACCAATTGTACATTCATATTGTAGCACTTAACCATCTTAAGTTGTCATACTCCAAACGGTGTTTATCGCTCATCTGTTATGAAGTAGAGGAAAAAAGCTTTATGCGTTTTTTGTTTAATACATGTAGTAAAATAATATTAAAATGATGATTGCAAATCAGCATAAAACTATATTAAATCTCTTCTGAATAAGACTTTATAGTATAATTTACGTAATATCTAACTGTTATAATTATTAAATATGGATTAGTATTTTTTATTTTATTTAAATACAAACTATAACTAAAACATAGCTACTTAACGAGTACATTAATATAAATTGGTGAAAAAGTTCTAAAGTACATAAATTTACCAGCGTGTTTAATGTCTTTATGCAGAAAGTTAAAAGTTTTTATGTTCACACCTGTCATGCACATTTCAGATAATCTGGAAAAAAAAGTTTCATGAATTATCATCTTTCATTTGAAATAAGTGCTGTATAGCTTTGGGATGTTTTCAAAATGCAAATATAGCAGTATGATATCGGTTTGTGACTGTATTTCTTGTATAATTATTAAACTCAATGGAACAAATTCACTTTGTTTCGATTATGCACTTGAAGTTGTTCAACAGAAAAATTAACCCATTGAACATTCATATTGTAGCACTTAACCATCTTAAGTTGTCATACTCCAAAGTTTGTTCATCGCTCATCTAGTATGAAGTAGGGGAAAAAAGCTTTATAACGTTTTTTTGTTTAATACTTGCAGTAAAACCATATTAAAATGATGATTGCAAATCAGCATAAAGCTATATTAAATCTCTTCTGAATAAAACATAACAGTATAATTTACGTATCTAACTGTATCGGTCTATTATAATTATCAAATATGAAATGTTATTCTTTATTTTATTTAAATACATAAGGTTACAAATACATTGCTACCTAAGGAGTGCATTAATATAATAGAAAATGTTAAAAACGGTTATTTTGAAAAGGTACATTGTATCAAATATGCAAAGCCAATGTCCATTGACAGTTTTGTTAACTTCAAGTTAAAGTTTTTAAAATAAGAGATACAACAGTTATTTTGTAATTCCAGATTTATTCTGTTTTTCATATATCTTACCTTATATTCCTAACAACTACCTGTTAGGAATATTAATTTTATAATTGTGATTATTCAGAATGTTTAAAAATACTTAATATTGAAATACAAAAGCAGTATCTGAACATTTATATTTGGTTATATAAAACAGAACTACAATACCTATGCTTGCATATTAACCATGATGTGTTACATGTAACACCCACAAGAAAATAGTCTTAGGGAGCGTATGTGGTTCAAACTGTGCAGTGAACTTTATATAATGACTCAACAAAAGTTCAAACTTCATATAGAATGCATTGACCAGTAACATATTAACATTATTATGAATGCATTTGTACATAGTTGTTGTGTTTAAGGGGGGGGGGGGGGGCTCTCATTATTTGTTTAATCGTACAAAAATAAAACAAAATATCTTTATTAATATACCTATTCATTTATCATGACTCGCCACATATTTCATACACACAGATTTAATTTTTAGAAATTAATTCCAACAGCCAAAATTATTAGATTTCGTAACACTTCCTTGTTGTACTTTGACTGATGAGTCAACAATAATTATTGAAAACAAATATTAATTTTTGAATCGAAGCATAACATAGCTTTTCCAACGTGTTTACGTAAAGTTTAAATGTAGTGAAAGTTATACAAGCTTAAGTAATTCATGCATTGCCAATATCAAAATTATAAACCTATGAACGATATGAAAATAGTATTGCTATTTGGTCATTCTTTGAAAAGTGATACATCATGAAATGCCAAAGAACTGTTTCAAAACGTGTAAAATAGTGTGTAGAATCATAAACAGATGGATGAATTCAAACTCATTAGATCGTGAAACGGTTACTTCCTGTGGAATCAAAACAACTATTCTATTGGATATACCGCCTAAATTACTAAGAAGATGAAACTGTTTTACAAATTGCTTTTGATTGCAGTGTGAATTTTGCTGCAAGGAAATATGCATACGCTTTATCTTTGTTTTTTTTTCTTTTTTTTTTTTTGCAAATCAGTAGAAACAATATATGGTAATATGATGAAATATCTACAAACAGAATTGTAAGTGTTACATAGTTCGACGGATTCCATTTTGTTGAAAACTATACTGTTTAATCTGGTGATTGTAAACTGTACACTCCACGGGGAATTAAGATCAACGTAAGTAAAATTGAAATTTGCTGAACCTCAACTAATTATCTTTATCAATTAGTATGTCCAGCGCATAAAATTTAATTTTGCTGATTAAGGATTGAATGAAAAGCTACAGCTAAGTCGTCAAAGATTACTCGTAAGTATTTTTAGCTGAAGATAAATGCAATAGAACTGAAACCACTTTTAATCATTTGGTGTACCTGTTTATGCTTTTATTTTCAGCGTGTTCACCTAGACTCGTTAGAAACAACTGCAATATTCCGTGTCGCTATCCCAGTTTTGGAAACTACTGTCAGAGCATATGCAACTGTAACATTTTGGCTTGCAACGCTATCACCGATTGCAATATTGTAATTTTAAATTTTAATACATTGTTTTTGAGTTTTGTGTGATGAATATTCAAATATGTAATTTCTATCTCTTTTTGACTATTCGTCAACATACTTTTCATTTCATGTTAAAACATTGCTTGATCAAGATTTTTTTTAGTTCTTGTTGTCTTATTCAATCTAGCATCTATGTTCATATTTTCTTCTACAAATTTTTTATGAGAAAAGTATTTTTAGATCTAATTAAGTGGGATCACAGACGTTCTTTCCTGCTACAAAAATGTCACCATCGTAGAGTCATTACATCTCTTTGATACTAAAATCAAAACCCAAAAACATTAGTTAACAGAGTATTTGAAAATATATATACATAGCTTTATGTAAAGGATTTAAAAAAATATGCAATCTTCCTTATAAATGTTTAAAATCTAAACGGTCATTTTCTGGTGGATTTTTAAAGGCCATATCTCAAACGTTTTATTCATTCACTAGTTTTCCAAGTTGTGTGCTTGGGTGCAAAATCTGAGAAAACCTTGCAGACATCCTAGCTACGGTAGTGGATGTCAGATAAAGTGTAAGTGTACACAAGAATTTTGTGACCACGTACACGGATGTTTCGATACCAGTATTGAACGTATGATTCATGTTGCAAATTTCTCATCCACGTTTAGAGGATATTACTCCTTCAGAACATATGTAATATGTTTTGTTTAGACAAAGAGCGTTCAACATTCAAGCATTTTTCTTTTGAGAAGTCGCACGATTAATCTCAATTTAATTTTGGCAATTTAGTAATGCATTGATCTTTAATGAAAAAGAAGTCTAAATGCCAGAAAATGAGATTAAGTAATTTTTCAGTGTTTCTTCCTAGTGTTTCTTGGAAAAAGGCATGTATTAGTATAATACATGTATAAACGATACGTAATAAATCCAGAAAAATAGATAAGATATGAGGTCGAAAACTCCATAGCAGTGTATTCTTAAAAGTGTAACAAATGTGTAAAACGTATAATTTGAAACGAGGAACCGTCAGTTTTATGAAAATCAATAAAGTGCATGACATGAAAATAATTAAATCTAACAATGAAATCTCGTGACGTTGCAATAAATATGGCATTTATAATATGTATTGTGCTATCATTATTAGCATTTAAAGTTAAGATACTCAAACATTTGAAGCTTAGTTTATGTTCAAAACCACACATATTTGAAGTCCAAAAAATCACTATGTGAACGTTTCCTTCGATTTAAACGTCTATTACCGAATATTGAACACATTTGTTTTATGTACCATCAGTCAAATAACAATATTTAGTAACTCATACTATTGCATCATTTCCTCGTGCCAAATTTTAAGTCGTTTAAAAAGTTCTGATATTTGAAAATTCAACGATTACTATCCCTGTCATCAATCTAAAGATGATTTTTCTACTTAGGATTTGTAATTGTGCAAAAGGCATTGAAGGTCACGTGTAAAAATTCAATGTGTCAGATTACAATGGTAAGATACGCATTACATGTTAAGTAAATTTAAGAAGCGATTTTCCACAGGAATTTAGAGAAGGTGTAAAACAACTCATAATAATATGTTTGATTATTTTAAAGATTTTTTTTACCATGGTCTAAAATCATTAACTGGCTCTAGATTGCTTCGGTGGTCTTGCATTCAAATCAAACAGAATTACAGTCAACAACAAAGCCTACGATTGTCGTATGTAAGTTTGTCCTCCATATAATGTTTCCACGCATTCCGGATCCTTTTATCCTATATTCTTTGTATGCCCAATATATTTAGCTTGTTTGCCCGGACGAATCAAAGAAATCCGTGTCGTTATCCTAGCTATGGTAGTACAGGTAAATGTCAGAAGGAATGTAATTAAGAGGAGTCCCATTGCAGCTCAGTAACCGATTGTATTGGTATGAAAATGTTTCTATCGCATCTTCTACTGATTTATTTTCTAAATTGTGATTTTTGTCTAGATTATACATGTATTAAAACTTTTGATATTTTATAAAATAAAATCGACATTTTATGCTACTGTTTTGAAGAGGGTTTAATGACTTCTTTCACAGTTCCAGCGTCATATCCAGTTATCGTGACATTTTTCCATACATCAAAAAGTTTTTAAAAATTACTTCCTGTTGAGAAAAAAAATGATACAGAAAACTATGAGAATGTCACGTTTTATATGTAAGAAAGATTCAAAAATACAATTAAAAAATATAAGTAAATAATAACTAATAACAATGATAAGTGCCATGTAGATTAAAAACAGGAAGTTCTTTTGTTTTGCATAGATTTGCCTTAAAAATTACATATACTTGTTTTTCTGCTTATTATATTACATCAGGCTGCCCAAATGCTACATGTACATGGGAAATGAATGTAAACAACAATGTAGATACCAAAATTATGACAAGGAATGTCAGATTCTGTGTATATGTAATTCAGACTTTTGTGATCACATAAATGGATGTGACTTTTCTAAGATATTTTTAAAAATCGTGCTATTTGCTGATCAACGTTTTGTTGCAGACAAACTCAAAAGACAAACATTTGAATGATAAATGGTTTTAACATTGAATATTCATAGCGAGTTCATGTATATATAATATGTCAAACAGGCACACGTCAAGATATGCTAGCGTTGATTCATGGTTTTATCGGGTGGACCACTAAAATGGTGTAGGACACCTGTCGACATAAAAAAACGTCGAGTAAATAACATTTTTAAAACAGTGTGACATTTAAGTTCGGACACGACACCGTCCGCACTTTTAGCTACTCTCTCGGTTAGGAATAACTTACTTTTGTTTATATATTTTGGTTGGACATTTTTCTCTGATCCTATCATGTCAACATGAATGTACACGTTGCTCTAGTTTTCGTATAATTGTGTCTCGAATATCAAAATCCCATGGTAGCGTGATGAGATTTTTCATCCCATCTCAAAACCCACCAAAATCCAATGGGAGAAAAAATTATGGGGGATATAAAATCCGGTGGGGTTTTTTCCAATCATTGGTGATGATTGAATAAATAAACTTCTACAAAGCTTTAGTAGAATTTCAAATCCTATGAATCACCATGTTGGGATATTTTATCCAAAAGGATAAAAAGACCTGTAAATATATTATCTTAATTGACTGTATGTTGGGGTTAACTACACGCTTATGATTCAATTGTCTGATCATATAGTCTAGTAAAAGCAATTTTCAAACAACCGATGTATTGTTTGAATTTATGATTTATGATTTGATTATATTGGAATCAAAATTATATGATTGACATCTATTAGTCTTATCTTAAATAACATTTATTTATTATGCAGTTGTATGTTGTTGGTCTCAGTAGTACTTTTATGAATATTGTGGGTTATACTATATTATATAAATACTTATAAGAAATGTTTATTCAACAGTTATTAATAACATAATTTTTCTAATACAGACTCAATGAACTTAAATAATTCTCTCTCTCTTTCTCTCTCTTTCTCTCTGTTTCTCTGTCTGTCTCTGTCTGTCTCTCTCTCTCTCTCTCTCTCTCTCTCTCTCTCTCTCTCTTGATGAATGATTTCGGGTTTTTTTCAAATTATGAATTATTATATATACCGCGTATTCTCTCTCTTCTCTCTCTCTCTCTCTCTCTCTCTCTCTCTCTCTCTCTCTCTCTCTCTCTGAAATTTTGGCCGTACGTTTTGAAGGATTAATTCTTATTTTGAACTTGCAGTTACCTAGTACTTTCCTAAAATTATATGTTATATCTTTAAAAAAATTCCTAAAATGAAAAGTAGATGTATTTGATACTAAAAATTACTTGACTTGCTAAAGTGTGGCGTAGTATGTTTTACATGTAAGTGGAATGATCCTTCGTTGAACAATTTCATTAAATGTTAAATTTTAAGTCTTTGAACAACTGCAATTATTTCTGACTTCTTCTATTCATTGAGGAGACATTTCAGTAACTAAAAGCCTTGTATATATGTTACTTATTATTTACTGACGTTGTTTTCTTTTCGGGCAGTCACATGGTATATTATGTGCATAAATATTGTTGTTTCATGATACACGATCGCGTATTAATATGTGCATGTAGTAATATGACAAAGACTATTCATGAATGCATGATGTCTGTTCTAGATGATGTAGATATACTGACAGCCAATGAAAATTTGCCCCCGTGCATTCTCATTTTATCAGCAAATAGCAGTTAGAACATGAACTCAGATTGCAAATGGATATTAAGATTAAATACTCCAAATTTAAGAACATACAAACTATTAAAAGAAACATTTCAATGAAAATTTCTAAACATGTTAGCTAGATCAACAATGGCACGGTTTCGGTGTTGGGTACTACTCCTGAAAATAGTGATTGCACAATTTCAGGATGAACTTGTCTAAACTGAGTGCGCATGGAAACTCTATAACTAAAAAACGAAATACATGTAGTAGAGGACGAATTCCAATTTCAACTGAAATGAACTTAGATTACAATTACAGAAGTAAACATTATCAAAGTGTTAATTTTCCAAATAATCTCTATTGTTCCTTTAGTTTCTAAATTCAAACTCTCATTTGTAATTTTCCAAGACAAGCTGCAAATTTTATTCATTCTACATTTACTAATTTTATAAACGGCTGAAGTGTTTGCCTGCAAATTGACACGCAAGTTACACCCCTTGTCTAGTTAATGAAATCATCCTGTTAATTTGAACGAAAATAAGGCTTTAGAAACATAACGCTACAGTAAACAGTTCAGGTTATATGGATACATCTATATCTTTGTTAATCATACTGGGATCTTTTACATAGATGATTGAGTTAAAAGAAAAAAATGATTTAACATATCTAGTTTGATTTATTTTACATAAAATTGATTCTGCAAAAGATTTTAAGAGGCATCCATTCCTTGTCCTTCCTTGTGCAATGACTTTTTGGGTAATATTTCACGTTATCGAATTAAACAAATATTTCTTTTAAACATATGATACAACAATTTTAAACTAATTGTTGAAGAAATCTAAATATTTTTTTTTCAATTTTGAAAAGTTTCAGTCATAAAATCACCAAAACATTTGTTTATATCAAACGGATTTTCTTAGTACGAAATACGAATGTTTTTCTTATGTTGAATATAAACATGTATATTTCTCATTTAAACAAAGAACTGTGGGGTTTGTTTTTGAGAATTTAAATAAGTATTATTTTTAAACAAAACAGAATCGCACATTTTAAACCAATAAGTTTATAGGGTTGTATGAACTGTAAACGTTGGATTTGCTATCATTTAAATATCTTTATTGACTGACTTTTAAACTCTTATAACTGATGTTGCATTTTACTTGGCAATCACAATAATTTTCTAAAGTTTAAATAAGATACACTTAGGTATATGCATGGTGAGCCCTTGACTTTGTCAAATAAGGACATTACGATATAAATATTCAAATGTATTAGATATTTCCTGATAAAATAATTATCGTGAAGTATTCAGCACTGTAAGGTCATCCCCTTATATAACCCGAAAAAATTATATATAATATATTTTCAGGAACCTACACATTTAATTAACAAACTGAAAAACACAGGAAGTGCCGAAACACCTTTTATTTGTTAACATCAGTGAATAATGCTTTCGGGTGCACTTTTAGTGAAACAAACAATCATATTATGTTTCGTTTTAAATTTTATATTTGTTGTAAAACCCATTACTCAGAGGTAAATTTTATATCATTAAAAATACATGTGTAATATAAAGCTTACACTGTATAACTATGACTTTTATCTTTTTTTAAATAGTCGTGGATATGCAGCTGTGAGTACAACGACTAAAGGTAAAATGTTCCTTTTAAGATTGTATGGTTTCTATTAGGTATATTTTATAAAATCACAGCATCTGAAATTAATAATACATTGAGTTTAAGTATTTCTGTACCTTTTTCAGTGTGTCCAATTGGATACATTGGTTTGAACTGTTTATTGCGATGCAGATACCCAGCCTTTGGATACCTTTGCCAGAACAAATGTAATTGCAAACAATCACGCTGTAATCACAGCACGGGATGTGAAAGTATGTGTTAATTTTAACAGTAAATATTGTTTTTTGTTAAGTTGTTCAATTTTACAGGTCAGTTGTTCAGTTGTTCGTTTACATTTTCTTCCACGATAAAAATGCAGTTACGTACATGCATAACGTTTCGAATGTTGTAATGAATGGTATAATAGGTTACTAGTAATTCAAATATGGTGATATTTTTATAGGAAAAAAACCTGTTCAATTTTATGAGTACATACGGGTACGTTTAGTTGTTTTAGTTGCATAGCACGAAACATTTGTTTATCGATGTGAATAATAAAGACATTATAGTCAAGTAATTATTTTTCAATTAAAACCGATGTCACTGAAATTATATTTTTTCTATCATTTATTTGAATATTTAATTTGATTTATTTCGTTCTTTCCCGAATTAATATTTAATTTTCAATTAATGCTTATGTAGTGAATTCAATATTTTTATAGGTTGCCGAATTGGTTTGTTTGGCCCAAATTGTAAACGAGAGTGTCGATTTCCAAGTTTTGGTTTTCAGTGTCAACAAAATTGCAGTTGCGAAGAAAATCGCTGTGACCATAAGGAGGGATGCATATATAGTGAGTAAAGTTGTTATATTTTGACAAAATTGCATAAAAATGGTTTTGAACAAGGGCATTACAGCGTTTAGATTAAAATATACGATTATTAATATTAATACATGTTATATTCACGCTAATTTAACATGCAGTACTGATATGGTCTGAACTAGCATTTGAAATATCTTATTTCAAGCATCTGTTTATGCACTAGAATGGAATACATGATTTTATATTATCTATATAATGTTCATTTCTTTAGTCTCAATATTCTATATTTCATGTTTCAAAAAAGATGTGTCAATTGATAGTTTCAAAGTATTTACTCCACTGTCGAATGATTCACATACGTTGTCATATAGCTTGAACATAAACTTAATTATATTGTTGAAATTGGGATTTTTCTTTGTCATTGTTTATGAGCCTCCTTGGGATGATACATGTAAAAAAAAAACTGCCCCAAGCCAAGTCCTCAATTAAATTGCGCAATCTCAAAACTGTGAATATTCCATATCTATAAGGGCTATATTGAAGTTCTTCTTGTAGATTTAACGACGAACAAAATGGTTACAAACACTTTATTTACCTTAACATACAAACAGGATGAATTAGGTAAATCAATGCTATTTATTTTTGTGAAAAGTCGCATCACACCAGGAAGAACATCAATGTCTCATTATATGCTTGATAATTTTAGAATATACAAAGACTCCAGTCCAGAATGTTGATCATACTTTTTCTTCGCAAGACGATATAATGGTGAAGTTAATTGATGAAAACAAACATGTCTTGATTTCAACAATAATCATTGCTCTTGCAATATTTGCTCTGATACTTCTGGGGGTTTATGTTTCGACGTTTGCGGTAGCACCTTGTCCGCAAAGAATCTAGAAGAACATTGTACTGAAAATTCACAGGAATTCACGACAGGTGTAAGAAAAATGAAAAAAAAAAAATTCTCAATGGAAACCAGAAAATTGGTTCGTGAACCATAAGGTGTGAAAAAGCGTGTCCATTTCTTCATTAAGAACTTTCAGATTCCTCCGATTACATAATTTACTGTAACAGTTACTGTACTAGTGTGCAATAATTTGTTAAACATATGTTAAGCATTACAAATGCAAAAAAAACACAGTTCTACCAGGGTAGAGACATTTAATTTTTTACGGATTATAGATTATTCAAATCTTTAGCGGAAAATGTTTTTAAATTGAAAGAACTTTTTTTGTTAAATTAATAATTCATATCGGCTTATCCTAAAATTAGGGGTCCAGATGTGTCCTCACTCTTTATTCAACATCTATAGTTTATGAAAAGTATACAAGACAAAATAGAAATTATTGATAGTTTATATATTTATTCCTTTAAATCTTATTTCGTTTAACAAAAAAAACAAGACATAATTGTATATGTATAAACTTAACAGTTATATTTATAGGCCAAATTAGAACATAATCACAAAATGTTTAATTTCTCGTGTGAAACAACGTACATGAAGCTTAACTTTGAATTGGCATACAGTCCGGTTCCTCGCTCCGCATGGCGCCAACCTTATGATACTTAAAAATTGTTCATTTTTATTGCATTGCATATTGATCTTGACTAGTTTCATTAAAACCGTACAAATATATGATATATTAGCTATAGGGTATACTTTTTTATTGTTAAAACATGTTTTAACAAATAGTTAGAGTGTACTTTTAATTGTGAGATATATATACAAAAGTGTTTAGTATAGTTTTCCTTGCTATTCAATCTGGTCCCTTACTTCGCTCGTGAATTATGCCAAAATGACCACCATATACATGTACGTTTAATTCATAAAGATATCTAACAATGCAATTAACAATAGTCATAGGTTACCCTTTGTAAACCCCTTTCTAAAGCAAACTTTTTTTCTGTAAAATCACGAAAAAATGAAATAAAATCCACAACGTTTTGGGGATAAGCTAGTTTTCTAGTTTTCGAATTAAAGAAATTTAGAGCATCATCTCAAGAGCATGGTTCGTCTTATATTGAAACGATTTCTTTATTTGTCTGTTGAATACATGTATTAATAGATCGCTCTTTCATTTTTTTTTTTTTGAAATGAATGAAAACGGCATAAAAAACATGCCAATGTGTACCATGTATTAATGCAACATTTTAAGTATTTTCATGTTCGCATCTGTTATTTAAGTTATTTAAGAGTCAGACACATTAAAAATAAAGTGCATGAAATTATCTTTTATCGCTAGAAATAAGTAATATATGGCTGTGGAATGTTTCCAGAAGTACATAAAGAGCTTTGTGATATCATTTTCTGATTGTTATTTTTGTATAGAAATTAAATTTGTTGGAACATTTGCACTTTGTTTGGATTAAACACTTGGAATTGTACAATTGTAGAATAAACCTAGTCAGTTGTCATACTCCAAAGTTTGTTTCCTTGTTTATTTGTTATAAAGTCGGTGGAAAAAGCTGTATGACGTTATATGTTTTAGAGTTAAACCATTTTAAATCTGTGATTGCAAATAAGCAATTTTTGAAAAAATGCGTTTCAAAAAGGCGTAATACATGTAGAATATGCCAAATGTGATATATCGTACATGAATTATATTTTTTTAATCCGAGTGAAATACATAATGTAACCAAAACATGCACTTTTAGAATACGTTTGTTTTAATTTGAAAGAGAATGTTAAAGTATTCCGAGTATCGCACTACGTATTCATACGGATCTTATAAAATTTGTTTGACTTTTACTTAGCGCTTAAGATATCCTGTGTTGATTTTAATCTACATCGCTGTTGTAAACAATGACAATAAAAAGCAATTTATCGGTAATGTATGTATTGAAAGAGAGATAAAAATAAAAAAATGTTGAGAAACTTGATTTTGTTAAAGTAAAATGAAACACGCTTTTCTGCTGAATTACCAGGATCTCTGAATTGCTTATATCTTGTTTGGTTTTATGCCCCCCTCCCCCCATTTTTTTTCCTTTTCTTTTACTAACACCGGCTAAAATTAAGAGACATAAGCTATTTCAAAATTAATCAATCGTAAATTAAACAATGCTTAAATACCTAACATTGTTGACAGATCTAAACAGAAAACTAATAAATCTGATTTTTATGAAATTGTTCTTCAGGGTCTAATTGGTTTTGAGCATCTCATAGCGTACAAAGTAATCCGTCAACATAAGATTTATTTTACCAACTTTTTTTTTCTTAGATGTCAACTTAAAGAATAAACACCATAAATTTAGGTTTGAGTCCATAAAATGGTAAAACATGACCAAACACGATACATGCATCGCAATTTTAGACGGGGTCACGTGACCCCGTCCATTAGTTTACTGTCAGTCGAAGTCTCAAAACGGATGGCACGCGTAGAACACATGAATTGAGTCTACGCGTTAGAAAATAGAACAGAAACTTTTTATGCATTTCAGTAAAATATATATTATAAAAACACTCATTTTAAAAATCGCTTTAAGTTACTGTTAAGTAATGTTCCAGTTTTGAAAAGTTGTGAATTTTATTTTAACAATCTATCACCTGAAAAATACCGAACTTCATGCGCGAGCCGAGGTTAAAATCTGGACGGGTTATACACAGATGTCTTGCATATTAAATAGGTGTTTCATTGGCTTCCTTGCATCGCATATTGCATATTGCATATTAAATAGGTGTTTCATTGGCTTCCATACTACTTGCGGTATGACTGCTGTTCATCTCTATAGGAATTAATACAAGTATGAATTTGCCTTCTCGTTCATTGACTCTTTAGTTAATTGAACTGAATTTAGATTTTGAACAATGCATTGTAAGCAAAATCTATGAAGATTATAAATTTGGGGTGACCAATAGATCAAATAACATATACAATCTTATCGATTGAAGAACCAAGTTAAATGTTAATGTTCAATGTTGTCCGGCTTAGTTGAAATTGTAATTTTTAATGTTATTAGACATACTAGGTTTACACTTTTTTCTATACTTTTTAACGGACAAAACCAGTCATATTCATGATTCAAAAGAATTCTTCATCAATATCTTAATGTCTCTCATCAGAAAATCAGCTGATCTTTCTCCCATCGGTAAATATCTCGCACCAATAATAGACTTATGAATTCAGAGATACTACATGGTTGTTATGTTTTAAATTTATAATTTACCGTGTGGTAGTGCATGCAAATAAATAAAACTTATCTCAATTTTAAGAAGATAACTACAGTAAAACACGGTGATAGCGAACACGCTTAAAATGAATTGACGCTTACAGCGAAGTGAATTTCATTCCCCAAGACTCTATTTCATGTTGTAAACTTGACGGATATAACGAATTACGCTTATAACGAAGTTTAATTGCCCGTCCCTAGGACTTCGCTATAACCGTGTTTTACTGTACAAGTTTTTATCGTAGTTTTAAAATCTGATTTACAAATCCTTTATTGTAGCTCTTCGAAATAATTGAAATTCGAAACTTTTGAAATTGAGTACATTTTTTCAAAGACACGCATGAAAATGTGCGCTAGTAGACGAAAGTGTATTGAAAGGACACAAATCCCTAAAATGACAATGTCCTACAACATTTGTTAATTTTGCTGTTAAAAGCATTAACTTTGCATAGATTTTAAGATCAAATAATTCTTAATAAATAGCTTCGATTAACAATTTACAATTATTATACAATAATTATTGCTTTATCAATTCTCAGTAAAACATATTACCGCCATGTGAATAATTTTTCCTAGACATGAAACCAACTTTCCTTCATTGGCACTAAGTAACTGATCTGGACATTTTCCTTATTTTTTCTAACAAGTCATTTAACTGCCTTATCTCTGTGCATTTATCAGTTAATGTCTTTATTATTCTGTTGCTTTATTTTTTACCGACATATATAACAGCCAATCAGAAAAGGTCTACCTAAAAAACGACGTGATGCATTCACTTTTGTTCTCCATGTTCTAGTTTTATTATGATTTTGAATAAAAGGAACTCTTGTATTGTAATTCATGTACATGATGCACGAGTTTACACAAAAAAGTTGTAAGTGGCGAACGAATGTATTTTTACCTATTAATTTAATAAAAATCGCTGCAAGAAAATCGTGACAGATAAGTCGGTTTAAAAAATCAAGATGGCTACCGTGGCAAACGTTTTTATTGTTTTAGTACTTGGAATAGTCTTATTGTAAAAACATATATATTTCTAACGTCAGGTGCCTGTTTTAGTTACGGTTTACAAATGTTAACTTTGTTCGGTAATTCAGCAGTTTTAGAGTTTTCGGAGTTTTCATAAACCTTGTATGACAGATACGTCCGACTTGTGGATTTTTCCTTGGATCACAAAATGAAATAAATCTAATGATCTAAATTATCTACCTTATTATATTTTTTTTGATTTTCCCGGTTAGTTGTAGTTTTTAAAAATTTTCTTTGGGGTCTTATTTTAAATAAAATACCGTTATGTCAATTTTCTACAATTATGAAGAACAGTCCTGGCCGGGATTTAATAAAACTTAGAAAAGTATCAGGCAGTTGCAATTGCAAAAAGCCGAATTGTACATACTAGATTGAAACAACTAATTCAAATTGATGATTTTGGAACATATTCGAAGAAAATGTGAACAATGACAAATTTAAACCTTCAAGACCCCGTCTTTCAGTACTCTCAGTACTTTGATTTAAATTCTATTTTAAGAATATAAAATATACATTAAAGATATTTATTTCATTATGAATATGCACTGCTAGAACGTTCGTGTATATATGTTTTTGTGATCGGCTTCAGCCGATCACTGTTGTGTCCATATGAGGCATCCGGCAAATGCTTCCACGTGCGCACACCTTCCGCTTGCAGAAGTAGTTCTTATAAAATCTTGAAGTTTGGTTTAGTATTTATATAACATTTTACTCAGTTTTATTTCGATTCATTTACCTTAAGAGATGCAAACATATATAAAATACAGTTCAACCTGTTAATTCAAGAATGCACATCTTGTCTCACGCGTAATAATTTCGATCGAAAGATTCATTCAGTAATGCAGTTGACCTCGATGAACTGACCTCGATCATAAGAAGATGTTCCATGAACCGACCTCGATCTATTGATGGTGCATAATAGTTGCTAGGAAGACGGCTGGATTTATAAACAAGGTTACGTTATAATGCGACCTCAATAGCAAGTTATGATGGCATTCAATGTTTTTCAGTCGCATTAATTGTTACAGGGCCATCCCCTTGGGTTAATTATCTTTAATAAGTGTTGGATGAAAAATGTGGTATGAAAGGTTTGATAAGGTTGCAGGTGCGCGACGCAGGCGTTGTAGCCCTGTTTCCCAAGAGTATCATTTTAGCTCGTTAGGCAAGTGAGAGAGAGCGAACATGAGTCTATAATTTCTGAGTTAATATCTGTAGTTGTCATTTGTTTATTGTGCATGATAAAGTTCTGAGAGATGAAAGTGAGCAGTTGATTGAGTTATGGGTGAGTCTGAGGAGTGAGAGATGATTGGTATGGCCATACCCAGGGAACACGTGGGAGACAGGATAGAATGAGTTTGGATGTTAAAGAGTGAGGACGCATTCGTGATATAACCTGTGTTACCTATATATTGTGTAATTCGTGTTTGTTGTAATTATGTAAATAAACTTGTAAATATAAACAATAGTTATCAATCAGTGCCGGTGACAGGGAGGACCCCCGTCACATATTATGGTGGCAGCGGTGGGATAACTAAAGGACAAAGGAACAAAATGCCAAAGAAAAAGAGGCAAGAGCCTGTCGAAGAAATAATTGTGAATGAAGTTACACCAGTGCCGAAGTCAGCGACTCTAGTTAGGCCCGTTCCTTTTTACGAAAATTTAGACGAAGATGTTGATTCTTGGAAAAAAGACTTTGACCGGATCGCCAGAGCAAATTTCTGGAGTGACGGCAGGAAGTGTGTCACAATACCGGCGTTCCTCCGAGACCAGGCAGCAGATTATTACGAATCGTTAGATGATGATTTAAAAGATGACTATCGCTCTGTTTGTGACTCTCTCCGGGAAAGGTTCATCCCAAAAGAGCTACAGTCATTGTATTACTCAAACCTCTTTGGATACAGACAAGCAGAGATCCAAACTGTTGACGACTATGCCGCAAATATAACGAAGCTAGCCACACGTGCGTACATGGACATGCCAAGACGACAAAAAGAAACTCTTACCAAAGAACATTTCATACAAGGGTTAAAACCTGAAATAAAAAGGTTTGTTCTACTTTCAAACCCAAAGACTTTTGAGGAAGCTTTTCGTCATGCGAAAAGAGAGGAATGTAACAACTCTCTTGTGGACAACTCGAGGACAAGAGTGGCAGCTATGTCACACGAACCTAAGAGAACAGAGGAGCTGGAGAAATCCATCGCAGACCTCTCAGTCCAAGTATCAGTGATGGCTACCGAGATTTCTTCCCAACGCATTTCTTCCCAGTGACAATATACCTCAAATACCCGGGGACAAAACTTCCGAGGATCCTGGCGAGGAAGAGGCCGTGGACTGCAGCCCAGGTCTGACCGGAACCTTAGGACAACGGATGGAAGGCCAATCTGCAACAACTGTCAGCGGGTAGGACATATCGCAGTTCGATCTAAGGAACAAAGAACCACCAATTCGGGAAACTAAAGTCCGCCCCTTTGTGTGGAGGTAAAGGATTAGCGGAAGTTAAACATCCTCCGAAAGAGAGCCAGTTGCGAGAAGTGAAAGGATTCGATTCTTCTGGGAATAGTGAAAATAATAAAATTGTGAAATATGTATGTCAAAATATTGTATCATGTCAGTTGAATCCTAAATTTTGTACCGCCAAAATTTTAGGAGATGTGAATGATAAAAGTGCTTCGATGTTGATCGACACCGGATCCAGTTTCACAATTGTGAGTGAAGAATTCGCAGACCAGGGTATCATGGCGCCGGCTGGAGGGGTGAGCATTACATCGGCTACGGGCAACCGAGTCGATATAATTGTAAAATGTGACTTTCGAATTAGAATTGGCGAAAAGACTGACATTGTTTACAATGCATTTGTTGCTAGGAATTTCCCATATAACTGTATTTTAGGACTAGATATTCTTAAAGATTGTGCATGTTACATTGATGTTGCAAATGATTCTTTGTATATAAATGGTGAGCGCGTCTCATTCAGTCCTGATGCGAATCTAGTCAGTGAGAGTTTGGAAGGTGCATGTCAGGGTGAAAGTTTAAACGGGATTGAAATCAGTGAGTGTGTGAAGTCTGGCGAGAAAGATATTAGAGTTAACGATCTCTATGTAACAGAAAATTTAGATCAAACGGAGCGTGAGTCAATTATGAAGGTGTTAAGTAAGTTCCGAAAAGTTTTTGCCTTTAATGACGACGAATTAGGCAGGACCAATTTAGTTGACCATTCGATAGATACGGGGGACAGCAAACCCATCCACCTGAGGCCGTACAGAATTCCCCACAGCCAGCGAAAATTACTGGAGTCTCAGATCGAAACAATGTGTGCTAACGGAATCGTACGACCGTCCAAAAGCCCGTATTCAGCTCCAATCGTCCTAGTGCCGAAGAAAGATGGCAAAGTTCGCATGTGCATCGACTTTCGTAAACTAAATGAGGTCACCAAAAAGGATGTATACCCTCTTCCGAGGATAGACGATATGTTAGATGCGCTTAACAATTCTAAGTACTTCAGTGTCTTAGATCTGTGTCAAGGATACCACCAAGTTCCAATCAAGGAGAGCGACAAAGAAAAGACTGCGTTTTCCTTTTTCGGAGGGCATTACGAATATAATTATATGCCATTCGGACTGTGCAACAGTGCTCCTACTTTCCAGAGACTTATGGACTCTGTGCTTTCGGGATTACTGTGGAACACGTGCCTTGTGTACATAGACGATGTAATCGTTTTCTCTGAAACCATCAGTGACCACGTTAAAAGACTCGAGGAAGTGCTAAAGAGATTTGAGGACTCGGGGTTAAAGCTTAAAGCCCAGAAATGCTCATTCGGAAAAACCGAAGTTGCGTTCCTTGGACATAAGATCTCAGCAACGGGAAAATCGCCGGACACGGACAAGGTAAAATCAATTCACAACTTTCCCGAACCTTCAAATGTTAGTGAACTCAGAAGCTTCCTTGGGCTTATTTCTTACTACCGGAAGTTTGTAAAAGACTTCGCTAGTAAGGCTGCGCCCTTACACAAACTTTTAAAGGAGTTGAATTTATATGGGATAGTAACTGTGAAAGTGCATTCAAAACATTCAAAGAGGCCTTGACCAGCTATCCTATATTAAGATACCCAGATTTCTCACTTCCGTTTGTTCTGTACACTGATGCGTGCGACACCGGTATTGGTGCAGTGCTAGCGCAAGATGGACCCGATGGCGAGAGGACTATAGCCTACGCAAGTAAGAGTTTAAAACCAAACGAGCAGAATTATGCAGTAATCGAAAAGGAGGCGCTTGCGATTGTGTGGGGTGTGAAATACTTTAGACACTATCTATTTGGCCGTAAATTCACTGTGATTACTGACCATAATCCATTACGGTGGCTTATGGACATTCGAATCCCGCTGGTCGTCTCGAACGCTGGTCATTAACTCTCCAAGAGTATGACATAACCATTAAACACCGTCCAGGAAAAGCTCATCAAAACGCAGATGCTTTATCTCGAATTCCTGCAGAACCTTCAGTGGCGACCACCTGTGCTAAAGCTGAAACAGATATCATACCAAAGAGGTCGTATCAGGACATTCGCGACCGTCAGAAAAACGACCCTTCTCTTGCAGCTATCATCCAATACTTAGAGCTAGGGGAATTACCTGAACTGTCTTCGAAAGCTCGTGAAACAGTTATCTTATCTGGTGATTATGAACTCGGACATGATGGTCTGCTGTACCTTCTTTGGCAGCCCGGATCTCACAGACGACGCCAAGCCATTAGACGCCAAATTGCTATTCCAAGGAGCCTCATTGGTGAAGTGATGTATGCTTGTCATGACGATTTAACAGCAGGTCACCTTTCATTCCAGAAAATCTATGATAAAGTTCAAGAAAGATTCTATTGGAAGGGAATGTACTCTGATATAGAATTCTGGTGTAAATCATGTGTAGATTGTGCGACCAAGAAGTCACCAAAGAACAGGCCAAAGTTTCCACTGAACCCGCTACCAACCGTTAATGGACCATTCGACAGAGTAGCTGTAGATGTCCTTGGGCCATTTCCACCGACTTACAAGTCAAATAAGTATATTATTGTGTTTAGTGACTACTTAACCCGGTGGCCCGAGGTCTTCGCAGTAAACAATGCAGACGCAGAAACTACTGCGCGACTCTTTGTGGAGGAAAAGTGTGTCGTCACGGAGCACCTCGTGAGCTACTATCAGATAATGGTAAAAACTTCAGATCAAATCTGATGAAGGAAATCTGCAAGTTGACAAACACCAAGAAAACATTTACTACTGCTTATCACCCAGAAACCAACGGCTTGGTTGAACGCTTTAACGGCACCCTCACAACGATGTTGTCAATGTATGTGTCAGGTCATCAGCGTGACTGGGACACGTTCATACCGTACATCCTGTTTGCATATAGGACCGCCATCCACGAGTCTACAAAATAATCACCATTTTACCTTATGCACCTACGAGATGCTGTTTTACCTATTGAAGCTACACTTTGCCGGCCGACATTCTCCTATGCCGTAGCAGACGACTAAAAGGAAGAAGCCAAAGGCCGTCTGCAAGAGGCATATACCTTAGTAAATGAAAACTTACAAAAGAACCAACAAAAGCAAAAAGAACATTACGACGATGCCTCTAAAGAAACACACTACAGCGAAGGGGACAGAGTCTGGCTATTCACTCCTGTAACCAAACCAGGACTGTCCGCGAAATTAACACACCACTGGCACGGACCATACACAGTTCTAGCGAAAATGTCCGATGTGACGTACAAGCTGCAAGACCCAGATCAAAAATCAAAAACTTTTACGTCGCATGTAAATAGGATGAAATGTTACGTCAATCCAAACGATCGCCCGGACGACCACAATTATGACCATGATCAAAAGCCGACGCAGATAGAAACCGAGGATCATCAAGAAATAGTAAAAATTCTGGATCTAATGAGACAAAGAAAGGACTCCAGGCGATTAGAGAAATTTTACTTAGTCCAATTTAAAACCGGCAAAACCAAGTGGGTAAACGAAAAAGAAATGGGGAATTTTCAAATTATAGAAGACTTTATTAAATCTAAGAAATAAACATGTATATATATATGTATATATATATATATATATATATATATATATATATATATATATATATATATATAAAAGAAATAAACGCTTGTATATATGTAGAAGGAGAAAACTGACATTAAAAAAAAACGACGAAAAAAAAATTAAAGATATATATATATAAAAAAAAGAAAAAAGGAAAGTTGTAAAGTGCACGTAAATAGTATTGTATTATTGTTTGTGCTACGTATGTGTAATGCAATTATTTTATTTAATAATAATGAAAGTCTGTCGGCTAATTGTCATAGTGTGTCGGGACGCCACACTTAGGAGGGGAGGTATGTTACAGGGTTAATTATCTTTAATAAGTGTCGGATGAAAAATGTGGTATGAAAGGTTTGATAAGGTTGCAGGTGCGCGACGCAGGCGTTGTAGCCCTGTTTCCCAAGAGTATCATTTTAGCTCGTTAGGCAAGTGAGAGAGAGCGAACATGAGTCTATAATTTCTGAGTTAATATCTGTAGTTGTCATTTGTTAATTGTGCATGATAAAGTTCTGAGAGATGAAAGTGAGCAGTTGACTGAGTTATAGGTGAGTCTGAGGAGTGAGAGATGATTGGTATGGTCATACCCAGGGAACACGTGGGAGACAGGATAGAATGAGTTTGGATGTTAAAGAGTGAGGACGCATTTGTGATATAACCTGTGTTTCCTATATATTGTGTAATTCGTGTTTGTTGTAAATATGTAAATAAACTTGTAAATATAAACAATAGTTATCAATCAGTGCCGGTGACAGGGAGGACCCCGTCACAAAATTATTTTAATACAACTCTTTCTTTGTATACGTGTTAATGCTCTTTGAAGAGCCCTACTCAGTATTCTGAAGAAGAAGAAGAAGAAGAAGAAGAAGAAGAAGAAGAAGAAGAAGAAGAAGAAGATACATTAACATTTAATAATTACGTTAAAAATATAAAACTAGACAAGGAGTTTACGAACGGCTTTCCCCAAATTTATTTCATAATTAAATTTGTTGACGGTTTATAATGATGAAATTATGGTGTACAGATTCAAATTATTCTATATTTTGTATAGATACAGTACTTTTTTAATTATTTTACATCAAACTGATCATGTTGATTGCTTCTAGCTTTATCATTATTGCCGATTATTCCTTTAAAAGGAAGTCTTGTTTAAAGCTTAGCTTTTAATGTTTGAATCCATTTAGTGCAGAGTTTAGCACTACCTTAATAAGAGATCATTGTAACAACATTTCAAAGTCTTTGTCTGCTGAATTTTTTAAAGCTTTAGACCGTCAACAAGAGAAAGTATCTTTTAAACCCAGTTTTATATCTGCATCCTTTTTTTCCTTCATATCCATGACAACAAAATGTTGCGTAATTAACCTTATGCTTTCAATTATTAGGAATTTTTGAGAATATTTAAAATCAAAATTTAAAAAAGTAGTATCGAAACCTTTAAGGTTTTGTCTTGCAGAACTGAACTACAATACTGCTGCTTGCATATTAATGATGACTTTTCACACAATACTTAGAAGAAAATAGGTCTCGAAAGCATTTGTGGTTCAAACTGTGTTGTGAATAATATGTAATGGCTCAAAAACAAGTCCTAATATTATATATTTACATTTTTCATTGTCTTTGTCTGTGATGATGACTACTTCATAATCTAATTGTACAACTGCTGAAAATTTTATAAACATAAGAAATAAGGAATCATTTTCTGAATATTGTGAAGACATCAAATACGGTCGGGCGTGATTAAAATTAAAATCATAAAGTCCTTTGGGTAATTAGATTTCATCACCACGACCCTATCACCTCATTATATTCAAAGAATGGTTCCTTATTTCTTAAATAAAACACATTGACTAGTAACATATTAAGGTATTTATTGTGTCACGACCACATTTTGTACCGAAAGAATAAGTGGTATTATATTTCTTAACATAATATCATTCTAAAGTTGTAATCAAATAAAAATGCTTAAACAAAAGGAATTTTCCAACTTGTCAATAAGACTTAATTACTAATTTAATTCATCTTGAATTTTACACTGAAGTCTATGGGTAACACATGTTATATTAGGATACTGTAAAAAGTAACTCAAAATTTATACAAATCTTTTAGTGAATGTATGCATACACTTTTTTCTTCCTTTTTTCAAGGGAATACATCAGACATACATGTTTACTTTATTGCTCATATCAAGCATAGTCATACTCAAAGGCCGTATTCCTATTATCAATATTCTTCCCAGAATCGTTTATTTCTTAATAAACCGCAAGATTGATGTCAAAATATTTGCGGTGACCATCATCATTGTCTTTATCAACCTTGTCAGCTGATAAATACAAAGGAACTTTAACCATCGAATATCCACTACTTCGATTCTCGTCGGACTGATCATATTGCAAACCACCATCATGATAGTATATTTTGAGCGGAATTGTCAAATTAAATATTTTTAAGATCGTCTTGTGGCTTTTCCTCTTTTCTTTCACGATAAATATTATCCGCCACCTTCCTCTTTGATGACCTTGTCTTGTCGTTTTTGCTGTGAGCAGAAAACATAGTTGTTATTACATTCTTTGCTTGTTATTATTCTCTTCAAGTTGTTGATTGATTATTTTGTTTCCAAAAATATGCTTACGAAAAAAGAGGGAGAGAAAGTAAAAAAGATAACCGTTTAACTATCACCATAACTGATAAGGATATAACCTAGACTATTCCGCCAGCTCCTGCTACTTATAAATAATTATAGACTGAAATTTTAAGTTGTTTTTATTTTTAAAAAGACCTAAAACAGTTACATACAATATGCCCACGTAATGAAATGATAACTTTTGTTATTCACTTGCACTGGCATTGAAGCTTAACTGTATGATATGGGAATTTAAGCAATAAAAATCATTATTTTATTACTTTTTTTTAAATTTTAGACAGGGCGTTATTCAATACCTGTATTTGTTCTTCATAAGCTAGTTTTGCATTTTGACTGTTTTTTTTATTTTAATAAGGAATATATATGTACTTCTGATCACAATGCTATAATACATGTAACTTGTAAATTGTAATATTCTGGATTTTTTTATAGATTTGATTGCGTCAAAAGAAGCTAAAACTTCCAAACCGACAAGTGTGTTATCCAAATAGTTCTTATTATTCAACAATATAGATAAGCATGAATACACTTTTACAATGATCACGTATCATCTGTAAATGCATTCAATATATCAATAGCAAGACACAATTATTTAGTAAAGATATTTAGCAATGAGTTCTTTTTTTTTTTAGTCTTAAATGAAGAAGGAAATAACCCTCACCAAAAAACAATAATCTTTTGTCGAAGAAAATGCTATTTCGTCGTTTTGGTTGATGCTTCTTCGCGCTGAATGAGATGTGAAGCTCTCTGTAGAATTTGTTTAACTGCTCTTTGTTGAAGTAATGCTTATTTCGCTTGAGGACGAAGGTGTGGATATGAATTTGCAAGAACCGTTGACTATCATCGAAGGATCTGTAAAAAAAATTATGTAAATTATTTAAAGAATCGATACAGACTAGATTATACTGATTGAATGCATTGATGCATGGAATTTATTAATACATTACAAATGTTTTTATGAAAAGTTATTTCAGATAATATTTACAGAGTAAACAATACCTACGGTTAGAGAAAACACGTAAGCAGTAGCCTGTTCTTTCGCAATACCTAACCAAAGTTCAATACTTACAAATCACTTCAACGGTAGTAAACTGCGAAGAAGTCACTGTGAAAGGTGTTTATGACGTACATGGTATCCTAGATTTGTTTCCCTTCATCTCTATGATTTGTATTGCCGTTAATATTTTAGCGAATTGAAGATGGGTCTGAGTTTAAATTCTCTCCTGCCAAATGCAGAGAATCCAAATCTGCTAGTCTTTTTTGGGACGATTATACATGTGGTTACCTGTTAAGGCAATAATAAACTAAAAGCGGCATTGCCTAATAAATGGATTAAATATTGACCTCTTTTTGATTTGTCTAAAAGATATTTTGTAAATGCAGCATCAAAATAATCCTTATGTATGTTAACTAATATTTTTGCATGCATCAAAAAAATTAATGCTCTAGAACTTACAATTCCCCTTAAAATGGACCTTATTGGAGAATTTATCCTTGGAAGCCATTTTCCTTATATTAACTTTGTTGTAGAATTAGCAAACATCCACAAACTGATTTTTTTCAAATTGATGCTATAAACCAATTATTGCATGATGTATAATTTTTTCAAAGATGGCTTATTCCCAAAACAGAAATAGTTTTTTTTGAAAGCAAAACCAAATTTGGCATTCATTTCGTGCATTGGTAATTGAGAAATCGCTCCTTACTTTGTGAAAGGGCATATATAGAGATGAACAAACAAACAAGGATTCTGTTTATGGAACATTTTTATCATATTCTGAAAGCTAAATTTATACCTTGCCTCTGTTGGGTTGTTCATGCAACTCTTCACTCCCTTGTTATATTGCTGGCGGCAACTGCAGTTGAACCTCTTGCTTGAAATATGCATTTGAATCAAGCATTAAAAAGCAAAGGAATGATCTACTGACCAATAACAAATCCACTAAGTACATTTATTTTGTCAAAATATTGATTGATTTCAAGATTATTTGAGTTTAAGACACAATCATAATTGCTTTAAACAATCGTGTAAATATCTAGCTGTGTCCTTTTGCTCAAATACTGTAAACAAGGGTAATATTTGCCCCGTTGAATTTTCGAACCTTCTCCTCGTTGTCAGCAAGCAAACAAGACTGAGCGAATTTAAAACAATTTTAATTTTTAAGAGTATCTATTTCTAACTGCCTCTGGGCAAATTCAAAACGTAGTGAAACTGTTTGCAAGTGTAGAAGGGCGAAAAAGACACTTGGCAGAAATAACCCTGGCTTGTTGCCAGTTCAATCAGCCAAGGATCATGTAATGTTACCTGGTAATGAGGGGGAAATGCATTAATAAGTGAAGCAATAATAATAAATCATTTCCATACCTGTTTTTCTTCATCCATTTAGTAATACATGTAGTACTGCAGTCGTTCATTTTTTTTATCGTTCGTAATAGCCCGCAAATAAATCAATAGATGTATAACGAAATCTTGGCTTTCGATCAAAGCAAGAGTCGGATTTATGTTTATGAAATACGAATAGAACAGTGTTGTCCGAGTAATTTTGCATTAAATGATGTTATGTATACATATATTTGTAGTAATGAACAAATTAGATTCTGAAAACTAAACTTTTTTACATGTAGGGAACACCTGGAAAAAACTATAGAACTAGTATTTAGATAAACAGAGGCTACGTGTAAATAAATAATTGAAATATGCGTAGAAAAAAAAAAAACATTGTGTGATTAACTTTCCTTAGAACGATGATAATTATGTACATGTATATCTATTTGTAGTAAGGTACAAATGTATTGCATGTCAATATCTGAATTATTTGTAATCCACATTAATTTTTTATACTAGCAAAGTCAAGATATATAATATCTGCTATATAAACATGATATTATACTAGATGCATCTCTTAAAACAAAAAGGATCCATCAAATGCATTAAGCATTCATTTCTTTTTGTTAAAAGAATTACGAAAAAACACATTACCTTTTTCAGGTGTAAGCGCTGTAATGTCTGCCTGATTGCTGTTCTTTTGCATTGCATATGTTTGGTTGCTTTGTATTAAACGTGTCGGAACGCTCTGTGCGGTGGTAATGCTCGCTTCACTTGATGACATGGGTACGGATATGGATTGACAAAATCCATTCAGAAGTATTGAAGCATCTGGGAAGTTAAAAGTGTGGAATTACAAAATCATTGATAATGTAAAATCGCACATAATAAATATAATAATTACTTAAGTATTGGTTGTAACTTATTTGGTTTTTTTTAAAGTAAATAATTTAAAAATTAAATTATAGAAAAACATACTGTTAGACCAAATTCGTAAGCAGTATCCGGCATAATTGCATACTGGAGAATAACTACAAATCAGCTCTACTGTAGATGGCTGCGAAGAACTCACCGAGGGAGGTGATGATGACGTACATGGTAACCTATATATGTTATTATTTATTTCTTTGATTTGTATTGCCGTTCCACATCCATCATGACCAGGATTCCGAGACAGAGTATATATTAACTGTTCATTAAGGGCGTTTGTGAATGAACATGAACACTGGTATTTGATCACACCAAAGTCCACGTATATGTTATTATTGAAAACTTCTCGACCATCACAACTATCCAGGACATTGCCTGAAAAAATGGATAGAATAATCAGCAATTATGTTAAATCGAAGAATGTAATGTATTCTATATTTCATCGCATCAATCATATACATGTTCAATGTAACTGATTGGAATTTAAAAAGTACAGAAAGAGAGAGGAAGATAAACAACATATTCTTACTGTTTTTACTACATGCCATTTGACCTGGAATAAATACAAGTAATACTTTAAGCAACAAGTTTATATGCATAATCGATAATTAGAAATGGGGTCAAAATAAAAATTTTAAATTGAAAAAAAATGTCAATATATGTATCACTTAGTAATAGAACATGGCATTTTAATCTATTAAGAGATTTATGATTGTATTTTGTCTAATAAGGTATTAAACTCAGATTTTAAATATTGTTCATTTCATTATAATTCCGGAAATAACTATTATACATGTATACTAAACAATTCGTTTACATAATATTAAAATGGGATTTAAAATAATTTTTTAAGTGGTTAGCGTATACGCTAAACGCTTATCGTGTATGTCATGTCTCTTTTGGAACAAGAATGACAAATTATCTATATTTTTAATTAATATAGTAATTGTACTGTTTAATGAAGCAAGCTTTTTACTGACTTTTACTGACTTTTGAGTTGAGTTGAGTAATGAAACGACATATTTAATGACAAGGTTTAAATCATTTACTGGATCAGTACTTTGATCGAAAAAAACATATCGACAAGGGAAATATTTAAGTACATTGCGTAATGAAGTGTTATCGTCCCCTAGTTCTCTATGCATTAAAGTTAGGTTTATTATCAAAATATCGGTGACTTTGTGATGAAAATATTCAAACCCAATGATGCATATCACTTTTTAACTACTCAAATGTGCGACTGCCAGTTGTAAACACCACCGTTTCCTTTCTACATTTTCATAAATGCAATAAATGATGGTTATTTATATCTGGCTTTTTTTTCATGAAGGAAAACTATTATTATTTAGTCACTTGCGGGAGATTTAATTCCCGACTTGAAAGATGATTTGATCAATTTTTCATGTATTATTATACGTATACTGGAAACAAATTGAGTTTAAATACTTGTTTTTAAAAATATATGCACATCTAAACAATAAGTAGACATTAGAACATTTTATGTTTTAATTTTTTTTGTATTTCAGAGATCATTTTATAGAGGCAAATGTAATCATAACTTAAGATAAAACGCAATTTTTATCAAAGAGCGTAAGGATATTGACTTGTTTTACAAGACTTTTTTGTTTGTTTGTGTTACATTAAAGGCATTCATAAGCTCAACTAGATTTTAGATTTAAAATGTATCCGTTGTTATGAAAACATAAGAAGTAAGATAAACGTACGGTTATGATCGTATACAAACAATAAGTGTTTTTATCGGAGATGATATTTGACAGTCGAAATTTTTTAATCGATAAATTCGATAACCACGACAGACCTCAAGATCTGATAAGATTACATGTGATTATTCATAAAAGCTGCATGTAGACGTTCACAATAGAATTGCAGATACGAGTACATGTATTTACTTTTTACTGTAAATCAATTCCGAATAACAGTCGGTAATAAATACAACGTTTGTGTTTTAAATGATTTCAGCAATGCCAAATTTGTTTATTATTTCGAAGAGGAATACACATGAAATGGGATACATTTTACGAACAAACATCGTTATAAAATTGATCAAAAATCATTTTTGACTATGTTTCAGTTAACCTTAAACTGCAAGTGCAGGCTACACTTGACTTTTTTAAAAAATTGAATTATAGATTGCAGATTGACATCTACGACCTAATTGTTGATATATACAAACAAATCAATCATTTTAATTGCTCCAAAATATGTGTGTTAGGAAAGAGCAAAATAGTTATTCAAATTGTTATTAAAACATGTAAGAAAAAATATTTGAAACTTTACACATTCAAAATATTTTTTTGCAAAATACGTTTTTTTCTCCTATGCTTTGGCAGTGCAGTTACATACCATAGAAGTATAAACAGAATTGGGTCTTCAGAATAGAAATATAAGTTCAAACTTACCGCGTACGTCACGTCCTAAATTGAAATGGCAATATATAATAAGAAAAATGAAACGTTTAACCATGTTGTTTTTCTGATAAGATTAAATTGCGTTTTCCCTTGAAGTTTTTGAAGACTTTGTATCACAGTATGACTATGAAATCGTAATCGTTAGCTACTTTAATCTCTGTATCAACTACGGATATCATGTGATGTCTCTTCCTTATTCACTGTGTTCCGGAATTGCCTTGCACATGCCTGCTCGTTTGTAAATGTGTCAGAATTTGGTACAATAAAGAATAAATTAAACTTAAATATATATCAGTTCTGATTTTTTTTTAATAACACAGTAAGTGAGAGAGAGAGAAAGAAAGAAAGAGATAAAGTGAGTTTGTTACAGGGATTTAATTAAAATCTACACTTAAACAGAAACATCGCTAAAATATGGTTGTAATTAACAGAATCTACCAAAAAAAAATGAATCAAAAGATAGCCTTGAAATTTCAGTTTAGTCCAAATTGTTCGAAATCGAAATTTCAACGACCCACAAACCTCTGGAATATACATGCATACCCTTGCTGTCGTCTTTCTTTTTTCGATCTCCAGTGTTTTCAGTGTTATAAGTCCCCTACCGGTTTTCACCGGAGGGGACTTTACCTTTCTTCTGCGTCCGTCAGTCCGTCCGTCTGTCTGTCCCACTTCAGTTTTCCACACTTTTTTCTTTATGCGTTTGGGGAATAATATGAAATTTGCTAAACAGCTTCAAAATGTCAAACTACAGATCAAGTTTCCACTTTTGTAGCGTCTGGTTGACATATTTTCGAGAAAATTATTTTTTTATATTCCAATTTTTTAATATTCGGGTTCGATATTCAGCCTAACAGTGCATTGTTTTCACAATTTCCACAAACCGGTAGGGAACGTGTATTGCTTATGCAATACTCTCAGAATGCTTGTTTATTTGTAGGTTAACATGATGAATAAATGAAATTGTATACAATTATAGAATGAGTTAATGAAATAAAAAAAATCGAATGTGTATATAAGCATAAACGGTTTATGTGAAATATGACATGTAGAATGAAAATGTCTAGATGTTACTGAAGGACATTTGACGATAAAATAAAGATTAGATAGAACATAACTGACTTGACATATAAGTAGCAGATATAATGCACATATGTTATAAAAAATACTATGAATCACCAAAGAAAGCATAACAATGTAAGCTTATATTTTAACTACGGATATGATGTGTTCAAGTTTTAACTACGGATATGATGTGTCGAAGTTTTAACAAGCATCTTCATTATTCACTATGATCGCAAGTTTCTTCAGGAGTGCGAGTATGCTTGTATATTTGCCAATAATATTACATATGTTTAGATTAGCTATACGTCAAAGATTATAATGAGATACTTTCAAATTAATATTCTAAAATCACTTTTAGAAATTAGCAAATTTAATTTATGTTTGAACAACGGTTATGGTACGTCTATGTATTAAGAGTCCTCTTCATTAATCACCATAATCGCGCATTTTCCTCCGAAGTGCGTGACTGATTGTTTATTTGCCAATAAGTTTACAAAAAGTCATGTTATATATATCCTTCTTTTCATTAGAGAAACGAATGTATAAGGAGCTCCTAAATTAGGATAAGTAAATAACTACAATTAAACTGGTTTTTATGATTCGTCATTAAGCAAAGTGAAGCTTCTTTATGATGCTATATATTTGGTGTACAAATGCAAATTTGTTCATTCAAACTCTATTAATTATTAAAAAGCATTGCAATAAAAAATTCCGTTACCATCCCTAGAAAGATTAGTACAATACCCCCAAAAAAGATTGTTTTGTTTGGTATATAAAAACAATTCAACCATTATATTATCTAAAAATGGGACTATACTGGCTAAAAAGAATGAAGAAATAAAGAAAGTTAAAAAAAAATCAGCTTGGAACAAAATAGAATTATAACATAATAAATCTCATTCAATTTAAAATGATAATTCTTATAGAACTATGAGAATCAATTAGTTTGCAATAACAACTTTGTGAATATATGAGAAACAGCTTTACCTATGAATTGCATGTATTTTTAAAACAATTCCAAAATTCCTTAATGGCGATTTTCATCACTAAAACACACATTATTCCTACAACGCCCCGCTTGGATATTTCAGATTCAAAAGGAACCGCCATCTCAACAAAACAACTAAACAAGCACACTCCGATCCCTGATGTAGTAAATGAAAACCCCAACTGAGGGGAGAAAATACTTCTGAAATACTTATTTTTTAATTCATCATTTAATTTCGATTTATTCCATGATTTATTTTGTTTGTAGTGCACATTATATTATATGTATTTTCAAAGAACTAGGTTTCGATTTTACACATGGTAATCCTTCTTACACCCATAGCAGTCTTTCCAAGCAGGAAATACTTCGAAACCATAAATCGGTTATGGATATCTTTAATATCCCCAATAAACAAAATAAATTTGATTAACCTTATTTGTACTGGATTCACAAAAGTCCTTACTAACAGAGATATATAGCAGCTTCCAGTAAATGTTCTACCAAACCTCTCTCTTTCCTACTTACTAACAGTTTTACGATAGTGAAGGAGAAATTTCAAGAGTACTGTACAACAATATACTCCAGAAGTGGTCTGAATCAGATGTGGATACTAAAATATCTGAAGAATTATTAGAAACTTTGAGGTCACAAAATCTTACCAAAATCAATACATCAAAACGTTTGATTTTTCAACGCTTTATACAACCATTCCCCATGACAAATTATTATCTAGGCTTTTTGATATCATAGACAGTTGTTTCTTCAATAAAAATGGAAGTCGTAAAAATTCTAACCTTGTCATTGGAAATCTAAAGAACTATTTTGTTAAAATTCATTCTGATTGCACATACAAGTACTCCGAAGTCAACAATAAAAAGCTGCTTGAGTTTCTGATAGACAACATCTGTGTATTTTTTGGAAATCAAATCTTCAAACAATCTGTTGGAATTCCCATGGGTACCAATTGTTCCCCATTGTTAGCAGACCTATTTTTGTATTCTTATGAAGCATAATTTATTCATTGTTGCTCTGCTTTGAATTTATATTTCGTTTTTTGGATTTTTTTAGATGGTTGACAGTTTTTTATAGTCATTTTTTTCATTTATATATTCTATTGTACTGAGAATCGCCATTGTGATAACAATATGGCCGCTATGCAAATTAGTAAAATGTACACCATTACTCCATATGAACAAATATAAATAATTGACTGAACGATTATCACAGGTTTTTTATCAAAACAAATTATGGACTAAATAAAAAAAATGCATTGAATGAGGTGTTAAGATTAGCATAACATCAATAAATTCAATGAGGTACTTTGAAACATGTTTTTAAAAAAATTGCTCAAATGATGCTTATATTGATTTTTTTTTAGTATCAGGGTCTTTAAGAATTTAAACTAAAATGGTCAATGAGGGCTGCATTGTTTGAGACTGAAATTCCAACGACCTGCATGTTTAAAGAATAGACATTGTCGATGCTGTCGTTCTTCCTTTCTCTATTTCGAGGTCATCGTGTTTTTTTAAAAGCTAAACAAGATTATGAAATGTATGATTGTGCATTCTATCATTGAATAAGTAATTGAAACTGCCACAGAAGGACATTTGACGATAATCCGAAAATAAAGTAAAAAAAAACATAATTGGATAGTGGCAGATAATGTACAAATTTAATAAAGTAAAAACTACTATGCATCACAAAATAAAGGTTTTACTTAACCTTAAGCTATGTCAATTTATGTTTCAACTAAGGATATGATGTGTCCATGTATTAACAATCTTGTTCATCATTCACTTTAATCGCGCATTTCCTCCTGAAGGCGTTCTTGCTTGTATATTTGCTGATAAATTTACAAAAAAGAAGAAGAACCATTTTGTAAATCTTGTACTTCCTATTTCATCAGAAAACAAGAAGCCAATAGGCCTTACCGGTCACTTGAGTAGCACAGCCTATTCATAAACTTGTCAGGGATTCGCATAAATGCATTTAACTAAGTTTTATTTTGGAGTAGAAAAAATTAATATTGTAATGACGGCCACCTCTCTGCCTGAAAGAAGACTATTAAACCTATAATTTATGCCAAGAACTTAAAGGTCATAAAAGACTGCATGACCTGATATTGAAAAGCTGTAAGACTGATAAAAATAATTTTCCCATATTTGTTAATTTTTAAGATAGGTTTTATGTATATGTTTCCATAGATAAACTAAAACATGGTGGCTAGCAAAAAATGTTTTATTTAAAACAACCTCCGATTCCCCATCCCCAAAGGGAGACAGAAATTCCTCCGTTGGTATTTCAACACAAATAAAAGCTTTAAAAGTTATAATGTGTTACTCCACTTGCTCCAGCTTTTAAATATCCCACTTTCATTGATATTTCATCACCATCTGGCATTTATACCGAAATCATTTTACATGTACCAATTATTACTTTACTATTACCAAGTCTATTTGTTTATTTAAAAAGTTACAAAACTGCTTTTGTTTCAAATGACAAAATACTTGCATAACTCTTTTGATCATACAACTCCCTAATTGCACTATATTTAATGATTAATCACTACACAACAAGAAAAGGAAGATAACTAAATTATGATGAAGCAATGTAAGATAACTCTATTAACTGTTACAACCTTTCCCCCTAAACTCTTTCCGAATGCTTTTACAAAATCTTAACTTTGATAGACAGCTTCAGTTTTTCTCTTTTCTATATATGTGAATTAACTCATTTCTTTTTATTGAAATTCCTAAGCAGAATAAAATGATAAGACAAATATACCCCTCCCCCTCCCAGCCATAACCCTTGCCTTACATAAGTCAATTGTGACATGGGACATAAAGATGAAAGCTTAATGTTTTTTCCTAAATATGCAGTCAGTTTCATTCAGTGTCGGTATCATTATTGTACATGTATGTAACTCCATCATTTTTTTTATTTTCAGGGTAAACGGATAAGATATCCGTTTTAGTAATCTACGTCTAATTAAAGATTTAAAAAAGGTTGTAATTGCATACTAAATAAAATAGTACAAGGCACAATGCGTGCGCAAATAGTTAAATTTGCCGGATGCCTCATATGGACACAACTGTGATCGGCCGAAGCCGATCACAAAAATTATATCGTGCTGTATCTCGCCTAAATTTTCGTATGATTGGTCTCAAATACCTACAATGTTGCTCTTTTATAATACCATATCACCACATTAACTGATTTTGCAACGAAATCGCTGCCATTTTTATCATCACGTTTGAAAATTCGCTGTTTATGGTCGCAACGATAAAATCCGAGACATTCCGAGTGCGATTTCCGACAAAATGGCAGGCAAATTCAAACGCGTATTTTTAACAAAATGCCTTGGTACGACTCATTCAATGGATATTTTGTGGACATAACTACAAATGCATGTTCAAAATGGTTTGTAATGTCTAAAAGCATGCTTTTCCTCTGCAGTTTATTTTTAACAGACTAAAAATCGACGCAAAGCTGATCCATTTCGCGGCTGCTACATTGCAAGTATATGGGACGAATTCTTACTGTGACCTGAGCGAAGTCTGGTAACGGTAAAAATATTCTTTCTAGCCCCGCCCTAGAGTCAAACTCCATACTTCAGGGGACATGAAATTTACAATTTTAATAGAAATCTTCCTGGTTAACATAATTATGGATTAGTTTTTCTAACAGATGTTTGAAAGTAGAGAAGAAGATTTTTATACATAACATTTTATGCAGTAACACTATTTGGTCATAATGTCCACTTACTGCCTGAACCCCTGACCCAGGGGCCATGAATTTCAATTAAAGTAAAAGTGCTCGTGGACATGATAACTAACCATGCATTCAGTTTGTTTCCAACATCTGTGGGAGTATATCTCGAAATTTGAATAAATTTTCACTATATAGCTATATTGGCCCCACCCTAGGGGCTAAAGCCCTGCTGCATGGGTCATCATTTTAACAATTTAGACTTAATGGACATCATAATTATGCATTCATGTTTTTCTTCTTATGTGTGGGAGCAGTGAGGAAGATTTTTTTAAAATGTGGCCTTTTTTTAAATATTTGGCCCCTCAAGTGACGCCCACGGTTGGTACAGCCACGAATTTCACAATGTAGAAATTCTTACATTTAAAAAAGTTTTTATAATTTATAATTTATTATTAAGCAAAGAAATTCTCATGACGCTATATAATTTGTAAATGTACATTTATCTACCATCTTTGTCTCAAATTGAAGATTTATTCACCCACACTTTGTTTATTAATAAATTGAATTACAAATGATAAATTTCATGCTTACCATACATAGAAAGAAAGCCCAAACATCATATGAAATAAGATGTTTATTATTTAATAATAATTAATTAATATTTTTTAATAATATTTTATTTATAAGCATAACATTTTATTGATAGTTGTAGAACCTTGGACTTCATCTTCTGCAAAATAAACACCTGTTTTACCGCATATACTTTGAAATGCAATCATCCTGACATGAGTGAGCTAAGCAATAAAACTTATCGCAGTTTTAATAGCAATGTCGAATTATGTGTATGGTAACTTTAATAAGGATGTATGAATACATCTACAGAGATACCTACATCGATATTTTGTTCCTTTTGGCACCTAACCAAAAAGAGAAAATCTGAGATTAAAGGCAAGTAATTTTGCAAAGGGCCAATTTCACGTTTTAATGTTGATTGTTTTCTTTGAGCTCAATTAGCCAAATGCATATCGTAATACTGAATTGGAGACCTAGCCTATTGTTTTGAAGCTTATTTACCCGAGAAAAGCCTTAAATCAGTCTTTCGACCACAGCTATATAAAACATTCCACCTAACATATTTAGGAACAGAGACAGTATTTCGACCATAAGTTTTGGGGTGGAATCGGTGTATTTTGGCTGGGCATGAATTGTATCAGTATGTATTTGCCATCTTAAATTGGTTTGTGATTGAGAACTTGTTTATAATTGATTTAAAGGACTCTCCTCTACATGTAGCACAATGGAGCATCGAATGCAGGCTTATACACTAAAAGAAGCTGTGTTTATACATGCATGATAATTTGGTGTTTGGCCTTTGATATAAATCCGCAACATTTGCCAATTTATACATTTATTGCATAATGGCGAGGGAAATATTAAGATTTCCCCCAGGAAAAATGTTATTTTTCTGGGGTAATAAATCTTTATACTAGGTTATCCAAAACATTCATGCATTAATTCTTATTATACCAACCAACATATGATTATGAGAAATACGTCGAGTTCTAATACTTTTTTCGAAAGCAATGACGTCGTAAACGTTTGGTTTTCTATTTTATTTTTTTTCTTTCATAAACTGGAATCTTAGATAGTTAAATGTTTTTCTTATAGAAAGATACTTAAAAGAATTAGATAATTTAGATTAAATTATATTTGTTTAAATCGTGTGCTAATATGAACTTTTCCAAACCATTCAAATGAAAAATCCCGAGCTTTCTGCAGAGGTGGAATATGATTTATTCCTCTGCATTATGTCAGGTCTGTCACCTGAATTTCTAGAAAAATTAGATGACGCATTATATAGAATTTTCGTATTAGGGTATATTATTAAGTTTTGTCGATGGCATCTTGTGCATGGATCCAGATCTCATATGCATGAACATATTATGTCACCCCTCCCCTTCAAAAAAAGCATGGCTTTGCTCTTTGTCCACCTAGTCTTTACTGAGTAACGTATATCTTTCAAGATTTACCCTTTTATACCCATTCTAATTGTTTGTATATACTTAAAATTTTTAAAAGGGCTGCATAGTCGTGGCCATTCATAGACTATATTTATACCTAAAGATGAAGTCATTTAAATATCTGTAGATAAATAAAAATATTAAATTTTTAAAGCATTTTTTTTGCGGGGGGGGGGGAGGGGGTTTATACAAAATATTGTTAATGGTCTAAATTATCATATCAAACATTTTAAGGTAGATTTGATCGGTAATATTGACCATCCAGTCTCCTTGTATGGTTTTACACGTAACAGGGTACATGTATTAACCCAATTAAACACTCAAATAATTGAGATCAATGTCGGTTCATTGCTCTATCGTTTCCACTATTTTAAAAATAGCAGGTTTAGAAAGTCTATTCGTATTCCATAAAAGATCAATCACTGTTTTTCATTAATTGCCACCCACTTTTAGATAAGTCTGTTTTTGAGTTTTAAACTCCTATAATTTATGTTGCATTTAGACTTGGTCTTCACAATAAGTTTTTAACGATTATGATAAATACACTTGGTTATTTGAATGTTAAACGCTATAGAGTGTTTTGTAATGACATACATTAATTCAAATAACTTTATATATATCCTTGATAAAATTATTATCGTCACTTGTTAAACATTGTAACGCAATCCTCTTAAATAATTTTAGATAGCATATCAATACCCTTTAGGAACGTACACGTTTTAGAAAGCATAGCAATACCCTTTAGGAACGTACACGTTTTATTAACAATTTGAAAAACGCACGACATCGTCATACATTTTTTTTATTTGTGAACATCAGTGAATGATGCTTTCAGGCGTATTTTTAGTTAAACAAACAATCATATTTTGTTAAGTTTTAAATCGTATTTCTATTGTTTAACCTAAGGATCATCGGTAAGTGATACGTTTTAATATGTTAACTTCGGTATTCTTATGTATTTAATATTACATATATAATTTAGAGCATACGCTGTATGACATACTATAAATGTTTTTTTCCCTTTTTCAGTAGTTGTGAAGCTGTGGGTACATGTACAGCGACTTCATGTAGAACACTCTTTTGAAAACTTATGTGCAATTGTATGTCTATTTTATAAAATCTCAGTATCTCAAATTACGAACACTTGTAGTTTTATTATTTATGCATTTATTTATTTTAGTTTGCCCATTGGGATACATAGGTTTGAACTGTTCGTTTAGATGCAGATACCCAGCCTTTAGACAGTTTTGTCAGAATAAATGTTATTGCTTACAACTTCACTGTGATCACAGAACTGGATGCAAAGGTATACTAGTATATGTTTTAATGGAAACTATGTTCACGTTTTCAAACTTAAATATTTCTTTGATTCTATCGTAAATGTAATTTGCACAACGACTGGTACTATGCCCAATCACAAAATGAATACTGTAAAGACTCCAATTCAACAGAAAAGAACAAAAAAAATGTGATTTTAAAAATTGTTTTTGGTTATTCGTTATTAATTCATTCAGTACAGATGAAGAAAAATGAATATTTAGAAAGCTTTGGAGCACAATAAAGACTTTTCCTTCAGTATGCACTTTCTAAACTATTATGGAGTTCGAGCGATTTGGCCATTTAGACAAAGATATACAACAGCTGACAGCAAGGAGCATCAAACATTTATTTGGAAAAAGTAATTTAATTTTTAAAAAATTCTCTGACAAAATATTTAAATTTCAATTACTGCCTGTATTGTAAATAAAATATTTTTACAGGTTGTCCAATTTGTTTTTCTGGCACAGAATGTAAACTAAAGTGTCGATTTCCAGGTATTGGTGTTCATTGTCAACAAAACTCCAGTTGCAAAGAAAATTATTGTTACCACAAGGAGGGGTGCAAAGCTTGTGAGTAGATTAGTTGGTCACGATCAAGTGCATAACTACGAAAGCGTACATCGGTGTATACACTTGTTAAGTTGTACCTTATATATTGCCATACTTTTTTCTTTCTTCTCATCAAGATATAAACGATCGTGGTGTCTTATCTATGCAAATAATTTGCATCTTTTTAAGATGATTTTACATAACTTAAATCATCTTTAAGGTGTTATTATTTTAACAGTTTTCTTGCTGTATCGAATTATCAAAATTTGGTGACAAAAATAACAAATTAAGAAAGGTTTTAGTCATACCGAGTAAACAATGTTGACATAGGAAAAAAATATGTTTACATTACGGTTATATCGATTTTAATGTGTTTTCGTTTCTTGGAAACATGATGCAAAAATATTGATATCGAAAGAATTTCGCGGGGATGGTAATTTCAATGTCACGTCACCTCATTCTGAATTTAGCTCTAGGAAACACATGTAGACGAGCATGTTCTCTTTTTTGCGTCCCTCCGATGCTGAAATAACTTTGCTTTAAACAAAATCTTTAATTGTTCAATGTCAATTGTGTAGACATTTCCTATCTGTTACGGTTTTATCAAATTAACTTAATATATATACTATTTTTTTTATTTTCTACATCTTAAAAGTCAATTTTGGTTCCTTCTTACAAAACTGCTCTTGGAATAGTTATGTCATATTTTTCTATCAGCTTTGATGACGAATAAAATGGTTACGACCACTGTACACACCACAAGATATAAACAGGATCAATCAAGTTAAAAACTTTTAATGCTGTTCAATTAATTAAGAGTTAAAATGAAAATTATACATGTCAACAAGGAAAAACATCAATGTCTCATTATGTTTTTGATAATTTTAGAAAATACGAGGACCTAGAACCTATATGTTGAGCATACTTACTCTTCGCAAGATGATATAATGATGAAATCAAATGATAGAAACAAACCTGCCTCTCTCTTCCAACAATAATCATTGGTCTCTCAATATTTGCTTTATTTCTTACGTGTGTTTATGTTTTCACGTTTGTGGTTACACCTTGGCCGCAAGGAGTTGAGAACAATGTTGTACTGGAAATCCACAGGGATTCAGAACAAGTATTCAACAACTAAAATAATTATGTTTAGTACCTTTTATGATTTTCATTATGATTTGAAATATTCAGCTGTTTCCAGGCCGTTCTAGTGGTATTGCTATACTGAGTTCTAAACAGTTTTCGACTATCAACTGAAAATAAACAGTTTATTGGTAAAACATTTTTAGGTACAAAGGTGTTTTTAGTTGTAACTACTCAATACATGTGTACATGTAATAAAACATTTTTGTGAATTATAAAACGTGATGTTTAATTCAACTTAAAACTTGCATTAAATTGGATTTTTTTTAAACAAAAGTAGTATGTCTTTTCAACAATTTTAATTCTCAAGTCGTTTAATTGTGTTTAATGTTCAATATGATGTTTTAAGAAATGTATGAACTGCAAAAAGGAATTATTTCTTTTTTAGTCTGTAATCTCCAGAAGGTATAAAACTTGATATACTATTGAATAGCTTTAAACTCAAAATGAAAAATAGATACGTGAAATACGTCCTAGTGGGCTACCTCAATGTTAAGGCGAGGTTTTTTGTTTTGTTTTTGTTCGTTTTGTTTTTGTTTTTTTTTTCGTTTTTTAAGATCGGATTTTAAAGGTTCAAAAGAAAAAAAATGGAAACTTCAAGCGACTGAGATATTGTTAAAAGAAACGCAAGTTAATCGTAGATTATATATGCACAAGAATTGAATTAAGTCAAACGTATCGTCATGTGTAAAAAAAAAAGCACGTCCGCTTCTACATCGAGAAATTTCTGACTTCACTGATTACATAATTATGTAACTGTAACACTACCAGCGTGCGATATTTATCCATGTTTGACATATGTAAAGTTTTAAAATTAGTCGAAAAACAGTTCTAAATCGTGTCATGTGTTGAAATATGTACAAAGTGTATATAAAGTAGAGTTTTCATTGCTATTCAGTCCGGTCCGTTACTTCGCTCGACGTTAAATCTCGTGGAACTTTAAAACAACTTACCATCATATACATTTACATGTAGTTCATTAAGAAATATACCAATGCAATCAGATATATTAAATGAAGGCGGTTGCCCTTCGAAATTACATTTATTGCAGTTTTCATTAAACATATTGACTATTGGTTATAGATCACAACGCATTGTGTATAGAATTTATAGCATGTTTAAATGTGAATTAACAGATTACGCGTAAATATTCAGCTTTACAATATGCTTTCAAACAGCTACGGATAGTAGAAATCTACCTTGATTGAAAACTATGTTCAGTATTTACAGTATATTCTTATAAAGTGTCGTGTTATGACCCATAACTTTTTTCTCTATAGAATCCCTTTATAAGGCATATTTTTCTGTAAAATTATAAAAATAAGACCCAAAAAACCTTTAACGATAACATAATTTTCAGTAATACAAAAGCATTTTGAAATCATTGATCATGTTTCACGTTTCTTCGTGTGGTTTTTTTTATCTGATGATATAAAAATGTATATCAACGCAAGAACATATGTTGTCTTACATTGAAACGATTTCCTTATTTGCCTGTTGAATAGATCGCTCTTTTGTTTTATTTGAAATGAGTGAAAAAGGTATAAAGCACTGTATTTACCATTGTGTTTCATATATCTATGCAGAATTTTAAATGTTTTACAGTGTATGTTTGCACCTGTCATAATAGTACATGTATGTAAGTGTCAGGTACAGTGAAAATAAAATGTCATATAATTAACTTTTTTGCTAAAATAAGTGGATTTATATAGCTTTATATCGTTTACGAAGTACACATACAGCAGTGTGACATCGTTCTTCCTTTATTAAACTCGTTGGAACAAATGCACTTTGTGGGTTGTACACTTGAAATTGTACAGGGAAAAAATTATTCCTTAGTACATTTATGATGTACCACTTAATCATCTTTAGTTGTCATACTCTAAACGTTCATTTGCTGTGATATTGGGGAGGGGGGATAAAACCATATTAAAATCATGATTACAGATGAGCATAAAACTATATAAATCTTTTCGAAAAAACATATTGTAGAATAATTTACTCGTGTAAAATGTATTGAAAATGAAATAACATATTTTATCCGATTTGAATATATACTACAAGTAGAACACTGCTACTCAAAGATTGTGTGTGCGTTAATATAAACGTAAATGTGAACATTGTTATTTTAAAAAGGTACATTGTTTGAAATCAGTCATTGTACTTTATTTTTATTTTTCTAAAGTACATACTGTTACATTGTTAAAACAAGAGAAATGTCATGTGGATTTTTTAAACTCCGGTTATTCTGCATTTTATTTCCTGTTTTACATTTGTAACAACAACGTGGTGCGTAATTCACCTCGTGATTCTGATTATTCAGAATATTTGAGATGACTTTATAGCAAATATAAATATAAACATTTGAGTTTGGTCTTACAGAACTAAACTACAAAAAACCTTAGAGGTACCTTGCATATTAACCATCATGATCTACATGTCACACCTCTAAGAAAGTTTGTCTGCAGAGAATTTGTGGTTCAAATGTTTAGTATACTATACGTAATGACTTAACAAAACTCTAAACATTATATATGATGCATTGACCATTAACATAACTTCATTATGAATGCAAGTGTAAATTTTTGTTGTGTGTTAAAAGGGGGTAATAATTTGTTTAAAGATACGATATCTATGCTGATAATTCCTTCCACAAATGATCTAGAAAAAAAGTTTAAAGTTCTATTTATGTAGGCTCGCAGACGTTATAATCTGTTTCAAAATCATCACCAGCCGTGAAGTCACCAAATTTCTTTGATAGACAAATCATATAATCAAAACGTCAATAAAATTAGTTTTTAAAAATATATGTAAAGCTTAATATAACAGGATATTAAAAGAAAGAAAATTATGTATGAATAATAATATCTTACTTATACATGTTCATGTTCGAAATATATACGGACAGTTGTGGTTTTTTTGGGAGTTGATTTTAATCAACTCTCCTACGCAGTTACTCTAGCAAATCGAAACTGAAACAGTGTTTACACCTAAGCGCAAATCATCACCGCTGACAAGACTTAGTTCTTGAAAATAATCGATAAATTCGATGTTACATGTATGTACGCTGAAGCATTTTTTTAAAGGAGACTTTTTTTATAAATACTTTTGAATTAGTAAGATTTTTAAATGGTACGAACAATTAGAAGTTTTTTGCAGTCGTGTGTATTCCTACGCCAGAGTTCAATATAGTCTCGTTCAACAATCGGCTGTCATCGTACATTTCCGGCAAGTAGATAGTCAGTCTATATTTAGAAGTCGCATCTTCAAGCTCACACGTGACCTGGTATCTCTTACTTGTCGGAGATTAACGGAGACAGCCGAGCATCTGGTTGAACGAGACTAGAATTCATTATTGGTGGGATCCATACAAATTTTGAAACATTTCGAATACCGAAACATAGTTTGATGAAATCAATTCTATTTTAAAATATTACACAACATGATTCATAAGAGGTTTTCTCGAAATTCTTGTCGGAAAAGTCAGAGAATTCATATTATAAAAATGTGCGTAATTCAAATGCAGATTATAAACTACTTGCCAAGCAAACTAGCATATCGTTGATTTTAAAATAAATAATATTCGATAAAATCAACTCCCGTCAGTACATCAGTACTTTGATTTTAAAAGGCCACATCTTAATTTTTGTTTTCATTTACTTGTTTCCGCAGAAAGGTAGTTAGGAAAAAATGTGAGAAAAGGTGAACAACACTGCTGTGTCTACCTGGGAAAAACAGTCATGTTATTAGGTGCACAAACATACACATTTTAAGTAAAAAAAAATCACTATGTGAGTGTTTACTTCAATTCAAACCTTTAATACCGAATATCCAACCAGTTTTTATAAAATATCTGGCAATATCAATTTATGATAAATCATAGAATTGCATTATTTTGTCATGCTTATGTTTAAGATGTTCAAAAGGTTATTAAATCTCCAAATTTAACGATTACTCTCACTGTCATCAGTTGAAAGAGGATTGTCTAAAGATTTGTAATTGCGTAAAAAGTATTGAAAATCACGTGTTAAAATATAATGTGTCAGATTACAATGATAAGATAGGTATGGTGCATATATATCTACTACTATGAAGTTTTCTTAACTGTAGGCATATGTTTTATACATGCAAATGTACATTTGTGATATGTTATTTAACAGGAATTGAGAGAAGGTATAGAACTACTAACAATATGTTTGGTACATGTACCTGTTTAAGAATTTATATCACGATTCAAAATCTTCGACTTGCTTTGGTGATCTTGTTAAAATTGAAAAAAAACACACATTTAATGCACAACCAAAATTAACCGTTTTAGTATAAGCTATTTAACAACAGATATTAAGGACATCAGGGGAAAAATGTATGGTTTGGTTTCTTATACCTATTACTAACAACGTATACTCTTGATAGCCATTCGGTTAATTAAAACAGATTAAATCCTTAATTTTATATTATCTTTGTGTGAATTTTACACTAGGAACAAGCACGTTGCTAGTCATTTTACTGTCATTTAATTTGGTTTCTTGGTTAGGCATATGCATGGTGTTCAGACTGCATTGATGTCAGAGAAACTGTACATATTTATATCTGTACAATGTACGAGATATTGGATTTTGTTTAAAGTTGTATGTTACTATAGAACAACATAGCTCAATACGTGTTTTAACCTCACACAATAGAATTCAGCTTAATACATGTACAACAAATGAGGCAATGTTGTATGGAGCCCTTTAGAATGCGCTTTTTAAATCCAATCGAAGTTTTCATAAAACAAACTGTCTGTTACTGAGGTTACAGCACATTTGGCATACAGTTTGAAGTTAAAATGTGAGGTTGCAGACGACATTGTAATATTCAGTTTTACGATATATCGTCAAACAACTACGAAAAGAAAAGAGCGACTGGGGGTGAGAACCGCCTTTGGTTGAAAATGATGCTCATTTATTACAGTGAATTCTTATTATAAGTCATTTTCCGAAACACAAATACATAAACAGATCGACATTAATAATCACATTTTACTCTGTATTGTCTTCCAATGTGAATAAATAAAAAACATATGCATCGTCACAAGAGTTTATTTTGATTGAGTTTGATTGAAACTTTCTCTTTTCAATCTGAAGTCGTTTAAAAACGTCAGGGGTACATGTATATGCCAATATGTTTTGTTTATTTATGCAAAATTCTATGTTTCCACCTGTTTAGTCATATACGTACAGTGTAACAGATGTACTGATACTAAGTGACATCACATGGATGTTTGTGACTTTCGGAAAGCTTACAAAGCTATATAGCACTTAAACCTTGTGAAAATAGCTGTTTCATGATTTTTTTTAATTCGTTCTGATACATGTATGACAATTTATATGATTGGAACAAATAAACCTTGTTTACATCAAACACTCAGAATAAACGTTAAATTATTCCATAATGCACTCGTTTTGTCGCACTTAACAATAATAGGTACATATAGTACTAATTGGAATATGTTTTATTTGTTACATATTTCATTTAGATCAAACTTTTATGAATTTGTAAATCAAATAGTTAAAACAAGCAAAAACAACAGCCGAATATTATGATAGATGTAACAATAAGTTGAGGCAATTAACAGTGTTCAACTTAAACCAACTTTTGGTGTTTTATTAATCGTTATTAAGTTTTGTTATTTAGAAAGCTGGTGGTATATTGTATTTAGTTTATTATCAATCTAGTTGGCACCTAAAAACACAAAACCCTTTGTGAAATTCCTCCATCAATGTAGTTATTTTTAACATTATTCTGAAATGTGTACAATATTTTGTTCAGTATTAATATATTCTCTTGTCTAAAAAATTGCAATAATCACAATATATTAGCATTGAAATTAAAAGCCAATATTAGCAGATTTTTCTGTTTGTTTGATAATGGTATCATACAATTCATGTTGTATAACAACGCATTCAATGAATGCTATTGTAGATAATTTTTAATGATTTTTTAAAATAAGTACAAGGAAATACCCCTTTTTTTGATAACATTATGTTCCTTGTTTTCTAAATTGTGATATAAAACTCAATTTAAGTTTAATCGTCACGTGAATCAAGCTCAAATGGAAATGTGAATAGATTATAGTGTGATGCATTCTTTATCATTGAATATTTCATTTTTTTATCTGATGATTGCAATATTGCGATTGTCTGTAGAATTAAGATCAACGTGAGTACACACAACGTTAAAAGCTGTAAATAACAGAAAATGATTATTTTTATCCTAACATATCATTTCTATTTAAACAATTCCAAATAATTTTATTCAATGTCTAGGAAAGAAATACAAGCAACAGCTAAGCCTACGAATGTCGTATGTAAGTATTTCTTTCAGACAAGGTTTCGACGCATTCCGGATCTTGTTATTATCCCATATTCTTTGTATATCCATTATTGTTTAGCTTGTTTGCCCGGACGCTTTGGAGAGAATTGCAGCATTCCGTGTCGTTACCCTAGCTATGGTAGTAAATGTCAGAAGGAATGCAATTGTAAGGAGTCCCACTGCAGCTCTGTAACTGGTTGTATGGGTATGTAAAATGTTAATTATTACATGTACAACATTTTTTGGTTTCTGAAAATTGTGGTTATTTTAAATGCCTTATATTTATAACTTTAAATATATATATTTTTTTAAATCAAACTCCTTTTTTGCTACTGTTTTGTAGACGGTTCAGTGACTTTATTCACAATTCCAGTGTCGTCTCGAGTTATCGTTACATCATCTTCCCGTAAATCGAAAAGAAAAGAAAAAAGCTAAATGTTAAGAAAAAGAATTAAAAAAACTACAAGAATGTTAAGCTTTATTTGTAAGATAGTTTCCAGAAAAATCAAAATTTTAGTAAAAAAATTAACTGAATAAGTTCATTGTATAATACACGTAGCCAATAAATGAAAGTGTGTTTTGCGTAAATTTTCCGTATAAAAACTCTGATTATTTGTCTGTTATTTAATCAGGCTGCCCAATCGGCTACATGGGAAATGACTGTAAACAACAATGTAGATACCCAAATTATGGCAAGGAATGTCAGTCGTTCTGTAAATGTACTTCAGACTTTTGTGATCACATAGATGGATGTAACATTTCTGAAAACGAAAGTAAGATATATGAATATTACAATTACAATGCTAATGCAAAAACAAAAAAATAAAATAAAAACGCATTGGATTTATAAATATAACATGATTAAGTGAAATTATTTCTTAAAAAATCATGATTTTTGCTAAGAAAAAACATACATTGTTGCAGACAAACACAAAAGACAAATAATTGATTAATTGTTTTAACATTGAATATTTATACATGTTGTGAGTTCATGTAAAATAGGTCACACAGGCATACGTCAAAATATGATAATGTTGATTCATAGTTTTATCGGGTGGACCATCAAGGTGGTATGGGACACCTGTCGATATTAATAAGGAGTAAAGTACATTATAATCAAAATAATATCACCGTTTCAGAGATTCTAAATTTCACAGATTTTAACCAAAACATACTTGTTAATAATTTTGGGAAAGGTTAAAATGTTGATTCATAGAGAAATCAAAACCACTGCGCTACGCTGTTAGGTGACAATGTTGGGAAAGAAACTATTTATATTTAATATTATATCTATATCAAATCAATTCTTATTTCTCGTAGATTATATATTTTATGCATTAAAATATCAATACTTTTATTTGTAACTGTTGTGGCAAAGCTTTCTCTTTCTACTCTTCCTGTTACATTTGTTTTGTGTTGTTCTTAAGACGATAGCAAATTTGAGTGTGATAAACCGTGTTTGTTTGAGGACCATGGAATTTACTGCCATCTAAACTGTACTTGTTCCCAACATTTGTTGGACAACTTGACTGGATGCAGGGTCTCTAATTTTGAAGGTAAGAAACATTTTAATACAAGATTTCTGGTGTAAGTGTAAATACTAGTATAATAAGTGTGTTTTTCTCAAAACGTAATAAATCTGTTTTAAAAAAAAAAACAACACTTTAATGAAGTTTATTTACATGTTGACACAAATTTTCACTATAAATAAATATTTATCTTAGCCTGAATAATTCAACCTTTCTTTAAGAATGAACACATATATACGTATATACATATATATACTTGTTTTTAATTTATTTGAAGATAGGGGGCTTTTATCAATGAATTTGAGAACGGCTGTTATCATTCTAGGAGTCATCGCTATTGTTTTCTCATTAATATATGCCTGCACGAATTTGAGGACCTGCGATGGACAACATGATAGTCAGTCACACCTGGTGAATCTTGTAATCAATAGAGATCCAATATATGCAAACATTATTGTATAAGCACTGGTACTTTATTCATATAATCATGTGATCTAATAAAAAAAAAAGTTAATAGTTTTTAACTTTAAAACAACATTTATCATGATTGGTGTGTAAGTGTTGAAAAACTTTTATTGAATTGTATTGTTTGCTCTCTTTAAAGAAAACAATTCCAATAATAAACAGTTTTTTATTTTAGATATTGTAAATTTTAAATTTTTTTAAATTGATTTTTTAAGCGAGTTTCAAGTCTTGTTTTGTATGTGTTTTCCATTATTTCTGCAATGACAATGTTATGTTTTAAAGGTACTTGAACAGAATTTGAGATTAAAGCATTTATTTTTAATTTTTATGTTTAAAATGGTTTACTGATGCATTTTAAATGAATAACTAAAATATTATATGTTAAAGTCAAGTTACAAGCGAGATACAGACGTAAGAATTGATTGTTATGTAAACAAAGCTCGAGTCTTATAGTTGTTTACAAAAATGTAATGTAGAGAATTACAATTTCTTAGACAAAATGACAAGTAAAAACAATTTAAACTATTTCAATATCTTCATAAATACTTTTATCAACAAAAGAAAGATAGATTTGATTGAAACTTACAACAATACAACACATATGTAAAAAATGACAATATTCGAGCTTTGTTTACTAACAAAGAATTATGAACTCTGCACCTTGATTATAACTTGAAATTTGACATTCAAATTTTGACATAGCAATATAAACTTCTATATAAATATTTATCATTATATTTTTTTTATTTTCTGATTTTTTAAAAAAAACAAATCCACCAATTTTCTTATTAAAGGAGTAACAGTTTGAGACTTTCAAATTATTTTAAAGCATGCTATGTGTTTATATTCTAAAAGCATTTCTTTGGTGAAAACATAACAAGATAATAAGGTGATAAAATTTTGATTTCTTATTCAACAATTATTGTCATTTTCAAGTTTTAAATTGAATAAAATTTTATTTGACGCCATGGTTCATTCCAGTTAAAAAGGAATGTTGTCAGAAAAGCTTGTCTGATTGATGCACACTTATGCCTGTGATAAGAGATCATAGATACATTATGAATTTATTTGTTTCGTGTTGCCTGTTAAGCAAACACTTTTTTATAGTTCTCTACCGGTGACTATATGTCACATTTGTGTTATTATCTCAGGGCATTCATCCGTGACGTCTAGCAATTTACACGTATGACGATATACATGTACAACACAGCAATCAAAGCGAAACACTGATGATGCTTTTAATGACAATTTTGTTTTTCACATTCATTTGATTCATGTAAGAACTTTATTAGAATTTCCAAATCACGAAATTCGCGACAATTGCAACGAACACATCAAGTATGGATTTGATTTATTAATTATATCAGTTCGAAATAGTGATATTGAGATGATCATAACAAATATAGATTTAGATAAGGGATATTGCAAAAAAAAAATACGACAGATTTCAAAGGATATAGAATGCACAATGACCAAATAGCTAATTAAACTTATGTAATGGGCTTAACACTCAGTTTATTCAATTTATTGATTGTGGAACAATATTAATAAGAAATTTTAGGTGAAATTATCACATGACAAACATTTCAATTTGGTAATAAACACGTAATAAAACATGTTCATTTAATATGAAGACGAATGAAAAGTTGACATCTATGGCGTCATACATAATAGCTTCAAACTGCTTTTAATAAGTGCTAAATCAGCTTCAAAAACTATTATTTTAACAATATCTTAAATTGACATGTACCATCAAATTTTTCTTGAATGATTTTAAATACGTAATAAATAAAAAAAAAAGTTTAAGCTGTGTGTCGATTTTAAAAATAACATTAAAATCAAACTCAAATGTCCACTTTACCTAAGCAAGTTCGTTTTAAGTTTTATCCAAAATTAAATACTTCATCCACCTACAATGATATTTTGCCGAACCAGGCATCTGTAAATGAAACCAAGAATTAAGCATCTATAATTAACTTCATGACTCCTTATACGATGTTTCCAAGTCATAGACTCATGGTGTGTTTGTATACTCGCAATATCATTGATAAATGCAGTATTTGTTAATAATAATGTTATATAAATCACATAAATAGAGATATATCTAATGAATGAAACAGGTATTTCTTGTTAATTAAAAGCAGTTTTTATAAATACGAAATACACATAATATGAGATTGAATTATATAAATTTTCAAAATCGACATTAAACCCCATGTATCCATAAAATTATTGCGACTATGTAATAAGTTATGGAACGTTAGGACATGATTCACTAACGCACGTATCTGTGAAATGCCTATCTACACAGTTATTCAGACAATTTTAATATTTCCTGTTAAATGTGTCAGTTTTACGGTGCTCAGAATGTTGAATAACTCCCAAGAATATCGAATTCATTTAACGGTATTGTACTGATAAGTTCTTGAAAGATCGACTTATCTTTTCAAGATGTTTGTCTCCCGATTTGTCTGTAACTATAAATTACAACATCCGGTCTTCAACTCTATCACTGGGTAGGATAGTGTTGCTATGTTTGTGTTTTTTCTGTCCATTTTTAAAGGTAATTTCTCTAATAGCAAATCAGTTGCATCTTAAACACATTTATATGTTTTTTACTAACATCCAAATGAAAAAAATATAGATAACGAAAAATATCCGACAGGACAGAAGTTTTTCGAATAAGTGAGACCATAGATTTAAGACTGTTTTAATATGCTATGATATTTAACAAAAGTTTAAACATTTCATGTTATCTTAGTGATCGCATATACCTTTAATTTATGCCTTAATTAATGATCATATTATGTTGGTACATGCAGTACTATTAAAACTGTTCTATTTAAATACAGTTGAGTATTGGTCAATGTTTTTAGACCTGTCAGTTTTTAAAGAGGTGTACAATAAGCAGGACAATACTTATGTTGGTTTAATTAGATTTATTATGTATATTAGATATACATAATTTACATAGTCTTCATAACATATTTTTAGGCACATTAAAGAATGACAGTGCTACCTCTGATGCTGAAAACTGTAATTTGAAAAAAGAGGCATTTTGGAAGACAATACCAACATCTGTGGATTATTATTCAATGCAAGAGAAAATCTAGAGTAATTAAACTAATGCAAACATGAATAAATCAGTCTCGAGTAACTAATCATTGAGAATCTGATTTATATGTATGGATTGGTTTAGTTAATAACACCTCATACTGTCTGCTCTGTGAGTACCGGTATTTTAAAAGATAGGCAAAATATTATATTAATTTTAAGCTATAAACAAATGGGATAAACCCATTTCCACATGTTTGGGATAATAAATCCCATAACATCCATTTTATGGGATTAAAAACCCTAAACAGTTATTTAGGGAAAATGTGGAATTTTCTTTAGGGTATATTTTTTAAAACTAAAATCCAATAGGGAAAAAACGTTTAAGATCAAATATTTCAAAAACTATCTAAAAATATTTCAATTTTGTCATACTTTTATTAAGAATAAAACACCCTTCAGTTAATAGAAAAATTTGGTGGATTGTGTGGATGCTAATTGGTGCGCAACGCCGGAACAATGTCCATTCCGGAGTTGTCCGTCCCAATGTTTTTAGTTACACTGCTCATCGTTAATGATCAAATGAGCGCCCGACATTCGGTATCTACTAGTAGACCACTCTGGGCGAATTCAATCAGAGCAACTCCGTAACAAAGGCGAATCCACTTATCGCAATTGAAAAAGCACGTTGTGGGCTTTTTATCCAAATAATTGAATTACATTTCAGGAAATCATGTGTTTATAAATGAATTACTTTTTTCGTTGCCTACTTGACTTAATACGAATTATGCCATGATATCTTTCATACTCTTTTCAGCGATTTTGCTGATTTGAGAATCATTTCACAGTTAAAGTTAGACACCGCTAATGATCAAATATATAAAATGCAGTATGGCATTAAGTTGGTTTTTCTGTTAGTTCATTTTCTTTCTTGTAAAAATTTAATTATAAAATAGTTTGTTTAAAGGTCTAAATAGTTTGATAGATTAGTGGGTAGAATAAAAGTGGTGTTCTAAATTCGGACAACATAATTTCCGTGGATTTAATTTCAATATGCATGATGATTTTCTCTATGAAACTTGAAAAAAACAAATAATGTATTTTACTAAAGTTCATTACAGTATTTACAGTTCTGTTTTGAATATACTCATAACCACTTACCTTCATTGGAAATTGAGTTTACCGGTCAAAATGATAGTAGTTACGAAGATAGCGTCATTGAAAGTGAAGGTCATTTATTTGAGGTATCCAAATCCTCAATGGTGTTGTATCAAGAATTTTTTAGAAGTATTTTATTGAAATCTGTAGACAGAGCATACTTGAAAAATACAAAGATAACTGGGGGTCAGTATTTATCCCTCCGGCCCATTTAATTTGACCTTCTTACACCTAAAATACAATTTCAGCCTAATTAGGATTTGTTGTCAGTATTTTTGATTAAGCAAACTTATTTCGTCAAATATAGTTTTTACTTAAGCACAATGGTCACACTAAATAGAGTGATAACGAAAAAAAATATGCTGCATTAACTTTTTTTCTATTAATAATAGTTACATTTTGATTTCGAATAAAAACTTTTGAATATCAAGAACTTTATAAGATTTATCGAGTTTGCCTAGATATGAATTTAGTAGTATTTTGACATATTAAACCATAGGGGTCAGGAATGTCAAATTTTAAATATAGGGCTTTAAAGGTAAAAATCTCGAAAAATTTCATTTTCAGATATATTTGCATGATTGTAAACTTAACGTCTATTACTCTCTCAAAAGTTAACTTTGTACATGTCACACAGAGCCAATAGAATATGTTACAAACCTATGAAATGTAAAAAGAGTAAAGAATAAATAAAAGGATAAGGAAAAGAAAAGTATATTGAAAATTCATAAAATTGCTTGATTTTGTCATTTTCGTATAAAAACCTTCTGCACGAAAAAATTGTTCTCTCAAACATTTGGTTTTTTTTTCTTGGATTCAAATGAATTTTCTTTATGCATGTTGTGTAATTATAAAATATAAAGCTCTCTGTGATAACTAGATAAATAAATCATATTCAATTTAAATATAATGATTATTTGCGCAATGAAATCAAAACGTTAGGAGGTAGATACTCTAAGACGACCAATCATAGTGAAGCTGGGCATGCGCACTAAATTCGGTGTTTTCCATTTAGTAAATATATCGACATAAACAATTATTTTAAATTTAAAACAGACGACAAAGAAAGTTATACGGAATTTTTATCGACTGTCCGAAATACCACACTCTCCGAAATATCAACACTTTCCCCTAAAGATGTTTCAGGAATAATTTTGTATCAAGTGATTATATTGAGCAGGTATATTTCGATAAGAATAAGCATAATCAGTAGCAATACGGTACTAATATAAGGACACATTAACAAAGGAAGAACTAGAAGTCGACTAATAACTTATGCCATTCAGTAAACCAATACCGGTTTAGTATGTTAATTTACTTGTAGGCTGATGGAAAGTATTTATCCCTTATCTTGCAAACTGATCTTCAAATATCCAACGTCCCCGGCGTTTTTAGTTCTAGTATCGAGAAAAGAGTAACAGGAACAGCAGATGTGTCTGGCAACCTCAACGCTTTAAAAGGGACAACCGGTTTTTTTTTCAGGATGACATATGCCCAATACAAATATGCCATTCCTACAAGTAGTAATGAAGTGGGACCCTTCAGCTTTTAAATTGACTTCAATTTGTCTTTTTTAATATCGATATGTAGTTTATAAATGAACAAACAGAGGCCTCGATTTACGCTTTTAATTTATTTTATTTGATGAATTTGTGCAAAATGCATATCGAACATATGTGTCGTATGGAAACATTGACGAAAAAAGAACCGTGTTTCTTTTTCCTCGGTTTATTCGTTTGCTATATAGCACAAATATGTAGGTTTATAAAATAACTTATTTTAATGCTGTGAAATTAATTTTGCGAAGGACGATTATTTACCTTCTATAAACAAATCCAATGAAATTGACAAATATAGTTAGAATTATGTTTTAACAAGGTTGATATTCTATTGCACTTCCAAGCATCTATTCCGTATTGATATGAAAATTAAACGTCTTTTTGTCATTAACTGTGTCGAAATTAAGTCGACATTAGGTGATTTCCGTGATTTTTCTCATGTGTGGACATTTGCCTTTTCCTATTCTGTCTTCGTCATCCTGTATTCGGTTTCTTCTCGAATTTCCTCGACGGTTTTCCCTAGTTTGTTTTTATTGTATTTACGTTTGTTTCGCTATGGCTTTTCCTTGTTTATTTGTACTTATTTACGTTAGTGTGTAGATTGTCTTTTGGACCGTGCAGAAGGCAGAGTCTAATGATTGATGTCTCGGAATTCCATGCATGGCATCCTTAAATGACTCTTAATTGCTTAGGATTGATCAAATAAGGCGGTTTGAAAAATTAGCTCTGTATGAACATTATAAAAACGTGTTAATTGTATTCAAAAAGAAAAACGAGAAAACGCTTACCTTGAGACTTTTTCAAAACATATTTCAAAATGAGTATGACATAGGCTTTGAAATACTATCATTAATTTTACTATTTGTTAATTAGATAAAATCTGAAAGTTATTGTCGTCAATACTTTTAATTACCCATATGTATGTATCTTCCTCTGAATCATTTTTTTTTCTAAACTGTCAAGAAATAAAATTTTTATTGACTATTTACTCGTATGCATGAAAATAGTAATATAATTTTATAAGAATTGAAAAGTCTTTTCAATGCAAATTAATTAAAAAAAATAGATGGTCGAAGAGAGCATATTTTATTTGCATCCTTCTATCTTATATTTTCCTACCAGTGTTTAAGGGTCATTCCTACAATTGATCACCTGTTTAATTGAATTTCTTCATTATGACTATGAAAACTTCATTGTAATTCATTCAACTGCAATGGCATTATGCGGGGGTTTTTTTCACGTGTAACGTAACTTGCATTTTTTTTCTTCATTGCTCTGTTTTAAATCAACACATTATTACCAGATGCAATTTGATATGCTCTCTGCGTAAAGAGTTAAATTATAGTTTCTTATAAATTGATGATATTGTATGTCCATACGAAATACTTAATTACTATTTGATCGGAAGCAGAACACGCCCACTACAACTTTCAAGTTCAGTTAAATAAATACATGTACATGTATGACCCAGTGCTGGTTCCGGCATTTTTAATATATACCATTTTTTCATCTTTTTGTTAAGTAAATGATTTCCCCAATTCTTTTATAGCATAGGTTTCTTTAATAAAGGTGTATACATTTTATCTTCAATTGAAATTCTACTTTTATTTTTTTTTTTTATGGTGTTTGTGGTGTTTACATTTTAATTTGGAATATTCTTTTGTTTTTGTGGCAATAACACTATATCATAAATGAGTGATACAGATGGATTAATTTGACTTTGTAATTTCTAGTTGATCAGAACAGTAAAAATGCACAAAAGCTCGATTTATTTTTGGAAAAACCAAGCTATACATATTATATATAAATAAACTTTTAAACTTGATGTTATGTTTGAATTGTCAGATTGACGGTGGCTTTTGTTAAGCACACTGCGTTGTTTCTGTTTTTCTCAGTGTGTTTGGGATGTTTTCCTGGTCCTTACATCGAGCAACAAGACTTTTGTAGATCCGAATTTGGTAATTAAGTCAATGTACATTTTTTGATCGTTTTTTCCATTCTTAAGTTTTTCTAAAATGCTTTAAAAAATGCATCTTAATTGATTTTAAATGTTTTGATCCATTATGAAACGGTTTCTGGTGTTGTGATGAAATATACTGCAATGGGTTTTTATTGTATACAGGGTTATTTTCGCCCCGTGATATTTTCGCCCCTCTTTATTTGCAAATAGTAAACCCCCAGAATCCCAGAGTAAACCCAAAGTAAACCCCGAGTGGACCCAAATTTTCAAAAAGTAAACTTCAAGTTAACCCAGGGTTTAGTTGGGGTTTACTCTAGTGTTAGGTCGGGTCTGATCGGTACTGTATAAGTTCGTCTAATTTTAAATCTGCCCTGTGATAACGAGGTCGAACGGAGCGAAATAAAAAAATCGGGGGCGAATACTTTCTTATATACAACATTATTATTGGACATACAAAAAGTATCTTTAAAGTATCATATTTAGGCCTTGTATTTATTCAGAAATGTTTTTTATATCTTTCATTTTTATGCATCTAAAGCATTTGAGGCGAACATCACTTCAATTGTCGCCGGAGATCACGAAGATAAGTACGGGATTGAAGTTAAAACAGTTTATAAGGTAAAACAATATTTTGTTTTTATTTTATTGCTTTATATAGAAATTAATTAGAGCGTGAAGCTGATCGAAAACATCCTAAAGTTTTGTTTCATTAATGGGGTATAACAAGTGTTGAAAAAAGGTTAAAATATTAAATTCATATTTCAGTTCAAAGGAATATTAGCAATGCATCTACCGTTTAAAAGGGTGGTCGGTAAACAAATTAAACATCAGGTCTGCCTTAAAATTTGTCTACTTAATATGTTGTTAACCATAACATAACATTTAGTAAACAAAAACGTCAAATATTTTAGCTTTAAAATTTGGACATTTTACTATTATTATTTTTTTTCAGAGCTCTCCTGCTTATTATTAAAGTAAATGGTGTCTAAAAATGGTCCCAAAAATCCAGTCCCCTTCATTGAATTTGATTTATTTATTGCATTTATCTATCAACTATTACGGGAATCTATTTTTATTTAATTATACCACATGCTGCCGCGTTGCAGTTGTTCAATAAAGACAAACGTTTTTATATATGCGACAGGGTGTTTTGGAGAACATTTCGTCAACTTTAGACGGTTTTAGTCGCACCTGTGGGAAAGAAGGAATGGAGCTTTATACGAGTTATTTAATCTACGGTAATAAAACATTATTTTTTAACATCATATAAGTGAGTAACGGCATGCAGTGGTAACAATCAAAGTTACTAACAGTAACGTATCACTCATAGTCACTGATAGTAACGTAACAATCAAAATTACTGACAGTACCGCATTACGCACAGTTACTGATAGTAACGTAACAATCAAAGTTACTTACTGTAACGTATCACTCATTCTATCAAACGAGAAAAGTCATACAGCAAAATATAATTCAAATAAGATAGTGAATGTGAGATATTCAGGGGCGTATATGCTAGCAGTTAGTATATACGTCACTGATATATTTAACTGGGTTAATCGAAATTTGAATATGATGAATATAACTAAATTTCACTAAAACACCCACCATGTAGTAGTGTTAATTTTGGTTAAAGTTGCCTGAAGTTTGAAGATCTTTTCTTTCGTAGATTTTCAAATTTAAAAAAATCTTTTATCGTCGGTCTTAGGATTAAAAACGAAGAAATGATTTTTTAAAAATTATATACTTTATTTTCAAAGCGAGGACTGTGCCACACCCAGATTACCCAAACCTCAGTCTCGTACTTTTCAGAAAAGTTTCTGACATTTACTACGGAGGATATTAAGCGTATGACAGAAAAATATGACTGTGGGTGCAAGGTACTTGAACAAGTTCTAGAACTTCACACCATTTCTTTTTTATTATTTATGTATACAAGTTTCATATCGTTTTAAGTTGTACCATTTCTGAAAGATTCCGATGTTCCAATTATTTTCGCTGTCATCAAGTGTTTCATATTTTACCACACACTCAGTAATTATAATTCAAATGTTGATGTTTTATTGCATTGTTGAATTTAAACTTTCAGATAAATTTCGATGAATGGTCATTTTTCCCTCTACTAGATACAACAAGTCGCCCGCTTCTTGAACCTACCGCAGACGCATGTATCGCCCCAAGATTTTATTGTCGGAGGTCCGCGTTCTGTCATACGAATTCAGAGGGCATTTGTACTTGGGGAGACCTTGGCGTTTGTCAATGAATGAATACTTACAAATCTACAACAGAATTTCTTCATTGCTTCATTTCTTTTTTTTTTTTTTTGGATTATTACCTCTTCATGCACGTGAAACGTTCATTCCACTAACAGTATTGAAACTTCAACTTCCATCATAAACCAAAATTCCCATCAGTCGACCAAAACCATGATGATTTATATTAACAAGATATGGGACTGGCGTCTTTTTGGCTGACCTCCGAATAAAATACTTCTTATTAAACCCATTATATATATTTCTTAAATTATATGGAGGGATATGGCACACTTTTGTTTTTTATTAAATAACTTCGAACATTATTATTAAAGACAACGAAAGTGAATAAAGTTATATATTAGTTTATTGTTGGCGAGAGAGGCCTCGGCCTAAATTTGGACCACCTTACACAGAAGGATGGCCCCATTAAATTATAGTTTTAAATTACTTTACATTTCATTAAAATAGTTAAATGAATGTAAATCAGTGAACATTCATTATCATCATAAAACATTTCATTAATTGTCCATTCCATTACATTAAATTGTTCATGGGGACTAATTCAAATGCATGTATTAGATCTCCATTTAACATTATGTCTTTAAGATTTGCCCAAAGGCGAATCTTTCATTATCATTATAATGACATGACATCACATAACATTACATTATACATGGCCTGATATTATTTTATTATCTAATCAATGGAATTTGTTGTTTTATTACAAATTAAATATTTGCTTCTATTTTGAACTGTCGGTCTATAGACTGCGATCTATTAGGCCGCCGGTCAATAGAATGCAATCTATTGGACCGCAAGTTAATAGACTGTAATCAATTGGACCGGCAACGTATATCAGGCCGCGTGTATGTTATAATGTTACATCTTTTCTCTGGGAATGTATATTCCTTTACATAGACGCTGTTTTAGTACTTGGTGAAACCAAATTCAATGTTATTAAAATGGAGTATCAAATAATAAACAGTTTTAAAGCCTAATGTAAGGTAAACGACTATTTAAAAATCTAATAGTTGAAGACTTCCTCCTTCCTTGTGAGAACTAATATTAAATTGAGATGTTCTAATGCATGCAACAGGTTTGGTGCATGTAAAAGATGGAAATAAATCTTAGTATATTTAAGCATTCAATCATGTTTTTTTTAAGATGTGGTCTCATAACTGCATTCGGTGTGTGAATACAAATTGAATAACGCGCGCCTAGCAAGTATTTTAAACCATTTTCAGGATCAACTGAATATAGACTTGTACATCACAACTAATTTCTGCGACAAAGCCACATCCACACCCGATTTTGGTTATTAACATCCACACAATAAGAACTGATTCGCGGTGAAAAATACCGCGACAATTAGCGAATATCTATGGCGAAAATCTACCAAGAACACGATCAATTTGTTTCTAAACATTTTACGGGTAAAACCCTCACACGTGAAGTATATGCGGCACGGTTAAAAATGTTCGATTAGATTTTAGTCACGAGGTCTAGATGTATAAATAGGACGGAAATGCAGTAGCGCGGCACTAAGCTCGCTCGCTAGTGAAGTGTAAGAAAATGGGAATGATAGGGATTGTAGCGATACGGAATTTGATTTATCAAATGAAGAAGGAAATAATAAGGCTGGCAGTAATGTAACAAAGCTATATTCAAATATGGGTTTTGTTCACAAATAAAAAGGAAATTTGTGCAATTCAAGTTCCTGTAGACCAAGTCCTTAAGTTTATGACTGAACTGTATGACTAGAGGTTAGAATAAAATGCACTTAACACTCCAATATCTTCTTCGAGTGCGCTAGGAAATTCTAGTGATGGTTTTGTAATAGGAAAGCATCAATTGGTGATTAGATTTTTAAAGTGCCCGTTTAATTTACGGCCTAGTGAACTAACATAGTCCAAGAAATGGGATGTTTCTTGTGTATTTAATGTATTGACAAAAATTATATATCACCTTCAAAATTGTATAAATCTGTCGTAAGAAGATGTGTCTTTAATACGGGATGTTATGCTTTAATCCGAGACAAAAGAACAGAAAAAATTCAAACTACACTAGTTGATATGGAAATTAAATAAAAAAATGGGTAAAATAATACTCTTTATTTAGTCTCCTATTCATTTCGCCTAAGTCCATTAAGTATTTGCTGGTAGAAATTTGTGAAAACAATATTTGCAATGTTAGGCAGGATATCATTTCTTACCGTCTTCTGTTCCCTGAATCAACAGACTAACCCGATAACGAACCCAATTGTAATAATACAAAAAACCCTGTCGATTAAAAGCAATGCTTGCCACTATTCTACAGAACTTATTTGTTTGTTAGAAACAATAAAGGAATGGTAAAAGTAATACACGATATCATTACTGACTACATACTTTCCGCGAATTTTCAATACACACCGAACCCGATAACGAACCCGAACATTAAAACATTAGTAATATAAAAAATAAATTTTCTCGAAAATATGTCAATTAGACGCTACAAAAGTGTAAACTTGATCTGTAGTTTAACATTTCGAAGCTGTGTGGAAAACTAAAGTGAGACAGACAGTCGGACGGACGGACGGACGGACAGAAGGACAGACAAACTGACGGACGTTGAGGAAAGCTATAGTCACTGCGGTGAAACCGATAGGGGACTAATAAGCAACGTTTCTAAAATTAAAGTTTCTGATAGAAAACATCTGCTGTATAGATTTTGGAAATAAGGTTCTCCATGAGTACCAACCGCACCCCATTGTTAGCAGACATATTATTACGGGCCGCCGGAAGGCGGTCCGTTATTTGATATACATTTAAATAGTGTTACTGCGTTTCTGCGGGATAGTTCTTTTTTAATAGAATTAATATTTTGCTTCTTTTTATGAATTGAAAGTAAATTTGCATGTAGAAATATGTTTTATACCTTATAAAAAATATCACATATTTTTGCTTCTACTCGTAAATGAAAAATATGTCATACTAAGTAGACTATCGTGTTTGGCGCGTTTTTATCGAGACTTTAATCTATTCGGAAAATTTCGGAGTTCTTCATTCTTTTCAAAACAATGCATCGGGATCGGTATGCAGGACATACTATAGACCCGAAATACTACAGACCTGAATGTCATTAAATTTTATATAAATAATAAATTTGAATTTCTATGTGCCGTGTCAAATAAAATGACTTTGTGTATTTATTATATTCCCATATAAAATGTGGTAGAAATGATCATGAAATTATATCCATATCAATTATTTACGCAAAAATACGATAGAAATGAAAATTTGAATTGACTGGAACATTTGAACTAATCCATTACTATTTTATCATGTGGTCACTTAAAATCATATAAACTAATGCATTAAGTTTTCATTCAATACAATGCAACCAAAAAATGGTTCGAAATACATAATCTCCAAGAAAAAAAAATGATGAGTTTAACTTATTGTATCACAGTAATGTACAAATAAATGTGTTCTCCATTACTTCATACTATGGCATTGACCAGACACAATTACCGTTAGAAATGCCTACAGTAATGAACTCGATTCTTTATGATGATAGTCGAATGTCAAACTTCAAAACAAGTTGCTGAACGTATATTAGAATTTACCATAAAAATTAGTATAACCAACTTTTATTTTCTTCTTTGTGGTGTTTTATGTAAACAACCAATGATTCATACAACAATTATATTTTTTGCGGCCCATTTGACGCTTGCGTTTCTTGTGTATTCATATAAAGCATAATATATCAAAAATCGTGTATGTGAAAAATAAACCACTTGCTGTGGCCTTGAACTCATCATTCAGTTTTATCGACGACATATTATTAATTACAAATCCTTACTTCCATACTTACGTCGACTCTATATATCCAAGTAAAATTGAAATAAAATGTACTACTGAGTCTGTGTCCCCTATTTCATATCTGGATATCTTACTGGAAAGGGACATTGATGGTAACGTAACAACAAAACTGATGTACGTGATGACTTCAATTTTTAAATTGATAACTTTCCTTACTTATGTAGCAATATATCTTCACCACCCCATAGGGAGTTTTTATCTCTCAGTAAGTTCGATACGCAGTCATGCTCTACATATGTACAGTTTTTTTTTATGGTGAGGCAGGCTACTAACATATAAGTTGATAAAACAGGACTATCAACCATCACGATTGGGGTCTTTATTTCTTAAGTTCTATGGTCGATGCAACGACTTTGCCAGAAAATTTTTCACTGGGTCGCATGCTGACTGACGTTTTTATACTTATTGTTATACCGATACTTAATCACGTAATTGTCTACGGGTTTTTACGTTTTCCCAATTAATTGTGTGGTGTGACCAGTCAGCAAAGGATGCTCACTCTTCCATGACATCCTTGTCTTACCTTTATTTTTTTAAGTGGTCCGTGTTTGCTCAGCCTCTGGTATTTATTTTTTCTTTCTTCTTTTGAATTTGAACACTGATCGATATCACCACCTGTCGATTTTAAAAGAAAAATTTTATATAACAAGAGCAAAAGTTTTTTCAAATATTTAACTAATATTTCGTTAAATTGAAATAATTAAAAGAAAAATAACTACAGTTTTGACATAATATCAGCATATTTCAGCAACATTTTACATCATTGTCCAAAACACCTGATTATATTTTTCAAATAATTATAAAGCATGCTGAGTATTTATTTCTGAAAACAGCGTTCCTTTGATGAAAAACAAAACATATTTATAAAGTGATGAAATTTTAAACCTTTTCTCAACAATTGTCATTTTTTATGGAATGGAATAACATTTTATTTGACGCCATGGTTCATTCCGGTGAAAATAGGAATTTTGTCAGAAAAGCTTGTTTGATGCACAATTATGCAATCAAAACAAAACATTGATGATGTTTTAATGACAAATTGTTTTTCACAATCATTTGATAGGTGTCAGAATGTAATTAAATATTTCACAATCACAAAATGCGCGACAAATGCAAAGAACACATCAAGTATGAATTTGATTGATTACCGATATCAATTTTAATCATTAATAATATTACATTTAAATAAGGAATATCGCTAGAAAAAATCACGACCGATTTCAAAGCATACAGAATTCAAAATGACAAAGTAGCTAATTAAACTTGTGATTTGAGCTTAACAACCAGTTTATTTAATTCATTATTTTGGTAGAAATTTTAAGTAAAATTATAAACTTGTACTTTTAAATGTTTTAAAAGGCATAAACACCTACAACAATAACAAATATTCATTTTGGTAATAAACACGTAATAAAACACTTTCATTTAATACAAGAAAAATGAGGAGTTGAAACCTATGACGTCATACAAGATTGCTTCCAATTGCTTTTAATAAGTGCTAAATCGGCGTCAAAAAATTATTTTAATGATATCTTAAATATTCATATACCATGAAATATTTCTTGGATAATTTTAAATACCTGATTAAAAAAAACTGTTGAGCAGTGTGTGTAGATTCTAAAAATAACCTTAAAATCAAAGTCAAATGTCAAGTCTAAGTAAGCAAGTTTGTTTAAGGTTTATTCAAAATTAAATCCCTCATCCACCTACAATTATTTTTGTTTCCCGTAGCAGGTATGTGTAAGAAAAATCAGGAATTGTGCACACATAATTAACTGTATGACTGCTTATATGATTGGTAAGAACCTCGTAAGTTGTTATAACTTGTGTTTGAACCATTTGTATATATTTATGCAGTAAAGTAAAGTATGTTCAAACCATATGAAGTTTCCAGGTCAAAGACCTATGGTGTGTTTCTATACTTGCCATATTATTGACAAGCATTATATGTAAATAATAATGTTATCTAAATCACATAAATCGAGATAACTCGATTGAATGAAACGTGTATTTTTATTTAATTATTAGCAGTTTTTATAAATACAGAAAACAAACATTCTAATAATGAATTATATGAATTTTACATATCGACTTAAGCCCCGTGTATTCATTTTCCGACACGTAATAAGTTATGAAACGTTAGGACCCGATTTACTAACGCATGTAATTGTGAAACGCCCAATACTTAAACAATTATTCAGATGATTTAATGTTTCCTTGATTTTAATATGGCCCTTAATAAGAGACAAAGTACCGCCATCCTGTTAACGTAGCTTGCGGGTTTGCTGACGTCACAATAGGAATCGATGTAAAGGGTCGACCGTCATAGTAAACTCATAATTTTTTTTTAAAATGACAAATGAGATATTTAGAAGTATAAAAGAAAATATCTTAAAAAGCTCATATGCGGTTTATGACTGTTTATACAGAGATTTATAATATCAAGTGCTGAAAATTTAAAAATGTCACATACATTGTCACATTTTGTTCTATAAAGATAAAGAATGAGTTTGCGTTAGAACTCTTCCATTTAAAGTCATGTTTTAAAATAGAATGAATGCATTAACTTCGCTTTTTTGTTACAATTATAATTTCCGTAATTATCTGTACTACCGATTAAATTCTTAAATTTCTTTTGACTTGAGATTTAACTGTTTTATTCGATTACTTACTTATAATGTCAGTTGTTGCCTAGCATTTTATTTTTGCATTGATTGACTCAGAGTTTCATAAAAACAAAAATAGCAATTTTCTGTATCTTTACAGCCTTACATTAACTGCATTTGATAACATTCACAATAATGTCTAATAAGCATTTACATGTTCTAAAATGTGTTAAACAGCTAGTCTTGTCAATAAATGCATTCCAGTTTTGGTGTTCTAAGAAGTAAGGAAATGATGACGTCAGGCTAACGTCGTAATGAAAATATAAGGTTTTGAGAAATCTTTTAAATCTTTAAAGTTTTTTTGCCAAAAATTGGCCGAGAACACATACTGATATTTTTTCATGAATTGATTCATAATTATCTCCTCTGTTTTTGTGTTGAGTATGATTAATTTCGTCTGAATCGTTTAAAAGTATGGAGCATAGTTTTGTAATGCGTTTCTCGGTTAAAATGTGCATTTTACTATATATTTCATTGAAATGGCGTTGCTTGATTTTATCAATGACACTGTATTTGAAACACAATAACATTATTACCGCGCAGACGAATCTTAAATAAATTTTAGAAATAAAACTATAAAACCTATGGATCACGTGGACAAATTTTCAAGGTAGGTTTTCTCACAAGCAGGTAAACCCGCGTGCTACCTTAAATAACGTGAGAATGCATAATCAAAATAAATCCAGGAACGTACATATTTTATCAACAAACTCCAAGGAACAAACAAACAAACAACTTTTTGTGAACATTATTGAATGATGCTTTCGAATGTGCAAAAACAAATAATCAGATTTTGTTTAGTCTTAAATTGTATTTTTATTGGTAAACCCAGGACTGAGTGGTAAGCGCTCCTATATACTTTCGTATATCAGACATCTTGTGTAAAAAATACTACAATTATAATGTAAAGCATTCATTGAGTTATGAACAGAATTTTTATGCATCTTTAATAGTCATGGATACGGTGCAGTTGTTGGTACAACGACTAAAGGTTGTTTTGTTTTGTTTTTTAATTCTTAAAGTTTGCATTTTTAATATATTTAAGTTACAAAATCTTATTATCTCTTAATCTTGACAATAATTAGATTGATCAATGCGATATCTTTCTTTAGTCAGTCAGTAACAAACCTTATAAGTGTTTTCTTTTCCGGAGGTCTATCAAGTGACATATGTATTCACAGAAAACGATAATCTACGCAAACCCATGTACAAGTTGCCTTACTTGTCGTCCAATTTAATTCATTTAAACTCTTCCAAATTATAAATCGCACCTTTCAAATATTCACATCTTTGGTTCATCCATTTTTGCTCACAATGTTTTTATGCTGTTTAATTTTCAAACGTTTTCTCTTTTTCTTCTGTAGATGTTTTAGCTTATCTCGAAACTTTCATTTTGTTTTGCTTCAGACACAACAATGGGACGTCAATATTCAAAGGACAAGTACTTTTATTACAAATACACGTATTTTGTGTCGTTCGAGTGGTCTACTATTCAGCTATAGATAAAATTTCAACAGACAAGAGTTTATGACACATATACATATGATATAGTTTGATTTTGAAGACTAAAATGTATTCATTGAAGCTAAATTCATTTGTTCCATCAAAGCGCTATATTTTTGACACCTTATAGTTCATTCCATTTATGTCTTAGGTTTTCTTACAGGCTGCCCAATAGGTTTCCTTGCAAACAATTGCAGTATACCATGTCGATTTCCAAGTTATGGGTTGAATTGTCAAAAAGAATGCAATTGCACAGAAAATATTTGTAACTTCAAGGATGGATGCAGACAAGGTGAGTAAAGTGTTAATTTGTATGACATGATAAAACAACGCACATATAGGGTTAATTCATTACAGATTTTTTTTTAATTAAAAAAAAATTCAATGCTTTATTCTTATATGGGATATGCAGTACTGATCATAATTAAGTCTGAACTAGATTTGAATCTTAATCAGGCAGCTTTTAATTCAAATAGCTAAAAAATATTTATGTATTTATTATTAAAAATCTACATTTTATATTTCTTGAAGTATTTTCTTGAAGTATATTTCCCTTAACAGATCTCAATGTACTTATTTGAATGTCAAATAGTTCTTATACAATTACGTTGTCACACAACTTTTCTATAATTTAAAGTAATTTTAGTAAGTATGGCTTTAATGCTACATGTATTTATGTTGTGAAATAATCCATATCGTTTTTACTTTATTTTTTGTCTTAACAACTGACTTGATCTTTCTGTTCAATACTTATCAAGAGATGGGGAAGTCATTGATTATTACAGCCTCATTGGGATGTAACTGTATCAACCACTTGCATTACTTTTTGTGGCTGAAATAATATTTTCTTTATCCAAGTTTTGTGTCAATATTCTATATTTGCTAAATATTTTTTTTTCTCCTTACAAACTTAAAATTAATTGTTTACCTCGTACAAATCTGCTCGATGATTTTTTTTAAAAATAGTTTTTTTTGTAGATTTGACGACGTACAAAATGGTTACGAACACTATTTATACAAAAAAATTTACAGGGGATATATTAGGTAAAATATTGGAATTCACTTTTATCTTAAATAATTTTTTTCAAATTGAACAAGAGAAACATCAATATTTTGTTTTGTTAGATACAGTAGTATATTCTCACATATAACTCTATATAGACCAAAAGTCAATAATTGTAATATTAGCTCGTCCGAAAAATATTGACCGGTAAATATTTGTTTGATATTGACCGGCTAGGAATAATATTTGGAGAATATTTCCTTTATTTCAATTAATCGCCTCTGATTTGTTGATTTGCAAACGGTGACGTAAATAACTCTTCGCGACTCCAAAAACAAGATGACGTCATAGTAGGTATCAGTCAAGGCAAGTAATCAACGGACGCGCAATGCGACGGTTTGCTATCAAAATGGATATAAGGATTTGCGAGTTACTTTGAAGTAAAATCAGGTAGAACACCTGTAGCTTAATTGTACGGGCGGCGGAATATTACCACTGACCCTTTAATTTTGAGGATATTTTGGAAATGAACTTTGCGCAAAATTGAATTCGTGAATTCTATGTTGAGCTGAAAAAATTAGTGCGATCTGTTTTAAATTACTTTCTTATATTTGGACGAAAATATTGTCCTCCGCTTCGCGTCAAGCAATATTTCATCCCTCGGGCTAATATAATCAATGTTGCCCTCAACCTCAGTCAATATTTGTATAATATAATCTACTGTTTTAGTACACACATGGACCAATGTCAAGAATATTGAGAACACGTATCCTTCTCGTGAAGATATAATGACGAAATTAATTGATGAAAACAAACGTTTCTCCCTTCATACAGTGATCGTCGTTCTTTCAGTATTAGCTTTTATACTTTTATGTGTTTATGTTTCCACGTTTGCGATGACACCTCGGTCGCAAGGAATAAGGAATAACGACATACTTGAAATCCACAAGAATTCAGACCAAGTGTAAACAACTGACAAATATATGTCTTGTACCATATCGAGATTTTCATCAGGACTGATCGAGTCTCCTTATCATGTTCTAGATACTGTAGACGTATTTTTTTCCACGGGGTCATAATTCCGCGGAATCACAATATCAATTTAATCCGCGGGTAAAAATTTACGCGGATTCTTTGAATGAAAAAAATCATTTGAATAATTATTATAGAATTTAGTTCTGAGCGATTTTCATTACCGAGAATTTTTCCAACTTTGGACTTAAATTGTAGGAACTGTTCACACTGTGAACAGTAATTATCGGTTGTGCACTGGTCGGTTGTCATTAGTTAGCCGTCAAGATGTTACGACGCTGGCTAAAATCGTCTTGTGAAACACCACATGATTAATATTTACCAATTTATGGGTTCACATGCCGTTTAAATTATGAGTTGGTCAGTTTTATCAAATAAAAGTCAGAGCACAAAGGGATCTAAAAATTGCAGTAAAAACACGGGTTTTAGTTTGTAGTTAATTGGGTCATTGAAAGACAGACCCGCTTGGGCCTATTTGTTGTCTGACACGTGCCGTTATCTCAAGCTGAGAGAAAGTTTAAATTTCATGCAAGTAAATTTACAGAAAATTCAAATCTTTAGGAGATTAAATTATTTATTATGTGAATTCTCAATACAAATTTGTTTCAAATTGACAGTTTGAATAGATAAAAACGATATACATGAGGTACACGTATATGCAAGTGTTATATAATGTAGTAACTTCCGATTATCCTTATTCATGTAATGCAATTTCAAAATTTCATTCTAAAATGCACTTTAAGTACACTGTGAAAAAATTCCTCGGAAAATTTGTGCCCGCGTTCATATCGTAAATTAATACCACGCGGACAAAAGTACGTCTACAGTATTTCAGTTGGTATTGTTAAAAGTTTTAGATCGAGTTTTGAACAGTATGCAACTAACCACAAAAGATGAGCGGTTTATTACTGTAAAATTCGTCTTAAGATATATTTATTTATGATGACTTTATATATGTAAGAACACATTTTCTTGTACCATAATCAAGATGTTTAATTCAACTTCCATGTACCACTTGCATTAAATTTGTGAGAAAAGAAGTAATCCTTTTACTGGTTTAATGATAAACATACCGTTTTCAATCTCTGCTTAAGAAACATACTTATATGAATTAATTTTTTAATATTTATTATTTTTTAATCTCCAAAGACTATTAAACTTAATATGTAATAGCTTTCTGCTCAACATTTTTAAAAAAATAAGTAAACAAGGATATACCGGTACATCAATGTTAAGGTAATATTTTGTTTTTTAAGGGGTAAAAAGAAAAGAAAGTGTAAAATTTCAAGTCATTCATTGAGATATTGTATGCAATGACGCAATTAAACGGTATGCTATCAATCTTTATTCAACAACTATTTGATGAATTTTATATTGTTATACCAGGGAAAAAGAAAATTGTTTCTAGATGATGTCTTTATTATTTTTTTTTTTTTCGTTTAACAGGAAAAAGAGAAAAAAATATTTGGATTTAGTTCAGTATACCTTTAAATAATACTTGATATGTACATTCTTAGCAGTTACATTTATCAGGTCAAACAAAACAAATGTAATTCCAACAATTTGAATTTCTTGTGTAAAAGTACATACATGATGCGTAACTTTGCATCGTCAAGTTTTGTTCCCCGTTTTGATGGCATTGACCGTATGATATTTTTAGATTTTTATTGCATTGGATATTCATCTTGAATAGTTTCAGTAAAACCGTGAAGGTATACAATATAGCAGATACATGTATAAAATTTACTTTTTTATATTGTTAAAACATATTGTAACAATGGAGAAACAGAAGGTTAGTACATAAGTTAACCTAAAGACAATGGAGTTTAGTTGATACCAAATGCTAAAGTATACATCAAGTACAATGGCTCATAGGTCATGTTTTAAATAATCAATCGTTTCTGTATATGATATATGTATGTATTTTCCTCGCATCTTGGTTGCAAGAACAAAAAAAGTAAGTGGGTTTTTGAACAGATGAAAACTATATAAAGGGGAAACAGCAGTAAATAAAAATACCAATTCTAATCTTAAAAGATCCACTAAAACAAATGTAAAATAAAACTTTGTAAATAATTTAAAAACCCGTCTCTTTTGATTTCCGGACAATTATACACAACCTTGATAATATCTTTTTCTAACGGATGCTCATTCCTTCTTCAACACACGAGTGCTGTATTTTAATCCTTTGACCAAATCAAACATATAAGCAATAAATTGGCATTTGTTTCAAAATATTTGTCAGTCGGGTTTGTTAAACGCAAGTTGTAATTCACCACTTAACCATGTGAGAAAAATGCCATTTTTAAGTTAAGTGCATAATTTGAATTTAATGATTATAACGACAAAAGAATACGAGTGATAGAAAAAATATAGAATGAATCACAAATAGTTACATTGTACTTCTTATCGTGTGAAGTATATACAAAGTGTGTTTGACCATCATATACGTATACATATACACCATATACATGATATATTATTCATTTCTAACAGTGCAATAAAATTCAGTCGGAGGTTGCCCATAGGATTTACTTTTTTATTGCAGTTTTTCCAGTATTAACAAGTATTGCTTATTGCTAAAAGGTTACAGACAATTTTGAATGGAATTTATAGCATGTTGAAATGGGAAATGACAAACGACGCGTGAATATTCAGATTAACGATGACTCTTCATACAGCTCCGGATTTCCCCTTTGTTATATAAAACTCTTTTAAAGCAGGTTTTTTTTTATAAAATGATGTAAATAAAATCAACCACATTTTGGGGATAACACATTTTGAAACCATTAATTATATATATGATTGGCATTTTCTACGTGTTCCCTTTTCACGGTGTATCTGAAGGTAAAAAAATATATAAATGGGAGTATCATCACAAGGGGAGATTTCGTCTTAAGATGAAAGCCTTTTCTTATTTGCTTGCTAAATAAATCGCGCTTTCGGTTTCATTTAAAAAAAATCAAAAAGGCATGAAAACACACTAATGTGTACCAATGTGTATTAATGCAAATATAAGATGTTTTTATGTTCACATCTGTCATTTAAGTGTCCGATACACTGAAAAAAAAGAGCATGAAATTATTTTTTTTCGCTAGAAATAAGTGATATATAGCTTTAGAATGTTTCCGAAGTATACATACAGCATTGTGATATCGTTCTTGGATTGTCGTTCTCGTATAATGATTAAACTCGTTAGAACACTTTGCACTTTGTATGGATTATATACTTGAAATTGTACAGCTGTAAAATAAATTGTTTTAAGTTGTCATACTTTGAACTCTGTTTCCTTGCTTATCTGTTCAGAAATCTAGGAAGAAAATACCCTACGACAAACTATGTTTAATGCTTAACAGTTAAATCATGTTGACATTGTGATTGCAAATGAGCATCAAAATTATATAAAATATTTTCTGAAAAAGACATTATGGAATAATTAACTCGTAATAGATGTATTTCATATGAATGAATCTTTACAATGTCAGTGTTCATTGTCAAGATCACGAAATACGGAAGAAACCGTAGTCGGTCGGTGTATAAATAATAGTCTAACAAGTACGAAAAACGTCAATCAGCATGTGTCTTAATGAGACAATGTACCTGTTGACAAGGTCATTGTAGTGACCACCGAGATTGCGAAAAGATGATTTTAATCCAGGTTCTTCATTCATTTATCAACAACTTGTTTGTTATTAGCTTGTCTTGTTTAAGAAATTGTTCGTATGTGAAGCATACTTTTGCCGAACGAATAAGCTGAGAGACATAAACACCATAAGCATGTGATGATGGTATATTGCTTCGAAAGTAAGGGAAACATTTATCATAAAGTTTTGTTGCTAGGTTACCTTTAATATTTTTTTCTAGTAAAATATCCAAATATGAAACAGATGTCCAGAATCTGTGGTATGTTTTATTTCATGCTCACTGGGATACATTGAGTTAACATAAGAGTGAAAGTAACTGTCAATAAAACACAATGACCAGTAATTCATTACTTTCGTTATCATTAAATGTAATTGTTTTAATTGATATGTATGTTCATAATTCATGACTTGCCAAATACTTTTACGTACAGGAAGATAACTCGTCTTATTTTTAGAAATCAATTTTAACAGCCACTTCCTTCTTGTTCATTTACAGATGACTCGACAAAGATTATTGAAAACAAATACTAAATCTAGAATCGAAGCAGAATATATGCCTTCTTTTTTTAACTTGGAGTATGTGTTCTTAATGTATTTAAAGTTGTATAAGCTAAAGTAGTTCATAAAGTAATTGATGAATTGTCAGCATCAAAATCAGGAACCAAGAACAATATTAAAATTTTCTAGCTATTTTGGTTATACTTTGAAATGTAATTAGCTAAACTATGCAAAAAAGCGATATGCATGTTACTGCAAGGAAGTACGCATAAGCTTTTTTTTGTTTTGTTCCTTGTTTTGAAATATTTATATTAACAATCTATCGATAACATAATTAGAAGTTACAAACAGACTAGTGATTGTTTCATAGTGCAATGCATTCAATTTTAGTAAAATTTATACTTTTTGAGCTGGTGATTGAAAACTGTAAACTTGACGGGAAAGTTAGATCAACGTCGTAAGTACATGTAAAGTCGAAAGTTTCTTTGCATATACTAATAATTATCATTATTTATTATAATTTTATATGCACATACAATTAAATAAACGTTATTGATTTAGAATTGAAAAAAATGCTGCAGCTAATTGGACAAAAAATTTTCGTAAGTATTTTTTTTTAAATGATATAATTGCTATAGAACAGAAACACATTTTATCATTTCATGTAACTTGTTACGTGTTTATTTCAAGCGTGTTTACCTGGACTTACTGGAGAGAACTGTAGCATTCCGTGTCGCTATCCCAGTTTTGGCAATTACTGCCAGAGCATATGCAACTGTAACAAGTCAAATTGCAACGCTGTAACAGGTTGTATTGGTAAGTTTTAATACACTCTGAGTTTTGTATGATATAATTATTTAAATGCGTTATTTTTGTCTCCTTTTGACTTTATTTCAACAAACTCTTTATTTCCTGTTAAAACCTGCTATTTTAAAAGTATTTGTTTTTGCAGTTTCATTCAATATAAGATCTATGCTCATGTTTTCATCCACAAATTATTCTGTTTTAGAGGGCTCGCCGACGTTATACCCTGTTTCAAAATCGTCACCAGTCGTGGAGTCATCTCATTTCCTTGGTAACAAAATCACAACACCAAAACGTTAATTAAATGAGTATTTAAAAATATATGCAAAGCTAACTGTAACAATATTAAAATAAAAAAATATTGATATTATAATTATATCGAATCATGATATATATGGGCATTTTTGAGATTTTAAAGCCTACATATTAAAAGTTTTAATTCGTTCACTAGTTTGCCCAGTTGGGTACTTGGGCGCAAATTGTACGAAAAAATGCAGATATCCGAGCTATGGTAATGGATGTCAGATGAAGTGTAACTGTACAGAAGAACTTTGTGACCACGTGAATGGATGTAACTATAATACTATTAAACGTAAGATCCACGTTACATATTGTAATCCACTAATAGAGACCATTTTATCTTTAGAACTTTTCCTTAAAAACATACTGTTCTATCTGGGCAAACAACGCTAAATATTCAAATAAGTTTCCTTAAGCATGTATTCAAATAAGTTTCCATAAACATGAATATGAGATGAGGTCGAAAGCTTAATGGCAGAGTATTCTTAAAAGTAAAAAAAAGTAATGTGTAGATAAGGTTAATATAAAACGACGGATCGAGGTTGATATCAAAAGCATTCAATGCACATGACACGAAAGCACTTGTGGTATCCAACGTTAAATTTTTATGACTTTGCATGCCAAAACTATGTAATGACATAATAATTATAAGCATTGCTACATGTAGTAAGGCCAAAAAAAAATATTCCTGTTTCCTGTCGCCCGACCGACCCTATTTTTTAACCCCCGACCCAAAAATTGTTTTCGATCGCCAAGTTTTTTTTCCGGAAATATTAAGATTGACCGACAGGTTTTACGTTTTAGCTAATCGGTCTTCTAAACGTTTGAGAATAAACCCTGACCTGTCTTGTCGATAAAGCGCACGATAAACATTGACTGTGTTAACATGGCGTGTCCGGAGACAGCCAGTGTGCTGTCTCTGGAATTCCAACCTTGTATACATTTTAAAGAGGGCAAGAAATTTATCACTAGCGTTAAGGATTCAACTGCATTTACACACCTCTTTGAATCTTACCATGATTGTCAGAATAATTCAAAAGAACCAGAATGTACGGTGTCTGCACAAAATCAGACAAGAATACACGGTTCGTTATCGGTGGGGGAAGTTGTTCGCAACTTTTCTTTAAGATAATGTTTATTCATATGCAAAACAACCGACGACCCAGAGCTTAATAAACTTCAACAACATGCTGCAAATGCTACTAAAAAGCTGTACACGCATTTGAATTGCTGATGGCAGGTGGCCGTTCTTTTCCCAACAAGAAACGTAGCAGGTATGTATCAAACTACAAACTTTACCATGCATACAGTTTCACGGACATTTTATTTACCGGTATCAAGCAGCAAATGTGGGGTATATTTTTGTTAGCATATTAAAGAGAGATTGTTCTACATCAAATGATTTTAAATATTAAATAAGGTGTCAACATATTCTGACATATTAAAAAGACCTTTTAATAATATACATTGTACATGTATGGCTCAATATTAAGACACTTTTTTCTTTGAAGAAATATATGCTGTTTGCTTAAAATAAGGTGCAAGTAAACTTTTTTATATTAAATGCTTGTGTTGTAAATAAGTAGATTTTACTGAACTTTTTCTAGCTCAGGGGTCAAAGGTGGGCTTTCCAGAAAGGATGAGTTGTACAACAACTTGATTGAGACTTCTTTTAAGCAATACAAGTTGGATCTCCCTAAACCAGTGCTACAGACAGAGGGCAGTTATATAGTTCAAGTATGTGTTCCAAGGAAATTAATTTTAAAGATGATAATTCTTATTGAATTCATTTTGATGCAAGTTTAAAGATTGTTATTTCTCTGACAGATTTGACTTTTACTTTGGAAAGTTTGAAACTATCAAAAGGGATTGGTCATCTATGCTATTGCTAGTTAATAGTCTGTGCACTTATATATGGTTTTGTGTGTCTTCCGCCACTCTAATCCTTCAGTCTTCATTAATTCTCATCCTTGTATCTTCATCTTAAATGTCGTCATATTAATATATATATTTAACAAACATATACTGCTTACCGAATCTAATATAAAGATACATGTGCTATCCACAATGTACAGTTTTATATCAATCATGATAAATTTGTGCCTTCTTTTTTATAAAGACATGTATTATTATATTTAATATTAAGTGGCAAATAGAAGATAAGATGTTCAACTTAGATAGTTAAATGTTTAAGTTAACTTGATGAAGGCTTATAAGATAGTTATTATTTCAGGTGTTATGTAACGCGCTGTGGTACATTACGAACCAACATTTGACTATCAACGATGCTGCACATGACAGACAGGATCTTACGGTCTCTGGGCAAATTCAAAACGGGGCGAAACCGTTTGCAGGCGTGGAAAGGCGAAAAAGAAAAGGAATGAAAATAACCATGCATACAGTAATTTCATTCGTCAAATTGTATCTCATGGCTTGTTGCCTTTCGATCAGCAAAGAATCAAGAAGTGTTGTCAGAGTCATTTCATGCATATCTTAACCAATTTTATGCTATGCTATGGCATGGAATATCGATTCTAATGATATTCTAAAACATTCCAATGCATTGTCATGAGATATGTTTGCTATGCAATGAAAAATTGAAATGAAGGGCTTGATACTATGGTATGTAATACTATGCTATGTTAGGTTTTAGATTTGAACAAAAACGTCTCTATACACAGACAAGTTCCAAACATTTCGAAGAAAAATGATAAAGAACCAAACGTTGCCAATAATCTGCAATGTTAGCATGTATTCTTATAGATTAAAGCATTTAAAACCGAGTTAAAACCATGTTGTATGATATGCTATGATACGCTATGGTATAATGTGATGAATGAGAATCCATGAGATTGTATGTTTTGGTATGAGATTCCAATGCTATGCTATTAGATTTCAATGATATGCTATGCTATGGTATATGTTGTAAAAGATATGCTTGAACTGACTGTGATAATAATGGGAAAATACATTCATAAGTGAAGCAATAATAGTAAATTATTTCCATAACTTATTCCTTCATCTATTTCGTAATATCACTCCATTCGTTCATTTTCATTTCATCGGAGTGCGTTACGTTCTTAATCTCCCGCAAATTTATCAATACATGTGTAACAAACTCTATAAGGCTATTTTTCGATCAAAGAGTCGGGTCCATGTTTATGAAATATGTTTAGAAAATAGAACAATGTTGTTAGATTAATTGTGCATTAATGATTATATGTATACGTACTGTAGTAATGATGCAAGTATTTTATCAGTTGAAGCAGTATACGGTGCTCCAGGAGGTTGCTCATCGTTAAGGTCTGTTTTGCCAATTTTTTTTTTTAATTTGCTGATCCACCTGTACACTTGTTTCAATGCCATGCACTTGTTTAAATACAAATCACACAATTTTGGGGTTTTTTTTCCCGATTCTTTACCTAGTCTGGCACGTGCTCAGGTATGCATTAGTATGAAAATAAGAAATCAGGAGTGAAATTGAAGTTATGGATATATTACGGCAGCCCCCCATTTCTCGGATTAGGATTTTGAAGATTTTGGAAAATTCAAAATCCCCCCCCCCTGTTTTTTCCTTGTCACGATTTTTTGGATGAGTCTGCCCCCCCCCCCCCCCACACTTTAAAAAACGATGCTATGTGCCTGCATGCTCTTACATTTATGTAGCCTCTAATTTTGGCCTTATAGGAAGATGACTTACCAGTCTTATTTTCATACAGTGTCTCGACTGGGGATTATATTTCACAGGAGTATTCACTGGTTAAACGTAGTCAGATATATGGTCATAAATAGAATATGAACCAAACTATACATTAAAAGGAATTTAGAGTCAATTAACCTTATATTTTATGAAATATGATTAGTGACATTATTTACTGAACGCCCCTCGTATAATTGCATTAGTTTTGTAAATCTTTAAATCTCCATCATAAGCATTTCATTGGTATCATTCTTTCCAACAAAGCATATTTTTTTTTACAGGCAAGACTTCAAAATTAATTCATTTTTGTCATAAATTATTGTTTATTTGCCGAAAATTAAATTTACCAAAGCGCATTTGAGATTTCATTTAAAAAATCAGATATTCCTTATTTTGTAATTTCTGGATGAACGTTATGGCGTTGTACTAATTAAATCAATCATTCGAGTATTTTGTCATTTGGTTATATTTTAAATCAAATGTAATATGGAACTAAAATTCAATAATTGTTTGAACGACTGAGGTGTTCGCCTGTTAATTGACACGCAAGTTACACACTTATAGATGAAGTTGATGAATTCTACTGATTTTATTAGAAATTAGGCATACGAAACATAACGTTACAGTTAATACTTCAGGTTATATAAAACCAAATATATCTCGTGGAAATCATACTTGTAATTTTTAGCCAGGCTCTGCTGAAAGCAGAGCTGTAGGCAGGCAAATCGCCAATGTTACTATAAATAGCACATCTTCAAAAGTAAACAAAAAACTAAACAGCGTAAAAGTAAAAGCTTCCGCTATACCAAATAGTTACACAAAGAGCCACATTTTGTCAAGAAGGTTGGCATGAGAGAGAGAGAGAGAGAGAGAGAGAGAGAGAGAGAGAGAGAGAGAGATTTTCAGTCTTTACTACACAATATTCATAAAAACACACCAAAAGGGCCCGGCTTTCAGTACTTCAGTACTTTGATTAGATAAAGGATTGAGGACAAAGGAAATAACATTGATTTTAATATTCAGTTTGATTTATGTGATACAGTTTAATAATTTTGCAATAAACTTTAAAGGGACTTGGACACGATTTAACATCAAAAATTTTATTTTTATTTTTTATGTATAAAATGGTTAACTGGTGCATTTTAAATGATTGACCAAACTATTGAATGTTAAAGTCAAGTTACGAGCGAGATACAGAGGTAAGAATTGGTTGTAATGTAAAAAAAAGCTCGAGTCTCATAGGTGTTTACAAAAATGTAATGTAGAGAATAACCATTTCTTAGACAAAATGACATGTAGAAACAATTTAAACTAATTCAGTATCTTCACAAATACTAATATCAACAAAGGAAAGATACATTTGATGAAAACTTACACCAATACAACACATATGTAAAAATGACAATATTCAGCTTTGTTTACAAAATAAAGAATTATGAACTCTGTAACTTTCTTATAACTTGATATTTGACTTTCAAATTTTGACATAGCATTATAAACTTCCACATTTATCAGTATAAACATTGAAAATGGAAAAATAGAATTTGAAAAGTTTAAGTCAAATCGTGTCGAAGTCCCTTTAAGAGGCATCTCTTTCTTGTCTTTCCTTGTGCAATGAATTGTTTTTTGTAATGTTTTACGTTATCGAATTAAACAAATCTTTCTTGCAAACCTGTGATACAACAATTTCAAACTGATTGTTGAAGAAACACAAATGATAATTGTTTGCAATATTGAAAAGTTTACAGTCATTAAATCAGCATAACATTTGTTTATATCAAACGGATTTTTTAAGTACGAAATAGGAATGTTTTTTCATGTTGAATATAAACATGTATATTTCTCATTTAAACAAGGAATTGTCGTGTTTGTTTCTGAGCATTTAAATAAGTATTATCTTTAATGAAACAGAATTGCACATTTTAAACCAATAAATCTTTAAGTTTTATGAACTGTAAACGTTGGATATGCTTTCATTTAAATATATTTATTGACTTTTAAACTCCCATAATTGATGTTGCATTAAATTTGGCCATCACAATAATTTTCTAAAAGGTAAGTAAGATATAATTAGGTATTTGCATGGTGAACCCTTGACTTTGTCAAATGATGACATTACGATATAAATATTCAAATGTATTTAAATATTTCCTTGATAAAATTATTAACGTGATTTATTAAGCACTATAAGGTCATCCCCTAAAATAACCCGAAATGTTATATATAATATACTTTCAGGAACCTACACATTTAATTAACAAACTGAAAAACACAGGAAGTGTTGAAACATCTTTTATTTGTTAACATCAGTGAATAATGATTTCGGGTGCACTTTTAGTGAAACAAACAATCATATTTTGTTTTGTCTTAAATTGTATATTTGTTGTGAAACCCATGACTCAGAGGTAAATTCTGTTTTTTTTATAATTAAAAATATATGTATAATATAAAGCTTACACTGTATTACTATGACTTTTATCTTTTTTTAATAGTCGTGGATATGCAACTGTGAGTACAACGGCCAAAGGTAAAATATTCTTTTAAGATTGTGTGGCTTTTATTAGATATATTTTTTAAACATCACAGCATCTGAATTGAATAACACATTAAGTTTAAGTATTTATGTACTTATTTCAGTTTGTCCAATTGGATACATTGGTTTAAACTGTTCATTGCAATGCAGATACCCAACCTTTGGAAATCTTTGCCAGAACAAATGTAATTGCAAACAATCACGCTGTAATCACAGGGCGGGTTGTGAAAGTATGTGTTAATTTTATCAGTTAATATAGTTATTTAAAAAAAATAATAGATCAATATTTCAATGATTTCTCAGTATATCTAGATGGCTAACTGACTGAATTTTATGAAATTCCAATGAACGGCCATTTTGATTAAGTTATATATCAGCAAAATTTAAGTCCTCTGAATACGCATTTGCTAAACATAAAATCAAAGTGCATTATTTTTCTACTAAGGAAAGCAATAGAACATTCAATTGTTTGTTGTTAAGTTGTTCAATTGTTCAGTTCAGTTGTTCAGTTGTTCGTTTACATTTTCTTCCACCATAAAAATGCAGTTATGTACATGCATCACGTTTCGAATGTTGTAATGAATTGTATAATAGGTTACTAGTAATTCAAATATGGTGATATTTTAAAGGGAAAAAAACTGTTCAATTGTATGAGTGTATACGGGTACGTTTAGTTGTTTTAGTTGCATAGCACGAAACATTTGTTCAACTATGTGAATAATCAAGTTAATATTTAATTTCCAATTAATGCTTATGTAGTGAATTCAATATTTTTATAGGTTGCCGAATTGGTTTGTTTGGCCCAAATTGTGAACTAAAGTGTCGATTTCCAGGTTTTGGTTTTCCGTGTCAACAAAATTGCAGATGCGAAGAAAATCGCTGTGACCATAAGGAGGGATGCATATATAGTGAGTAAAGTTAAATTGCATTAAAAAGGTTAAGAACAAGGGCATTACAGCGTTTAAATTTAAATATACGATTATTAATACATGTAATATTCCTGCTAATTTAACATGCAGTACTGATAAGGTCTGTACTAGCGTTTGAATAATCTTATTTCAAGCATATGTTTATGCACTACAATGGAATACATGATTTTATATTATCTATATAATGTTCACTTCTTTAGTCTCAATATTCTATATTTCATGTTTCCAAAAAGATGTGTCAGCAGCTAGTTTCAAAGTATTTACTCCAATGTTGAATGCTTCACATACGTTGCTACATTATAGCTTATACATAAACTTAAGTAATGATATATTGTTGAAATTGGGATTTGTCTTTGTCATTGTTTATGAGCCTCCTTGGGATGATACATGTAAAAGAAAACTGCCCTCAGCCACGTCCTTAATTAAATTGTGCAATCTCAAAATTGTGAATATTCTATTATAATATCTATAAAGGCTGTTTTAAATTTTTTCTTGTAGATTTCACGACGAACAAAATGGTTACGAACACTTTATTTACTTTAACATACACACAGGATGAACAAGATATCTGTGAGCCAATGCTCACTAGTGATACCCCCACTCTGATGTGAATATGCAAAATAAGCAAAGTCGACATTTAACAGAAAGCTGGCATCCGATTGGTACAGAAATATATCCCACAATATGGCATGCCTAAACAAATAGTGTGTTAAAATTTCAAACATCTGCGATAAATAGCTGCTGAGAAATCTTTGAGAAAAATTTGTTTGAAAATTTTGGCTAAAATAAACAAAGTACTCATTTAACAGGAAGATGACGTCCGATTCGTACAAAAATATATCCCACGATATGGCATGCCTTAACAAAAACTGTGTAAAAATTTCAAGCATCTCCGATAAATAGCTGCTGAGAAATCTTTGACGAAAATTTGTTTGAAAATTTTGGCAAAAAATAAACAAAGTCATTATTTAACAGGACGTTGACGTCTGATTGATACAAAAATATATCCCACAATATGGCATGCCAAAACAAATAGTGTGTTAAAATTTCAAGCATCTGCGATAAATAGCTTCTGAGAAATTTTTGACGAAAATTTGTTTGAAAATTTTAGCTAAAAAATAAGCAAAGTCGTCATTTAACAGGAAGTTGACGTCTGATTGGTACAAAAATATATCCCACGATATGGCATGCCTTAACAAACACTGTGTAAAAATTTCAAGCATCTGCGATAAATAGTTGCTGAGATAAATGCGACAGAAATTTTTGTTACGGACGGACAGACAGACGGACAGACAGACAGACACACAAGGGTAAAACAGTATACCCCCTCTCCTTCGGAGCGGGGGTATAATTACGTAAATCAATGCTATTTACATTTGTGAAAAGTCGCATCACACCAGGAAGAACATCACTGTCTCATTATAAAATTGATAAATTCAGAATATACAAAGACTCCAGTCCAGAATGTTGATCATACTTTTTCTTCGCAAGACGATATAATGATGAAATTAAATGATGAAAACAAACCTGTCGTGATTTCAATAATAATTATTGCTCTCGCAATATTTGCTCTTATACTTTTGTGGGTTTATGTTTCGACGTTTGCGGTATCACCTTGTCCGCAAAGAATATAGAAGAACATTGTACTGAAAATTCACAGGAATCCACGACAGGTGTAAGAAAAATGAAAAAAAAATTATCAATTTAAATCAAAAAATTGGTTCGTGAACACTAAGGTGTGAAAAAGCTCGTCCCTTTCTTCATTAAGAACTTTCAGACTCCTCCGATTACATATTTTACTGTAACAGTTACTGTACTGGTGTGCAATAATTTGTAAAACATATGTTAGGCATTACAAATCTAACAAAAACACAGCTCTACCAGGTTAGAAAATTTTTAATTTTTCCGGATTAGAGATTATTCAAATCTTTAGCAGAAAATGATTTTAAATTGAAAGAACTTTTTTTGTTGAATTAATAATCCATATTAGGGGTCCAGATGTGTCCTCAGTCTTTATTCAACATCTATAGTTTATAAAAATTATACAAGACAAAATAGAAATTATTGATAATTTATATATTTATTCCTTAAAATCTTATTTCGTTCTAACAAAAACCAAGACATAATTATGGTTTAGTTTCTTGTACCTTTGAATAATGTATAATTTTAACAGTTATATTTATAGGCCAAGTTACAACATAATCACAAAATGTTTAATTTCTCGTGTGAAAGAACGTACATGAAGCTTAACTTTGAATTGGCATACGTCCGGTTCCTCGCTCCGCATGGCGCCAACCGTATGATACTTAAAAATTGTTCCTTTTTATTGCATTGTATATTGATCTTGACTAGTTTTATTATAACCTTACAAATATATGATATATTAGCTATAAGATTTACTTTTTTATTGTTAAAATATGTTTTAACAAATAGTTAGAGTGTACTTATAATCGTGAGAAATATATACAAAGTTTGTTAATATAGATTCCTTGCTATTCAATTTGGTCCCTTACTTCGCTCGTGAGTTATGCAAAAATGACCATCATATACATGTACATTTTATTCATAAAGATATCTAACAATGCAATTAACAATAGTCAGAGGTTGCCCTTTTCAATTACTTTTGATTGCAGTTTTCATAATAAATATTGCTTATTGCTGATAGGTAACAGACCATAGTGATAAAATTTAAAGCATATTCAAAAGGGAAGTCACAGATGACGTGAATATTCAGCATAACGATGTGTCTTTATATAGCTACGGCTCCCTTTCTAAACCCCTTTCTTAAGCAAACAATTTTTCTGTCAAATAATGAAAAAAATATAATCCACAACATTTTGGGGATAAACTAATTTTTTAGAATACAAATTACAGAACTTGAGAGTATCATCTCATGGTTCATCTTAAAACTAAAACGATTTCTTTATTTGCCTGTTGAATACGTGTGTTAGTAGATCGCTTTTTCATCTTTTTTTTAAAATGCATGAAAACGGCATAAAGAACATGTCAATGTGTAACATGTATTAATGCAACATTTTAAATATTTTCATGTTCTCATCTGTCATTTAAGTGTCAGATACATTAAAAATAAAGTGCATGAAATTATCTTTTTTTCGCTAGAAATAAGTAATATATGGCTTTGGAATGTTTCCGAAGTATACATACAGCATTGTGATATCGTTCTTTGATTGTCGTTCTCGTATAATGATTAAACTCGTTAGAACAAATGTACTTTGTTTGGATTAAACACTTGGCATTGTACAATTGTAGAATAGACCTAGTCAGTTGTCATACTCCAAAGTTCGTTTCCTTATTTATTTGTTATAAAATCTGTGGGAAAAGCTGTACATGTATGAAGTTATAAGTTTTTGAGTTAAACCATATTGAATCTGTAATTGCAAATAAACATAAAACTTTATTTATTATCGTTTGAAAAAGACATAATACATGTAGAATAATTCACTCATCTATGATTTATCTTACATGACTTTTTATTTTGTTAATGCGAGTCAAATACATATTGTAAACAAAACATGAACTTATAGAATACGTTTGTTTTAATTTTAAAAAGAATGGTTATGTGTTGCGATTATTGCACTACGTCTTAATACGGATTTTATAATATTCGTTTGACTTTTACTTAGCGCTTAAGATATCCAGTGTTGATTTGACATCGCTGTTGTAAACAATGACAATAAAAAGCAATTAGAACGGCAATGTATGTATTGTATGAGCGTAGGAAATGATTAATGTTGAGAAACTTGATTTAGTGAAAGTAAAATAAAAAAAAAAACGCTATTTCAGCTGAATACCAGGATCTCAGAATATGCTTATATATATCTTGTTTGGTTTTATGCCCCCCCCCACCCCCATTTTTTTTCTTTCACTAACACCGGCTAAAATTAAGAGACAGAAGCTATTTCAAAATTAATCAATCGTAAATTCAATAATGCAAAAAGATCTAACTGTTGACAGATCTAAGCAGAAAACTAGCAAAATCTGATTTTTATGGAATTTTTCTTAAGAGTCTAATTAGTTGAGAGCAGCTCATAGCGTCAGAAGTACGCAACATACGAGTTATTTTACCAACTTTTTTTCCTAGGATGTCATCCTATAGAATAAACACCATCAATTTAGGTTTGAGCCCATAAAATGGTAAAACATGACTTAACACGATACATGCATCGCATGTTTTAAATTCTATTGTAAGAATATAAAGAATACATTAAAGATATTTATTTCATTAACAATATGCATTGCTAGAACGTATATCTATTTTTTAAAGCTTAGCTTTTAATGTTTGAATCCATTTAGTGCAGAGTTTAGCACTACCTTAAGAATAGATCATTGTATCAATATTTCAAAGTCTTTGTCTGCTAATTTCTTTTAGCTTTAGACCGTTAACAAGAGAAATGCAAGTATCTTTCAAACCCAGTTTCATGTCTGCATTCTTTTTTTTTTCTCCTTTTTTGCTTTATATCCATGACAACCAAATGTTGCGTAATTAACCTTATTCTTGCAAATATTGGGACTTTTTGAGAATATTTGATATCAAAATGAAAAAAAGAGTATCGAAACATTTAAGGTTTCGTCTTGCAGAACTGAACTACAATTCTGCTGCTTGCATATTAACGAAAATTTTTCACACAATACCTAGAATAGGTCTCGAGAGTTTTATGGTTGAAACTGTGTTGTGAATAATATGTAATGGCTCAAAAACAAGTTCTTATATTATATATTTACATTTTTAAGTGTCTTTGTCTGTGATGATGACTATTTCATAATCTAATTGAACAACTGCTGAAAATTTTATAAACATAAGAAATAAGGAATCATTCTGATTTCTCTGAATATTGTGAAGAGATGAAATACGGTCGGGCGTGATCAAATTTATCATAAAGCCCTTCGGGTAAATTAGATTGCATCGCCCCGACCGTATCACCTCATTATATTCAAAAAATGATTCATTAATCCCTAAATAAAACACATTGACTAGTACATGTTATATATTAAAGTTTTTATTGTATCACGACCACATTTTGTACCGGAAGAATGAATGGTATAATTATATTTCTAAACATATCATTTAAAGTTGTAATCAAATAAAGGCTTAAACAAAGGAATTTTCCAACTTTTCAGTAATGCATAATTACTAATTGAATTCATCTTGAATTTTACACTGAAGTTTATGGGCAACACATGTTATTTTAGGATATTGTAAAAAGTAATTCAAAATTCGTACAAATCTTTTAGTAAATGTATGAATTCACCTTGTTCTTGATTTAATCAAGGAAATACATCAGACATACATGTTTACTTTTTTGCTCATGTCAAGCCTGAGCATAGTCATACTCAAACGCCATATTCCTAATATCAATATTCTTTTCGGAATCGTTTATTTCTGAATAAACCGCACGATCGATGTCAAAAAAACGTTTTGGTGACCATCATCAATGTCTCTATCAACCTTGTCAGCAGATAAATAAAATCATCCAGTATCCACTTCTTTGATTCCTGTCGGACTGATGATATTGAGAACACCTAAAGTCTGCTTAGAGTTTGGATTAGTCAATTTAGATGTTTTGAAGATCGCCTTGTAGCCTTTCGTCTTTCCTCAAATGATAAATATTTTCTGTCAACTCTTTCTTGGATTTACTTGTCCTGTCCTTTTTTCTGAGTGTAGAAAATATAATTGAAAATAAACTCATTTTTTTTAAAGTAAAGCTTTTCAAATATCTATATTATCTATTATCAAAATGACTTTGTTTCTAACCTAAATATGAGAGAGAGAGAAAGAGAGAGAGAGAAAAAGAGAGAGGTATTTAAATTGCTGCTTTGCTATTATGATAATAGCTAAGAATATAATCAAGATTATTTCACCAGCTCCGGCTATTAAAAGTTTTTTTAAATTATTATTTTGATAAAATAGGTATATATCTACATGTATATACAGCAAATCTTAGTTATTACAATGTAAAAGACTTTTTTTTTCCGTTCCTTTACTTTGTATTTGTATCTTTTTCTACGGTACATTTCATTTAGGAGGGATGGATGATCGTGGCCATTTTTGACTGAATTAATCTCAAAAGAAAACCACTAAATATATATATTAGAAAATATTAAAATTTTAAAAACATTAACATTTTCTTGACTAATTGTCAAAAATCAATCTAAAAAATCATATTTAAAACACATAGGTTGATCTGATGCTAATTTATAGCCCCCCCCCCCCCCCCCCCCATTTAGGAATCTTATGATTTTTAGGTAGTTATTTAAAACTCATTTAGTATAGGTATTGCATTTTAATTGTAATCTGGATGGTAGTATTTCTGATCATATCGAGAATGTTTAAACTTGCATGTATACATTTTGATAACTTGATTCTTATCAAAAGTTTATTTATTGCCCCGAAAAATTTGTACTACAGCAAGGGTTAACTCTTATCGATAAATCTATAAGGATATGCATACCTATTTAATTAGCAATGTACAGTCAAACGTTAAAATTAAAAGATATAACTGCTGTTATACACAAATTTTCTCAATGCGATTGGTGTTTCTAAAACTAGTATATAAAAGCGACTAGTAAGGGTATTAATAGACATTCTACTTCGTGATTTTTTTAATCAAAACAAGGTAAAATTTACAAAAAACCAATAGTCTTTTTCAATGTAATTGTTACATTGTCTTTCTGATTGATGCTCCTCTGCGTAGATATTGTCGGAAAGCTCTGAGTTAAATCATGGTGAGTCGTTGGAGAAATGTTAGCTTTGTTTGGGGATGAAGATAAGGATAGGAATAAGAAGATCCAATAACCTTGTTCGAAACATATGTTAATTAAAATGCATTACTATAAATAATAGATAATTCGAATAAATAAGTAAGATATGAATGTAACATTCTCTAAAAGTAACAAAAATTTGGTTGGATATAAAGTGAGAAGAAAATTATGTATTGATATATGCAAGTAAGTGTTAGTAGTGGGGGTGCACCACCTGCGCATGCGTGTGAGTATTATTACAATTAAATGATGTATAAAGAATACAAGCCATTAGAAAAGACACACAAACAGTATTGTGTATAATCGGCATAAACTGGATGATCACTTACCAACTTCACTGAAGTTGAATATATGCAGTAGAAACCAATGATGCTGGTGAGGAAGAACAAAAAATTCGGTGTTGTTTACCATTGATCTCGTTAATTTGTATTGCGTTTTTACAGTAATCAACACCAGGATTCCGACATGGTATATACACTTTCTCTACACTGAAGACGTTTGTAAAAGAACATGAACACTGGTATTTGATTACATCAAAGTCCACATTAATGTTAATATTAGAGATGACTTGACCATTGCAACTGTCTAGGTTATTACCTGAAAAACATATATGATCACATAGAAATTTGCTAAACCTATTCCTTTCTTAATGTATTTTACTTCATTGTTCATCGCGTCCATCATATTATGAATGTAATGAATTGGAATCAAGAAAGGCGAGAAAGAGGGAGAGAGAGAGAGAGAAAGAGAGAAAGAGCAGAATGTAAAAATGACATTCTTACTGTCTTCACCCCATGCTCTTTGACCTATAAGAAGAATTAAGTTAAAAGTGGTGCAATATTTTTATATTCATCATAATGATAGGAAACAGAGTTGAAATGATATTTGGGTCTCCGAACTATATAGCGCCCCCTCCGTTGGTCACTGTTCGGAGACGCTAAGAAAACAACAAGTTTAATTTTTATTTAAGTTTTACCTGGTTTTATATTTAACAGTCATCCCAAACCGTTTGGACCGGAGACTGGAATCATAAGGGTCCCTCACTGCAAGCGAGTTCCCCTAATATAGATCATTCCCCATCAAGTAGACACAACAAAATAATTTCAATAAGGAATAGAAGAAAAGTTATATTCATTCAAATTAATGTTGGTGCTGGAAAATGACTAAGATGAGCATTATATACTCATCATAATAATAATATTAATTTAAATTTAAAATTCAAATTTGTGTTTAAATTTATGCTCTTAATATTCTAAAAGTTTGTTTTTTAACAAATAAAGATTCATCTTAATCTGTAGTCAATAATTGTAAAGTAGCTAAATAACGAAAATTATACTATAAAGAAAAAATTAATATATATATATATATATATATATATATATATATATATATATATATATATATATATATATATATATATATATATATATATATATATATATATATATGTCTTAATTATTTCACTATAATTTGAACCAGTGAACAGCAAATATATGTTTATATTTTAACCATTCATATTGTACATCAACAGTATATCATTTTATCATTTTTTTTTTACTAATAAAAGTCAAAGAAACATGACACTTCATTCTCCTATCTAAAGTTTTATTTTTAATGAATATGCATGTAAAACTTTTGATATAAAACAACAAATCACCGTTCCTTATATAAAGCACCGATGAACATTAAATTAAATTAATTAACTTAAGTTTTGTTTTATGTACAAGTAGACAAGGGATGTGTTTTATAACTACAAACTAAATAAGAAACGTCATGCATGTATTTAAGAAATAAATTACAATGTGATTTAATAATGAATTCAATAAATTCACATATAAGTGGAATTATCCGTCGTTGACCAGTTTCATGAAATGTTAAATTATAGAACATTTAATGTTTAGTAACATAGAAAGAAACCAAATATCCATGTGCATTTTTATATACTAACGGCGTGTTTACATACTTTAATAATCATCTCAAATATACTTACCTCAGCCTAAAACACTCTTGTGCAACCTGACATCAAGTTCTGCTATCTATTCCAAACCTTTTTAGTAAAACAAAATGAAGAAAAATTGTCAGATATACCAGTATAATCATATCGTTATAGATTCTAGGAGTTGACCAATTCCAAAAATAGAACATCGTTCGCTTAATCCAAAAATATATTTTGTAAATGCAGCATCAAAATAATCCTTATTTCGGAAGCTAGTATTATTGCATGCATCAAACAGTTAATGCTCTAGAACTAACAAATCCCCTTAGATTGGACCGGCTTTCAGAACCTATCCATGGAATCGATCTTTATTATATTAACTTTGGTTAGGAGATCTATGACTTTCACACACCGATTTTATTTCAAATTGATTCTATAACCCAATAATTTCATGATGTATATATATATTTTTTTTAAAAGACGGCTTATTCGCACAACATATTTTATTGTAAAAGTACAACGAAGTATAATATCGATTTTTTGCATCGGCAATTAAAAATGGTATGATTCATTGAGGAATCATCCTTACTTTGAAAAGACACATGTACACAGATTTTACAAACATATAAGGATTCTATTTGTGCAAAATTTCTTTTTATTCTGAGTACCTAAATGTATCCCTTGCCTCTGTTGGATGGTACTGCAATTTTCCACTACCTTGCTCTATTGCTTGCATCAAGTTAATCAGCAGATCATCAGTTGATCATTTATCAGTTGAACCTTTGAATAGGGATAATATTTGCCGAGTTTAATTTTCGCACCTTTCTTCTTTAAACAAGTTGCTAACGTTTTACAAATATCTATTTCCTATCTATTTGCCAATAGGCAAAATCAAAACGGGGCGGAACTGTTTGCAAGTGTGGAAAGGCGTAAAAGACATGGGGCAGAAATAATCAATAAAAATTTATTACAATGATTTCTTTCGACAACGATGTATGGCTAGTTGCCAGTTCGATCAGCCAAGAATCAGGTAACGTTAACTGGTAATGAGAGGAAAATGCATTCGTAAGTGAAGCACTAATAGTAAATAATAGTAAATAATTTCCATACCTTTTTTTCTTCATCCATTTGGTAATACCAATCCGTTTGTTCATTTTCTTATTATCGAAATGCGTTACGCACTAATTTTCCCGCAAATATAATACATAGTATAACAAACTCTAATTGGCTAGCTTTCGATTGACGCAAGAGTCGAGTCCATGTTTATGAAATACGTTTAGATAATAAACAATGTTGTTTGATTAACTGTGCATTAAATAATGATATGTATACATGTGTGTACTAAAGAACAACTTGGATTGTATATTTGTTTATGGGAAAAACAAAAAATAAAATTAGTATATAACTAGTTTTCAAATAAAACGAGGTTACATGTGCATATTATTGAGATATGCCTGAAAGAAAGAACAATATTGTGTGATTGACTTTGCATAGAATGATGATATGCATATTAATTTGAAGTAATGTCCACATATATTGGATGTCAATGTCTCAATTATTTGTAATCCACATTAATGTTGATACTACATTGTAGCAAAGTCAAAGATATAAAATATCTGCTTCATATACATGGCGTAGCTGTATCTCTTAAGACATTCATTTCTTTATGTTAAGTTTTTAAAAAATCCACGAAAAACACGCTACCTTTTTCAAGTGTAAACGCTGTAATATCTGCCTGATTGCTGTTTTTTTGCATTGCAGATGTTTGGTCGCTTTGTATTAAACGTGTCGGGACGCTCTGCGCAGTGGTAATGCTCGCTTCACTTGATGACTTGGATTGACAAGATCCATTTACAACTATCGAAGCATCTAGGAGGTTAACAAAGTGGAATTACAAAATCATTGATAATGAAAAATTGCACGGTGTGAATATAATCATTACACAGGTATTGTTTGTAACTTAATATCTGTTTCTTTTTTTTTTAAAGTAAGTAATGTACGAATTATGTTTAAAAATACATACTGTTAGACAAAATTTGTAAGCAGTATCCTGCATTACCGCAGTTTGTTGAATCATCACAAGCCAGTTCTACGATAGTCATTTGCGAAGAATCAACTATGGAAGATACTGATGACGTACATGGCATCCTATATATGTTTCCGTTTATCTCTCTGATCTGTATTGCCGTTCCACAGCCATCAAAAGCAGGATATCGATTCAGAACATAAGATAACAGTACATTGAAGGCGGGGGTAAAATAACATGAACACTGGTATTTGATTACACCGAAGTCCACAGAAATGTTACGATTAGAAATTACGCGACCATCACAACTATCCAGGACATTGCCTGAAAAAAATGGGTAGTAAAATACAACAATGTTTAATCGACGAATGTAATGTAAACTATATTTCATCGCAATAATCAATAAATGTAACTGATTGAAATTTAAAAAGTACAAAAAGATAGGAAGATAAACAACATATTCTTACTGTCTTTACTACATGCCATTTGACCTGGAATAAATACAAGTTATATTATTTTAAGCAACAAGTTTATATGCATAATTTATAATTAGAAATAGAGGTCAAAATAAATTTTCAAATTGATAAAAAATATTGTCAAAAGATGTATCACTTAGTAATAGCACATGCCACGTTAATCTATTATGAGATTTATGATTGTATTTTGTCAAATTAGTAAAAAACTCAGATTTTAAATATTGTTCATTTCATCATGAGTCCGATAAATAGCTCTCCTTTATAATTAACAATTCGTTTTCATTATATTAAACTGAGATTTAAAATAACTTTTTAAGCGGTTACAATGTAGCGTATACCCTAAACGCTTAACATGTTTGTTATACAGGCACGTAGCATCGTTTCTGAAAGTGGGGGGGGGGGCAGACTCATCCAAAAAATCTTGACAAGCAAAAAAGAAAATAAAAAAATGAAGGAATAATGACTTTCCCAAAATTTTCAAAATCCTAATCCGTGGGGAGGGGGGAGGGGGGGGGGGGGCTGGCGTAGTATATAACTTCAATTTCAATCCTAATTTCCTTATTTTATTCAAATTAATTTTTTACATGCTCCTAAAAAGTGGGGGGGGGGGAACTCCATGACGATTCAATTTTTTATTTGTAAATTTTAAATAATTACCTGCTGCGAGATAAAGTGGGGGGGGGGGGGGGCAGCCCCCCCCCCCCCGATGCTACGTGCCTGTTATGTAACCAAAATCCGGAAGCTTCATGAAAGCGCTACCTATGATGAATTAAAGTTTTCAGAGTACTTATTGCTAGACTAGTTTGATAGAAGCCTCGTTTTGAACAAGAAAGACTAATTATGTCGATTTTAAACTAATTTAGCAATTGTGCTGTATCATAAAGCAAGCTTTTTACCGACTTTTGAGTTGAGTTGAGTAACGAAACGACATTTTAAATGACAACATTTAAATCATTTACTGGATCAGTACTTTGAAAGACAAAAAACATATTGAGAAAAGGAATATTTTAATATATTGCGTAATGAAATGATATCGTCCCCGGATTCTCTATGCATTACAATGAGGATCATTGTCATAATGTGGGTGACAATAACATTTTAACTAAACAAATGTGCGACTGCCAGTTATAAACACTACCGTTTCCTTTCTACATTTTCATAAATGCAATTAATAACGGATATTATTATCTGGCTTTTTTCATTAAGGATAACGATTTTTTTTCACTTGCGAGAGATTTGATTCCCGCTATATTTTATGTAAACCGACTTGATGAGTTGATTAATTTCATATGTATTCTTATACTCGACTCTAATTGCGTTTAAACACTTGTTTTTTTATAACTCATATTTGCACATCTTAACAATAAGAAGACATTAGAAAAAATAATGTTTTAATTTGTTTTTATTTTAGAGATCATTTTACAGAGGCAAATGTAATTAAAACTCAGGATAAAACGCATTTTTATTTCAAGAGCCGAAAGGATATTGACTTGTTTTACAGATTTTTTTTTTTTAGTTTGTGTTACATTAAAGGCATTCTTAAGCTTAAGTAGATTTTATATTTAAAATGTATTGGTTGCTATGAAAACATAAGAAGTAAGATAAACGTACGTTTAAGTTTGTATACAAACAATTACTATTGAAAAATCAGTGTTTTCATTGAGATGATATTTTTACAAATCGAAACTTTTTAAAAGATAAATTCGATAACCACGACAGACCTCAAGATCTGATAAAATTATATGTGATTACTCATAAAAGCTGCATGTAAACGTTCACAATAGAATTGCAGATACGAGTACATGTATTTACTTTTTACTGTAAATCAATTCCGAATAACAGTCGGTAATAAATACAACGTTTGGCCTTGAGTTTTAAATGATTTCAGCAATGCCAAATTTGATTATTATTTCGAAGAGGAATACACATGAAATTGGATACATTTTACCAACAAACATCGTTATAAAATTGATCAAAAATTATTTTTGACTATGTTTCAGTTAACCTTAAACTGCAAGTGCAGGCAACACTTGACTTTTTTTAAAATTTAAATTATAGATTGCAGATTGACATCTCCGACCTAATTGTTGACATATACAAACAAATCAATCATTTTAATTGCTCCAAAATATGTGTGTTAGGAAAGAGCAAAATAGTTATTCAAATTGTTATTCAAACATGTAAGAAAAAATATTTGAAACTCTACACATTCAAAATATTTTTTGGCAAAATACGTTTTTTTCTCCTATGCTTTGGCAGTGCAGTTACAAACCATAGAAGTATAAACAGAATGGGGTCTTCAGAATAGAAATATAAGTTCAAACTTACCGCGTACGTCACGTCCTAAATTGAAATGGCAGTATATAATAAGAAAAATGAAACGTTTAACCATGTTGTTATTCTGATACGATTAAATTGCGTTTTCCCTTGAAGTTTTTCAAGACTTTGTCTCACAGTATGACTATGAAATACGTAATCGTCAGCTACTTTAATTTATGTATCAACTACGGATATCATGTGATTTTTCTTCCTTAATCACTTTGTTCCGGAATTGTCTTGCACATGCGTGCTCGTTTGTAAATGTGTCGGTATGGTGTACAATAAAGAATAAATTAAACTTAAATATATATATATCAGTTCTGAGTTTATTTTGGTAACACAGTAAGTGAGAGAGAGAGAGAAAGAAAGATATAAAGTGAGTTTGTTACAGGGATTTAATTAAAATCTACACTTAAACAGACACATCGCTAAAATATGGTTGTAATTAACAGAATCTACTAAAAAAATGAATCAAAAGATAGCCTTGAAATTTCAATGTAGTCCAAATTGTTCGAAATCGAAATTTCAACGACCCACAAACCTCTGGAATATACATGCATACCCTTGTTTCACCGGAGGGGACTATAGCTTTCCTCTGCGTCCGTCAGTCCGTCTGTCCGTCTGTCTGTCCCACTTCAGTTTCCAAACTTTTTTTTCTTTATGCGTTTGATGAATAATATGAAATTTGCTGAACAGCTTCAAAATGTCAGACTACAGATCAAATTTACACTTTTGTAGCGTCTGGTTGACATATTTTCGAGAAAATTAATTTTTTATATTCCACTTTTTTAATGTTCGGGTTCGATATTCAGCATAACAGTGCATTGTTTTCACAATTTCCACAAACCGGTAGGGAACGTGTATTGCTTATGCAATACTCTCAGAATGCTTGTTTATTTGTAGGTTAACATGATGAATAAATGAAATTGTATACAATTATAGAATGAGTTAATGAAATAAAAAAAATCGAATGTGTATATAAGCATAAACGGTTAATGTGAAATATGACATGTAGAATGAAAATGTCTAGATGTTACTGAAGGACATTTGACGATAAAATAAAGATTAGATAGAACATAACTGACTTGACATATAAGTAGCAGATATAATGCACATATATTATAAAAAATACTATGAATCACCAAAAAAAGTTTACTTAAACCTTAACAATGTTAGCTTATATTTTAACTACGGATATGGTGTGTTCAAGTTTTAACTACGGATATGAAGTGTCCAAGTTTTAACAAGCATCTTCATTATTCACTATGATCGCAAGTTTCTTCAGGAGTGCGAGTATGCTTGTATATTTGCCAATAATATTACATATGTTTAGATTAGCTATACGTCAAAGATTATAATGAAATACTTTCAAATTAATATTCTAAAATCACTTTTAGAAATTAGCAAATCTAATTTATGTTTGAACAACGGATATGGTACGTCTATGTATTAAGAGTCCTCTTCATTAATCACCATAATCGCGCATTTCCTCCGAAGTGCGTGACTGATTGTTTATTTGCCAATAAGTTTACAAAAAGTCATGTTTATATATATCCTTCTTTTCATTAGAGAAACGAATGGATAAGGAGCTCCTCAATTAGGATAAGTAAATAACTACAATTAAACTGGTTTTTATGATTCGTCATTAAGCAAAGTGAAGCTTCTTTATGATGCTATATATTTTTTGTACAAATGCAAATTTGTTCATTCAAATTCTATTAATTATTAAAAAGCATTGCAATAAAAAATTCCGTTACCATCTATAGAAAGATTAGTACAATACCCCCAAAAAAGATTGTTTTGGTTGGTATATAAAAACAATTCAACCATTATATTATCTAAAAATGGGACTATACTGGCTAAAAAGAATGAAGAAATAAAGAAAGTTTTTAAAAAATCAGCTTGGAACAAAATAGAATTATAACATAATAAATCTCATTCAATTTATAATGATAATTCTTATAGATTCTCATAATTCTTATAGAAATATGAGAATCAATTAGTTTGCAATAACAACTTTGTGAATATATGAGAAACAGCTTTACCTATGAATTGCATGTATTTTTAAAACAATTCCAAAATCCCTTAATGGCGTCTTTCATCACTAAAACACACATTATTCCTACAACACCCCGCTTGGATATTTCAGATTCAAAATGAACCGCCATCTCAACAAAACAACTAAACAAGCACACTCCGATCCCTGATGTAGTAAATGAAAACCCCAAATGAGGGGAGAAAATACTTCTGAAATACTTATTTTTTGATTCATCATTTAATTTCGATTTATTCCATGATTTATTTTGTTTGTAACGCACATTATATTATATGTATTTTCAAAGAACTGGGTTTCGATTTTACACATGTTAATCCTACTTACACCCATAGCAGTCTTTCCAAGCAGGAAATACTTCAAAATCATAAATCGGTTTTGGATATCTTTAATATCCCCAATAAACAAAATGAATTTGATTAACCTTATTTGTAGTGGATTCCAAAGCTTATCAAAAGTCCTTACTAACAGAGATATATAGCGGGTTCCAGTTAATGTTCTACCAAACCTCTCTCTTTCCTACTTACTAAAAGTTTTACGGTAGTGAAGGAGAAATTTCAATAGTACTGTACAACAATATACTCCAGAAGTGGTATGAATCAGATTTGGATACTAAAATATCTGAAGAATTATTAGAAACTTTGAGGTGACAAAATCTTACCAAAATCAATACATCAAAACGTTTGATTTTTCAATGTTTTATACAACCATTCACCATGACAAATTATTATGTAGGCTTTTTGATATCATAGACAGTTGTTTCTTCAATAAAAACGGAAGTTCTAAAAATGCTAACCTTGTCATTGGAAATCTAAAGAACTATTTTGTAAAAAACCCATTCTGATTGCACAAACAAGTACTCTGAAGTCGACAATAAAAAGCTGCTTGAGTTTCTGATAGACAACATCTGTGTATTTTTTGGAAATCAAATCTTCAAACAATCTGTTGGAATTCCCATGGGTACCAATTGTTCCCCATTGTTAGCAGACCTATTTTTGTATTCTTATGAAGCAGAATTTATTCATTGTTGCTCTGCTTTGAATTTATATTTCGTTTTATGGATTTTTTAAGATGGTTGACAGTTTTTTATTGTCATTTTTTTTTTCATTTATATATTCTATTGTACTGTGAATCGCCATTGTGATAACAATATGGCCACTATGCAAATTAGTAAAATGTACACCATTACTCCATATGAACAAATATAAATCATTGACTGAACGATTATCACAGTTTTTTTATCAAAATAAATTATGGACTAAATAAAAAAAAATGCATTGAATGAGGTGTTAAGATTAGCATAACATCAATAAATTCAATGAGGTACTTTGAAAAAAAAATTGAAAAATTGCTCAAATGATGCTTATATTGATTTGTTTGAGTATCAGGGTCTTTAAGAAGTTAAACTAAAATGGTCAATGAGGGCTGCATTGTTTGAGACTGAAATTCCAACGACCTGCGTGCATGAATAGACATTGTCGATGCTGTCGTTCTTCTTTTCTCTATTTCGAGGTCATCGTGTTTTTTTAAAAGCTAAACAAGATCATGAAATGTATGATTGTGCATTCTATCATTGAATAAGTAATTGAAACTGCCACAGAAGGACATTTGACGATAATCCGAAAATTAAGTAAAAAAAGCATAATTGAATAGTGGCAGATAATGTACAACTTTAATAAAGTAACAACTACTATGCATCACAAAATAAAGGGTTTATTTAACCTTAAGCTATGTCAATTTATGTTTCAACTACGGATATGATGTGTCCATGTATTAACGATCTTGTTCATCATTCACTATAATCGCGCATTTCCTCCTGAGGGCGTTCTTGCCTGTTTATTTGCTGATAAATTTACAAAAAAGAATCATTTTGTAAATCTTGTACTTCCTATTTGCATAAGAAAAAAAGAAGCCAATAAATAGGTCTTACCGGTCACCTGAGTAGCATAGCGTATTCACAAACTTGTCGAGGAGTCGCATAAATGCATTTAACTAAGTTTTATTTTGGAGTAGAAAAATTACAATATTGTAATGACGGCCACCTCTCTGTCTGAAATCTTTTAAAGAAGACTATTAAACTGCAAGACTGATAGAAAATAATTTTCCCATATTTGTTAAATTTTAAGATAACATAGGTTTTATGTGTAAAAAATGTTTTATTTAAAACAACCTCCAATTCCCCATCCCCAAAGAGAGACAGAAGTTCTACCCGTTGGCATTTAAAAAAAACAGCTTTAAAAGTTGTAATATGTTACTCACTCCTGCTCCAGCTTTTGAATATCCTATTTTCATTGATATTTCATCACCATCTGGCATTTATACCGAAATCATTTTACATGTACCAATTATTACTTTACTATTAACAAGTCTATTTGTTTATTTAAAAAGTTCCAAAACTGCTTTTGTTTCAAATGAAAAAATACTTGCATAACTCTTCTGATCATACAACTTCCTAATTACACTATATTTAATGATTAATGCCTAAACAACATCAATTATGATGAAGCAAGGTAGATAACTCCACTAACTGTTACAGCTTTTCCCCCTAAACTTTTTCTGAATGCTTTTACAAAATCTTAACTTTGGTAGACAGCTTCAGTCTTTCTCTGTTCTAAATATGTGAATTAACTCATTTTTTTTTATTGAAATTCCTGAGGAGAATATAATGATAAGACAAATATACCCCCTCCCCCTCCCAGCCATATTGTCTTCCAATGTGAATAAATAAAAACATATGCATCGTCACAAGAGTTTATTTTGCTTGAGTTTGATTGAAACTTTCTCTTTTTAATCTGAAGTCGTTTAAAACGTCAGGGGTATATGCCAATATGTTTTGTTTATTTATGCAAAATTCTATATTTCCACCTGTTTAGTCATAGTGTAACAGATGCACTGATGCAAAGCGACATCACATGGATGTGTGTGAACTTCGGAAAGATTACAAAGTTATATAGCACTTAAACCTTGTGAAAGTAGTTGTTTCATGATTTTTTTTATTCGTTCTGGTATGACAATTTAAATGATTGGAACAAATAAACCTTGTTTACATCGAACACTCAGAATTAACGTTAAATTATTTCATAATACACTCGTTTTGTAGCACTTAAAAATAATAGGTACATATAGTATTAATTGGAATATGTTTTATTTGTTTAATATTTCATTTAGATAAAACTTTTATGAATTTGTAAATCAAATAGTTAAAACAAGCTATAAACAACAGCCGAACAGTAAGATAGATGTATCAATAAGTCGAGGCAATTAACAGTTTTCAACTTAAACCCACTTTTTAGTGTTTCATTAATCGTTATTAAGTTTTGTTATTTAGAAAGCTGGTGGTATATTGTATTTAGTTTATTATCAATCTAGTTGGCACCTAAAAACACAAAACCCTTTGTGAAATTCCTCCATCAACGTAGTTATTTTTAACATTATTCTGAAATGTGTACAATATTTTGTTCAGTATTAATATATTCTCATGTCTAAAAAAATGCAATAATCAAAACATATTAGCATTCAACTAATGCTATTGTAGATAGTTTTTAATAATTTTTGAAAATAAGTACAAGGAAATACCTCTTATTTTTGATAATATTATGTTCCTTGTCTTCTAAATTTTGATATGAAACTCCATTTAAGTTTAATCGTCACATGAAATAAGTTCAAATGGAATGTAAATGTGAATAGTCTATAGTGTGATGCATCATTTATCATTAAATTTTTCGTTTTTCTGTCTAATGAGTGCAATATTCAGATTGTCTGTAGAATTAAGATCAACGTAAGTACACACAGCGTTTACAGCTGTAAATAAGTTGAAAAAATGATGATTTTTTTCCTAACATATCATTTCTATTTAAACAATTCCACATAATATTTTATTCAATGTCTAGGAAAGAAATACAAGCAACAGCTAAGCCTTCGAATGTCGTATGTAAGTAATTCTTTCAGATAAGGTTTCGACGCATTCCGGATCTTGTTATTATTCCATATTCTTTGTATATCCATTATTTTTTAGCTTGTTTGCCCGGACGCTTTGGAGAGAATTGCAGCATCCCGTGTCGTTACCCTAGCTATGGTAGTAAATGTCAGAAGGAATGCAATTGTAAGGAGTCCCATTGCAGCTCTGTAACTGGTTGTATGGGTATGTAAAATGTTAATTATTACATACACAACATTTTTTGATTTCTGAAAATTGTGATTATTTTAAATGCTTTTTATTCTATAACTTTAGATATATATTTTTTTAACTCCTTTATGCTACTGTATTGAAGAGGGTTCGGTGACTTTATTCACAATTCCAGTGTCGTCTCGAGTTATCGTGACATCAGCTTTCCGTACATCGAAAAGTAAAGAAAAAACCTTAATGTTAAGAAAAAGAATAAAGAAACTACTAGAATGTTAAGCTTTATTTGTAAGACAGTTTCCAGAAAAATCAAAATATAAGTAAAGAAATAACTGAATAAGTTCAATGTATAATAAACGTAGCCAATTAATGAAAGTGTGTTTTGCGTAAATTTTCCGTATAAGTTTACACTGATTATTTGTCTGTTATTTAATCAGGCTGCCCAATCGGCTACATGGGAAATGACTGTAAACAACAATGTAGATACCCAAGTTATGGCAATGAATGTCAGTCGTTCTGTAACTGTACTTCCGACTTTTGTGATCACATAGATGGATGTAACATTTCTGAAATCGAAAGTAAGATATATGAATATTTCTACTCAATGTTACAATGTTAATGCAAAAACAAAAAAATTAAAAACGCATTGGATGTATAAATATAACATGATTAAGTGAAATTATATCTTTAAAAATCATGATTTTTGCTGAGAAAAAAAATATTTTGTTGCAGACAAACACAACGGACAAATAATTGATTGATTAATGGTTTTAACATTGAATATTTATACATGTTGTGAGTTCATGTATAATAGGTCACACAGGCATACGTCAAGATATGCTAACGTTGATTTATGGTTTTATCGGGTGGACCATCAAGGTGGTATGGGACACCTGTCGATATTAATAAGGAGTAAAGTACATTATAATCAAAATAATTTCACCGTTTCAGAGATTCTAAATTTCACAGATTTTAACCAAATCATACTTGTTAATAATTTTGGGAAAGGTTAAAATCTTGATTCATTGAGAGACCTCAAAACAAATGCGCTACGCTGTTAGGTGACAATGTTGGGAAAGAAACTATTTATATTTAATATTATATCTATATAAAATCAATTCTTATTTCTCGTAGATTATATATTTTATGCATTAAAATATCAATACTTTTATTTGTAACTGTTGTGGCAAAGCTTTTCTTTTTCTACTCTTCCTGTTATATTTGTTTTGTGTTGTTCGTAAGACGATAGCAAATTTGAGTGTGATAAACCGTGTTTGTTTGAGGACCATGGAATTTACTGCCATCTAAACTGTACTTGTTCCCAACATTTGTTGGACAACTTGACTGGATGCAGGGTCTCTAATTTTGAAGGTAAGAAACATTTAAATGCAAGATTTCTGGTGTAAATGTAAATACTAGTATAATAAGTGTGTTTCTCTCAAAACGTAATAAATCAGTTTTAAAAAAAACAACACTTTAATGAAGTTTATTTACATGTTGGCACAAATTTTCACTATAAATAAATATTTATCTTAGCCTGAATAATTCAACCTTTCTTTAAGAATGAACACATATATACGTATATACATATATATATACTTTTTTTTTATTTATTTGAAGATAGGGGGCTTTTATCAATGAATTTGAGAACGGCTGTTATCATTCTCGGAGTCATCGCTATTGTTTTCTCATTAATATATGCCTGCACGTATTTGAGGACCTGCGATGGACAACATGATAGTCAGTCTCACCTGGTGAATCTTGTAATCAATAGAGATCCAATATATGCAAACATTAATGTCTAAGCACTGGTACTAAATCCATATAATTATGTGATCTAATAAAAATAAAAATTAATAGTTTAACTTTAAAACAACATTTATCATGATTGGTGTGTAATTTTGAAAAACTTTTATTGAATTGTATTGTTTGCTCTCTTTAAAGAAAACAATTCCAATAATAAACAGTTTTTTAATTTAAGATATTGTATATTTTAAATTTTTTTAAATTGATTTTTTAAGCGAGTTTCAAGTCTTGTTTTGTGTGGGTTTTCCATTATTTCTGCAATGACATTGTTATGTTTTAAGGGTACTTGAACACAATTTGAGATCAAAGAATTTTTTTTTTCATTTTTATGTTTAAAAAGTTTACTGGTGCATTTTAAATGATTAATTAAAATATTGAATGTTAAAGTCAAGTTACAAGCGAGATACAGACGTAACAATTGATTATCATGTAAACAAAGCTCGAGTCTTATAGTTGTTTAAAAAATGTAATGTAGAGAATGACCATTTCTTAGACAAAATGACAAGTAAATACAATTTAAACTATTTCAATATCTTTATTAATACTTTTATCAACAAAAGAAAGATAGATTTGATTGAAACTTACAGTAATACAACACATATGTAAAAATGACAATATTTGAGCTTTGTTTACAAACAAAGAATTATGAACCCTGCACCTTGATTATAACTTGAAATTTGACATAGCAATATAAACTTCTATATTAGTATTTATCAGTATAAACATTAAAAATGGAAAAACAAAATGCAAACATTTTAAGTCAAATCGTGTCCAAGTCCCTTTAAGTGTTTTTCCTATAAGCTTTTCCTTGATAAAAGACTTGCACATATAATTAAGTTAACTTTCTTCATTACATCTCGATTAAGACATTTGTTCTAATTGAATGTGGTTGTAAAAGAATAGTTTTTTTTATCAGGAAACTTAATTTGAAAATAAAAAGATGTGTGTATTATAAAGCGTAGTTTTGAAATAACAGTTGTTCAAATTAAATGGAATGGTAAAAGAATATTCCTTCTTTAGAAAACTTTTTCTAAAACAAAAAAAGATGTAGTTTTGAACGAACGATGTTTTACCCGGTATTTTTTAAATATAAAATAACATATCGTCATCCACAAATGTCATTACTTTTTAATAATAGTTCTAAATAATAAGTGTTGCCAGTTGAAATTTGTTAAAGTTTACGCTGATAAGTGGAACACGAGAACTTGTTGCATCAGTTATCTGAAAAATGCTGCTGGAAAGAACCATCATTATATTTATCATTTATCAGGTCATTGTATAGAACTTTTTATAGGTGTCAGATATTTTTCTGTAAGTATTATGTGGAAAAACATCTGTGTAGATTTTGGAAATAAGGTCCTCCATGGATACCCACTGCGCCCCATTGTTAGCAGACATAATTTTTATATTCATATAAGGTATAATTATCACGAAACGCGTTTATTGGAAAAATTAAATCACTTGTTGCAGCCTTCAACTTAACATTCAGGTATATCGACGACGTATTATAAATTAAAAATCCTTACTTCCATACTTACGTCGACTTTATTTATCTCAGTGAACTTGAAATAAAATGAACTACAGAGTCTGTGCCAGCTATTTCATATTTGGATATTTGACTGGAAAGGGACCCTGATGGTAACGTAACAGCAAAACTGATAAACGTGATGACTTCAATTTTTATATTGTTAACTTTCCTTACTTATGTAGCAAGTATCTTCACCACTTCCATATGAAGTTTTTGTCTCTAAGTAAATTCGATAAGCAATGGCATGCTCTACATATGAACAGTTTCTATGGTTAGGCAAAATACTGACAAACAAGTTGATAAAACAGGACTATCGACAGTCACGATTGAGGTCTTTATTTCTTAACTTCTAAGGTCGATTCAACGACATTGCCAGAAAATACAATTTTCCACTGGTTCGCATGCTGACTGACGTTTTTCATACTTATTCTATACAATATTAATTACCTAATTGTCTACGGGGTCTACCGTTTTCCCAACTAGATGTGTGGTGTGACCGGTAAGCAGAGGATGCTTACTCTTCCACGGCACTTGATCCTACATTAAATTTTTTTTAGAGGTCCGTGTTTGCTCTGCCTCTGGCTTTCATTTCTTCTTTCGACTTTTTTGTACACTGTTCAATCTCATCATCTGACGATTTTAAAAGAAAAAAAAAACTATATTACAAGAGTGAAAGTTTTGTTTTTCAAATATTTAACTAGTATTTCTTAAAATCAAAGGAAATATTTACTTCAGTTTTGGTATAAAATTAAATTTGGCATATTTCATGCCATAATATTTTACATCATTGCCCCATACTCCTAATTTTATTTTCTGATTTAAAAAAACAAAAACAAAACAAATCCACCAATTTTCTTATTAAAGGAGAGACTTTCAAATTATTTTAAAGCATGCTATGTATTTATATCCTGAAAGCGTTTCTTTGGTGAAAACATAACAAGATAATAAGGTGATGAAATTTTGATTTTTTTATTCAACAATTATTTTCATTTTTCAAGTTTTAAATTAAATAAAAAAAAAATTTTGACGCCATGGTTCATTCCGGTTAAAAGGGAATGTTGTCAGAAAAGCTTATTTGATTGATGCACACTCATGCCTGTGATAAGAGATCATAGATAAAGTATGAATTAATTTATTTGATTCGTGAAAAGTTGTGATATTGCCTGTTAAGCAAACACTTTTTTATAGTTCTCTACCGGTGACTATATGGCACACGTGTGTTATTATCTCAGGGCATTCATCCGTGACGTCTAGCAATTTACACGTATTACGATATACATGTACAACACAACAATCAACACAAAACACTGATGATGCTTTTAATGACAATTTTGTTTTTCACATCCCAATGATGCATGTAAGAACTTTATTAAAAATTTCCCAATCACAAAATTTGCGACAATTACAACAAACACATCAAGTATGGATTTGATTTATTAATTATATCAGTTTGAATTAGTGATATTGAGATGATCATAACAAATATAGATAATATAAATAAGTATATAAATATAAATAAGGGATATTGCATAAAAAAAATACGACAGATTTCAAAGGATATAGAATGCACAATGACCAAATAGCTAATTAAACTTATGTAATGAGCTTAACACTCAGTTTATTCAATTTATTTATTGTGGAACAATATTAATAAGAAATGTTAGGTAAAATTATCACATGACAAACATTTCAAAAACATTTGGTAATTAACACGTAATAAAACACGTTCATTTAATATGAAGACGAGTGAGAAGTTGACACCTATGGCGTCATACATAATGGCTTCAAACTGCTTTTAATAAGTGCTAAATCGGCTTCAAAAGCAATTATTTTAACAATATCTTAAATTAACATGTACCATCAAATTTTTCTTGAATGATTTTAAATACGTAATAAATAAAAAAAAAGTTTAAGCTGTGTGTCGATTCTAAAAATAACATTAAAATCAAACTCAAATGTCCACTTTACCTAAGCAAGTTCGTTTTGAGTTTTATCCACATTTAAATACTTCACCCACCTACAATAATATTTTGCCGAAGCAGGCATCTGTAAATGAAGCCAAGAATTAAGCATCTATAATTAACTTCATGACTTCTTATACGATGTTTCCAGGTCATAGACCCATGGTGTGTTTGTATACTCGCCATATTATTGATAAATGCATTATTTTAAATAATAATGTTATTTACATGTAAATCACATAAATCGAGATATCTCTATTGAATGAAACAGGTATTTCTTGTTAATTATAAGCAATTTTTATAAATACGAAATACACATGTTATAAAATTGAATTATATACATTTTCAAAATCGACTTTAAACCTCATGTATTCATAAAATTATTGCGACTATGTAATGTTATGGAACGTTAGGACATGATTTACTAACTCACGTATCTGTGAAATGCCTATCTACACAGTTATTCAGACAACTTTAATATTTCCTGTTAAACGTGTCAGTTTTACGGTGCTCAGATTGTTGAATAACTCCCAAGAATATCGAGTTCATTTAACGGTATTGTACTGATAAGTTCTTGAAAGATCGCCTTATCTTTTCAAGATGTTTGTCTCCCGATTTGTCTGTAACTATAAATTACGACATCCGGTCTTCAACTCTATCACTGGGTAGGATAGTGGTGCTATGTTTGTGTTTTTTCTGTCCATTTTTAAAGGTAATTCCTATAATAGCAAATCAGTTGCATTTTAAACACATCTATATGTTTTTACTAACATCCAAATGAAATAAAATATAGATAACGATAAAAATCCGAGATTTATTCTAGGACAGAATTTTTTCGAATAAGTGAGACCATAGATTTAAGACTCTTTTAATATGCTATGATATTTAAAAAAAGTTTGAACATTACATGTAATCTTAGTGATCGCATATACCGTTAATTTATGCTTCAATTAATGATCATATTATGTTGGTACATGCAGTACTGTTAAAACTGTTTTATTTAAATACAGTTCAGTATTGGTCAATTTTTAAAACCTGTCAGTTTTTAAAGAGGTGTACAATTAGCAGGGCAATACTTATGTTGGTTTAATTAGATATGGCTTCTATACATAATTTACATAGTCTTCATAACATATTTTTAGGCACATTAAGTAATTGTTGCGCAACGCCGGAACAATGTCCATTCCGGAGTTGTCCGTCCCAATGTTTTTAGTTACACTGCTCATCGTTAATGATCAAATGAGCGCCCGACAAATCTCTTAGTAGACTACTCAGGGCGAATTCAATCAGAGCAACTCCGTAACAAAAACGAATCCACTTATCGCAATCGAAAAACACGTTGGGGGCTTTTTATCAAATTAATTGAATTACATTTAAGAAAATTATGTTCTTAAAGATAAATTACTTTTTTCTTTGCATACTTGACTTAATACGAATTATGCCATGATATCTTTCATACTCTTTTAAGCGTTTTTGCTGATTTGAGAATTATTTCACAGTTAAAGTTAGCCACCGCTAATGATCAAACATATAAAATGCAGTATGGCATAGTAGGTGGTTTTTCTGTTAGTTCATTTTCTTTATTGTTAAAATTTAATTATAGAATAGTTTGTTTAAAGCTCTAAATAGTTTGAAAGATTAGTGGGTAGAATAGAAGTGCTGTTCTAAATTCGGACTACATAATTACCGTGGATTTTTAATATGTATGATGACTTACTTTATGAAACTTGAAAAACAAATATATATTTACTAAATCTCATTACAGTATTTACAGTTCTGCTATCAAATATAATCATAAACACTTACCTTCATTGGAAATTGAGTTTGCCAATCAAAACGATAGTAGTTACGAAGTAGGCGTCATTCACTGCACAGAAGGTGAAGGTCATTTATTTAAGATATCCCACTCCTCAATGTTGTTGTATCAAGAATTTTTTGAGAAGTGTTTCATTGATATCTGTAGACAACATATTTAAAAAATAAAAAGATAATGGGGGGGGGGGGTCAGTATTCATCCCTCTGGCCCATTTTATTTGACCTTCTTGAACCCGAAAATGCAATTTCACCCTAATTAGGATTTGTTGTCAGTATTTTTGATTAAGCAAACTTATTTCGTCAAATATAGTTTTTACTTAAGCACAATGGTCACACTAAATAGAGTGATAACGAAAAGAAATATGCCCGAAGCTGCATAAACTTTTTTCAGATCTCTTTGCACTTAAAATGGACACTTTCTATTAATAATAGTTACATTTTGATTTGGAATAAAAACTTTTTGAATATAAAGAATTTTATAAGATTTATCGAGTTTGCCTAGATATGTATTTAGTATTATTTTGACATAATAAACCATAGGGGTCAGGAACGTCAAAATTTGAAATATAGGGCTTTACAGGTAAAAATCTCGTAAAATTTTGTTTTAAAAAATTCAGACATTTTCAGATATATTTGCATGATTGTAAACTTGACGTCTATTACTCTCTCAAAAGTTAACTTTGTACATGTCACACAGAGCCAATAGAATATGTTACAAACCTATGAAATGTAAGAAGAGTAAAGAATTAATAAAACGATAAGGAAAAGAAAAGTATATTGAAACATCATAAAATTGCTTGATTTTGTCATTTTCGTATAAAAACCTTCTGCACGAAAAAATTGTTCTTTCAAACATTTGGGGTTTTTTTCTTGGATTCAAATGAATTTTCCTTATGCATGTTGTGTAATTATAAAATATAAAGCTTTCTGTGATAACTAGATAAATAAAATCATATTCAATTGAAATATAATTATCATTTGCGCAATAAAACTAAAACGTTAGGAGGTATATACTCTAAGACGACCAATCATAGTGAAGCTGTGCTTGCGCACTAAATTCGGTGTTTTCCATTTTGTAAATATATCAACATAAAGAATTATCTTAAATTTAAAACAGACGACACAGAAAGTTATACGGAATTTTTATCTACTGTCCGAAATACCACACTCTCCGAAATATCAACACTTTCCACTAAAGATGTTTCAGGAATAATTTTGTTTCAAGTGATTATATTGAGCAGGTATATTTCGATAAGAATAAGCATAATCAGTAGCACTACGGTACTTATATAAGGAAACATTAACAAAGGAAGAACTAGAAGTCGACTAATAACTTATGCCATTCAGTAAACCAATACCAGTTTAGTATGTTAATTTACTTGTAGACTGATGGGCAGTATTTATCCCTTATCCTGCAAACTGATCTTCAAACATCCAACGTCCCCAGCGTTTTTAGTTCTTGTATCGAGAAAAGAGTAACAGGAACAGCAGATATGTCTGGCAATCTCAACGTTTTAAAAGGGACAATCGTTTTCTTCAGGATGACATATGCCCAATACAAATATGTCATTCCTACAAGTAGTAATGAAGTGGGACCCTTCAGCTTTTAAATTGACATTAAATTTGTCTTTTTTAATATCGGTTGTAGTTTATAAATGTACAAACAGAAAGCCTCGATTTACCCTTTTAGTTTATTTCATTTGATGTATTTGTGCAAAACGCATATTGAACATATGTGTCGTATGGAAACAGTGACGAAAAAGAATCGTGTTCCTTTAATTTCCTCGGTTTATTCGTTTGCTATATAGCACAAATATGTATGTTTATAAAATAACTTATTTTAATGCTGTGAAATTACTTTTGCGAAAGACGATTATTTACCTTCTAGAAACAAATCAAATGAAATTGACAAAAATAGTTAGAAATTTGTTTTAACAAGGTTAGATATCCTATAATTGCACTTCCAAGCATCTATTCCGTATTGACATGAAAATCAAACATCTTTTTGTCATTAACTGTGTCGAAATTAAGTCGATATTAGGTGATTTCAGTGATTTTTCTCATATATGGACATTTGCCTTTTCCTATTCTGTCTTCGTCATCCTGTATTCGGTTTTCTTCTCGAATCTTTTCGACGGTTTTTCCTAGTTTGTTTTTATTGTATTTACGTTAGTTTCGCTATGGCATTTCCTTGTTTATTTGTACTTATTTACGTTAGTGTGTAGATTGCCTTTTGGACCGTGTAGAAAGCAGAGTCCAATGATTGATGTCTCGGGATTCCATGCGTGGCATCCTTAAATGACTCTTAATTGCTTAGGATTGATCAAATAAGGCGGTTTGAAAAATTAGCTCTGTATGAACATTATAAAAACGTGTTAATTTTATTCAAAAAGAAAAACGAGAAAACGCTTACTTTGAGACTTTTTCAAAACATATTTCAAAATGACTATGATATAGGCTTTGAAATACTATCATTAATTTTACTATTTGTTATTTAGATAAAATCTGAAAGTTATTGTCGTCCATACTTTTAATTACCCATATGTATGTATCTTCCTCTGAATCGGGTTTTTTTTTCTAAATTGTCAAGAAATAAAATTTTTATTTACTATTTATGCATGAAAATAGTAATATACTTTTATAAGAATTGAAAAGTTTTTTCAATGCAAATTAATTAAAAAAAATAGATGGTCGAAGAGGGCATATTTTATAAGCATCCTTCTATCTTATATTTTCCTACCAGTGTTTAAGGGTCATTCCTACAATTGATCACCTGTTTAATTGAATTTCTTCATTATGACTATGAAAACTTCATTGTAATTCATTCAACTGCAATGGCATTATGCGGGGGTTTTTTCATGTGTAACGTAACTTGCATTTTTTTTCTTCATTGCTCTGTTTTAAATCAACACATTAATACCAGATGCAATTTGATATGCTCTCTGCGTAAAGAGTTAAATTATAGTTTCTTATAAATTGATGATATTGTATGTCCATACGTAAAACTTAATTACTATTTGATTGGAAGCATAACACGCCCAGTACAACTTTCAAGTTCAGTTAAATACATGTACATGTATGACCCAGTGCTGGTTCCGACATTTTTAATATATGCCACTTTTTTATCTTTTTGTTAAGTAAATGATTTCCCCAATTCTTTTAAATCATAGGTTTCTTTAATAAAGGTGTATAAATTTTATCTTCAATTGAAATTCTACTTTTATTTTTTATTTTTTATGGTGTTTGTGGTGTTTACATTTTAATTTGGAATATTCTTTTGTTTTTGTGGCAATAACACTATATCATAAATGAGTGATACAGATGGATTAATTTGACTTTCTAATTTCTAGACAGTTGATCAAAACAGTAAAAATGCACAAAAGCTCGATTTATTTTTGGAAAAACCCAGCTATACATATTTATATATAAATAAACTTTTCAACTTGATGTTATGTTTGAATCCGTCAGATTGACCATGGCTTTTGTTAAGCACACTGCGTTGTTTCTGTTTTTCTCAGTGTGTTTTGGATGTTATCCTGGTCCTTACATCGAGCAACAAGACTTTTGTAGATCCGAATTTGGTAAGTCAATGTACATTTTTTGATCGATTTTTCCATTCTTAAGTTTTTCTAAAGGTTTTCAAAAATGGTTAAAAAAATGCATCTTAATTGATTTTAAATGTTTTGATCCATTATGAAACGGTTTCTGGTGTTTCAATGAAATATACTGCAATGTGTAATTATTGTATACAGGGTTATTCTCGCCCCGTGTTATTTTCGCCCCTCTTTATTTGCAAACAGTTTTGCTCCGTCTTGAATACGCCCAGACAAACTGGTGTTTAAAAATAGATAATTTTAAACATACAGTACCGATCAGACCCAACTTAACAGAAAGTAACCCCCAACTCAACTCTGGGTTTACTTCGGGTTAACTAGAGTGGACCCAGAGTAAACTCAAAGTAAACCCAGAGTGGACACAGAGAGTAAACCCAGTTAGACGTATACCCCTAAAAGCAGACGCTAACTGTGTATTCGGAATATACATAGGGAAGGAATTACAGGCAGTAGGATGGTAAGATAAAATACTAGTCTGCTTCACACTTCAGTGCATACAGTTGACCTAAAAAGCAATTTCAAAGTAAACCCAAACTAAACCCAGAGTAAACCCAAAGTAAACCCCGAGTGGACCCAATTTTTCAAAAAGTAAACTCCAAGTAAATCCAGGGTTTAGTTGGGGTTTACTCTGGTGTTAGGTTGGGTCTGATCGGTACTGTATGAGTTCGTCTAATTTTAAATCCGCCCGGTGACAACGAGGTCGAACGGAGAGAAATAAAAAAATCGGGGGCGAATTCTTTCTTATATACAACATTATTTTTGGACATACAAAGAGTATCTTTAAAGTATCATATATAGGCCTTATATTTATTCAGAAATGTTTCTTTTTATATCATTTTTATGCATCTTAAGCATTTGAGGCCAACATCACATCAATTGTCGCTGGAGATCACGAAGATAAGTACGGGATTGAAGTTAAGATAGTTTATAAGGTAAAACAATATTTTGTTTTTATTTCATTGCTTTATATAGAAATTAATTAAAGCGTGAAGCTGATCGAAAACATTCTAAAGTTTTGTTTGATTAATGGGGTATAACAAGTGTTGAAAAAAGGTTAAAATATTAAATTTATATTTCAGTTCGAAGGAATATTAGGAATGCATATACCGTTTAAAAAGGGTCGTCGGCAAACAAATTAAACATCAGATCTGCCTTAAAATTTGACTACTTAATATGTTGTTGACCATAACATAACATTTAGTAAACAAAAAAAAGCCAAATATTTTAGCTATAAAATTTGGACATTTTACTATTATTTTTTTACAGAGCTCTCCTGCTTATTATTAAAGTAAATGTAGTCTTAAAATTGCCACAAAAATCCAGTCCCCTTCATTTAATTTGATTTATTTATTGCATTTATCTATTAACTATCACGGGAATCTATTTTATTTAATTATACCACATGCCACGTGCACCGCGTTGCAATTGTTCATTAAAGACAAACGTTTTTATATATGCAACAGGGTGTTCTGGAGAACATTTCGTCAACTTTAGACGGTTTTAGTCGCACCTGTGGGAAAGAAGGAATGGAGCTGTATACGAGTTATTTAATCTACGGTAATAAAACAGTATTTTTTAACATCATATAAGTGAGTACATGTAACGGCATGCAGTGCTAACAATCAAAGTTACTAACAGTAACGTATCACTCATAGTCACTGATAGTAACGTAACAATCAAAGTGACTAACAGTAACGCATCACTCATTGTTACTGATGGTAACGTAACAATCAAAGTTACTGAATTAATCGAAATTTGAATATGATGAATATAATTAAATTTCATTAAAAACACCAACCATGTAGTAGTGTTAATTTTGGTTAAAGTTGCCTGAAGTTTGAAGATCTTTTCTTTCGTAGATTTTCAAATTTAAAAGAAAATCTTTTATTGTCGATCATAGGTTAAACACGAAGAAATGATTTTTTAAAATTTATGTTCTTTATTTCCAAAGCGATGACTGTGCCACACCCAGATTACCCCAACCTCAGTCTCGTATTTTTCAGAAAAGTTTCTGACATTACTACGGAGGATATTAAGCGTATGACAGAAAAATATGACTGTGGGTGCAAGGTACTTGAACAAGTTCTAGAACTTCACACCATTTTTTAAAACTTATTTATGTATACAAGTTTCATATCGTTTTAAGTTTGACCATTTCAGAAAGATTCCGATGTTTGCAATTATTTCCGCTGTCATCCATCAAGTGTTTCATATTTTACCACACACTCAGTAATTATAATTCAAATGTTGATGTTTTATTGAATTGTTGAATTTAAACTTTCAGATAAATTTTAACGAATGGTCATATTTCCCTCAACAAGATACAACAAGTCGCCCGCTTCTTGAACCTACCGCAGACGCATGTATTGCCCCAAGATTTTATTGCCGGAGATCTGCGTTCTGTCAAAAGAATTCAGAGGGCATTTGTACTTGGGGAGACCTTGGCGTTTGTGACTACCTTACACAGATGGATGGCCCCATTACAATATAGTTATAAATTACATTTCATTATATTTCATTAAAATAGTTAAATGAATGTAAATCATTGAACATTCATTATCATCATAAAACATAACATTACATTAATTATCCATTCCATTACTATATAAATAGTGCCTGTTTGGGAGGGTAACAGTTGAAATTGACACCCTTCAAAAACCATTGTCATCCGACGCGAAGCGGAGGTTGACAATGGTTTTCGAGGCACTATTGATTTTGTTATACTGAACATCTTAATTTTAAAGAAAACATCACTGCTTTTAGATAAGAATAACGTGAATTCTACGGCGAACCGTACGCGCATGATTTTCACGCATGTAACAATTCGTAATGTTACCTGTTGCTAAGTGCGTTGCTAACGCTGAGGGTAATAGAACAGATTATGAACTGCGTCTAATCCAATCAGATTTCAGTATTTAACATGAAAGTATAACAAATTAAATTGTTCATGAGGACTAATTCAAATATTAGACCTCCATTAAACATTATGTCTTTAAGATTTGCCCAAAGGCGAATCTTTCATTATCATTATAATGACATGACATTACATAACATTCCATTATACTTGGCCTTAATTACCTAATCAAAGGGATTTTGTTGTTTTATTACAAATTAAATATTTGTTTCTATTTTGAACTACCGGTCAATAGACTGCGATCTATTAGGCCGCCGGTGAATAGACTGCGATCTATTGGACCGCCGGTCATTAGACTGTGATTTATTGGACCGGCAACGTATACCAGACCGCGTTATATATATGTTATATTAATATACTTTCATGTTAAATACAGAAATCTGATTGGTTTAGACGCAGTTGATAATCCTAACTATTACCCTCAGCGTTAGCAACACACTTAGCAACGGGTAACACAATTAATTGTTACATGCGCGTAAATTATGCGCGTACGGTTCGCCGCACAATTTACGTCATTTTTATATAAAAGCAATATAAAAATTCTCTAAAATTAAGACATTCAGTACAATAAAATAAATAGTGCCTGTTTGGGAGGATAACAGTTGAAATTGACACCCCTCAAATTCCATTGTCAACCTCTGCTTCGGGTCGGTTGACAATGGTTTCCTCGGGGTGTCAGTTTCAACTGTAACCCTCCTAAACAGGCACTGTTTATATGCTGTTACATCTTTTTTCAGGGAATGTATATCCCTTTACATAGACGCTGTTTTAGTACTTGGTGAAACCAAATTCAATGTTATCAAAATGGAGTATCAAATAATCAACAGTTTTAAAGCCTCATATAAGGTAAAAGACTATTTGAAAATCGAATAGGTTGAAGACTCCCTTTTTCTTGTGTGAACTAATATTTATAAATTGAGATGTTGTAATGCATGCGACAGGTTTGGTGCATTTTAAAGTTGAAAAAAATCTCAGTACATTTAAGCATTGAATCATTTTTTTTTTTGAAAGATGTGGTCTCATAACTTCAACGGTGTGTGCATACAAATTGAATAACGCGCTTGGCAAAATATTGTATATTGGGTACCCTCATTGTAAGGATAACTCCTGCTAGAGTGTTCAAGATAGAAAGTTGTTCTTTTGCAGATCAATTGTACATATATTAGATGTTTGCTTTTTGCTGGGATTTTGATTTCTGATGATTTATGAAAAAATGTACCAGCTTTTTAACTTAGTCATTTTTTGGCAAATATCTTATATAGGGTACTACCTTCACTGGATATGATAGACAGTGTTAATCAATTCAGGGTTGACATGGTTTGTATACAGTTCAAATAAAGGAAAACCATGTTTGCTGTCACATTGACAACTTCTCGCTTGTTTTCAAAAGTATAATAATGATTGAGAATGATAAATAGTAAAGATATCAATAATTGTCATTGTGTCTAAAGTTTGAAATATTAAGAATTAATAACATTTAAAGAGTACAAGCAAGAGACGTCAATGAAGAAGCAGTCAGCAACGTTATTTGAGTTAACACCTTGAAATGTCATGTACTCGGATAGTTAGCATATTTCAATTTTATACTATATACAGGGTCAATTTCGTCTCGTGTTATTTTGGACAATCTGCACTTTAAACGGTTTCACCCTGTCTTAAAGTCACCCATACGAAGAGAAATAATATAAGACAACGAAATTCACACATCCTTACATTCGCCTCTCACAACGAGGGCGAAAGGCGCGAAAAAAAACGGGGAAGAATATTTCCCTGTATACAGTATATACCGGCAGAGCGATTATTTATAATGCCAAAAGTCTCTGGTAAATGTTATCTGTATATGTACTAACTGTGTTTGGATTTAATTTTTTTAAAATTAAAGACAAACGGTATTTCGATTTTTAATTTATTAATGCAATAGTGATGTATAGTGCGAGTAAATTGGTATTTTAAGATAACAAGCTAAGTACTATATGCATGTATAGGCAGTGGTTATAAGATAAGTTGTCGAATGGTCAATTACCAATATAAGGTTCTGCTTCAAATAACTGGCTCAAAGAAGAATACAAGAATGACATAATTTTTAAATGATCAATGATAAATATTAATTTAAGATACAATATAATATTATATAGTTTTTTATCATTTAATGTAAATAAAAATAAATCATTAATCACTAAAATATCAACGTGATCTAAAATTACTGATTTTACGATACATGGAATAAGATGCAGATCAGAGTTGCAATATAATGAAAATGGTAAACGTTACCCAAAAAATAAAGAGCACCACTTCTTATTTGTACAGACATGCATAAACAAATTAAAAGTTACATTGGATTGTTTTATATTTACATGTACAGCCATACACTGTGGATTATGAGACAACACCTTTTTTGTAAAAAAATGAAGATGACGACGGGGTCAATAAACTTTATACAAACATGACTAAAAATACACATTTATCAAATAATGGTTTAAACACTCTTCAATATTATAAAATAATACTATAAAAGTTTTAACACATCATTCATAAATTAAATAAAAACTCTAATATTTGGATCTTATCCGTTTAAATAAATCTACCAAAGAGGAACAACCTTCATATTGCATATATATATATATATATTTTACCGGGTTTTTTTTTTTTAAATTGTAAAACAATAATCAATTCTTACCCGAATTATTTTTTTCATTTTATGTAATACAATAGAAATCAGGTTTTGATTAAAATAAATTTACACAAAATTAGATACAATGTGTTCTTTGAAATAGATTATCAGTCTACATTTGCAATATAATGTGTGTGTGTGACAATAAAATACAAAACTGCAGTTATTTCATCGCATTTATCCGGTAAGTAAAAACATGACGTTTGATTAAATTACTTTTTTAATCAGCAGATTGAATTAATGATCGGTGACATTTAGGTACATTATATGATGTTTTTCCATAAATAATATTTCATTCCTCATTTTCGTCAAAATTTCACTGAATACGTTGTCGGTTTTCTTGCGATCTCCAAACCTTTGCCAAACATTTGTTAAAGTTTGGCGGTAAATACTATTTCATTCCTCTTTCTCGTAATAATTGCATTGAATATTTGGTCGGTTTTTTGCGATCTCCTATTCTTTGCCAAACATTCGTTACATTTTGGCAGTAAGGTTTGAATCAGAGAGCACCATACTCACTACTTGGCTAAAGCAGGTTTGAATTTTCTCTGCAAACTTATCAGAGCTGGCTATTTCGCTGCTCTTCCAAGCTGTCACTACCATCTCAATGCTGAAATCTGAAAACAGATGAAAATGCAATGAAAAATGGGCATACATTTTCTTTTTTACAGAAATACGGAAACATTTGGCAACTAACCTACAATACTCGAAAAGTAGGGTTCTACACATAGAAGTCTAAAAATACCGTTTTACAATACAGTTTATATCGTTAAAAGATTTAAACTTTTAAGTAAACACGCCAAATAAATGCGGGTCAAGTCTTTTTAGTCTCTATTTGTACCCCCATGCACAGACTTGTACGTGATATTACATTAAAAAAAAGGATTTGTTTTGAAAAACTATTTAATTTCCAAAATGGCCTTTCATAACACCCTGACCCCATTATTTAAGTCAATTTGTATCTAGCACACCTTTGTGCTTATTGTAGAATTAATTGCTTAAAAACAAGTTAAATTGAAAATATACGAACACGTGAAATTATACCCTAATATGTGTAAGAGGCAAGTTATTTTTCTTCAGAAAGAATCCGGCCCTCAAATATTTCAAAATAAACTTAAACTTTAATCCAAAATCTACAAATTGTGTAACAATATTCGAAAACTCTAAACTGTACACGAATCAAAAAATCATCCGGCACCGGCCACAGAAGTATATATAGCAAGTGTTATGTTCAGCCGAACAATCTGACTGGTACATGTACATTTCTAATCACGATAAAGCTGATATTAGAACAATGTGATTATTTTATAGTAATTTTTACATCTAGATCAAGCAAAGTTATATTTTATGAATTTTTCTATCTCAGAACAAATAAATGGGTTTGATGAACTTTAACTTAACATGATAGGATTGAAATTAAAAATCATACAGAGTGCAAGTGTTGTGTTGGTTTGATAATGTAGATCATGATTTTATTTACTTATTTTTATGTTATCGCCAATGCATGGATACTTGAAAATCAGTTCACAAAATGTAAACATGTACCTTGTGCATCTTTGTACCAACTGATATTTTTTTTTTATTAATTAAGTAGTACCTTTTAGTAAATGACTTATCCAGATAGGTGAATGGTTTGATAGCCTAATTTTCTGCTGTTGCTGAAAGGCCAAGTAAATGACTTGTAGTAGTTTGATTGTACAATGTATGAATTATCATGAAAGTTTGAAATTGTTAGAAAGGCCTTATAGGGGTTTTCATATTGACATTTATAATTAGCTCTAATGATTCCTTTGTATAAATTTCTACCAAGCATATTCACCTTCATGGGTTGAAATATTACCTTTAAAAGTTGCTTACATAATGAAAACTACAAAATGAAGAATCTCTAAAAGAAATTTTTAAAAAAAACATCAAAAGCTTGCCATGTATTTATCTATTATATTTGGCTAAATATTTTGAGTTCACAGCTTATGAGCCCTGATTCATTCAATTTTTTAACCTTTTTTTTAAATATATTTTTCTCAATTTTAGATGACTATTTCAAATGTCACTGAAGAGCAAAACTTCGAAGTACTACAAACGATACCATTGTCTAGCCACCTAACTAAACATTTTTAAAAATTGTCTAATTAAAGTTATTTTTTATAATAATGTAAACATTTATATATTTTTTCATTAAATATAGATGATTTGGTCAAACAAAGAGAGATAACTTTGAATTTTGGGTTAAAACAGCTCATTTCATAATAGAAAATAACGGAAAACGGAAATGTTTTTATAACACCCCCCGTGAAACAAAAAAAATTATTTGAGGGGATTTATATATTGTTATTAAGCATATTTATACCAAAGGGTTTGTTGTTTCACAGGGGGTGGGGACATATGTCTACAGACCGAAATACAATCCAAAAAAGGATATTGCTTTGTAAATTTTCGAAAAATAATTAACAGATATGAATTAAAATGAAATTTTACTCTAATATCTAACGTAAACATTTATGTGATTATTAAGTTTTTTAGCACATATCGGCCGCTAAATAATATTTTCATCGGCCGCTAAAAAATATTTTTCTCACTCATAGAGAACGATTTCTATGAAATTTTTTAGACACCCCTTGAGCAAAACTCTTGTTTAAAAATTATAAATTTGACTACACATTTTATTTTAATATAAATCAATTGGGATTTGATTACACTTTTTAGTCAATAAATCTGTTTTTAAATATGTGACAGAAATTCCGAAATATTTGGATGCAAAATCATGGTTAAAAGTATTCGATTAGGTCGCTCGCTAGTGAAATGAAAGGGAATGGGAAACGATATGGATTGTAGCGATACGGAATTGAATTTTATCAAATGAAGAGGAAATAATAAGGCTGGCAGTAATGCAACAAAGCTATATTCGAAAATGGGTTTCGTTCACAAATAAAAGGAAATTTAGTGCAATTCAAGTTCCTGTAGATCAAGTCATTCAGTTTATGACTGAACTGTATGACTTGTGGTTAGGATACAGTGCACTTAACACTTCAAGATCTTCTTTGAGTGCGCTAGCAATTTCTAGTGAATCATGTTTTGTAATAGGAAAGCATACATTGGTTATCAGATTTTTAAAATGTGCGTTTCATTTACGGCCCATTGAACTAATTTATTCCAAAAAAAGGGAAGTTACTTTGAATGTATCGACAAAAAAATTCACCTTGTACACAATTGTGGTTAAAAGATTTGTCTTTGAAACTATGTATGTTAATTGCATTTACTACTGCTGCTAGATGATGTCAATCTTTACATTTATTGAATGTAGATGGAATTGAGAGTGTAGCAATGTATACAAGTTACCGTGTAAAGGTCTTTTGAAGCAGGATACCCTGGGTATCATACAAAGTTTTTAGAAATGAGAGCTTATCCCCCAAATAGAAGATAATGTGTGATTATGTGTTAAAAGAATATCTGATGAGAACAAGTGTTATTAGAAAAGATTGTACATATCTGTTTATCAGTTATGTGAAACCGCATAACATACTGTAAATTCCTAATTAAACGCGAGGAATTAATATCCGCGTAAAATCGCGAGAAGCCCGTCTCGCGAATTCTAAAATCTCGCTGTTAATTTAGGGACACATGTAAGCTACAGGAAACTTTGATAAAATTTCGACAATCGCGATTTTATGTACTCGCAATTTGATGGTAAATTGTTGAATCGCGGAATTAAGTACTCGCGTAAAATAAGGAATCTACAGTAGTTTGCAGGGACACTATTTCAAGATGGCTTAAAGCTTTAATGAGTAAAGCAGTTGAGATATAAAAAAGTTTTTAATTCATAGTATAAGAAATCATTTAATATTTATTAGTTTGACGAGGTATTGGCGCTTCTGATTGGTAAAAATATTTCTTTGATACCTGCATCAATTTAACAGTGCTCATAGAAGGGCAAGAAAAAAACTGTCAACAAAATGTAAAGTTTTGTCTGTTTAATTGTGAGCAAACAAAATGCAACTTTATAAACATTAAACATTTATAGTTTAACCTTAACAAATAAACAATGTACATTATTTAATTAACTAAATAAAAAATTAAGCGTCTTCTCACGATTTTGTTTGCTTGAGATCAAGGATCAACATTTACGGCGAGGCTGGCTGTTCAAATTTCAGAAAAAATTATAATAAACATAAAGGTCTGATACACTTTTACGGCAACACTGATGTTCAAATTTGCTAATGATAAATTTATATTAAATAATTATCACACGCACAAGATCAGCCATCAGAATGAGCATCGTAAAGCAAAGCTGTGAGTAGTGCATCAAGTCCTTCAGCGTATTTAAAGCGGCAGCTATACCATTTTAGTACCTCACTGGCTATCGAGTTACCACAACATTTACAAAAATTGCACATATTTACTATTCTTTCTCGATATATTAACTACTTTCGTCCACAATCGCGTGTACTTGCATCATGGTTATGTCCAGTTACATATCCAGCGATCTAACTCACATTAAAACTAGTTTTAACGAATCTTGTTGCTCATTGGATATTATCACCATCGCGTGTATTTCCGTTTCGTATATTATTCAGCCGTGTCAATTTTCAACAAATTCAGCTCAATAGCTCTGCATCAGCTGCACTGCTTTGAACTTGGATGAAATCGACGCACTTTCATTTCGCAACCAAGTGAACGGACTTCAAAAAGCAATGTAGGTTATGTAACATTTTAATAATACGAATCTCAATAAACTCTTCAACTGTTATTTTTTTTTATGTGTAGATTGGTGAGCTACATTAGCATATGGAGCAAATGGTGAAAAAACCTCTTAGATAGACAAATTGTTTTTCAAGTTTACCATGAAGGTCATGGTTCTTTGTTGAATATCCCATTGGTTAAACTAGGTCAAAATAATTATCTTTCACAATTTGAGTCTCATGAGTTTCGAACGAACACTGTAATTATTTTTTTTCAAATTGCGTTTATATTAAACTTATCAACAAACTTTAAAAAAAGAACCTTCGTTTACAAAGGATTGTTAAGTACATTTATATGTTTTAATATTCTATATAAAAAACCAATATCTTATGTAGAGACCAGAAACGAATAGAAGTTGGGTTTTATTCTTCATATTGCATACCTGGATATACGATTGTCTACAAAGCAGTAACACACTGTATCAACACTATAACAGCACAGATATAAAAAAGACGAAAAGCCTTTATATAACAATATTTTTTTTATGGTAATTGAAATAAATACTTATATATTGCTTAAACTTTTGCTAATATTTCAAACATTTAATGGTTTAAAAAACCCGAAAAATGCGAGTGAAAACAGCTCCTTCTCAAAGAATATGATCGGGACCCTGCATCAGTTTTGACAAATACAGTCGGTTCAAGCATATCTTTTACAACATACTCCATAGCATATCATGACATTGAAATCTCATAGCATAGCATTGGAATCTCATACAATCTCATAGAATCCCATTCGCCATATCATAGCATACCATAGCATAGCAGAAAACACTATTTTAACTCGGTTTTAAATGTTTTTGTTCGAACAAATAAACGTTCACATTATAGATTATTTAACTTCGGAAAGTGAAGAACTTTTTTGTGTAAGGAGGCGATTTTGTTCAAATCTCACAGCATAACATAACATACCATATCATTAAGCCCTTCGTTCCAATTTCTCATAGTATAGCATACAAATATCATAGCATAGCATTGAAATCGCACCGTACCATAGTATAAAATTGTAAAAGATATGCATGAAATGACAGTACATCGTCACCTAGTTTCAAGGTAATAACCATGACCTCGGTTTTTTCAAATAGTAGTCATGGTTAAGATCAGAAAATAGATACCCGACAGTAATCCCATTTTTCTTTAACAGAAGATGGAGCTGGTTGTCATCTGATTTTGGCGCAGCTGATCCTATTACTGAAAACATGAAATTGCCATGAACAGGCGCTCGAAAAACATCAGTTGTATTGCTCTTTGGCCGACCAACAATTGAAATAACATCATCGAAGATAACGATACGACCATCAGCAGAATTCTTTAGATTTTTGCTTAATTGGCTCATAAAAAACAATGGTAGTTGATGCAAAAAAAAGAAATGAAAATAGATTTGAAAAAAAACATAAAAAAGAGGTTTTTTACATGTACTTAAAATTCAAAATAGAAAACTGGCATATGGCATAGTTTGAAATTATTCTAAAGGCGTATATACCATGACGCCTAACAAATAGGAATTACAATTTTATTTAACGTAAAAAAATAAATTTCAGCTAGTTTTAAAACATTGCAACTAGTTGAAAAAGGGTATATAGACGGGTTACAGTACGATTAATTGAGCTCAATAGAACTGAAGGGTATATATATATATATATATATATATATATATATATATATATATATATATATATATATATATATATATATATATATATATATATATATATATATATATATAATCCAAAATAAGTAAAGTTAATCCACACAAGTAATAAATAATAAAAAATAACAGAAAGCCGATTCAAAACTCTACCGGTTTCATTAAAAACTCCTGAAGATTTTAATGAAACCGGTAGAGTTTTGAATCGGCTTTCTGTTATATATATATATATATATATATATATATATATATATATATATATATATATATATATATATATATATATATATATATATATGAATCGCTGATTATTTCTTTTTTTAGAGCTGAAGACTTTTTTGCCTATACTTTTCCGTTTACAACCAAGATACCCTAGTATTATTAATTTTTTTTATACTTACATGACTTTGATTCCAAAGAGGCAACTTTATTCTTCAATTCCAACATATTTGCTTGAATTTACTGAATTTCACTATGAAGGGTACCATCATTGACTGCACGTATTTGATGACCTGCGATGGACAACATGATAGTCAGTCTCACCAGGTGCATCTTGTAATCAATAGAGATCCAATATATGCAAACATTATTGTACAATCACTGGTACTATAATCCCTATAATTATGTGATCTGATAAAAAAAATAATTGTTTTTAGCTTAAAAACAACATTTATCATGATTGGTGTGCAAATGTTGTAACACTTTTATAGAATTGTATTGTTTGCTCTCTTTAAAGAAAACAATTCCAATTATAAACAGTTTTTTAGATCACTGTTTATCAAAATTCAAATTTTTTTAAAATTCTCTTTCTTTCGGCGAGTTTCATGTCTTGTTTTATATGCATTGGGTTTTCTATTATTTCTGCAATAACAATGTTATGCTTTATAATTTTTTACTTATAAGCCTTTGCTTGGTAAACGACCTGCACATTTTAGTTAACTTTCTTCATTACATCTCCATAAAGACATTTGTTTACATTGAATGTGGTTGTAAAGAATATTTCTTTATCAGAAAAATTAATAACAAAAGGATGTACGTTTGATAACGCGTAGTTTTGAAAAACAGTTGTTCAAATTGAAGAGGATAGTATGAGAATATTCCGTATTTGGAATTGTCTTATTAAAACCAAAAAAATTGTAGTTTTAAAAGAACGATGTTTTATCTTTTGAATAATTATGAAATAACATATTGTCATCTATAATGTTTATTTCTTTTTAATAATAGTTTTATGTAGCCAGTTTGAAATGTGTTTAAATAAAGGCTGACTAGTGGGACACGAAAACGTGTTGCATCAGTTATTTGACTAATTGCTGATGCAAAGAACCAATATTATATTTAGCATTTATCAGTACATTTTGTAGAACGTTTTGTAGGCGTCTGATATTTCGCTGTAAGCAGTATGTCAACACTTGACAACACAAAAAATATTTAAATATCAAAACATGCTTTGTAAACAGCTTTTTTATACTTACATTACGAAAGAAAATAAAGCTAAAAGAAAGAAGTTATTTTCTGGGTGTTTCTTATTCATATCTTACGAAATATAAGTGTATATTATCAAATTTTAAAATGGTTATCTTAATCAAATCTCCAAAACCCCGTAAGCCTTATCTAAAAAAGAAATTAACAATTGTACTTGTTTTTTTTTTTAGAAAACAAAAACTCAAATCAAACATGCAGTCACTTTCAAAGTGTTAGCTCAAGCCTGTCAATTAAAAAAATGACCATTCTAAATACTTTAAAACGGCAAGCCAAGTCAATATAATAGTTAAAAGTTTCTGATAAAAAACATCTGTGTAGATTTTGGAAATAAGGTCCTCCATGGGTACCAACTGCGCCACATTTAAGCAGATATATTTTTGTATTCATATTAAGCATAGTTTATCAAAAATTCATAATATTTATAATATAATATATATAATATAATATTAATAACATACATGTAAACTGTGAAAAAATAAATCACTTGTGGCCTTCAACTCAACATTTTGGTATATCGACTACGTATTATCAATTAAATCCTTACTTTCATAGTTACGTCGACTCTATATATATATTTCCCAGTGAATTTGAAATAAAATGTTCTACAGTGTCTGCGTTCCTTATTTCATTTTTGGATATTTTACTGGAAAGGGATATTAATGGTAAGGTAACAACAAAACTGATAAACGTGATGACTTCGATTTTTACATAATTAACTTTCCTTACTTATGTAGCAATATACCTTTTTCACCTGCATATTGTGTTTTTTCTCTCAGTCAATTCGATACAAAATGGCATGTTCTACATATAAACAGTTTCTATGGTGAGGCAAGCTAATGAGTTGATAAAACAGGACTATCAACATTCAGGTTTGAAGTCATCTTTTTGTAAGTTATAAGGTCGATACAACGAAATTGCCAGAAAATACAAGTTCGATATCACCATCTGTCAATTCTAAATGAAAAAAACTTTATATTTCAAGAGTGAAAGTTTATTCACATATTCAACTAATATTGCGTAAAATTCAAAGAAAAATTTACTGCAGTTTTCGCGTAAAATTAGCATATTTCATGCAATAATATTTTACAGAGTTGTACAGAACTCCTGATTTTATACCAAAAAATCCGCCAAGTCTCTTATAATTGGAGTAAAAGTCTGTAACTTTCAAATTAGTATTTAAGCATGTTGAGTATGTTCCCCGATTACGACGAAGAGCACACGGCGGGTGTGACCGGTCAGCAGAAAATGCTCACCCTCCATGGCACTTCATCCTACCTCTATCTTTAATAATAAATGTTTTTGATTCGTGAAAATGATATTGCCTGTTAAGCAGACGCTTTTATATATATTTCTCTAAAAGTGACTAAATGGCACCTGTGTTATTATCTCAGGTGCCTTCATCCGTGATATCCAGCAATTTACATTTATGACTATATACATGTACAACACAACAATAAAAAAAAATTATGATGTTTTTGATGACAATTTTGTTTTTTACATTCATTTGAAGCATATCAGAATGTAATTTAATATTTATCAATCACAAAATGCGCAACAAATGCAACAATCACATCAAGTATGAATTTCATTTATTACCGATATCAATTTTAATTAGCGATATTGAGGTCATAAAAATACAGATTTAAATAAGGGATATTGCTAAAAAGATGGTTTTCAAAGGATACAGAATTCAAAATGACCAAATACATGTAGCTCATTACACTTGTAATATGAGCACAACACGCAGTTTATTTAATTCATTTATTGTTGAACAATTAGAAACTTTAGGTAAACTTTTCAAATTTTACCTTTAAATGTATTAAACGGCATAAACGCCTTAAAAATGACAACAGTTTCATTTAAGTATTTAACACAAGCGAAAACACTTTCATTAAATACAAGAAGTATGAGAAGTTAACACCTACAACGTCATGCACGATGGCTTCAAACTGCTTTTAATAAGTGCTAAGTCGGCTTCAAAAGCAATTATTTTAACAATATCTTAAATATGCATGTACCATGAAATATTTCTAGGATGATTTTAAATACGTGTTAAAAAACTTTTAAGATGTGTGTGTAGATTCTAAAAATAACCTTAGAATTAAACTCAAATGTCCTCTTTGGTATCCATGCATTCATACTGCGATTGCGTGATGAATTATGAAATGTTAGGAAACGATTCACTAACGCACGTACTTGTGTAACGACCAATACAAAAAAAATTATTCAGATGACATTATTGTTTCCCTGAGTTAAATATGGTCCTGGATAAGAGACATTGTACCGCCATCCCGTTAAATACGTGAGAAAGCATAATCAAAATAATTCCATGAACGTAAACATTTTATCGACAAATCCAAACACCAAGGAAGTTTTTCAAACATCTTTTATTTATGAACATTTTAATGATGTTTTCGAATGTGCCAAAACAAACAATTAGATTTGGTTTAGTCTTAAATTGTATTTTTATTGTTAAATCCAGGAGTGAGCAGTAAGTGTTCCTTTATTTTATTGTGTATCCGACATCTTATGTAAACAATACTACACTCATAATGTAAAGCCTTTATTGTGTAATGAATTGTGTACATCTTCTATAGTCGTGAATATGGTGCAGCTGTTGGTACAACGAATAAAGGTAATATATTTGTTGTTGTTTTTTTTTATTCTTTGCATTTGTCACAGATTTAAGTTACCCAATCTTATTATTTCTTAAACTTGACAATAATGAGATTGATCAATCAGGTATATGTCTGAAGTCAGTCAGTAACAAACCTAACAAGTTTTTTTGTTTTCCAAAAGAATATCAAGTGACATATGTATTCACATAAAACGATAATCTACGCAAACCCATGTACAAGTAACCTAACATTATGACGTCACTTTGGCGACTACCATTGCCATTCTTAATTTCTACATGATTTTAACTATCTTCAATTTTTTTAAAGATATCTTTATAACTTTAATTTTGGGCGAGAAATGCATATCATCGCTTATAGTTCATTCCATTTATGCCTTAGTTTTTCTTACAGGCTGCCCAATAGGTTTCATTGGCACAAATTGCAATAAACCATGTCGATTCCCAAGTTTTGGATTGAATTGTCAAGAAGAATGCAATTGCACAGAAAATATTTGTAGCTACAAGGAAGGATGCAGAGAAGGTGAGTAAATTGTCAATTTGTATGACATGATAAAACAACGCATATATATATATATATATATATATATATATATATATATATATATATATATATATATATATATGTGTAGGGTTAAAGTCATTACAGATTTTTTTTAAATGAAAAAAAAAACTCACTGCTATATTCTTATATGAAATATGCAGTACTGATCATAATTAAGTCTGAACTAGATTTGAATCTTTATCAGGCATCTTTTAATTCAATTATCTAAATAATAATCATGTCTTTATCATAAAAAATCTACATTTTATATTTCTTGAAGTATTTTCTTGAAGTATATTTCCTTAAACAGATCTCAATGCACCTATTTGAACGTCACATAGGTCTTATGTACGTTGTCACACAACCTCTCTATAATCTGATAATAAGTCATTTTAGTTAGTTTGACTTTAATGCTACATGTATTTAGAATGTGTAATAATCCTTATCGTTTTTACTTTATTTTTTATCTTAACAACTTACTCGATCTTTCTGTCCAATACTTATCAAGAGATAGTGAAATCATTGGTTATGACAACCTCATTGGGATTTAACTGTATCCACCACCACTTGCCTTCCCTTTTGTGGCTGAAATAATTTTTTCTTTAACCAAATTTTATATCAATATTCTATATTTGCTACAATTATATCAAATTTACATGTACCAGAATATTTTTTCTTCTCTACAAACTTAAATTTAATTGTTTACCTCGTACAAATCTGCTCGATGATTTTTTTAAAAATATTTTTTTCTTGTAGATTTGACGACGTACAAAATGGTTACGAACACTATTTATACTAAAAAATATACAGATAATATATCAGGTAAAATATTGAATTCACTTTTATCTTTAATGATTTTTTTTTTCGTATTGAACAAGAGAAACATAAATAATTCATTATATAATCTGTTGTTTTAGTACACACATGGACCAATGTCAAGAATATTGAGAATACGTCGCCTTCTCGTGAAGATATAATGACGAAATCGATTGATGCAAACGAAGGTTTCTCTCTTCATACATTAATCGTTGTTCTCTCAATATTAGCTTTTATACTTTTATGTGTTTATGTTTCCACATTTGCGATGACATCTCGGGCGCAAGGAATAAGAAATAACGATGTATTCGAAATCCACAGCAATTCAGAGCAAGTGTAAACAACTGACAAATCTATGTTTGGTACCTTATCGAGATTGAGAATTGAGTCTCCTCAGCATGTTCCAGATATTTCAGTTGGTATTGTTAAAAGTTAGTAAGATCTAGTAAATGAAAGGTGCCTACAGGTTCAAAAAATTTAAGATATAAATTCTTTCAATCATGCTTCATTACAATAGCTTTGTTTGATAATGTGTACCGGGGCTAAAAGTTTTGGTAAACACAATGAACAATCATGTTTTAAACTGTCATTTTCAATGAAATATAAAGGAATTGAGGAACAAATTTCGGAGTTTTATCCATTTTTGACGAATTCAATATATCTTAAAAGCCTACAGTCTCCCCGAAAACGGCAATAAAAAAGCTTTTAACCTCCTCTTTAAAATGTCAAATATATAGGTATCGGGATTACTTTTCCCATGATTTAACATAAAATGTCAAGAACTTTTCTACATAATTCCTTTAAAGCCGTTAAGTACGGGAAAAAGATTCTTCAAATCAATTCTGAGGTCATAATGGTTCTATCACCAAAAAGACAGTCTAGAATCATTAACTAGATCTTGACATTAAAATATATTTATTTGTGATGACTTTATACATGTAAGAACTCTTGTACCATAATTAACACTGGCGTCGGAAGCAAATTGAAAGTGGGGGGGGGGGGGGGGCTAGACTGATCCTCAGAAATATTGAGAGAAAAACCTAATTCCCAAAATTATGAAAATCCAAACCGGGGGGGGGGGGGGGGGGGGGAGGGGAGGAGGAGGGGAGAGTATACCTATATTTCCAATAAAAAAAAAATCTTACCTACCAAATTCTCATTTTTACAAAAATAACAAAATTCCTAATTCGGGGGGGGGGGGGGGGGGGGGTAGTATGCCTTTTACTCCAACTTCTCAATCGTTCAAACGTTCATTACGGAACAATTATGTTTCCTGCGAAAAAGAAGGGGGGGGGGCTGACCACTCTATTCTGCTATGTGCCTCATGGTTAGGTCTAACTTAACCAAAAAAGCTCCCCCCCCCCCCCCCCCCCCCCGGTTACGACGCCTATGATTAAGATGCATTTACCACTTACATTAAATTTGCGAGAAAAAATTAATCCTTTTACTGGTTTAATATTAAACAAGTCGTTTTCATTCTCTTTTTAAAAATATACTTCTATGAATTATTTTTTTACATTTAATATTTTTAAATCTCCATCGATTACTAAATTTAGGATGTAATAACTTTCGACCCAAAATTGAAAAAATAAGTAAAAAAGGGTAAATCAATGTTACGGTAATATTTTGGTTTTTTTTTAAGGGTAAAAAGATAAAAAAGTGTGAAATTTCAAGTGATTCCTTGAGATATTGTATAAAATGACGCAGTTAAACGGTATGTTATTTGCGCGAAAATTGTACAAAATCAAAAAATTGGTTCAGTGTACCAAAATGTGTAAAATTTTATTTTAATTTAATGCGCCCTTTTCCACATTGAGAACTTCCAGATTTTACCGATGATATATGTAATAGTAACAGTACCAGCGAGTTTTGACCTGTGCAAAGTTTAATACAATTGTCAAATGATCACAGTTCTACATCTACCGGGTTAGAAAAATGTATTTTTTTTTATTTTCCTGATTGTAGGTTTTCAAATGTAAAGAAAAACACGTTTTTAATTTGAATGAGCTTTTATTAATAATGCATTTTGGCTGACCCTAAAATAAGTGGTCCAGATATACAAATGTATCAACATTTTTTTTTTCAACATCTATTGAATGGAATTTTGTGTTATACCAGGGAAAATATAAATTAATTATTAATAATGACCTGATAAAATTGAATGTTATTTCGTTTATCAGAAAAAGGAGAGAAGATATAAGGGTTTAGTTCATTCTACCCTAAAATGATACTTTATATTTACATTTTTAACAGTTACATTGATCAGGTCAAACAAAACAGATATAATTCCAAAAAGTTAAATTTCTTGTGTAAAAGTACGTAAATGATGCGTGACTTTGCATCGTTATTTAGTTTTGTTCCTCGTTTTGTATGACATCAACCGAATGATATTTGACAATTTTTATTCTTAAATCTTTATTGCATTGCATATTCATCTTGAATAGTTCTGAGTCAGTAAAACCGTACAGATATACAATATAGTAGTGATAACGTTTACTTTTTTTTATATTGTTATAACATATTCTCACTATGGAGAAACATAGGTACATCATAAATAAATTTAATGCCGATGTCATAAAAACATAGTGGTCTCGACCTGTTCCTACAGCTTCGGATCTTGCTATATAATATAAAACTGTTTTAAAGCAGATTTTTTTTCTGTAAAATGATGAAAATAAAATCCACAACATGTTGAGTTAACACAGTTTGAAATCATTGTTCGTATGCATGATTCGAATTTTCACTTTTCACAGTGTATCTGATGGTAAAAATATATAAATGAGATTTTCATCTCAAGGACCGATTTCGTTTTATATTAAAACGGTTTTCTTCTTTGCTTGCCAAATAAATCGTGCTTTCGGTTTCATTTAAAATAATCAAACAGGCGTAAAGAACACACAAATGTGTACCACGTATTAATGCAAATATAAGATGTTTTTATGTTCACATCTGTCATTTAAGTGTCAACATACATTAAATATAAAGTGCATGAAATTATTATTTTCGCTAGAAATAAGTAATATATGGCTTTGGAATGTTTCCGAAGTATACATACAGCATTGTGATATCGTTTTTGATTGTCATTCTTGTATAATGATTAAACTCGTTGGAACAAATGCACTTTGTATGGATTATATACTTGGAATTGTACAACTGTAAAATAAACCTAGTCCGTTGTCATACTCCGAAGTTTGTTTCCTTGCTTATCTGTTAACAAATCTAGGGGGAAATACTCTATGACAAACTCTGTTTTATGCTTAAAACTTAAATCATATTGAAATTGTGATCGCAAATGAGCAATAAAACTATATTAAATATTTTCTGAAATAAACATCATTATTAATAGAATAATTACCTCATATAAGATTTATTTTATATGAATAAATCCTAACCATGTCAGTGTTCATTGTCAATATCACGAAATACGGAAGAAACCGTAGTCGGTCCGGTGTATAAATAGTAGTCTAACAAGTACGAAAAACGTCAATCAGTATGTGTCTTAATGAGACAATGTACCTGTTGACAAGGTCATTGTAGTGACCACCGAACTTACGGAAAAGGGTTTTTAATCTAGGTTCTTCATTCATGTATTCTTGTATCAACAACTTGCTTGTAATTAGCTTGTCTCGTTTAAGAAATTGCTGTTATGTGGAGCATACTCTTGCAGAACGAATAAGCTGAGAGATATAAACCCCATAAGTATGTGATGATAGTATATTGCTTCGAAAGTAAGGGAAGTTGATGATGGAAAAATTAAAATCATGGCGTTTATCATAAGGTTTTGTTGCTAGGTTACCTTTAATATTTTTTTCTAGTAAAATATCCAAATATGAAACAGATGTCTCAGAATTTGTGGTATGTTTTATTTCATGCTCACTGGGATATATTGAGTTAACATAAGAGTGAAAGTAACTGTCAATAAAACACACCAGTAATTTATAACTTTCATTATAATTCATTGCAATTTTACATTGCTTTTGTATGTTGAAGAGGATGGGGCTTTAATGATAATTTGTTAAATGATACATGTACAAACGTTAAAACAAAAGATCTTAATTAATATATATGTTCACAATTCATGACTCGCCGGATATTTGTACGTACAGGAAGATAACAGCCACTTCCTTGTTTTTCATTTACAGATGACTCAACAAAGATATTTGATCAATCTAGAATCAAAGCAGAATTTATCCTTCTTTTTTTACTTGTTTTTATTTGGAGTTTGTGTTCTTAATGAATCTAAATTGTATTAGCTGAAGTAGTTCATAAAGTAGTTGATGAATTGTCAGGATCAAAATCATGAACCAATGAACGATATCATAATGTTTTAGCTATTTGGTTATACTTTGAAATGTAATTAGCTAAACTATGCAAAAAAGCAGTTTCAGAAGGTAACAAGCAGGGTGTATATAGCTTTAGAATGTTTCCGAAATATACATACCGCATTGTGATTTCGTTCTTGGATTGTCGTTCTTGTATAAAGATTAAACTCGTTAGAACACTTTGCACTTTGTATGGATTATATACTTGAAATTGTACAGCAGCTGCTGTAAAATAAACTATTTTAAGTTGTCATACTTTGAAGTCTGTTTCCTTGCTTATCTGTTCAGAAATCTAGGGGGAAATACTCTATGACAAACTCTGTTTTATGCTTAACAGTTAAATTATATTGAATTGTGATTGCAAATGAGCATCAAAACTACATTTTAAATAATTTCTGAAAAAGACATTATAGAATAATTAACTTGTATAAGATTTATTTCATATGAATAAATCTTAACCATGTGTTCATTGTCAAGATCAAGAAATACGGAAGAAACCATAGTCAGTCTGGTGTATAAATAGTAGTCTAACAAGTATGAAAAACGTCATTCAACATGTGTCTTAATGAGACAATGTACTTGTTAACAAGATCATTGTATCGACCACAGAACTTGCGTAAAGATGATTTTAATCTAGGTTCTTGATTCATGTATTCTTGTTCAAACACTCTTTCTGTAATTAATTATTGAATTCACCAAGCTAACCCAGCACTATACATTATATTCGCTTGAAAGACACCGAGCCTGGCAACATTCAGGAATTATGAAATAGAACTTAACAATAAATAGTATGAGAAATATTTATCACTCTGCTATCACAAACCATTGGTGGATGTTGGCCGCATAATAATTTTTTGTGGGGTAACTGGGGAGCCGACCAGTGTGCTAGTTTAACTACCCATGTAAGGACACACTGTAGGCCCTAGTATGAAACATCAGTGCCCGAACCTGAACGATCCCCAGCGTTCTAAGGAGGGTAGTAGGTCATTGTAGTGACCACAGAACTTGCGTAAATATCATTTTAATCTAGGTTCTTGATTCATGTATTCTTGTTCAAACAACCTTTTTGTTATTAGCTTGTCTCGTTTAAGAATTGTTTCTATGTAGAACATACTCTTGCGTAACGAATAAGTTGAGAGATATAAACCCTATAAGCACGTGATGATGGTATATTGCTAAATTGTGCGACAGTAAGGGAAGTTGATGATGGAAAAAAAAATCATGGCGTTTGTCATAAAGTTTTGTTGCTAGCTATATATAGGTTACCTTAAACATTTTTTTCTAGAAAAATACCTAGATGTCTCAGAATCTATGGTATGTTTTATTTCATGCTCACCGGGATATATTGAGTTAACATAAGAGTGAAAGTAACTGTCAATAAAACACAATGACCAGTAATTTATAACCTTTATCATAATCCAATGCAATTATACATTGCTATTGTAAGTTGAAGAGGAGGGGGCCTTTATGATAATTTGTTAAATGATACAAACGTTAAAACAAAATATGTTACTTAATATATATCTTTATAAATCATGACTCGCCTGATATTTTTACGTACAGGAAGATAACTCGTCTTATTTTTAGAAATTCAGTTTAACAGCCACTTCCTTGTTCATTTACAGATGACTCAACAAAGATATTTGAAAACAAATACTAAATCTAGAATCAAAGCAGAATATATGCCTTCTTTTTTTTTTACTTGTTTTTATTTGGTGTTTGTGTTCTTAATGAATCTAAATTGTATTAGCTAAAGTAGGTCATAATGTAATTGATGAATTGTCAGGATCAAAATCATGAACCAATAAAAGATATTAAAATGTTCTAGCTATTTGGTTATACTTTGAAATGTAATGAGCTAAACTATACAAAAAAGCAGTTTCAAAAGGTAACAAGCAGGGTGTAGATTAATACAAGGGACGCATAATTCACGCTAATTATAATCGCGATATGCATGTTACTGCAAGGAAATACGCATAAGCTTTATTTTTGTTTTGTTCCTTGTTTTGAAAAATTAATATAAACAATCTATCAATAATATAATTAGATATTTACAAACAGACTAGTGATTCTTTCATAGTGCAATGCATTCGATTTTAGTGAAAATTATTCTGTTTGAACTGGTAATTGAAAACTGTAAACTTGACGGTGAAGAAAGGTCAACGTAAGTAAAGTCGAAAGTTGATATGCATCGACTAATTATTAGAATTATTTATTATATCTTTGTACATACAATTAAACATTATTAATTTAGAATGAAATTAAAAGCAGCAGCGAAATCGACAAAACATTTTAGTAAGTATCTGTTTCAAATGATGATAAATGAAATAGAACTGAAATACTTTTTTAACATTGTATGTACCTCGTTTTGTGTTTATTTCAAGCGTGTTTACCTGGACGTACTGGAAACAACTGTAGCATTCCGTGTCGCTATCCCAGTTTTGGCAATTACTGTCAGAGCATATGCAACTGTAACAACTCCAGTTGCAACGCTGTAACTGGTTGTATTGGTAAATTTAAATACACTTTGAGTTTTATATGATATAATTATTCAAATGCGTTATTTTGGTCTCTTTTTGGCTCTCTTTATTTCTTGTTGAAACGTTACTATTTCAAAATTATTTGTTCCTTCTGTTTCATTCAATATAAGATCTATGCTCATGTTTTCTTCCACGAATTATTCTCTTTTAGTGGGCTCTCCAACGTTATACCCTGTTTCAAAATCGTCACCAGTCGTGGAGTCATCTCATTTCCTTGATAACAAAATCAAAACCCCAAAACGTAAATTAAATGAGTGTTTGAAAATATATGCAAAGCGAAATGTAACAATATTAAAAGAAAAAATTATTGGTATTATAATTATACAGAATCATGATATATATGGGCAATTTTGAGGGTGTTTTTAAGCCTACATATTAAAAGTTTTAATTCGTTCACTAGTTTGCCCAGTTGGGTACTTGGGCGCAGAATGTGAGAAACCTTGCAGACATCCAAGCTACGGTAGTGGATGCCAGATGAAGTGTAACTGTACAGAAGAACTTTGTGACCACGTGAATGGATGTAAGAATATTACTATTGAACGTAAGATTCTCGTTACATATTCTAATCCACTATTAGGGACCATTTTATCTTAAGAACTTTTCCTTAAAAACACATGCGCACTGTGTTTTTTGTATTGGCAAACAAAGCTAAGTTTTCAAATAAGTTTCCTTAAGAAATCGAACAATTAAATGTAATCCCCATTTAATATTTGTTTACTAATACATTTAATCGTTATTGAGAGGGAAATTCAAATGCCGGAAAATGTGGGTTTTTTTTCATTTCTGTGCTTTTGCAAACCAGGAAAAGCGTATGTGTTAGTATGTTTCAACGAAAACTTTTTTGAATCCATAAGCATGAATATGATTTGAGGGCAAAAGCTTATTGGCAGAGTATTCTCAAAAATAAAAAAAATAATGTATAGAAAAGGTTAATATAAAACGATGGATTGCAGTTGATATCAAAAGCATTCAATGCACATGAAATGAAAGCACTTGTGGTATCGTACGTTAAAGTCTCATGACTTTGCGTGCAAAAACTATGTAATTTCCAGATATGACATAATAATTATAAGCATTTATACATGTGGTAAAGACAATTATATTTTAGTATTTTTACGTTTATTGCTAGTATTTTTTCTAATGAATTGTTATAAATCTGAACTCCTCATCGCAAGCATGCACATTTTAATTCGAGAAAAAAGTCATTAAGTAGACGTTTACTGCCATTCAAACGTCTCATACTAACTATTGAACACGTTTACTATTTATCATTAAACAATCATAGTAATCATGATAATGCATTTTTTGGTCGTGCTAATGTTTTAAGTTTTTCAAAAGGTCATAACAGCTCTGAATTTGACGAATTTTGTCCCTGCAATCAGTTTGAAGATGACTGTCCTAAGATTTGTAATTGCACAGACGGTATTGATGACCACATATCAAACTGTAATGTGTCAGATTACAAAGGTAAGATACTTTTTTTCTGGTGCGTATATGAACTGCTGTGAAGTTTCCTTAGCTTAAGAAACAATTTGTAAAAATACAAAATTATGTAATGATATTATTTATTCATAACATTTTTCTAAACTTTACTTGAAAACATCAAAATAATTATCTTTTTTACAGTCCAGTTTATTTTTTTTTTATTTCAAGTATCTTATTTTCAGACAAAAAAAGGAACAACTCATATACTTTGCGAATTGCCATCATCACTATTGGAGCCATCGACTTATTCATATTATTCCTCTACATCTGCGTGCATATTAGAACCAAAAATGAGGAAAACGAATATCAAGTCCAACATGGTGGTCTTATTATTAACAGAGATCATTTATATGAAAGTATAAATGTTGTATAAAGTTAAGTGATTGACCATTTATGACCTTTTCTTGATATTTGTTCATTGTTTAGTAATATTGCAATTTAAAACATGGGACAAAGTTTATATTCGTTCCATCTTTTTTTTTCATCGTAGTGTTCGAGGAGGGGAGGCGGGTGAACTCTATCATTTTTTTTTAAATGTCTACTGATCTTTTGTGTGATTTAAAAAAAAAAATGTTGATAACTTCTGCTTAAAGAAATGATAAAGAGGTAATATATTATCTTTTACACAATTTGTTTGAAGAAATACGTACTTTTTTACTGTTCCTATTTTATCTTAGTTTCAATTGTTAGCTAAAGATGAAACATACAAGATGAACTTATGCTCTCTACTGGAAATTATAGCTGTTGTTTTCTCTAGAAAGTCTATTGGAGACTATTCTAATAAAGTAAACGTTCTTAAGTAGTATCTTGTTAACTATTAAATATATACAGTTCAAACGATTGTCATTGTCAATATGAGATATTAAGCGTCAATCACATTGAAATATTTGCTACATCATCAATTCTCTATCTTTTGTTCATGTGTTTGGTATTATCTAGTATATATTTAGATACTGATAATATTTTTTTTTTCAAAGTATTTTTGACGCGCAAATTTCCATCCTTTTATTCAATAACCAATATGTATGCGTGCTTAACTTATCAAATAAAAGGTAATAGCTTCTCATACATGTAACTTCAATTTTAAAAAGATAAAAATTGCCAAATGGTTAAATCATGATTATCAATACTATTACAAATTGGAAGTTATTAAAGAATGTATATTGATGAATTTACCTATTTTATACATCACAAGTAATTGGTAAATCTGTTATCAGATGTTGTGATAATATACCGGGTATACTGAGATAGTAAACGATGCAATACTTCAAAGGTTAAAAAAGATTAAGTAAAATTAATATACAGCTTTTAATTGGTTTTCAGTTCTCCTATTTGATCAACATTATTTGGCTTTGTTTATATAAACTTATCATTTACATATCAGCGACTAAATCGATTAACAGAATGATTGAACAAAGGATAATGATACAACTAAGAACCATTTCAAATATCTTGCAACTCATGCTACATCCATTACTGTTTGAAGTGTTTTTCTTCATTTGACGATACTGACAGGCATTTATGATAAGCTGAATGATGGGTTCAGCTATTCCATAGCAAGCTTTTACAATCTGTACAGGTGATATTAGATCCTCGGTACTGAACGCGACGATAAGAGCCAATATGATCTGTGGCAAATCCTCCAACAGTGTGGATATCACCGAAAGTGTTACAGCGCATGTGCCGTTTTCTTCGTCTTGGTCATCGTCGTCGCTGTTGCAGATCCCATAACACTTTGTAAAAACGGTACACAAAAACAAAATAGTTCCAAAAATGGCAAATCCTAGAATACTTAATCTCACTTTATCTCCAATCAGGTCTGTTTTGCCTTCGACGTAAAAATCCCAATCCAAAATAAGATCAGCTACTTCTAAAGCAAGCTTGAAAATGAATAGTAAGACTCTTTTGCGGTTTGCCATTATGAGTACACTGTAATCAGTCAGCTAAATGACCTCACTATAGTCTCAAAATCAAATGTTAACATACAATTAGCCTTCCGTATTAAACTGAAATCTATTAATACCGTGATATTGCTGCTGCGGTATGATTAGTGTTTCCTCTTGTCATACTGATACATGTATTTATCCTTGTAGTTGATATAAATTTTGAACACGTTGCTTCCCACTAGTAATTACATGTACATATATACCTTACACAGAATCAAGATTATAGGAAGTAAATTTATAAAATTTAATGGAAACATAGTTAAAGGTGATGATGATGAGAAAAGCGAAGCCAAAATATTTATAACAATATTTTACTTTTAAAGAATGAGATGTAGTACGGTTTTCATTCATTCAATTAATTTCATTTTCTACGTGTCTTTTTTCTATATGTAAGCTATTTAGGATTGTTAAGCGACTTTGTTGCATGGATTTTGTCTCTTGACTTAATAATTAGAATAGTTAGGGTTTAATCGTGGGGACTGTATTTAGATATACAAATACACTGTTTTGATATGTATTTACTCTGGTCAAAATTTTAGCGATAGCAAAAATGTTATGGCAAGGGGTTTGCTTCCTAGACATTGCTTAAATAGATCATGAATGATGCTCTTTATAACACCCCAAAGAATACAAGAAGGAACACCAGGTGAAGTATTGCTACCTGGGACAAGTAAAACTGTGTATATCCTATGAAGACTACTCTGAAAGTTGACCCGAGGTTAAATACACAGGGGTTAGACCAATGAATATTCCAATTCAAAATTCGTTTTATATATTCGTATATATATTCGTATATGCATCCATAATATACCAAGTTTATCTCAATGGAAATTTGTGGTTATAAGAGTAGAAACATGCAATGAAATCTTTAACAGCATCCAAATTGGCCCAAATACAATACCAGTTTTTGAAAAACGATACTCATATTAAATATTCCTACTTACATCAGTTTTTAATTGATATCCCCTAATACAAGGAAGTTGTACAAAGAATCAATTGAGTGTTGGATTTTTTTAAAACTTCCTTTATACAATCATTTATTTTATTTAAAATAAGATTATATCAATAACATTTCGTCTAATAAATAAAGTCAGTTTTTGTCTTTTGTAGTTTTGATTTTATCACTGCTACAGTTTGATAATATAAAATGCAATGTATCATTTTGTAACCCATTCACCGTAAATAAAATGTATTCATCATTTAAAAAAATTGTACATGTTTGGTTTTGTTTGAACAAACTTACATTACGTTACGTTCAAAAGATATTATTCTTCCTTAAAGTAGATCCAGTGTTCTGTGACGTCACACTTTTTTGTTAAACTTTGAATTCTTTAAAAATTGTGCAAGATAGTTTTATTTATTTTATGTGAATATAATCACATGGATGTAATTAGAATTATTGGTAGGTTAAAGATATTTTCGCACTTAATTTTATACTAAATTTCCAAATTTTTATATATTTTATCTATGCAAAGGGGAAATAACTCTTTTTCTGACTTTTCTCTCAGTTGTATGTCTAAATGCTATAGTTTTTCTTATTCCAACGATTAATTTTAATTGTTTTTTGTAATTTTAGTTTTCTGATAAAGTTGACATTACAATTAAACAAGAAAAACAAATTTCTGCCTACAAGATTTTACTTTTAACAGAAAAAAATACATTTTTCTAATGCTAAAATATGCTTTAGTTTATGTTTATCTGGCATCTCAAAAAGTGTGATGACATGTATATATTTTCTAACAATTGATGACATTTAAGTCTATTAAGTCGAAATCAGTTCGGTTTTTCAACTTTCCTCAGAGAATTTTACGAGTATGGAGCTACCTTAAATTAACTAGGCATGGAAACATTCGAATAAATTTGAAACGTTTCAAAAATACGTACGATATTGTTACATAAATGTTTTGTTCATTTTTCCTGTTATCTTCCTTATTAAACATATTACAAAGTCACACCAACGCTCTTATTTTTCTATGTTTTGATTGCTTAAGGCGAATGCAAAGGGTTTCCACCTAGCTCTAAATGCATTTACTTGAGGCACATTGTCCGTGTATATATGTCTACGACTTCGTATTTTTCATCCAGCTCTTTTTTGCCGTCCTTTTTTTTAATCTTGTTTCCTTATCTATCAAGTGAAAAGCAATTCTGTGCAAATTGTCATCATATGCATAAAACCCTACAACATCTTAGCTAGACTTTATCATTAATTGTAAATGTATAGTTGTGTTCACTATTCTGGAAGGGGACATTAAAATGTATTTGAAGCTGTTTTGGTCATGCAAATGATAAGCTGTATTTCAGACAGATTGATGTCAACTTTAAAACTGATACATTTATGATTTGGAATATCTTTATGACACCGATATATTTTTAAATGGATATTGTGTTGGAATTAAATATACGACTTTCAGTCGTTACATCAGGTACCAGTTACTTTTTAATGTTTCTATTTATTCATTTAATTTTTTTTTGCAATCAAATGTTTATGAGTACTTGTTCTTTAATTTTAATGAAGTTCTGTTAAATACATGTATATACCCACTAAAGATTGAAGCAAGTAAATATCAAAATAATTTTATTGAAACACGCTATGATTACTTGGATAACTTCAATTCGTAATTATTCAAAGAAGAAAATAATATGCCTGTGTTACTGTTTATCTGTCTTTTCTAATAAAAACTGATGTGCTTTTCAATGTTTTTTGCATTCACCATGAATGCTAACATATTCATCTTCAATATTATTTGCTTTTTAGTCTTACCAGCTAGCTAGATAGATAGATAGTTTTTTTTTAATTTCCACCTTGAAAATTATCCTGCTACCCCCTCCAAAACTTTTACTTTTTTTCTTATCTAAAACATAATAATTGTGAGCTAGGTAATTGTGGGTATTATTAAATCATTGTTCATTATTTATCGTATTACCTTATTTCACCTTTAAATACATTAAACATGAAAAAAAAAATTGAAATATTCAGCTTATATTGTGTCCATGTGTCTTTTAAAACTAGATTAATTTATTTTTGAGGTGACATATCTCACATAAAACATCAATGAGTATGTTGGTACATCATATTCAACATAGAATCACAGTATTGAAAATGGTTATACAATTATTTATGTAAAATAGAATTAAGTTTTTTAAATTCTTATGAAGGTAAAAAAGGTTCAGCAGGCCTTTATCTCATGACTTGCGTATCATAATCAATAGCTGACAATTTAACCCCTTGCGCTACAGTTTTATGCACAAAACTAGAGAAGAAAACATGCGAAACTTTACAGATGATTGGACTGTCAGATTTTAATAGAAATTACGGTACAATAAAAATGTGTCCGATATCTACTTTATTAAGAAATGTACATGTAGTTTCAATCTTTATTTATTCTATGTGGTTTACATTTTTACATTATTTTTTGCGAATATGTTTGCAATGAACATAACATAATGTCATATGTTATGCCTTGCTATAATGCCAATCTAATTATGCAATCTAATCATATACATTCTGTTAAGATAAGATTGGCAAACAACAAAATATTACATACAGTCTGATATTTAATTTCAGTGATCGTTTTTCTTTTTATGGGCAACATGTTATTTTGCTTTATAGAGTAATTTTAAGGTTCGTCGTGCCTAAAAAGGACATCTTATAGATGTGATGCATTACATCTAATGCCCGAAAGTATCGTTGAATAGTGAGGTAAATATGCACACATGTACCTGAAATTCATTGCATTGGACGACCACATGATCTGTATTTATTAATTTTAATCTTAACTGATTAACCGATCAACATTCATTTTTTAGATGGATGGACATATATCTCTTCCTATATTAAGAATCAGTTTGACAACAAATAAATTTAAATTAAAATCAAATTAAAATAATTAAAATAAATAAGTTCCTACACTTACTGGATGTGTTGTGGAACTTTTTAGATGAATCATGATTTTAACGAAACTGTCAAATCAAAATCAGCATTTGAAAGAAGAAAGCAACACTTTAAGTTTATTCGTAAAAAAAAAAATAGTTAAATTTCCTAGGTATTCTAATCTTTCCTTAGTTTTCGACTGTATTTTCGTAAACCTGGTCATTGCCTAGAAGCTTAACATCTGGATATTAATTTGTTTCCCTCTTTCACAGTTTCAGATTAAAAAAAACTATAAAGAAAACAAATTCGATCAACCTCCATTAATCCTCTGCTTTTCATAAGATTTCTTCTTGTTAATCTATATTATGCCTACTGTTAACTTATAACATTTGACTGTGTATTCTATTTAGCGATTTTTGCGGAAAACGGCGTTAAATATCTCTCTCTCTCTCTCTCTCATTCATTATCTAAAAATCGATATTATTGAACCCTGTTTTTTATTATGTCAAATTAAAACTGAATACATATCGAGACAAAGTCCTTACTTTTGTTAAATATGGACTTTCAGAGAGGTTTTTATTTTCAATTCAATTAGCTTTTGAATATAAAATTTATTTTTAGTGCTAAAGGTCACGGAAAACTTATGCAGCTTTATACAGATTTTTATTCGAATCTCTATTCAATCTGACCATTGTGCATAACTGAAAACAATATTTGATTTAGATCCAAACTAGTTCAGTACTGATATCTACAGAAGTAATTTTGAAAAGCACTTAAATCTGTTCATCACAATTACAAATAGGAACAATATTCACTCATTTAAACTGAGTTTTACAAGGGTCTGCTATTTTCATAATCTTGTAATAAAGAAAGTGGGCGCTTAAGATGTACATTCGGCCGGAATCTGGGCGCACAAGGAGAGTGAAAATTTCATCAATTAATTTTAAACATTTTTCGAATTATAACCGTTATTTGGTTTCTGTTGGATGTGGAATGAGTAGAAAAATATTTGTAATGCAAAAGGTTTTTATCATAATATGGGTCTAAATATAGCAACACGATGCAATTCATGCAAAATCCTACTTATTTACAACTGTTTTTAAATGATTTTGTTGTCTCTGGGTCTTCTCTCCACAAATTTGAAAGGTGTAAAGATAACACATTTCAACATTAAAAAGGTCGCTTTTTAAAAAAAGATGGAGAGATGACCCAGAGAGGACTAATTATGTACTTTTTTAAAATTGTTTTTGAAGGAAAAAAAAAACAAACTCCATTGATATGACAGTGTTGTTCCAAACAGTACTTTACATCGCATATTGACAAGTCTCGCATGGCTCAGTGGTTTAGTACTGGATTAGTAAATACAAACATGCAGTGTTTTGGGTTCAAATCCAACTGGTGGTCTTTTTTTTTTAAATCTAAACTTTTTTGTTTTAAATGTTTGTTATTATAACATAATGTTGAATTATAATATACCGGGATATTTTAATTTGTCGTTATTGATTTTTAGATCTGCTGTATGAACACTATTTTCTTTTCTTATTACTAGTTTTTAAGGATGTACACAATATAAATTCATTAAAATATGTTTGCATTAACATTTCCAATATAACTAGTTATATCGGTTTACCTCTCATTGTCATTTTTGAAAGCTTGTGAGTTTTTTAATAACCGGAATAGCCATGTACTTCGACTCTCAACATAACATACTATGACATAGCCTTTCGAGGTTATAGACATTTAAATCACAATTGATTCGTGTCGAGAATTCCTGCAAATTCACTATCTTGTGCGCTCACTTTCTTTCATTTTCGAATTTCTCGTGATGTTTTATTGCTTTAACAAATCTTATGTATTTGTATTAGTTGTGCTTAGTCAAGTATTGCCTTGTTAAGTTACCGCATTGTACATGTATACGCTTTGAATTATAACACATGTACCGGGATTTCCAATTTTATAAATATTTCAGTAACCTGGAATTTAATTTTCCTAGTAATTACTAATAATCTGATTAAAATTAATTACAGCAATTTTCTGTCATTGGAAAAAAAGAAGAAAAAACCAAGATAATTAAGTTATAAATTTGATACAATAAGTATTCTTGACATAAATTAAATTAATAATGGATTGGGCTTGATACTGTAACATATTAAATATCTTAGATAATATGTAAATATGCATGCAGTGATCAAGTTTACATCTAACGCTAATATCCTTCACTTAATGGTTCGTTCTTTTACAGCATCTGCTGCTTCACTCCCCTGGAAATTCTAGCTGGGTATGTGTAGTTAAACATTGACACTGTTGTATATGAATTACTACACATACAAATGTATCTTAATCTTATGAGGGTTTTAGATTTTAGAAATTTAATTAAATGGGCTTTGCACTAGTTACCATTTCCCTCCTTTAATTAGATACAATTCCTTTTCCTTCAAGAATACATTGTACTATGTAACCCCCGTATCGATAAACGTTTATGTCATTTAGATTCCATAATCTTTTTTAAAAACTCTTTAATAAATAGTAAAAAGGTTAGCTTCATTATCAAGCTTTTCTATGACTATGAATAGTTGAATTATTTGCGGGAACGGTCCCGGGTAAACGAAAGATGTCGAAGAGGACAGTAAAGGCAACGAGTAAAGGGGATTATGGTAAGTTCAGATAATTCATACCTGTAGTAAACCAAGTAATAATCCAGTATTATTTATGTCTTTTACACGGTAATTGTAATAAATTATGTGTAAATAGATCTCAAACTAAATTTGATTGCTACATGCTGCGCACACTCAGCGCGCCATGTGCTTTTTTCTTCATGATCGATTGTTCGACTATTAATTCTTTTTTTTTTTAAGTTCGCCAAAGAACATTTGAATATTTAATCAAATTTTATTGTATGATATTGTACAGTCGTTTTACCGGTAATAAATATTTGCCAGTGTCGAATGATTTTTGGAAAAATTATTGGAGAAAACGAAATAAAGGTTTTGAAAATCCTAACTAGGTAATTATAATACAGAAATAAATATCATATATTTTTTTACATTTACCGTATTTTTTACAAATTAAAATGGTGACCCAGATATAAGCTGCTGGCAAAATGACTGTATACATCTTAATCTGTTTGAAAAACACTGAGCAATGACGTGTGTGTAGTCCAATAATTTGCACTTTTGTAGTGTGGGTTCTGGTTTAATTTGACGACCAGGTTTTCTCTATTGACAAACTTCAACATCTAGAAAATGATGAGGAGGAAACTGGAGAAAACATGGATTTACATGTAACAGAACGAGCCAGGTGCATGGCCGAGTATAACAAAGAACATTACCCAGCAACCGTTATTTGCATATAAAATGTAGATTTAAAAAGCCTTATTTAATTTTTTTAGCAATAATGATGAAAATTACCAACAAAATGTGTTTCTCAAGCAACTTCGTTCTTTACATTGTAAAAAGTAGAAGTCTAGTTCAAAGAATCTTAAAGTTCATATAAGCTATAAAACTAAGAAGAAGTAATGAAGAAGAAGAAAGAAGAGGAAACCAAAAAGAAGAGCAGTAAGAGAGATCATTGATTATGCCCATAAAATGTTGACGAAGTATTTATTAACACATGTTTCAGCTGCTAGAAAGACCCAAAGGGATTATTGTGCCATCTTTGATCAGGTCCAGTCGAAAGACTATTTCTACCTACATAGCTTGTAGTATAGCTATCTTGATATTTTAACCCACCTGAAGTAGCTACTTTTACCTATCTTTGAAAAGAAAATTATATATAAATAATTACATTAAGGCATTTTCAGTATTCGTCAAACGTGTTGTTTATCATCTTCAGCACATGCACAGGATGAATCCCTGCCATTCAGTCAACTAAAATGTGACTGAAAGTTAACTAAAAGGTGGCTGAATGGCATAGCTATGCCATTCAGTCACCTTTCCAGACCATTCAGTTGACTGAATGTCAGAGCTTCATTCTGTGATGCACAGCAAAATTTTAAGTGTCAATTTAAGATAAAAGAAAATATGAATGAGAGGGAGGGTGTCAAGAACTGTATTTTATTGAATCCATATTGTTCAATATTCTTGTTATCGCTTAAATAATTTCAGGTAGTATGATACAATGGGAATTGCACGTTATTTATAATTTCACCTTAAGAAAGCTTGAGAATTTCACGATTTGATATTGTACATGTGTTATGCACATGTACAAATGTATTACTAATATTTTTTTTATTTTAAATTATAGGAGAGAAAGCAACAACAAAGAGGAAAAAGAAGAGCAATAATGAGGAAGATTTGTCAGTTCAATATAAAAGAGGTAAGATTTGTTTAAAAAGTCATTCCATATAATCTTGCATTACATGTTATGAAAAGATTTAATTTCCATTTAGAAATAGAATATCAACTTTGTTCCTTTAGGTTTTAAAAGTTCATTCAACAAAATATTGTGGGTTTTTTCCAGGGATTTCTAAAGAGCAAAATGATAAAGAAAATTGTAGAGAAAGAACGCTTTTGAGTGCGCAGTTATCATTTTTGAAGCAGCTGAATGAACCACTTCTTAGACTTCATCCTGGAAGTTGGAATCTGAGCTCCCCAGTCTCAAGTGGAGCTGAACCATACCTGAGCCTACTTGGGCATCAAGAGCCAATGATCTCTGTAGCAAAGAATACCCAAAAGTCAAAGGGAAAAAGAGGTATAAACTAAACAATTGTCGTATCTGATTATTCAATCTATGTTATAAAACTTATACTTTTTTTAGAGTTGGATTTGGACTCGTTTGGGGATGCCAATATGGCAGGGGTGCCACCAGGAGCTACAACAACACAGAACGTGGTAGTTTCTCTTGTAGCTGAAGGTGCCCTAAGCCCCACAGTCCCTCTCGGAGCTGCATCAACACCGAGTCGACAAGGCATCGACACAGAGCCGACAAGTCTTTCTCGGAGATGCACTGTCACCAAGCCAGGTTGAGAAGCAAGAGCAAAGAATCTCTGGAGTAAAGAATGCCAAAAAGTCAAGGGGAAGGAGAGGTATAAACTAAACAATTGAAATAACTAACAATTGATGTGTCTGATTATTCAATCTATGTTATTGAACTTATTTTAGTTTTTCAGAGTTTGATTTGGACTTGTTTGGGGATGCCAATACGGCAGGGGTGCCACCAGGAGCTGCGACAACACAGAGCATTGTAGTCTCTCCTGTACCTGCAACGGCCCTCAGCCCCACAGTCCCTCTCGGATCTACAAGTCTTTCTCGGAGCTGCATCGACACAGAGCCGACAAGTCTTTCTCGGAGATGCACAGTCACCAAGCCAGGTTGAGAAGCAAGAGCAAAAAATCTCTGGAGTAAAGAATGCCCAAAAGTCAAGGGGAAGGAGAGGTATAAACTAAACAATTGAAATAACTAATAATTGAAATGTCTGATTATTCAATCTATGTTATTGAAAAAAACATTCAGGGTTGGATTTGGACTTGTTTGGGAATGCCAATACTGCAGGGGTGCCACCAGGAGCTGCGACAACACAGAACGTGGTAGCCTCTCCTGTACATGTAGTTAGAGCGACCCTCAGCCCCACGGTCCCTCTCGGAGCTGCATCGACACGGTGCCGACAAGTCTTTTTCTGAGATGCACCGTCACCAAGCCAGGTTGAGCATCAAGAGACTGAGCTAACGATATCTGGATTAAAGAATGCCAAAACGTCAAGGGGAAAGAGAGGTATAAACTAAACAATTGAAATAACCTACAATTGATGTGTCTTATTATTCAATCTATGTTATTGACCTTTTTTTTTTAGAGTTGGATTTGGACTTGTTTGGGGATGCCACTACGGCAGGGGTGCCACCAGGAGCTGCGACAATACAGAACGTGGTAGTCTCTCCTGTAGCTAGAGCGACCCTCAGCCCCACAGTTCCTCTCGGAGCTGCATCAACACCGAACCGACAAGTCTTTCTCGGAGCTGCATCGACACAGAGCCGACAAGTCTTTCTCGGAGATGCACCGTCATCGAGCCCAGTTGAGCATCAAGAGGCTAAGCCAACGATCTCTGGAGTGAAGAATGCCCAAAAGTCAAGGGGAAGGAGAGGTATGAACTAAACAATTAAAATAACCTACAATTGAAGTGTCTGATTATTCAATCTATGTTATTGAACTTATTTTATTTTTTCAGGGTTGGATTTGGACTTGTTTGGGGATGCCAATACGGCAGGGGTGCCACCAGGAGCTGCGACAACACAGACCATTGTAGTCTCTCCTGTATCTTTAACGGCCCTCAGCCCCACAGTCCCGCTCGGAGCTGCATTAATACCGAGCTGACAAGTCTTTCTCGGAGCTGCATCGACACAGAGCCGACAAGTCTTTCTCGGAAATGCACCGTCACCAAGCCAGGTTGAGAAGCAAGAGCAAAGAATCTCTGGAGTAAAGAATGCCAAAAAGTCAAAGGGAAGGAGAGGTATAAACTAAACAATTGAAATAACTAACAATTGAAGTGTCTGATTATTCTATCTATGTTATTGAATTATTTTTTTTTCAGGGTTAGATTTGGACTTCTTTGGGGATGCCAATACGGCAGGGGTGCCACCAGGAGCTGCGACAACACAGAACGTGGTAGTCTCTCCTGTAGCTAGAGTGACCCTCAGCCCCACAGTCCCGCTCGCAGCTGCATCAACACCGAGCCGACAAGTCTTTCTCGGAGCTGCATCGACACAGAGACAACAAGTCTTTTTCGGAGATGCACCGTCATTGAGCTCTGTTGAGCATCAAGAGGCTGAACTAACGATCTCTGGATTAAAGAATGCCAAAAAGTCAAGGGGAAAGAGAGGTATAAACTAAACAATTGAAATAACCTACACCTGATGTGTGTGATTATTCATTCTATGTTATTGAACTTATATTTTTTTAAGTGTTGGATTTGGACTCGTTTTGGGATGCCAATACGGCAGGGGTGCCACCAGGAGCTGCTACAACACAGAACGTGGTAGTCTCTCCTGTGGCCGAAGCAGTCCTCAGTCCCACAGTCCCTCTCGGAGCTGCATCAACACCGAGCCGACAAGTCTTTCTCGGAGCTGCATCGACACAGAGCCGACAAGTCTTTCTCGAAGATGCACCGTCATCGAGCCCTGTTGAGCATCAAGAGGCTGAGCCAACGATCTCTGGAGTAAAGAATGCCAAAAAGTCAAGGGGAATGAGAGGTATGAACTAAACAATTGAAATAACCTACAATTGAAGTGTCTGATTATTCTATCTATGTTATTGAACTTATTTTATTTTTTTCAGGGTTGGATTTGGACTCTTTTGGGGATGCCAATACGGCAGGGGTGCCACCAGGAGCTGCGACAACACAAAACGTGGTAGTCTCTCCTGTACCTGCAACGGCCCTCAGCCCCACAGTCCCTCTCGGAGCTGCATCAACAGAGAGCCCACAAGTCTTTCCTGAATCAAGTTGAGCATTGGGAGCCAGACTTTTCATCTTATTGCGATATAGGGCCAGTGGCGACTTCTTTATCATCTGCGTTTAGAGTGCTACAGAACACACGCAACTCCTGCATGCTGTTAGAGGAGCAGTTGTGTGATTTACAGAGAGCTTACGAAGAGCAGGCTAATGAAGTTAGTTCATGGAGGGGTCAGTGCCTTTATCTACAGGATGCACTTGGTAAGTGAATGAGATTGTACCCTTAACCTGAATACCCACAGTAACTTAATAAAATGTAATTACAATTAGTGATAGTACCACACCAATTAATTTTTTATTTGTATTTTAGATGAATGAATAAAACACATTTTTTTTCCTTTTTAGACAAAAGTAAAAGTCCTTTAGAAATGCCGGGAAATGCAGAATCTGTACAAGGTCTCAGCACACGAAAGGAACATTATAGGCCTAAAAGGGGTGTTCAGATTTCGGAATTCCTCCAGTCTAACACATTCACTCTCAAAACTAGCTTGCATACCACGCATCCCTTTATCAATTGTTCTCAAAGCGGTAAGGTGATACTTTTTTCTCTCTCTAAAAAATATCCTCTAAAACTTAAAACATAATAACCAACCCTCCCTCCCTCTTTCAGGAGATATATTGCTTTTGGTTTTCATCTTTTCTTCAATGGCGATTTGCAAAAGTCAAAACCTTTCATCAGCCTGGATCCAGGACATAACAAACGTCGCAGTGAACCTAGAGTTTATTTGGATCACAGCTGATGCGTTATCGTGTGCATCCTAACTCAAATGGAAGAATGCAACTATTCTGACATTATTTTACATCCAATTTTCCACTATTTATATCCATTTCAAAACACTACATAATAATGACAAGCATGCGCGTGTGCCATACATTGTACATAGTAATATACTAGAATTGAATTTAATTTGATAGCTTGAATTAATTGATTGATTGAAACAACATGTTGTGTTTATATATCTGTGTATAATGCTTACCTAAAATAATGCATTGAATATAACTACATGTATTAAGTAATTGAATATTGAATGATTGGTTTCGATTGCTGAGTTGTGCTTACTTATTGCACAATTTACCCATTGATTCATCGTGCCTTATTGCTGCTTTGTTGTTGATTGCGAGTAGGCCCAGTGGTATCCTCGAACCAAAATCACCGCGGCCAGTAACGCCATATAATTCCAATAAACTTATTGATTAATGCCCTCTTGTTATTTATTTATTTATTTATTAGGTATCTTGGCATTCTATGTTCTTCGTGGTTTAAGTTAATGTCTTTTTGAAATATTTACCAGTAGTTTATTACCAAAATGCAGCACTACCAAGATAAGTTCATTTTTTTCGAGATTTCTTTTCATGTACAACTTAATCAGACCAACATTTTATTTACATTAATATAATTATATATTTTATCTTAAGAAATATATAAAGTTGCGTAGTATTTTATTGGGTTTATCTAAAATGGGGGGAGGCGTGTTAAAAGTGCTATATATATAATCTGTCCCGAGATTTTGCCTCCACCACTTTTTGCCTAATTTTCGATAATCAAAAATACTTTTATGCTTAAACTACGTTCATCCACAAATATGAAAAATTTCCAGATTATCTGTTTTGAAACGCCCCCTTTACCGCTTCAGGTTTCAAAACACAACCCAAAATAGAAAGTCTACGGGTATTTTGCATCGCATCAGCCATGAAATAGGACACGGGTTTTTGCATCGCATCAGCCATAAAATAGCCCGGATGATAACGTCGAGAAATTGTGCGAGGTATTCCGAGTAAGTTCCGAATGGTGAAAAGCTATAAAAATTTTCCGTTATAAGTCCCCGAAATTTGTTTTCGTTTCTGTGAACTTTTATGAGTGAAAATTATAATGTGTCAGTGATAATATCTTAGATAATTTCCCTTTTATCGATTTAAATTATAATTACACGTTCTTACAAATGTTTTAATGGCAATAGCTGACATTGTAGTGTATATGTACTGGCTTAATATTCTTTTGATTCCAAATACTTTTGTTTTGTTTTTAATGTTTAGTAACTGTGCTGAATATCAAATCAAATGGCATACATATATATACATCGTTATAATAATGTATATTGGTGATATCTGGCATAAAATTCTGATCATTTATGAAATAATTTCAATCAATCATAATTAAAAAAAACGATTGTCAGAAACTAAAGTAAAATCATGTGCGATTCATGTTTTTTACTTTTTTCTAGTGTGGAACTCTCAAAGGCTAAAAAAAAAGTCCTACATGTATATACTATAAGTACTTACGCTCTCTACAAAAACTTGTAGCTGGGGTTTTAGTTCCTCAAGACAGTTGTCTAGGTTGAAAACCTATTAAATGACTATGAAATGATTATCCTGATAGGATTACAATAACATTTTTTGGGGTATTACCTGCATCATAAGACATATACAGGGAGCTTTAAAATGACAGTCATTGTCCATGTGTGAGCTATCAGATTATAATTACATCATATCGAACACTCCAACTGCAGTGCATTTTAAACCAATAAAATGTTTGCATTCAAAACGACACTCTGATTTTAAAAGAACTTCTTAATATTTTTTATCTCGTTGATATCTACTATTTTGAGTAGACCCCTACTTAAATCAATAGCAACTAAATCGGGCTTTTGACTTGCATATCAATAGTTTTAGCTTACACCCAGTACGCGACGGTGTTAAACATATAGATAGTATTTAAGGTACCTCATTACACCCAGACTTATACTTTTTAAGACACTACGTCACAAGATGGCGATACAACTATTTTGTTAAACTGTTTATCACGTTCGATTTAGTGGTATATCGTCGTAGCTCAGTGGCTAAACTAGTAAGCATCTGAACCGCAGATCATGAGGTCGAATCTGCCTGTAGCTTTTGTTCATGTCTATTGAATTAAATTTTCGAAAATGTAATTTTTCATCCAAAATTGCACTTTTTGGCCTATTTGACTTAAATACTTCTTACCCATTATGACTATCTATCACAATCAAGTAATTTTCTGCTTATTTGAGAAAATATTTCAAGGTGTTGTGAGGCACCTTAAGATGGAAAAGTTAAAATTGATTTAACATTTAATTAATTCACTACTGAAAGATTTTCCGTAGAATTCCTTTTATGTTTAATTTTACTCTTTTTACATTAAAATTAGTTTGGTTAATTCATTGAAAGCATTATTGTTCTGATGCATCCTTCTTGAACTTGTACATTAAAGTTTTCTCTATTTATATACATGTACACAGCATAATCCTATTTGCATATTCTTACATTAAAGCTTTCATTTTGCAAAAATTTTGATAGGTGGTGCAAAATCAGTACACTAAGTTTTTATTAAATGTTAAAACAATTATAAACAATTATCAAGACAATAGTAAAAAGACAAACCATGACAGAGATGCAAAAACAGCGGTAATTCAACTAATTCTGGCCAGATTGAAATTAAAATTTCTAATTTACCAAATTGCCAAAACCATAAAAAAGAGAGCAAAAGAGCAGACGCACAGAATGGAACTGCAGATCATATCAAAACATTTCTGACATTCGTTATCATGAGATGGACTTCGGAACGTTTTCTTACTGTGTTTTCTGTCGCATGATAATTTTATTGCTCTTACAAGAGGCTCAATTATTCCGTACACAGCCTTCAAGATTTGAACCACAGATATCAGATGCGTCGTATGTCTTGCAACAGTGATAGCGAGGACGATTTGTGGCATGTCCTCTGTGACGGTCGACAGTAGAGAAAGAGACGCCATACATGGATGCTCTTCGTCGTCGCCATTACAAAGATCGCAACACAGAAAAACGATTGTTGTTAAATACAAAAAGGTCCCCCAAATGGCAAATCCTAAGATCCAATTTTTAGTACTCTGCACATTTGGATCACTGCTTTGGGCTATTTCGTATGCAAAATCCCAGTCCAAAATAAGATCAACAGTTTCAGAAACCATCATGAACAATAAGAAGCAAGTTTCCTTTTCGCTGCGCATCTTGTGTGACGTGTTAATCTATGTGAAAAAAGAGTCACAGGGTTTTAGTATTATTCTGAAATGCATGCCCGAAGAGTTCAGATGTTTTTATATTCATTTAAAATATTGAAATACTTTAACTATTTCTAGAGACATCGTTAAACTTACCGGTTTTAAACAATTCCTCTACAATACAGTTAGGTAGCGACTGTGGTTTGAAATTCTTGAGAAGTAATTTTCTGGAAATCTTCGCCGGGCTAAATTTAGATGTTCTAATTTAAGGATAGTGGGATTTCCATCAGATAAATATAGCACAAATAGCATTTATAAACGTTTCCAGGTTACAGAAAATAATTATCCCTTTAATGTATATTTTTAATGCAACCATTTAAAATCAGCGCATTTAAAAGTATATTTCTTAATATCTTAAATAATGATTTTGAATATGTTCAATTGTTTGGATGTTACCGAAATCTTCTATGTTAAAGTTTTGCGATCTGATAGTCTGCTAAGAGCAAACTAATAAATCAAGTAAGTTATAAACGTGCCCCAATCAGTATCGTTTATTGTTGAAGGTATTTGCGATTGAAGTTTGTAAAGAAATGTTTGGTTACAGAAAAAGAAATATGAAACGCATGTTTCATAGAAGGGTAAGCAAAGAGAATCCTTTTAATGAGAAGGGTGCAAAAAATGTAAACTAAACATTTATAGAAAAACTTTTCGATAAAAATTCAGAGTCTATATAATGAAAAGTTGGTTTCGGACCCGGAAAGAGAGTATCTATATATTTTGAGATTGTAATAATTTTATTTGTAATTTTTTAACTTACACATGTAGTTTGATTCACAAAATACCGGTTTTGCACGGTTATCTGAAAAGATTCATGTTCAAAACAAAGGTCAAGCAAAAAGGAAATAAAAGTTTCAAAAATGATATAATGTTGACGATCATTCAAAATTTCACAACATGGGCACGATAAAAATTTAGAAAGTTGTAGGGGTTCCTTTTTATGGTTTTTCAACGGAACTTTATCTGTTAAACTATCGTTGAGTTTTAGGACAGCATGTCGATTACTTCGAATAATTTGTTACATTAGCATCTATCTCTATCTCTACCTCTATCACTTTTTGTGTGCTTAGAACTCCCTATAGCTTAAATACTGGTAATTCATTTACTTAAATATTCCTGGGATTTCCATTTTTTAAAGTATTTTCCGAAGATGGAAATTTTATTTCCTTTTTATTAACAATAAAACAAATCCATGGTTATCTGACCTAAATTAAACACAGCATGTTTTTGTAGCTACAATTTTGTTAAAATCAAAACAACACAAAGAGTGGAATAATTATAAAAATTGGTATTAATGAATGTACATATTTTATTTAAATGAAAAAAATAACAAGAAATTCAACATATTCATTTGACAAATTCAATGGTAAAAACTGTCATCACGCATGTTGTAATAATAAATTATAATTTTCAAATTGCAAACGATGCATTATGATAAAGGTCACGATATGATTATCCAAATATATAAAAGACATACAGATCTTAAATTCTTTTCCATTTTCGTATATAATGATTCAAATTATTTTACCTTTTTATAAATCCCAATTACTTATCAGAGATATAAATCATACATCAAAATAGATGAACAAATGATCAGAACACAACTCAGAAACATTTCAAATATCTTGCTGCTCATGCGACAAGTGTTTTTATCCCAAGTGTTTCTATTCATTCGACAATACTGACAGACACATATAATCAGCTGGATGATAGGTTCGCCTATTCCATAACCAGCTTTCACAATCTTGTACATCTGATATTAAATCCTTGGTACTTGAACGCGACGATAAGAGCCAATATGATCTGAGGCAAATCCTCAAACAGGGTGGATATCAGCGAAAGTGTTACAGCGCATGCGCCGTCCTCCTCGTCCTGGTCATCGTCGTCGCTATCGCAAATCCCAATAAACTTGGTAATGATGGTAATCAAAAACAAAAATGTTCCAAAAATAGCAAATCCAAGAATACTGTATCTTATTTTGTCTCCGATAAGGTCTGTTTTGGTGACTTCGACGTAAAAATCCCAATCCAAGATTAGATCCCCTATTTCTAAAAGGAGTGTAACAATAATAAGACAACTCTGCGACAACTTGCCATTGTGAATTATCTTTCAGCTAGAAAAAAAATGGAGTGAATTAAAACAATGAAGTAATGAAATTAAATCAGGTGACAGACTAACTTCTAGAAACTCTCTAAAGTTTATCTGTACCGTGTTATTCCTGCTGTATGGTCAACGTTTTCTCTCTTTATTTTTACTTGTTATACCGTATTTATTATTGGAGTTGATTTAAATTTAGAACACTGTGCTTCCCACAAGTGATTAGGTATCTATTTATAGAAATAATAGCGATATATTCTAAGAACGAAAAGCGAAAGTGCAATCATGTCGTTTTCAGAAATCATCAGGTTTACTATGACATTCTAGAAGTATCATTTAAAATTCGCTTGATAAGGAAATCGGATTTAACGTTTGTACAATTTAGATATTTGTTTACACCATTTAGAAAATTAAATCGTTTGGACTAGCTATAGCTATCCAGAAATTGGAGTTAGTCTAGTATTACATTAAAACTTACATGTGCATTTAACTAGGTCTTTGATGTGTTTAAAAATAGTATTAATCAAGTTTTCTCTCAACGTTAACTAATGCTCAGACTAAGAGCAAAATTTCAAAGCATGTCAAAGTGCAGAATATAGGGAATATTTATAAGGGATATGCTCCATGATTTGCATTTCACTGTATATTGGCTGACCGCATGGGACGTTTCGCGCTGCGAATTTTCGGCCCAAAAAGTTTAATACCAAACGTCAATGATTTCCCTAAATTTAAATAAACACTTGAGATACGCGTTTTTTTTTAAGTGTATTTATTTATTCATTGGAATTTTAACGTTCCACTTTGTAAATATTTGCTCCTACAGTCAGAAAACTCGAGAGTTCATTCTATGAAAAAGACTACATCATAAATGATTTTATCATATTATTTCAGCATGATAAAGACCTCAATTAACTTACTTTTTTTATAGCTAAGTATTAAATTATCATCACATACAAAACTAGGAAGATTTTGTATCATAAACTCTACATGCATTATTTATATGGATTTCACTTGTAAAAAAGAATTGAACAAAAGTATTTCAAAATTGTACAAACTTTTTTAATTCGTTTCAACGATATTAAAAATCGTACAAACGAATTTCTCAGCGTTCATTAACTCAACGAAAGAACATCTAACCTGCAAAATAAATTGTCTGAAATAACATAATGTTTATGAGAAAGTATGTGTGGGAAGTATTAAGACAATTCTCCACTTCAGGGTCGGTCCGTTTAAGTGTATTCCAAATTGTCTCTCCTCGTATATGCACAAAGTGGCATTTTTTGTTCTACTGTATTTTACTGTTTGGCTTAAAATTGTACGAAATATTCAACCAACTTCCTTTGAGCGCTATTTTTCAAATTTATTCAATTTATTAAGATATAAAAGAACAACCTCAGTCTATTTATTAATATTACATGTAGATGTGAGCGATAACGTAATTTAAGACGGCTGATTCTGTTAAAAGACTCTTAAACATCAAGCCGATTCTGTGCACCTTAGTATTAATAATCTTTATTTTTAAACATCAACCTGGGTAATTGATATCCCCCTACAGCACAACAAAAAACAAACACATAGGCCTACATACATATGAAAAATTCTCACATGACTTATTTATGGAACAGGTAGCTTTTATATTTTCATTCAGAAAATAATTGCAAAACAAATGCATAGATACAATTTAAGAAGAAAAAACAGTCGGTTATAAATCAGTAAATCGTGTTGTTTAATGGTACAGTACGACATATTTATTCTACACCATATATATCTAACAAATATCACAATTGAAAGCAGGAAGTACGAGTATTGTATATTAAAATAAACCAAAAGGCGAAACATAAAAAGCAGATATTAACGATTCCACATACTAATATCAAATATTTACAAATTATAACCGACATAATTGTGTCGTTTCATTAATTAGGCCATAATAACATTATAAAAAGAGCTAAGGAGCACAAACACAATACACTACAGAAAAACATATCAGCGGATTTCTGGCATTCATAGTCATGAGATGCGGTGCTGAACGTTTTCTTGCTCTTTTCTCTTTCATTGATAAGTTTGTCCACTCGTACCAAAGACTCAATGAATCCATAAACCGCTTTTGCTATCTGAACCCACGATATCAAATTCGTAGTATGACCAGCTACGGCAATAGCAAGGATGGTCTGAGGAAAATCCTCGGTGACGGTTGACAGCAACGAAAGCCACGGCGAGCAGGGGTTTTCTTCGTCTTTATCGTTACACAGATCACAACAAAGGCTGAGGAAGGTTAGGGAATATAATACAGTTCCCCAGATGGCAAACCCTAATATTAATTGCCTTGAACTTTCGTCTACTTTTTCAGGACTTTTGTTGATTTCGTAAACAAAGTCCCAATCCAAAAAAAGATCGATTGTTTCAGAAGCAATCATAAAACAGGCAAAGCGGTTTGCATCCTCGCTGCGCATGCTCTTCAATGTGTATTTGCCTAGATGAATTATAAAAAAAAGATTTAAAACGTTAACACAACTATCATGTACGTATTATCCGTTGAATTGCTCAAAGCAAGTACTAATATTTCTTGGCTATTGTACCGATATAAATAATAAATAATCTACTATAATTTGAAAAAGTGTACTAACTTACCTCCACAAGACAAACAAGAAACGAGATTATTGACGAAAATGTATCCCCTGCTGTAGATTCTTCCAGAGAGGCAATTTTCAGAAAATTCTTCACTGCAAGCTATTCTTAGATAATCTATTTCTAGACACATTGGGTTTTTTTTATAAGTAAATATAGCACATCATAAACATTAGAAGAAAGCTCTTACTGTGTTTTGTTTATTCGACCATTTTGTTTAAAAACTAATTTAAATAACGCTAGATTCTAACTTAAGTCCAAAAGTAATATTTACTGTTTTATTCGTTTAACATGTACATTATATTTATTAAAGCTTACGATTAATACAATACAATTGCCTCTGTACATTTTATTCATTGTATACACTTGTTCTTTTCATTTTTTGGACAGATAATAAGTTTTAAAAAGCTTCAATTATTTCGTGAATGTAGTAACTCGTTGAATTAAAAATGCTGGATAATCAGCATATTACCCATTAAATCTATTAGAATGTTAAAACAAATGTTCTTGATCTGCAGGGATATTCCTCAAAACAAGAAGGACATTTAAATCTATGTACCAGTTTCGTGTCAACGTCTTCTCTAAATATAAATATATACAAAACTACGTAAATAACTATACATACATAGCGGGTATGCCATGAATGAAGACAAAACACATATTTTTGGCATATTCTAAAACCTGGCCTGGCCTGGCCTGGCCTGGACTCCAAATTTTGGCCTGTCCTCAGAAGTTGGCCTGGTCTCAAATTTGGTCTCTACAAACATCTTCGGCCTCAATTTTATTTTTATACTTTCTTTACACATTTGATGAATGGTATTGCTTTTATTTATCGATTTATATTAAATACACATGAAACATTAGACAAGATGGCTTTAAGTCCTCAAGTGATAGTTCTTTTGAAACATATATATGTCTACAGGAATGAGTGATTGGTTTTAGTAGATTTTGATACAGTGTATTTTTAAATTCCAAAATACTTAAAGAATGTAATACTGCTATTGTATTACATCATGGCAAGGTTTTTTTAGTGTGCTTAATCAACTCAAACTGCTCTCAGGATCGGACAGTATCTATATCAAATACTTGTGTGAGAAAAAAATGGCAGATACCAATTGGTTTATTCTAACTAACATTAAAGGTCACAAAATGTTTTGATTTGTTCAAATTCTGATACCAAAGATCCCCTTTAGGGGAATATTGTTTTCCTAAATACGCAAACAGCACATTCAGACGGTAATGTTACAAAATTAAGTAGCTTTTTTATGGTAAACTGTACATTTTCACAAATGGCTGTAAAGCTTTATCATAATAGCTTTCCGCAAATTTTTTATCAACCAACTTCACAAAGTGGGTCTGTATTGAAAAGACATTCAAGACGTCATACTCATATCCCGTAATAATTGCTCGAAATAAAAAAAATGCCAATTGTCACCTGCATGATAGATTTTTCCCTATATATTGCTAACAATGCAAAATGAAATATCTTTAAAAATAATGTATACACATTTAATTTCACGACGGTTAATCTTATCTTTGGAATTTTTATTTATTTGTAAATGGGGTGTCGCTTCTTATGTCTCATATAAATCAAAATCTCAAAACAGATGTCTTTAAACATAGCTCTTTTTTTTCTTATCGATAACTTTGAAGTTATTACATCGACCAGCTGGCCAACCCCGTGTAATTTTTTCCCGTGGGAGGTTTGGGAGTTGAAGGGGGGGGGGCGTCTTGTCCCAATTTTGTGGTAGCGATAGAGAGGCTTTTTGGGATATTTTCTTAATTCAGCTGAACTCTATACTTTAACAATTTGTTGCATGCTTTCAAATAAAAATGCGTGTTTATATATATATATATATATATATATATATATATATATATATATATATATATATATATATATATATATATATATATATTTATACTTTTTAGTGTACTTAATCAACTATACACACGTATAATCAAACAAACTTATTATATGTAATTTTTTCCAGTTCTAAAAAGATATCTGAGGCCGATCGAATTCTTCACTTGCATCTTTTATACATTCTTTTGATACATGTTAAATGTACACCAATCTCATAATTCATTTTTCCGAAAAATGATACTTTCTAAGAAACGTGTTATCCAGAGATTATAAGACTATAGGCCTACCTAACAATTTTTTTTTATTTATTCCGTCCCTATTCCGGCGATTACGGCGTGTCTTTACTTGCAGCTAGCCTTTTTCTATCGATGACGTCACTGTTTCCAAATATGGTCATGTCAAAATTCGAAAAACTTGTAGACTTTACATTTGTTGATTTGTAACATGTCAGCCGTGATATTTCGAAACGGAAATACAACTTCAGAGACTACAGATGGAAAATTGGTATTACAGTGACAGGTTACATGTAAATAACAAACAGCATTTTACACATGCAATTAAGCATCTGTAGGAAAAAATAGATTTGTGGCCTGCGGGGTCAACTCTAAAGTGTTTATTCCTGAGTTTTTATAGGTTATGCGATCAAAATTACACTCATTCATACTCAGACTCACAAACCATCACGATTGCATATTCGGATTTACAAGTTTACATGTCTGGATTTTGAACACAATTACCTTTCATACGTATGACATAATCAATTCCTTGGAAATAGTAAGAGTAGTATTGCATATGCATATCAAATGTATTTGTGCGTAAAAATGAATAAAATCAATTAAAACTCAATAAGTGAGGGCACCTGTTTTATATTTATTTTTCATATTATTGTCTCTTAAACATTAAGACATCAATTTAAAAATTCAATGAAAACTCTTTGGAAATGTGAGAAAAAAATTTGATCTGAGTCCAAATATATTAAAAAGGCCGAATTTTGGGCCAGCAAAAATTTAACCTCAGACTAAAATTTGGGACCCGGCCAAATTTGAGACCAAAGGCGACACTAGGATAATTTTGAGGACAGGCCAGGTATGCCATATTTTTGCGCTTTTCTACGATTACGTCAACCGCCATACATATTTCCTGTGGTTAATATTAACATTAAAAAAATTCGAGTTCATCTGCTTTACAACGTGTGGAATCGAAGTGCAATAAACTTTGTACACATAAGCCAATTATAAAAGTGTTTATCGTATGTTAGTTCTTTAAAAACGTAAGAATTTCACCATTTTTAGATTGTATATCTCTAATTCGAGTATCATAATAAATATGAATAAACATGTAGAACAAATGAATTCCTACACATTCTCATCTATTCCTTCACCGCCAGATCATTTTCAAATACTTTTCTTGTTTGGTCTACCTAAACAGGTCGCATCGTAACTTTTAAAAGAGATTTTTTCTAAAATATGGTCATTAAAATTCGATAGCTATATGTATTGTTACATTTCATTTATTGAGTGTGGATATTAAATCGTTAGTAACGATGAAAAAATAATAACGTATATTAAAAACATATTACAGTAAAACTCAGTTATAGCGAAGTCCTATGGACTAATGGAATTACTTCGTTATATCCGTAATTCGTTTTATCCGTAGAACAAATTGGTAATAATATTTATAGCGAATTCACTTTATACATGTTTTCTTTCAGCAGACTTTATTTTTTGTTAAAATAAAATAAAAATTCATTACTTTGATACCTTTAATAATCAGATTGTGAATTTAAAAATGTGGATGAAAATAAATTCATTCAAACTGTTTTATTAGATGGCAGTGCAAACTTTTTTAAACTGTAAAGAAATTCGTTATTAAGGTGTTAAATTTCGTTATTATTCACCTCTACGGTACTCAAAATCAGTTCGATATATCCGTTAATGCGTTGTATCCGAATTCGTTATAACCGTAAATTTTGCAAAGAATTGCCAATAATTTTACCAGGGATTCTAAAAAAAAATTCGCTATATCCGAAAATTCGCTATATCTGTGTTCGTACTAAACGAATTTTACTGTATCTACATTTATTTCAGCAACTTGACTTCTTAATATTTTGATATACTATATGTTAAATTATGAGACCGAAAAAAAACCCACAAACAACTCTGCAATTTGACACAGCATTAATAAATTTTCGATGTATTCATATTTTTTTTTCATTTTAGTGGGGTTATTTCATAAAATATGCCTAATTGAAAGTTAAAGTTTTTAAGAACATTCTCGGCTCTGAATGTAAACACATTTTTACAAAATGTAGCGCCCTCCTTTTATCCAAAAGCATGGAAGTTTATCATAATCTGTGTAACCACTTATCAATTCACTGAATCTTGGTATGAAGTTCCGATTTCTAGATTAATTTCCCTTGTTACTTGTTTTTATTTTCATGGATATCCATCGTTTTTCAAAAGAATCTAAAATACCTAATCAGAATAAAACAGAATGCAGTATTTTATTTCTAATAAATTTATTTATTGCCGAAGCTCTCTGCAACAATTGTGAATTCGAAAGCATCAACAACACAAAACAGGAAAACCTTATTGGGCTTAAAACTAATGGCAAACATGCTTAACTATAGCTAAATAAATATCATGAACTAGATATAAGGAGGTTAAGGTACAAAGTTGTGCATTTACATGTACATGATTGATAACAAAATCACATATATTTACAAGATATTTTATCAACATAATTTCCCCATGTTCAAACATATTTTATCTATTGTAAAGACACCCATTACAAAAATGCACACAGTTATTCATTCAACAATAATTCCTTTAAAAAGAAAATTAAATATCTTCCTTTTGAGCAGCTAATTTAAAAAAATGTTGAAAGTTCACCTTGCTATACAAATGTATGTTACATTAAAGCTTTAGAATTTATCAATTAAAACTTAATGGTCTATAACGGTATATTACAGCTGAGTTTAAATTTATAACTTTTGAATTGTAGATGTAACATATACACAAAATAACTTTACAGTTATATACAAAATAGGTATATATAACGCCCTTTATAATGCTTTCCAATATTAAAATGAATGTCTTAACCGTTTTATAAAAAGCACTTCCATAAAAAATTTGTACGTGAATAAAAACACAATATGTATAATCAGCATGTGACTGTATATTTTATTATTTATCCAGGTCCAATTAAGAGTGTACGGGGATTTATTCCAGAATGTATTTTATACACCAAGAGGCCTTTAGTTACCTATGTCATACAAATTTTAAAATTATATTGTTTTACCAGTGCTCTGCAACTTGAAAATCGGGTCCACGATCATTCAGAATACAGAGGTATAGATCATATTTTTTTTTATTAATGACTCAATGTGTTTTAATTCAATTGTTAAACATAAATTCTTTCACCCATTTTAAAAACAGTTTTTCAATATTTTTACGACTTGTATATGATGTTAAAAAACGGAAACAAAACCTATCTAATATTAACTGAAATTGTGCTTAACATCATTTATTATACTATAGTACCAATAGAATATTATAAAATGAGGATTTTGACAAATTATTTAATCATTTACTTAATTTAACATTACATTATTTTGCGCAATGATCTATAGTTGCACTTGTAAACAAGAACTGCATTGTGACGTCACATTTTGTATTCACCCGGCTTCAACAGGTTGTACGGAAATTTACACTCGGCTTGTTAGTCAATCAGATGTCCCGTTATAAGCGACATATATAGGAAATAAACTATAACATTTCAAGGTATATGTATCAAAATAATGTCGCTTTATTAATGTGCTTGTTATAAAAAAAAACCTTAAGCCGACAGGGCCGGGTTAGTGCAAAGCAAATATGTGTGCAAAACGTGACTTTTCCTGAATGCCTGATTTGATATCAGCTGTAAAATAGCTAAAAGACGACCGCAATAAGACCATGATACATAAATTCAACTTAATTCTTTTTTGACGCATGGGTTCAAAATAACTTAATTTATTTTTTCAACATTTTATGAAATACAAGTCTTTACAGATAAGAAAGTAAAACCAAAATAGTTCATTACTGCTTTTCACAAGAATAATTTTGTAAATCACATGTGTCTATCGTAAGCACAAAAAGGATCAATATTCCCTTATTTAAGCTAGGTTTGACAAGATCACAGGGTTTGCTATTTTTATAATCTTCATTCATTTGTAATAAAATTTGATTGTCAAATCTCTCCTTATGTTTCGTTGCGTCTACAAACCTCATGTAGTTGTATAAGTTTTCCTTATTTAACCACTCCCTCGCAATGTTACTGCATGGTATAAGTTTTATTTATATTCCTGGGTTTTCCAGTTTTATAAATATTTCTGTAAGTGGGGTTTTCATTTTTCCATTAATGCTTATTTTATATGCCTTGTGTTCCTAACTTAAATTGTTACAGCAGTTCTCTGCCGCTTTGATAGTAAAATGGTTCTTTTTAAAGCAGAAGATAAAAAGAAAACAAATACCAGAATTTAAATGAAATATCTTATATTATGAGCATTTTTGGCATCAATTAATGATGGATTGGGAATTATACAGTACACATCATGTATTTATGAGCTGATCCACACTGCATAAACTGTTTATCGATCACAAGTAGTGACATTTAAATGTAAATTCAATTGGAAAAGATGCTTCAAGAAAATAAGTCATCATAAAATGTGAATCAAATTATAAAAAAATTTCACCCAGGTGTTGAATATGTTTTCAGTGTCTTTATTTAAGTCTTTTGGCCTTGTTTATACAAATATATTATTTATGGATCACTGACTAACTTAATCAACAAAATGATTGAACAAATAATCAGAATGCAGCCAAACAACATTTCAAATATCTTGCATACCTATGCCACATCCATTACTGTTTTTCTTCATTCGACGATACTGACACGCATAAAGGATTAGCTGAATGATGGGTTCAGCTATTCCATAGCAAGCTTTCACAATCTGTACAGGTGATATTAAATCCTTGGTATTGAATGCGACGATAAGAGCCAATATGATCTGTGGCAAATCCTCCAACAGTGTGGACATAAACGAAAGTGTCACAGCGCATGTGCCGTTCTCTTCCTCCTGGTCATCGTCGTCGCTGTCGCAGATCCCAATAAACTTGGTAATGATGGTACATAAAAACAAAATGGATCCAAAAATGGCAAAGCCAAGAATACTGTATCTTACTTTGTCTCCAACAAGGTCTGTTTGGCTCACTTCGACGTAAAAATCCCAATCCAAGATCAGATCCGCTATTTCTAAAAGGAGCATTAGAATGAAACGGGACACTCTTGAACAACTGGCCATTTTGAGTATTCTTTCGGCTAGAAAAAATAAAGTAGATGAATTAAAACAATGAAGTATTGAAATTAACACAGGAGACAACACTAACCTCCCAAAAAAAACTCCCCTAAAAAATTATCAATACCGTTAGGTTAATGCTGCGGTATGATTAGCGTTTCCTCTCTTTGTTTTAACTGTTATAATAATACTGTTACATGTATTTATTTTGTAGGCAATTTAAATTTAGAAAACTGTGCTTCCCACAATTTATCTTGTATTTATTTATAGAAATAATTGCAATTTATTTTTGGAAATAAAAGCGAAAGTACATTGGTTTCCGTTTTGTACAAACAAGTATCTGAACGTTTATTTTGTCAAAGAATGAACATCTATCCAGCAAAATAAATTGTCTGAAATAACACAAATGTTTCTGGAAAAGCAGCAAATGTAAAGGTATACTTGTATTTTATATTTGTAGAAAAATTCCGAAGTTTCGGTGATGACATAATGCGACCAAGATAACTTAGCGTGCCCTTGAAAGAATGAGACCACGCAAGCTGTGATACAAATGAACATTGCCTTTCTTGTTTAAATGGACGCCGTCTGCTAAGAATTTATGGTAGCAATATTTTTCTTATGCTGGTGAACGAAACAATCCATTATGCTTCCAGAAGGACGCATAATCCAAATTTGTCATGTCTTTCTTGATAAGAACGTTGGCTGCATCGACAAATTAATTATGATCAAATGACTGCCTAAATCTTGGAAGTAATTTACATACATGAATCTGTGAAGCACTAAACCTTTTTGCAAGCAAGTTAATTCCTTTGGTGAATATTATCGTCTTACGTCATTGCCCTCAACCATAAGAATGATATGATCCGGCTGGAGTGTTTTAATGAACGGTAAATCGTGACGTAAAATGTCATCAATAGTACGACCCCCTGTTCCTGTGTACCTTATTGCATGTTAGTTAATACCAAGATCATCAACATACCTTAAATCTTCATCGTCAAAAAGAAAATGATGAAAACGACGGACAATAGAGTGACCGAGAATCAAAACTGTGGTTGAATTCATTTGTGCGTATAACATAATAGCTGAATTATATAAAAAAAATTGTTTGTAATAGATCAGTGACGAACATACAAACATTAGAATTTTAGTATTTACAACGCTTACCGTTTGAATTTTTAAAGAAATGGTTCGAAGGAACAGAATCAATATTCTAAGGTGTTACCCGTGCGGGGTCCTGAAAAAATGAGAACTAGCGCGTCTTTCTAAACAAAGAGAGTCGCTAGAATTCCCGCGTTTAATTTCATTGGTCAAATGATGACACCAACATTACGTGACTAAATAGAGCACCCTCAACTTCTTGATAATACACATTAAAAAGTGCGATAACTCGTAGGGTGAAAAATTGTAAAATCAAACTTAAAATTCCTTTGTTAGTATAACGGGTAAAGATAAAGCAGAGTTGTTGATTTAAGATTTTTATGCGATAAATCAAACAAGTCTGCTAATAAAGATGGAAAAAGAATGTAACCCTGAGATGAGATCTTAAAGAAGAATCATTTATAACGGGGTACGAATCGATGCATACGTCTAATTTAACAATTAATAATTATGCAAACCCAACCCTGCGCCTAACTATATGTCATTTTAATTTATTCGACTGTATAATACAAAATCGGTACAAAGCGTCATAACGGGCAACATCACTAAAAATGTAATGATATGAGAAATAAGCTTAGAAAGCGAGGCGTCATTCTTTTCTATTTTTTCTCCGAGGTGCCCACTTTTTTAATGATGTTTTGGGGCAAATCGTGGTTTTATCACTAAGTTGTATAATATGATTGTCTATACTGCGTAGCAATGTTAAGGCGTCCCGATGCTAAAATACGGCTGGAAAACGATATTATTTGAATCATCGCAAAAATACTTTGACCTGGAGTATTTCCTAAGATATACGTTACTTTTATTGACAACGATGTTAAACATTATAGTTGGTGCATTTGTAAGCATTCAACCTTTATTATCGCCTGGAGATGCTACTCAAGCTCAGTAACCACGAAGTCCAGTACTTCTTTCACCTATAGTTCATTAATAAGCGTGATCGTACAGTTAAAATTACATCAACTAAAAAAGCCCAAATCAAAGAAGCTCCTTGAGATAAATCAAAACCTAAAATACATTTCTAAAAAAGAATTCTCAAATTCTCAAAAATCTAAATATCTAAATTATATTCAAAATCAAATTCCAAAAATCTAAAAATCTAAATGAAATTCAAAATCAAATTCCAAAAATCTTAAAATCTATCTAACATCATTTTACAGCGGTATATATAACATTTTACTTATGAATGACAGTTCTGACCAGTTCGTCCCATCTACGATGATCACGAGTGAACATTTAGTGTTCAAATTCCAGAGTTATATTTTATTTCTAAATAAAGTAACAAAACTGTCAAAACTGTCAGAAATAATATTAGTGGTGCAGGTTTTGAGTCTCAGAGTCCTAGTCTCTGAGTCCCCCACCTGGGTATGATGCATCGCTTACGCATAATACATTCATTCATACATGGCGTAAAGGTTACAAAGGTTAAATAGCATTATAGGACTAACTTGCAATATCAGGGCCTTTATTACGGCACACAGGATGCCAAATATGACAATTTGCTTGATAACTTGTTTATATATTTTCAGTTTGGAATTTTACTGTGCCAGAATTAATTAACCTCATTTAGGACTTAGAGTATTTGGATGCAGGCACTTGAGTGTTCCCGCCTTATTATGACGCATCGCTTGTGTGTAATATTGAAATACCATATATAAAAGTATACATGAGTTAATGGTTTGAAATGTTACAAAGGTAATATATAGAATATGCAATACATGACTCAATATAGATTACCAGAGCTATCGATGCAGACACATAGTCGCCAAATATGACACTTATTTATAAACTCTCAATTTGTATATTATTATACCCCCGCAAACGAAGTTTAGGGGGGTATATTGGTTTCACCCTGTCCGTCTGTCCGTCTGTCTGTCTGTCCGTCTGTCCGTCTGTCTGTAGACGCAACTTTGTCCCCCCTATAGAATTTTTTATTACTGCATGGAACAGTTTGAAAATTTGTACATATGTTGAACACCATCTGAAGATGTGCACCTGCAATTTTTTTTAAGATCAGACAAGAATTAATGATTTTATGACAGTTTTCATTTTCCTTATTCTATATATTGTACACTAATGTTCAAAAGTAAGGGAGGTAATCCTTACAGATTTTATTAATTAACTAATAGAAAACACTCTAAAATATATTTATATAAATACATCCAGATGGAGTTTTTTGTCTTTATGTCTTAATTAATAAAAAGAAAATATTTTTTATAAGTATTCTATCAACTGACAATGCAAAGTTTTTGTTTGTCAATGATAAATTCTTAGGAGCTAATGAGAACATCAAAGACAAGTGTGGCTGAATTCATTTGTCCCAAGGGAGCCATTATCTGAGCCATGGTTCAGATGGAGCATGTGTTTAGGGGAAATTGATAATCTGTAAAATGGGTGATGGTTTTGGGGCTATTTTAAAACTGTTTCATGTAAACCAAAAGGTCTATCATTATAAGGAAATAAATAATATAATTATTAATAAAGAAGTTAAACTATTTTTAGAGGTTGTTTAAATTTATTTGTCAAGTAATTTGATGAAGTGACCCTATTGGGCATTAATTTAAATGAAATTCAAAATTACTGATATGATTGAAGTGTTTTGACAATTTTAAAATTGTTTGTAATATTCAATTTTCTTTTTTACATATTTTTACATAGTATGGTAATTATGGTAATGTTTTGGGAGTTTATTAGATTTAACAAGCTCATCAAAGAAAATCATAGTCCTATGGGATCAATTTTCTGATATGGAGTTCAATTGTGCCATAGGAGAAAGTGAGGAAAATTTGAAACAACTAATTGCATCTGTCAAGACTCTTATTAGAAAGATATTGAAAGTTTTATCAACAGAAGAGCATTGCTTGGCTACCGGTATTTCTATTCACTGCAAAGGGAGGGGTTATTGTCATTTTGTTGGTTTTTCTTTAAATCAATTAAATTAAAAAAATATATCATCAAATACATACATTTGTAAATGTATTACTGTTATAGATATGTATTTACAGTGAAATTCTGACAATTTTGATTTTAATTTTACTTTGTTAACTATTTTTTTTTTTTTTTACATTTCTAGAATTTTTTTTTTGTATGTGTTCCAAACCTTAATTATTATTCAATTCAATTATTTGTCCCATTTGAAATTAGCCTAGCGGGGGTATTAGTCCCATTAGGACAGTTCTAGTTATGCCCGTATTATGCACCTTATTTCATAACCTCATTTAGGAATACTACGCAGTGCTACAAGAGTCACAGAGTTCATTCTGTTAGTTATCATTACCACAATTCATTGCGCAGTAGATAGGTATACATAAGTATCATAGTGACCAATATGTAATACTAGCAATTCAATGTCATAGCATGGCTATCTGTTTATACATTTTTGTGACGTCATATGTACCTTGTAATCACGTGACGGTCGAATCCTAATATTACAAATGATCTATTTGAATTGCATCGGTGCAGGTGATTAATGATATTAAATTATAAATCCTTTGTTATTACATATACTTTGAAGTTCTTGCTTGGGCTTGAAATAGATATTTCGTTTATGAAAGATAGGGTTAAAACATTCCACAAAATCATCAAAATTATGCACATTTTTACTATTCAAAAGCGATTTACAAAAAATTAGGGTAAAACCGTAGGTTTCCAAAGCACAATTCACATTGGTACTTTTAATCTCTACCAATTTTACGTAAAATATTCTAAAATGGTGTTGATCTTTCACCTGCGCCAAGCTAGTTTTTACATGCATTAATTTTTCTTCACTCAGTTGTTTACACGTAGCAGGGATAGTCGTTTTTAAATAGTATTTTAATTAAAGAGACAGTACGGCGCATCTCATAAAAACCGACTTGAAAAAAAAATTCCGATCGGGTTCGGTATTCTTGTACTTCTCATGAATGTTTAAACTTTCTGAAATTACAGGTCACATACCACTATTTTTACCCCGTGCTCATTGACCACGCAAGTAGTTCCATTCTAAAAATGTATGTATTATTTCAAAAATTTCTAGGGGTACTAAATGGTCGAATTTGGTTCCTTTAATGGCATGGATGGAAAGAAGAAGGTTTGAAAAAAAATACAGGCAGGAAAAAATTTAGAAAAATTATCTTTACAGGCGCAATAGAAAGGGTGTAAAGAGGCCAATGTTTACACAAATTCCAAAGTGAAAGTGAATTTTTCATGGTAGGAGTTATTTTAGGTGCCATATCTCAGTCCCCTCTCGATTGATTTTCCTGTAGTTTGGATATGTTGTTGGACTAGTGTCATTCTATCTATTAGGTATGCTGTATTTGAACTCATTTGAGCCGGTGGAATTTTTTATATGATTTATTTTTGTATAAAGGAATAAGAGGGAAAAATAATTGTGGTCTGTGTCCTATCAGGTCAAAGGTCAAAATCCACGTTTATCAACTTAAGTCTATTTTTCATTATTTTTCAAACAATTAGGATAAATAATGACATTTTGTGGGGTTCTTTTTCAATTTTGGCTGATAATTTGAAAAAATAACGGTAAAAATTGTGTGAAAAGGATTTGAACAGGGTGTGAACAGCATGGTGTCATCAATGAGTCAAACAGGGGACGTTAGTACTTGCAAAATGTCTAAAAGCAATTTCTAATGTTAACTTTACTTATCACCCAAATCATAAATGAATTGGTCAATTTGTCATTAAGTTATAAAGCCTTAAATATACCCACTCTTTCTCTCTCTCTCCCTCTCATATTAATCATATTACGTGTAAATATATATATATATATATATATATATATATATATATATATATATATATATATATATATATATATATATTTTTTTTCCTTTAATATTATATTGATTAAAATTATAAGGAGGACAGTAGGGCTTATGTTACTTTATGATTCCTATGAATGATGACATATTTCACTGCCTAGCAGATTGCATGACAGGACATAAAAGCTGGTAAAGGGGCACCTGCTGCTCCCCCCCCCCCCCCCCAAGTTAACACCTTTTGAGAGAGAAATAATGAAGAAAACAACAAATGGTAAGTTGATTTTATTCATTTATTCATATTTTTCTGACAATTTAACACTTGAAATCTGATGGTGAGTAGGCATCACAACATTTTTCTCAGTACTTTAGAATATGTAAACCTTCATGTATAGATATTTAATATGAGACATATGCATTTCACTGGTTAGAAATAGTCATTTTAGCATCTAAAATCTCAATGCCCTTCAAATTTTATATAAATTACTGCTTTAAAGTCTTATTATGTCAGTTTTCCCCCTCTTTGTGTCCTAGAAATGTAACTACCAACAAATGTAGCATGTATATGAGTTTGGTTGCTGGCATTGAACAGTGATTGCCCAAGATATATGAGGTCTGCTAGAATCTTTACTATTTGTAATAATGTAGTAATATCTTTTTGGCACTCTCATCATTAATTTGAGCCTTGGTCATCATTGTTCATGGTAACATACCAGAAATTTTCACCTCTAAATGCACAATGTATGTAGAAACCCATGACTTTGAATGGTGAATCCTCGCTACAAAAGGTATGATCTCCTCAAGATTAATCACACCAGATAATGCTGAAAGAAGGTGATGGACTTGTAATTTCTAAAATAGTTTCTCGTTAATGTTTGAAAAAAATCCCTACTTTGGATTTTAATGTGTAGAGTTATCTCCCTTTGTTTTAAGAGTACAGTTTTCATGAACCAAGGTTCCTTATGAATTAGGGTACATTTAAGTAATTTATGCAGTGTATATGTAATGAATAGACCAATAGAATTCATTCTAAATTCTTCTAAATTGTTAGTTTTGTTTCAAAAGGCATTTTATGCCTATCCATATCAGCCCTGTGTACTCTGAGTTAATCTACTTTGGTCAGCAAGTGCCATTTCCTGAAAATGTGTGAATGGTTCTTTGTGATTATCTGCTTAATGTAAACGGATTAGCCACTGTATATATATCAAAATACCTGATTTCTATAGAAAACTTAATGCATAATTTTTTAGATATTTTTTCAAGCTCATAGCATGTGATTAAATGTTTCATTTTTGGCATTTTCTGAAACATTTAGCCATATTTGGGGTATTTTTTTCAAAAATTTCCAAAAAATAGTTCCAGGTGTAAAAGAATTAAATCATCATTAGCATCATCATGTAGACATGTTAGTTAATGAATGTAATAGATTAATGAAACTTTTGACAAGTAATTAATGTTAAATGTAGCTCTTGAAATTTGAATATTGTGTGTAACGTGCTAAATTTTGCATCTTATTTCAGCCCTCCTGGACCAGATTTCAAAGGCCTATAGCTCTGATGCAGAATACACAATTCCCTCCAAATTTTACAGGGAGGTGTATTATGGGTATAAGTGTCTACCTACCATGTTTCATAAAAATCAAAGAAGAATTGTGTAATTATTAGGTCACATACCACTATTTTTACCCCGTGCTCATTGACCACGTAAGTAGTTCCATTCTAAAAATGTATGTATTATTTCAAAAATTTCTAAGGGTACTAAATGGTCGAATTTGGTTCCTTTTATGGCATGGATGGAAAGAAGAAGGTTTGAAAAAAAATACAGGCAGGAAAAAATTTAGAAAAATTATCTTTACAGGCGCAATAGAAAGGGTGTAAAGAGGCCAATGTTTACACAAAGTCCAAAGTGAAAGTGAATTTTTCATGGTAGGGGTTATTTTAGGTGCCATATCTCAGTCCCCTCTCGATTGATTTTCCTGTAGTTTGGATATGCTGTTGGACTAGTGTCATTCTATATGTATGCTGTATTTGAACTCATTTGAGCCGGTGGAATTTTTTATATGATTTATTTTTGTATAAAGGAATAAGATGGAAAAATAATTGTGGTCTATGTCCTGCAAAGTTCTCCATGAAATAAATGTAATTATTTCATTAATATTAATAAATACGTATAACCAATACATAATTACATTGAAACGTGTTACGGGGTTCAGCCTTCTATACTATTGCGCATGTGTATTTACTGTAAACAAAACACATGTAAGGCTCGCGATGATTCTCCTTGACATGTTTGTTGATAAATATATGTCTTTTCTACTTCTCCCAGGTAATAATTGTTAAATTTTTTAAAATAACCATAATTATTATTTTGTAAGCATGTATTTTGAGTGTTTATCAAAGAGGTTGCTACAACCTAAATTCATTTTTGTAAATGAGGCTCCTTTAGGGGTTATTTGACATATTTATGTCTGTTCATTTTAAAATGAACACTAATTGGTAAACCATATAATAAATGTTCGAGAAAGTGATGATGTGTTCCGTTTAGAGAGTCCCTTTAAATTCGTATACCATGATGACTGTTGTCGGATGAAGATCTTGTAGTTTTCAGCACTTGTCAATTACTGTCAATCAAAGTACACGTGCTACAGATAAACGGTATAAGGTTATTCCGGTTTGTACGACCCTTGAATTTCCAGAAGCTCATAATTACGTTAATTAGGTGTGTGAAAGGGGCTTTAATGTATTTCAACTATGACAATCAACATTATTTATTATTTCCTAACGATACAATTCCTGATTTTCATAAAATAGAGTTATCGTTCGTTGCACGAGTTATCTTTTCCTTAGAGCAGGTATAGCGCGCCCATTTTGGTTTTAGCCAAAGTAAACAAAAGGAACAAGTACGTGTTTTTCGTGTTGACAGCAATGGACTATTGTGCACTTAAAGATTGCCACAATACTGCAGGGACTATAGGGCGATTTAACAAATCTGTGAAATTGCGCCATTTCCCCAAAAAGCAGTCTTTGAGAACTGCTTGGATTCGAGCCAAAAGCAGTCGAACTACAAAGGTGGACATCATACTTATGTTTGTTCTGACCATTTTCCGAATGGTGGGGGTCAGACTTGGAAGTATGAGGTGCCAACGTTATTCCTCCCCCAAAAGAAGGAGAAAGTCAACAAAAAACATACAACAAGAAATAGCAGAGAAACTATGACAGAGCCAAGTCCCTCGGACCTAAGCAATTTTCTGCAGGAGAACAGAGTAGGCCAATAGCACCATTTACCACATGCATACTGAATCGTTAATGCAATGCTAAAATGCTACAATTTAATGTTTGTCAAATGTATTTTGCTGGGGGGGTGGGGTGGGTAACTAGTGTTTTCACCCCCCCCCCCCATTTTGATATTACATATGACCTATGTATGCTTAAAATATTTATTTTGTTCTAAAGGATGATATTGCTGAAGCTTTCTCAGCTGATCTGGCATTAAGTAGAAGTGCTGCATCAGTTTTGATTGATCAACAGTACGTACATTTATGAATTCTATGTTTGTGATTCCAGAAAAAAAATATTTTGATCTTTTTTTACATTTCCACTTTCAGCTTACTTTAACTGATTTTCATATTTACTGGTAACAACATCAATTAATTATTGGGGCTGGTGTTGAGAAAAAAATCATCATTAAAAAAGTGGGAACCTCTTTCAAAAAATAATATATAATTTACCATGTTTACTGAGATACCCACTTTTTTTTATACACAAGCCCCTGTTATTAAACTACACAGGTGATTTCAATGACTAAAATTAAGAATTAATGGCAGAATAACTAATGGAAATAATTCAGAAAAAATTCTCTAAAGGAGTTATTCATTCTTTACTTTTATGATAAATTTCGCATTGTTTTTCTTTTTTCATAAGATATTCCAGTCAATCCCAGGTTCAAGAGACTGAGTCAAACCATCAAGAATTGCCATGCACTATTTGGACACAGACTGAGACAACTAAGAAGGACCAAGCCACCCATGTTGCCCGACCTGAAATTGCAGTAGAAGATATTCAAAACTCAGATGACAGTGTACAATTTTATACTGGCCTACCTGATTTTGATACATTTAAAGCACTTTTTGAAACTTTGTGTGAATATGGATGAAATAGAATCATATCAGCGTATGAAACAAAGACTTGTAGATCTATTTTTGTTGGTTTTAATGAGGCTGCGATTGGGGCTACTTGCTAAAGATCTTGCATATAGGTTCAAGTTATCTAGTTCATCAGTATCTAGGATATTCTTTAGATGGATTATCTTCATGAGGCAGTGTTTGTCCTCTATTGTAATTTTACCTGAACTAAAGATATTGCAGCTGAGAATTCCAAGTTGTTTCCTTAACTTTTCTGAAACACGCATTGTATTAGATTGCACAGAAATGATCATACAAACATCCTCTTCATTAGAAAATAAGTCTCAGACTTTCTCCAACTACAAATCTCATAATACATTTAAGTCATTGATTGGAATATCTATGACTGGAGCTGTTTGTTTAGCTTCCAAACTGTGGGGTGGTGCAACATCTGATGTGCATATTACTAAAAATTGTGGTCTGTTAGAAGTTTTACAGCCAGGTGATGCAGTAATGGTTGATTAAGGATTTGTTCACTTAACGAGGCCGAGTACAGAACGAGTACGCACGCTTTCGCGCAGCGTTTCATTTGTATTGTGACGTCATCTTTTTGCTTTGTTGACGCCATGGCGGGATAGTTTCAACTGCAGATATTCAGCGAAATTTGTCGAAAATAACTCGTTTGAAGAGTAAAATTAAAGTTATATTGTGGAATAAAGATAAATGTCTCGAAGTATAAGCTATACTTGGGCTCGGGTCGAAAAGGTGAAGAGGGTTCAGCAAGCCTAGCCCTCTGTCACGTTTTCTTAACCCGCCTAGATATAGCTTAATTCATATATTTCAAGACAATAACCATATATTTTATATTAATGACCCTTAATATGTGATGTTATATATTTATTTATTACTTAAATATGTCTGAATGTTTTAATAATACCATATATATCACATTTTCCGCCTTTGTCAAATAAAAAATAGCCATTAACTGACAAATCTTGGAAATTGGGCATACAAAAATCAACTTTGATAAGACCCCTGGAACAAACCAGGAGGTAAACGTTTTTTTTTATTTGACCATTTGATGCCTTTTAGCAATAACTTTAATATGTAGAACAGAAAAAGAAATCCCTAGGGCAGAAGTTTAAAAAATGTGCAAATTTGGTACATTGCAAGCAAAATCCCATAGGGTCCTATGTTAAAAATTAACACACTTTGAGATGACCCCTTAAACAAACGGTGTGGTAAATGTCTTATTTTTTAATCTTAAAATAATAATTATATCAGTAGTAATTCTTGTAAAAAATTTCATTCAAAAATCTAGGGCAGAAAAAATTAGACCCGGCCTCGTTAAAAAGCTGATTTCGAGGGAAATAGTGTAAAGTTGTTTTGTCCCCCGTTTAAAACAAAGAGTCAGTTTACAAAAGAGGAAGTTGAAATTTCTAGACGCATCTCCTCAGCCAGGATCCATGTTGAAAGAAAGATGGAAAAAATTATATTTTTTTTAATATTGCAAGGTATTATGCCACTGACACTTGCTCCTATTGCAAATGACATATTTTTTGTATGTGCAGCACTTACCAATGTTTTACCACCACTTGTTAGTCAGTGATAATCATACGTTAAAAGTATTTGTATGGCTAACTCACAGAATAATTCTTCTTAATTGTATTTTTTGTTAAACCATTATCATTGAAGAGTTTGGTGAAAGCGTGTTGATATATATATATATATATATATATATATATATATATATATATATATATATATATATATATAATGAAAAGAACATATTAGGGTCATCAAAATTCTACTATACTGTAGTTTAGTATGCGTATATCATACACACAAGCATTGGTAATTTAAAACATTTTCAATTATGTATAATATATTCTGATGGCTTTATAATATAATACTGCAGTTAAGTACAATGTACTTGTATATTTACTATTTTCAAATTTTACACAATGCATTAAATATATAACTGCTGAATAATTAAAAAACAAACCTTAGTTAATTTTAAGTGTGTTTATCTTTCAACTGTTGCATTCAAACATGGAATGACAAATTTCATGTAGAATGTTTATAATTTTGACAAAAGTGACTCCCATAACACAGCATTAAATGGGATTTCAATAACAGTAAGGTCTTGCAATGTATACAAAACAAGATGACACACCTTGTACTGACATACACCCGTTTGACCCTGAATTTGGGTGTAATATCTGTGATTTTGTTTTAATTGGATTTTATTGTTTGAATCCAGATAACAATAAAAATCTGGGGATTTGCAAGCTTCAAGTATAGTACTATTTCTCCACTTGAATGGGCATTTGATTTCAATTAGATATGTATTTGTGTTTTTCTGTACTTTACTATCAGGACTTGCTCCAATAGCAATAAATGACTGGAGTAAGAACAAGCCACAGTTTCTTACCGATATTTTATCTTTGCCGTGGAGTCTCATGTGTGTTTGATAACGCTTCTTAGCGATATTTTTATGTTTGAGCCCCCATTTTATTGCTGCTGTGGTTAATTGCTCATTATTCTCACCTATGATTTTTTCAACCAATTTACCTGGGTTTGTGCTTTCTTTGCGTTTAAGTACACTATGAAACAATGATGCAGTAATTCTGCCTTTTAGTGCTTCAAACCAAAGCTTGTTGTCAGACAGTCACCTTGCTGTGATTGGAAAGGGGCATTTGATTATCAGATGTAGTACAAGACTGAATAAATTGAAGACAGTTTTGAATTTCAATAAATTTATCTGATGCATATGTGATCGTATCTGAAGAAACTACTTCTTCTTCGTGCCCTACATTCAGATCCTCACTGACTTCAATTTCATTATCAGGGGTATACAAAAGATGGTGAATAACAGCATTTTTGTTTTGCAACCTTCTACACATAAAATTTCGCGAAATAATTTGGAGTCATTGTTTTTCATTTCAATGATGTTAGGAGTTTGATCTGTTTATATTTTTGTGATCGGCTTCGGCCGATCACTGTTGTGTCCATACGAGGCATCCGGCAAATGCTTCCACGTGCGCACACATTCCGCTTGCATAAGTAGTTTTTATAAAAACTTGAAGCTTTTGTTTAGTATTTATATAACATTTTACTCATTTTTATTTCAATTAATTTACCTAAATAGATGCAAACATACATTAAATACATTTCGACCTGTTAATTCAAGAATGCACATTTTGTCTCACGCGTAAGGATTCCTTTAGTAATGCAGCTGACCTCGATGAACTGACCTCGATCATAAGAAGATGCTCCATGAACTGACCTCGATCTATTGATGTTGCATAATAGTAGCTAGGAAGACGGCTTGATTTATAAACACGGTTACGTTATAATGCAACCTCAATAGCAAGTTATGATGGCATTCAATGTTTTTCAGTCGCATTAAATTATTTTAATACAACTCTTTCTTTGTATACGTGTTAATGCTCTTTGAAGAGCCCTACCTATTATTCTGAAGAAGAAGAAGAAGAAGATACATTAACATTAAATAATTATGTTAAAAATATAAAACTAGACAAGGAGTTTACGAACGGCTTTTCCCAAATTTATTTTAAAATTAAATTTGTTGACGGTTTATAATGATGAAATTTTGGTGTACAGATTCAAAATATTCTATATTTTGTAAAAATACAATATTTTTTAACTATTTTACATCAAACTGATCATGTTGATTGTTTCTAGCTATCTATATATCATAATTGCCGCTCATTCCTTTAAAAGGAATGCTTGTTTAAAGTTCAACTGATCAATTGTTTTGCACTCTTTCGTTCTCTTCGAAGGTTTGTTCTAGGTGCACGACTTTGATGTACAGGGCCTATTACTCTGTTTCTCGTACAATTCTTCTAAAGTGAACAGAAGACCGGCGATATGTGTGCAACCTTCTCCGAGGCTTTAAAAGAAATGAGTTTTTTTTAAAGCCCAAAATAAATTTTTATTTTTACTGAAATCACAAATTCTATAAAAACCTGTATTTATTAAAGCTGAGCACACTCGTAAAACTCCGCTTCTGATATTTCTCTTTCGTTGCCGATATCCCTACAACCCTAAATAGATGAGGTCTCACCTAGGTGAACGTACACCTCACATCGCAGTTTTTCTCGATCACGATGAAGTTATCGCATTTTTACGCACTATTTCTAAGTCTTGAGAATACTTGAATAAAAGAATACAGAATAATGCATTATATAAAAACAGAAAATAGAAAGAAGGATAGGAGTGTTCGGTGGTGTGTCGACTACTGGGCATTGAATAAGGTCAATGTCAAGGACACGAACGCACTGCCTCTTATCGAGGAGTGTATGGACACACTAGCCGGTAACCGCTGGTTCTCCAAGCTGGATGCCAATGCTGCATACTGGCAGATCAAGATACACACAGGTGACAAAAAGAAAACTGAGTATATCACCAAAAATGGCCTGTTTGAGTTTACCAGGATGGGGTTCGGTCTTCGTAAGGCCCCTGCAACCTTTGCTAGGGCAATAAATTTGATATTGCACAGACTGAACTGGACAATAACGCTTGCATTTCTAGATGATGTCTTAGTGCTTGGGGCTTGAGCAGAAGCTCACTTGGACAATTTGAGACAGGTGTTTGAGCATGTGGTGATTTTTCCTACTATTATAAGTGTGGGGGTGAATTCATCGGGCACCGCATGAATTCGCCCATGTGCAGAGAGATATAAAGATAAATCAACTGCGAACATTCGAGATAGATGTAATTGTTCAAGAAGTATATATAAAGATATTTAACGCCTACCTGGTAAGTTTTTGATCATTCCTATCGGTTTCCCCGATTATCTCGCCGTCTTAGCAGTGGGAAACACGATAAACGGCGCTGCGAGCAGGGTCAATTTTGATGTAAGTGGGCAAGATTGAAAAGACATCATTGGAATCCAAGGGTTTCCTATCCTTTCCGACGATGATGAGAAGAACTAAAATGTGCATACAAATCATACATTGACATGAATATTTATATGTGATATGATAGAAATAATTGAAACATATAGGTCGTTTTTGTGCCGCACAAAACGGACGAAAGGGATTTTTATACCCCACAAAAATTAATTTGGGGCGGGGTAAAATAAAAATCACCTTGTCCGTCCGTCTGTGTCCGTTCGTGTCCGGTCTATATCTTTCTGATAGAGAAACATTGGAAGTTAATACTTCATAAAAAATATTACTTATTACCTTATTACCGTCATGACATTAACCCAAGGTCATTAGGACAAAGGACAAGGTCACTGGCAGTAAAAGTGAAAAATTTGTTTCCGGTCCACCTTTGAATTTCTTACTTGACACAAAGATTGCTTATGACCACCTGAGAGTATATAATGATTTGTCCCTAAGTTATTTAAGGAGAAACATCGGGAGTTTCTATTTCATATAAATAAAAGATTCCTTATGACCGATAATGTGTCATGAACTTGATCCAGGGTCAGTTGCGCAAATTCAAAGTCATATTAAAAAATGCTTTATTCCTGTCTGTGTCATATCTTGTATTAATGGAAATGAGTAAAAGCTAAAGTTTGACATAAAAATCTGTAAATATACCCTGTCTTGTCTGACTCACTATAAGAAAAAGATGCATCCATTCTTCTCTAATAGAAAAATACCTGAGTTATGATTTTTTTCTTAGCGGATGTATCATTTGTGAGCTTGCTAACAGTACCTTTTAGATGGTTCAGTGGGAGCACTGCCCCCGCCCCCTTTCTCGCAACCAAAATTTCCCTTTAGTTAACGTTTAGAAAATTGATTTTTGGGGCACCCCCTCCCCCCACCGCCACACACATACTTTATTATAATTAAATTAATTATATACATATACATATATGATGTTCTTTTTAAAGTTATTCTAAACATGAAGTAAATTAAACGAAGAACTTGCTGGTATAAAAATAATACTTTGAAATTGAGTTTCGTTTTGGATTTTTTGAACTTATTATTATCATATTGAAAATCCAGTCTCATTTAAACCATTCCCCTTCTCCTTACACTCATCAGGTCTGATAGACCTGTAACAATAACAGATCAGTTCCACTTGACCTCCACATTTGCATATAATCTAAATATACTTCTAATTACCGAAGATATGCCTTAATCATTAATGAGTGGCGCAACTTTTCAATACTCAGTCTAGAGGTTACAGAAAAAAGGCATTATTATAATTAATTTTTTTGTCTCCATTTGAAGAGTTCCATTCACTTTTCTAAAGCTCTAATTGGTTAGACAAAATGGTCATGTAAAGATGACCTTTTATCAATACAGGGTCTGTCAGGCTCTGACAAGTGTGAGAAGGAGGTGGTTTTAATCAGACTGATGGACAATCCTTTCGCGACAGGAAGTTGCGACGGAAGACCTACTCGTTGCTTTGCAACGAGCTCGGCTCTAGTTATACTTAATAACTGATTGACCGTAGAATCATTTGGTCTAAAGCCAGATTGGTGCGGTGTAAGAATATCGTTGGTGAGAATGAAGTTGTATAAATGTTTGAAAATACACTTTTCCATACATTTACCAAGAACACTTAATAATGATATCGGCCTATAGTTGCTAACGATATTGTTGGCGCCTTTTTTAATACAGAGATTACGTTTGCAATTTTCCATTGGGCTGGAACTGTAGACTTAAGAAGCGATAAATTGAAAAACTTGCGTAGAGGTTCGGCAATAACTGGCGAAGCTTGTTTTAGTAATGTTGGGTTGATGCAATCCGGCCCGGTAGCCTTGCTCGTGTCTAGTGTTTCTAAGACATCTTTAACGTCTTGTGTTGAGATCACTATGTTCGAAATGGTACATGTATCTCTAAAACTATCGTACTTTGGTAAATCAGTATTTTCGTCGTTAACTACTGATTGTGAACAGAAGTAATTGTTAAACAAATCTGCTTTAATTTTATTGTCACTTATTGGCAGGCTGTGTTCCTCTCTTTTAATTGGAGGATAAGTACTTGAGTTTTTAGATCCGATGATTTTTTTTAATATCATCCAGAATTGTTTAGAGCTTAAGTTACCTGTTTTTAATATGTTCGAAATCTTATCTTAATATGTTTGTTTTGCATTCCTTATTTTATTTACACAGACATTTCTTATTTTTCTATATTTTGCCCAGTCATATGGAGAATTTTTTGTTTTAGCAATAAAATGAAGACGTTTTCTAGCTCTAATAGATTTCCTAATATTACTATGCATCCATGGCGGATCATTGGGGCGTAAGGTAATAATTTTATTTGGAATTGTTTTTGTGGCTGAGTTAATAAATCAGTTTGTAATACTGTCACAAGTTTGGTCAATATCATTACTGTGCAGACTATCCCAGTCTTGATTATTTATAAGGATTTGATAATCTTGGAAATCGGTATTTGAAAAGGACCAAATTTTTCTCTCATATGTTCTTGTATAAGATTTCGGTAGTTTTAGTACACAAAAGATTGGACAATGGTATCTTATATTGCTCGGAAGAATATTATCTCCAACTCCTGAGAATTCAATGACGTCTTTATTATTAACAATCAATAGGTTCAGTAGGATTGCGGAATTTTAAGTGAAATGCGTGCATTCAGATATAAGTTGCGACATACCCTGATCCCATATGATATCAACTAATTTTGAATCGCGTGTATTGTTTAAATTGCAGTTAAAGTCCCCAGTGATGATTATATTATTGATATTCGTGTCTTTGGCTTTTTCCATCGAGTAAGCTATATACTCCCATTTACTAGACTCCGAGTTGGGTGGTCGGTAAAAAGTTCCTTTAAGAAATTTTATTTTGTATATAAAACACTTTAGCCAAATGCATTCTATTTGTTGAACTTCTAAATCTTGTCTGCGTTTGCATGAAATATGATTTTTTGCTTCGATAATAACGCCACCGTATCTATTTTCCTCCCTGTCACGCCTGAATGGTTCTTAGAAGCCTTGAAGTAGTATGTCTTGGGATGAAGTGTTTTTATCTAACCATGTTTCGTTTAAAGTTATAATATCGAATCTGCCAAGTTCGGCTTGGATAATATCGAGCTTATTGTTTATGCTTTGGACATTAAGGTGAGCAATTGATATTGAGTTCTCTAATATTAAGTCAAGTGAATTAGGAATGCTATCTACCGAATCATCTGAAGTTATAGTGTGCTCGTATGGGCCAGGATTTACCTCGATATCCCCACACAGCAATAGCATAAATAAAATCCATAGCAAATACAAAAAGGTTAGTGTACATATAAATACAGTGGGATTCGTAGTTATTGAATGATTGTCTTTCCTATGTTGGGTTAAATTTGTACAATTAATCTTATTTACGGCTCTTCTACTGAGCTTAGTCAAAAAGTTATTAAAATGATAAATACAATAATGGTTAAGGCATTTGTTCCATATGTTACAAGTAAATTTACCATCAATATTGTCAATAGATCCAGAGAACAATGTTTTATGGTTTGTGACTTGTTGTAATATAGACCTGTCCTGATCCTGTGTAGGATGTTACTTACAGGCATTATGTAATTGGTCTATGAAAACAGATATACGATCGGGCAAATACAACAAGGATCAGGTACAGAGGTACACATAATAAACCAAAGTCAACTAAGTAAAACACCCCCTCTCTTAGAAGGGACTCAATTCCAGCAAGAAAACCGAATAAAACCAACTTTTTAACAAAAAGTAACGTATATACAATTCTAATAATCATTGAAAAAATGTTTGAACTTTGTTTAGTGAAAGGAAATGTGGTGATTAAATACTTAATATTACCTTATATATATCTAAGTACATTTATCATTGTAAAAATAATATACCGGTAGATTGTAAGAGGGTCTATAGAGGTGTGATTTGGAGCGAAAAAATAAAATTATACATGTAATCATTGTAATAACAATAGTTTTGAAAAATAAATTCCATGTACATGTATAAATCTTGAACCAACAAGGGTTGGTTTTAAATAGGTCGGGATCGGACATTGACTAAGTCTAATCTTAGTCAGGTGTGAGTTTGACCAATACATGTTATCGACAGTAAATAAATAAATATAACCAAGCGTGAGTTTAACGTAGAATGTTTATACACGTGGATTGTTTATATACACGTGTTGTAATCAAAAAATTAACCCGATTCAGGTGTCCATGTCGGTCGAGTAACCGAATGTTTCAAGTTGAACACCAAGGTGAGTGAGGACTTTAACCATGTCCGCTGGACAGAGGATTTTGTGTTTTTTGTCTCCGTGGTCAATCACAAAGATTTTACCGTCCCATACAAAAGACGACTTAGCTCTACCAGCCTTTACTAACTTCATTGCCTCGTAAGCAAGTTTGTTTCGAGTCTTAGTCAAGTCCTGGTTTACTGCTATGTTTTCCATCCCAGCGATTTTCCTAAGTTGTTTACTAGATTTCAGCAAACGATGTCGTAACTCGTAATTGGTGATCTTGGCAATTATTTGTCTAGGTCTATCATTGTTTTTGGGACCCACCCTGTGTGAGACAGAAATTACTTCTCTTTTAATAGGGATGTCAAGATTGCTGGCGATGTCCAGTATGACGTCGTCCGTATCGGTCCTATCTTCTGAAACCCCGGCAACGCGTACACAGTTACGACGGCTATACATTTCGAGTTCGTCTATTTCCCGTCGAAGTTCCAAGTTCTCCTTCTGTAAAGTAGAGATCTGATCCTTTAGGGGGGTAATGAGAGTTTGGACGTCGTTAACAACGATGCCCCTGACGGCCTCGGCAATACGTTGGATGTCTAAGTCCGAAATAAAGGCCTGCTGGGGCCCAGTGCCAGCCCCCGGAGATACCATAGGGTAAGACCCAGGAAGTGCTACCTGTGGATACGGAACTTGGAAATGTGTTGGACTAGGCGTCAAATGTCTAGTGGGTGTTAGAGGGACATAAGGATGACCCACTGAGTTCATGATGGAGTTCAGTGTGGCCAATTTTTTTGAGAGTTGTACAGAGGAGGGAGAAAGTTCTGTATCTGTAGATCCTGGGGAACGTTTACGTTTAGAGAGTTCAGTAGTTTTTAACATAAGCACAGTCACGGATCAATAATGTATGCAATACAATACACTAAGTAGAATGTTACTGATATGACAATGGCCGGTGTGAGGACAGCTCACTGAATGACCAGTACACGCTTGGACATTACAATTTAAAGTTTTCACGTAAAAATTATAGGGTCATCTCTAGCAAAAACCTTACCCTCTATTGTTGAGTAATGATATCACAAAACCTTTCACATTTGTCTTTGTAAATATCACATTTTTCTTCAAGTTTTCAAGACAAAAATTTCCTGCACCTCTCCAATGACGCATGCGCAAGCAGGTTTTACTCAAATGCACGGGATAAAGAGGACTCTTAATAGTACAAAAATCTTTGACCACATTGGTACACTTATCTAATTCGTTTGAAGTTAATAGGACATACTGGGTTTGGTCTGAACCTAGCATTTCATTTTCAAGCGCGTATCTTGCAACAAAATTCTTATCATTGGAGTTAGGAAAAAGCGGTTGTTCCGCAGCGGGAACGGAAGAAGTGGTCACTATAGGAACAGGTAAATTGTAAACTTGGTATACTTCGAACTTAGAATACCCATCTAAAAGAGGGATGTGAACAATGATTAACAAATGATCATTTTCAACAATAGTGGAACATTCAAGATATTTATAGAAAACCCAAATATCGATTTCAGGATTATTAAGGATTTTAACGGTGGGGGGCAATTTGCTTTTAATGTCAAGAAGGACTTCTTTTAAATCACGTGGGGAAATAACTGCTGAGCTTAAGCGTACCAAGGCCAACATATTTAATTTAGAAAAGAAATGAAAACAAATATCTTTACTAACATTGCTTTAATCATGTAACTAGCTATTCCCACGCTTAAGTCAGTCATTATGACCTAAAGACGTAAATATCGTCCGGATTTTAAAATCCAAGTGGTGAGGGTATATACGAGTTTACAAAAATTGATACAGTGGTTTCAAGAGACCCTTAGCCTTGCTGTTCCTTGATTTCGGCCTCTTGACCTTGACCTCTACAATTAACATGTCTTGGTCTAAATTTACCATCATATCATCCCCCTAAGTTGTTCGGCTGTCAGTGGTTTAACGTCACCAGGTTTTATTTTTACTTTACCTGTGGTTCGTAGCAGGGAAGATATGCACAATTCATCATCCAGTGTTACGATAGTATCATTAATTTTCAGTGAGGCCAGTCTGCACTTCGTACCTTTTTCTACGGATGAGATGTGCACATCCTCCTCCAGGGGCACATACGCATTTTTAATTCTTAAAGATTGTAGGTCAAAATACAACCTAACACCATTATTAAGCAACCAATCACGCCCAAGGATAATATTTCAGGACATTGAGCGCGTTACATAAAAATCTTATAGAACACTTTCCGCCAATAATAAAAGAAATTCTAGCCACTCCATCTATGTCTAGTGGGGAACCATCCACATCCATTAAATTTAACCTTTTTCTTTGTAGTTCCGGTTTGTATTTCAGTGAATCGTAACTTTTCCGTTTGATAAGACTCACCTCTGCTCCAGTATCCACCAGAGCCCTACGTTTCTGGTTCTGAACTTTAATTAAACAAGCATTTGAACAACCAGTCCCAGTAAAATTAATGAAAGCTGATTTTAACTTCTTGGCGGGTGATTGATTACTTAATTCTCATACTCTTACCTTTCCTCCTCCGTCGCCGGCCTCATTGCGATGAAGGGTTTCTAGTTTAAACGGGGTTTCGGGGTGGGACGTTTTCGAGCTTGCGCCTGTCCTGGTCTTTCGGGGCAATTTCGAGCTATATGACCTTCTCTTTTACAATTAAAGCATGCACTCTCATGTTATTCAGTTCTGAGCCTTCTTCGGTACCGCATGTGACCTATTTCCATAGGCAAAATAGTGCGAGGGACAGGGATGGGGTTTTGAGGAATTAAAGTAGGGGTAGGGTAGGGTGGATCAGGCGCGACAGGTCTGAGCCTGGGAAATACCGCGTCTTCCAGGTCTCGCGTCGGGACAAACTCTTTCCCTAACCGCATTTTAACCTCGGTATGAAAGTTCTGAATTGAAAGCGCGCTATCCGCGGCACCCGTCAGCGTAGTCGGCTTTTGATGCATGATTTTGATTTTCATGTGATCGTCGGACATACCGTCAATGAATAATTGTACCAACTGGCGCTGTACCTCAGGAGGGTCAAGGCTGTCAAATGCGTCAAGGGCCAGTCGAGAGAGTCGAGTGCTGTACACTTGGATATTTTCGTCAGGTTTTTGTTTAATTTTGAACAAGGATGCATATGCGTAATGTTTGTCATTACATTCCCTAAATCTTAAAATTAATTGGTTTTTCAGGTGCCCCCGTCCCCTTCTTACATTTTGGTCATGCACGCGCTGTTCAATGTACAGGCCGATATAGTCACTTACATCTCCCCTGCTATGTCTTAGAGCAAGACAGACTTTTTCATCATCTGTCAAATTGGGATTTAAGACCAAAGCTTTGTTTATTGCATTTATCCAAGCCCGGAATTCCGACGGCTTCCCCGAAAAAGGAGGTGTATCAATTATGATTTCTTGCTTTTTAATGGCAATTTTAATTTGTTTCAGTTTCTCATTCACTGTCGTATTAAGTTCAGTAAACCCTTGCTGTATCGTACCAGCAACAATATTTGTGGCTTGTTCTAAACTTTCAGTCATGTTTACCAGACAATAAATACCCAAAAGAATAATAGAATAAATAAGAATAAATCAAGAGTAGATGAGACTCGGACTTACAAAACAGGACAGTAAAGAATAATAAAATTGTCTTACCGTGACTGGTTAGATAAATCTAAAAATCCAAAGTCTTTTAAAGAAGGTACGAGTCCTGGTCACTGGCGCCAATCAGCCCGTATAACACTACCACGCGTATCTTACGTAACTAGTGTACACGTTAAGTAAAAGTCTTAAGTGATCGTATAGTGGTTTTATTCGACAAAAAGCAAACTAAATAGATTACACAGTCCCAATTCGGGGAAGTCAAATAGAGATGTTGAGAGTTCGAGAGAGCGTCGGAATTAACCTAACTTGCGAGAAGTTAGTAGTTTTATACTATTTGGGGAAAACAACTATCAAAGTAAACCAAGTGTTCATTGGTTGTTGAAAAGCCCCGTAAAAGGGCGCCACCATCTTGTTAGTATGATGTTCCAAGATGGCGTCAAGCTGGTCAGTCAGGAACCCGCCCCTAATCAGTGTACTTAGGGTCAACCAAGGTCAAGACAGATATTTACTAGGGGGGAGGGTCACTGTATCGTGACCAATTACTGTCATCTACATGAACCGATCAAACGACTAATTGACTTCAATTAGCAGATTGATGTAGGTAATTGTTTGGTTTACATCAAACTTTACCCCCTCAGAATATTTGTGTACTAATCGGGAACATAATGTCCAAATTGGAGACATACTGACCAGCAAGGATTTAATTACGGTCATAAAAGGATCATCACCTCAAATCAATATACCCCATAAATATGTAAACATGGTTGCTATTGGCTCTCTCTCTCTGACCTTCCTTTAAAGCAATATAGTCTTTGATGGACACATAATGTTCGTGATACAATTAACATGGAATACAAACAAATTCTTAGTTCATTTAACGAATGTAAACAAAGGTGTAACTTCGATAACATATCACCTAACGATATTTTAAAACAACCCATTTGGAATAATTACAACATCAAAATAAAAGGAGAAACATTATTTTTTAAAAACTGGGTTAACAGTAATATACTTTACTTAAAGGACTTAATAGATGATAACGGGAATATAAAAACGCTACATGTGCTTTCCACTATTATTAAGAGAAAGTCTAACTGGCTTTGTGAATATAAAACTTTATTATCAGTTATAAAACCATTTTGTAAAAAATATGATTTTACAAATGTTAAATATTTGAACATTAAAAATGAAATGAAATCTCATTTTGCAACAGGAGTGTCATACTTAAATAATAAAAAATGCCAATTCTTTTATTAAAACTTAATACACAAGAAATTTGTTAAACCGTGTTATCAAACTAAACTTTCTCAAGAGCTTGCAATACCGGCAAATGATTCAAATCTATGGAAAAATATATACACGAGAAAAGTCAAAGATGTAAATGACAAAAAAATAGCTGAATTTAATTAAATTAAATTTAATTGAAATGCTCCATAATATTCTCTGCAACAATGCATATTTAAGTAAATGGTTAAGGGACAAGGGGGGTAACTGTAATATATGTAAAACAATTGAAAACAATAAACATTTATTTTTTGAATGTAAAAATGTTGAACATAATTGGAGAAAATTAGGTTCCTTTTTATTAATCGATATAAAATGGAAACATATTATTTTAGGCTTTTATTTAGAACAAAACGACAAGATTGAATCTTTGAATTTATTAATTTCTTTCATTGCTTATAAAATATATAAATACAAAATGTACTGTAGAATTGAATCTCTGCAAGAAACTGAAATAAATGTGTGTAAAAGTGTCAAAAATGCTCTTATTCAATATTCTTCTATGTTACGTCTTATGAAATGTTACAAACAACGTCTTTTTTTTTTCAAAATTTGTTGATACATTGTGATATATACATGTACTTACATGTTTTTTATTTGTAATTCTTTAAAGTATTTAGCTACTTTGAGAGAACAGTCTCATGTAGCATCGTCCACTGGGGAGTGTTTGGACTTTTTGTGTTGTAAGGACCCAGGTGGACCATAATTGTCAAATAGTATCAGTACTTCTATATTATACATATACCTATACAATGCAATTGTTTGTAAAAATACAATTTATCCAATATATGTATATTTATTGTTTGAAAACAAAATATATTCTACTTAATATACAAGATATCTATGTATTAATCGTCAAATCTAGATTTATATTTTCCTAACGTATTCCTGTATTGTATATGAATTATAGTTATCTTATAAAAACGGAATAATAAATATTATACAAAAAAACAATTAACATGGAATATACATTAAATAAAGGTATATACTTTACGAAAGCATTCTATACTGATTCTGAAATTAAATGATAAAGTCAAATCACAATAGTTCAAAGAATAGTATGTAACGTCCAATCAGTATAGTCAAAGTTATAGGATACGTAAAATATAAAGTCCAATCACCAGTGTTCGATTATATAATGATAGGTAACAACGGCTATTTTGCTACAATACATTGTTACATGCTATTGTCTACGTATTGAGAGCCTTTATCAATCTCGGATATGAATTTCAAATCCTAAAAGGATCGATTGTTTCAGAAACAAAAACAAGTCTTGTCTTCTCTTGACATCAATTGTGATACGTTTTTTCCTACTGTAAATGAAAAGAAATGAAACCAATATTGATTGAATTCTTCACAGTGTTAGTTCTACAGTACCGATCAGACCCAACCTAATACCAGAGTAAACTCCAACCAAACCCCGGGTTTACCTGGGGGATTACTTGGGTTTACGTGAAAATTGCTTTTGAAGACAACTGTACGCACTGCCTGTAATTCCTGCTCCTTCTATATTCCGAATACAAAGTTAGCGACTGCTTTCAGGGGTATACTTCTGACCGGATTTTCTCTCGGTGTCCACTGGGGGTTTACTTTGCGTTTACTCTGGGACGACTCTAGTAAACCGGGGGTAAACCCAGATAGTAAACCCAGGGTTTGGGTTTACTTTATGTTAGGTTAGGTTAGGTTAGGTCTGATCGGTAATGCAGTTACTTGATAAAATATTATACAATCTTCTATATATTAAGATTTTGTATAAACTTACTTTTTAAAGGAAGTACGTCAAGATAATCGTCACATAAATTTATATCTCTTTTACTGTTAATAATTCCAGGAAATTTTTTTACGTATTTGTCTGCGAGCTATTAATAGATAACGTATTTCTAGAGATTGGGTTTTAGGTGATTTAAAATATATGTAAGCAGATGTTTTAATATACTTCAGTCATTCAAATGGAATGTTCAATTACATTTATTTGAATGACATATACTTTTACATATAGCTAATAGTAATGGTAATCAATTACATTTATGCCTTTCATTCGATTCCTTTTATCATATGTTGTGTTGCTTTATATGATTACTAAGGTACATCATGCTTTGTTTTTTTTTTAGGTTTTTAAGCAAAAAAGCGCTTTCTTTTGTGCTTTATGTGGGATATGAAGGTAATAAATTAAATTTTCTTTTTAAAATTATTAAATTGATCGTAAATAGAAAGTAAAAGTAACAAAATCACTGTTAACGTGCGTAGGTTAAAAGAAATAGTCGTATATTAGAATTCGAGTCAGTAATTTTTCTTAATTAAATTGCTAAAGCATTCGACGGATCGATAATCTAGTTTAAACTAGGTCTTCAAAACTTCAGTCCTGTCATTTTACATTTAGATACGATTCACAATCGGTTCTTCTTAGAAAGAGAAAGGAAAAAATACAAGGTAGAGGTCAAAATTGAACAAAATATTGCTTTTGTTGGTGATTCATACGGTTTTTCTATAAAGGTAGCGCGTTAGTGGATTATGTTAATGTTTCTGCAGTCATCTATCTGTTCATAACTTGCAGGAATCATCAAATAAAATTATTAACTTGTTTATATTTACTTTTGCTTTACAATGAATTGATCGTGAGAAGCAAGTTTAAGTTGCTTAACAGAAACAATATTTCTGCTTTATGAGTCTAACTAGAACCATCGGACTTTGGGAGTGACACACCATCGGACTTTGGTGTAACACAGCATAGGGGTTTGGTGCAGAAGATCGGACTTTGGCGTGACCACATAACTTAAAAGCCCCATCATCCTACATACATGCATGCCGTTTTAAATTCTGCCTCTGATGACTACCTTTAATTTCTGAATTGATTGGATAATTCTTTTAGAAATTTTAAATTCATTTAAATCGTGTTAAAATGACTTAAGATAGATTTTAAAACATGATATTCAAGTTTGTGCTTGCGATTCTGCGTCTAATGACATTTTTCTCGAATTGATTGATTGGATCTTAAATTTTTCAAGAACTTTAAATTCATTTGAATCGCGTTTAATTTACCTCAGAGTAATTTCAAAGCAAGTTATCAAAGTTGTTTTTGCAATTCTGCGACTGTTGACTTCATGTCCGATCTGATTGGGTGAAATTCATTTTTTATTTCATTTTTAAACTATTCAAATCGTGCTAAAATGACCTCAGACTAATTTTAAAACATGATATCTAAGTTGCTCCGCCATTGCATTTCTGCGTCTGATGACATCTCATTTGAATTGATTGGATGAAATTTGATTTTGTTTTAAATCTTAAAACTCATTTAATCGTGTTAATACCTCAGACTATCTTTGAAAGATGCTACATAAGTTGCTTTTGCAATTATGCGTCTAATGATTTATGACTTGAATGGATTGGATTTTAATTTTTTAAATTCTGATCTCATTTAAATCCATTTAAAATGACATCAAACTAATTAAAAACATGCTATCTATGTTACTTTTGCAGTATTCTGCATCTGATGACATCTTACGTCAATTGATTGAATACAATTATTTTGTTTTACAAATTGCACACTCATTTATATCGTGTTAAAATGACATCAAAGTAATTTTAAGACATGGTATCTAAGTTGCTCATGCAATTTTGCATCTGATGACAACTTAATCAAATGGATTAAATGATTTTTAAAATTTTCAAACGTTTTAAACTCATATAAATCGTGATGAAATGACGTTAGACTAATTAATATACTAATATCTAGTCTGCTCTTGCAATTCTGCGTCTGGTGACACCTAATTTAGAATATGCGGATAAATTCTTAATTTCTTAAAAAATTCAAAACTTTTTTAGATCGTGGTAAAATGACTTGACCGATTAAAAAAACCTGATATCTGTACTGCTCTTTCATTTTTGTTTATATGACTGGATGATATTTTAAACTGATTTAACGAGGCCGGGTCTAATTTTTTCTGCCCTAGATTTTTTCATGAAATTTTTTACATGAATTTCTACTGATATAATTATTATTTTAAGGGGAAAATATCAAACATTTACCACACCGTTTGTTCAAGGGGTCATCTCTAAGTTTGTTAATCTTTAACATAGGACCCTATGGGATTTTGCTTGAAATGTATCAATTTTGCACATTTTTTACATTGTTTTTAAAACTTCTGCCCTAGGGATTACTTTTTCTGTTCTACATATTAAAGTTATTGCTTAAAGGCATCAAATGGTCAAATAAAAAAAACTTTTACCTCCTGGTTTGATCCAGGGGTCTTATCAAAGTTGTTTTTGTATGCCCAATTTCCCAGTTTGCCAGATAATGGCTATTTTTTTTATTTGACAAAGAGGGAAATAGTGATCTTTATAGTAGTATTAAAACATTCAGACACATTTAAGTAATAAATAAATATATAACATCCCATATTAGGGGTCATTAATATAAAATACATGGTTACTGTCTTGAAATATAGAAGTTAAGCTATATTTAGGCGGGTTAAGAAAACGTGACAGAGGGCTAGGCTTGCTGAACCCTCTTCACGTTTTCGAACCGAGCCCAAATATAGCTTATACTTCGAGACATTTATGTTTATTCCACAATATAATATCAATTTTACGCATAAATCGAGCTATTTTCAACAAATTTCGCTGAATATCTGCAGTTGAAACTATCACGCCATGGCGTCAACAAAGCAAAAAGATGACGTCACTATACAAATGAAACGCTGCGCGAAAGCGTGCGTACTCGTTCTGTACTCGGCCTCGTTAAATCAAGTTAAAATGACATCAGACAGAGTCAAAATCTCAGTCAAATTGTAATCTCATCTCATTTAATGAAACATCGGACGGAAAACGTACTCGTTGCTCGCAACAAGATCGTGTCTTGTTAGGGTCTTCCGTCTTCAGCCGAAGACCCTTCTATTATTCTATTGTTTCTTTTTAAAGTCTCCCGTTTTCAACGGAAGACCTTGTACTGATTCTATTGATCACTTTTTTGTCCTTTTTTTCTATACCTTTATAAAACTCGAATATTTAATTGTATGTTGTCTTATAAAATTCAAATTTTCAGGGCTTATTGGTAATAACTATTTCTCAATATCTAGGGAAATCAAAACTTCCGAGTCATTCGCCTTTTTTAAAAAATATAGGCACTCCTGTGCACACAAAGGCTCTGAAACCGCCCATAGCAAGTCTCAAATTTTGAAAATATATACTTTAAAGGTTGTCGTCCGAGTTTTGTTTTTATAATTTTCCCTTTTTAAACTCTCAAAAAATTAATTTGAATGTTGTGCTTCAAAAAAAATATTTTTGGTTGTGTTTTTGTCTCCTAGCTCTTAAGTTTAAAAAAGTTGCAAAAAAATGAAAGAGAGAGAGAGAGAGAGAGAGAGAGAGAGAGAGAGAAATGGGAAGCATTATTTAGCAAAATTTAGAAAATGAAACACTCTTCAGGCGTTCAAGGCAGCATAAAAATTTCACATGAGGTTTTAAAGAAGTTTTGTTTAAATTTTATCGGTTACATGATCAAAGTGCATTGGCTTTATTATTTTTCAAAATGTGGCGAAAATCAATTTGTGTTAAGTACTTAACATGTGTGAATTTTTCTTCTCTAGGTATGTCACTTTCTCATCCGTGTGTTTATTCGGTCAGTCTATGCTAATTCAAACCACTCCACGTGCGACTGAAAATATCGTGTCGTTTCAGCGTACATAGCTCAGAATATTGCCCCCCGGGCTGCAGATCAGCAATTGATATATAATTGAGTAAAATTTAAAATTTGGAGAGGTGCTTTCACTGCAGTGGTCATTTGTTAAACAATAGTGTCTTAATATTCGATGTCAATCGGCACATTAAAGGTGCAATATCGTAATCTGAGAATGCGGCTAAAGAATTAATCTGTTGAACACGCTTAACTTCTATAGTTACAGTTGTATGAACAGAATAAAATATATATTATCAGAGACATAAATAACTGAATAAGTTATCAATGTGTCTGATATTATAAGATAAAATTTTAAATCAAAAAATAAATAAAATGTTCTCAGGATTAGAAGTAATGATATACGACTACATTATGCAATGAAGTCGGTCGTCAGAGAAATCATCCGAGTATTGCAAGTGTGGACAGTTTCTTATTTCTTTGAAAGACCATAGTTCAATTGACTCGCAGACTATAATATAGCGACGATTTGCCTCCCAAAAATGTATGCACTTAATTGCGATAGATATGTGTTCTTGGGGATTTTACTGATTGGTATATGCACATTGATAAAAAAAAACCCATTGAAGTTGTGTAGTATGAGGTTGTAATGCAAATAAATTAAAAATCAGCTGAATATTTTATTTTAATTCTGGCTTGCTAAAATGGAAGATTGTTAGCTTGTAGCTTGTTAACTCTGAAAAAGTCTAGAACAGAAGAAATTAAGTCTGTATGGCTTTCCCTACATCTTATTTATGTGTACGAGTACATAAAAAGCTATTTTATATGTTGTTTCACTGTATAAAAAGTGTTGTTTTATTAACCTAAAATTTCAGTAGAGGACTTCCTGGTAAACAATAGTTATAAGTCATTTTTAGAATAGATAAACATTTTTTTTAAACATTATAGCATTAATACTACATTGCCCCCCCCCCCCCCACCTCATGTCCTGAACCCCTGACCCAGAGACCATGAATTTCACAGTTTAGGTAGAAGAGTTAGTGGACATCATAACCATTTATTCAGTTTTTTGCGCACATGTGTGGGAGTAGAGAAGATTTTTTAAGATTTAAAACAGTTTTACTATATGGCCATATTGGCCCAACCCTAGAGCCTGAACCCCTAACAAAGGGGTCAAGGATTTTACAATTTTGGTAGAGGGCCTCATGGACTTTATAACCAGGCATTTAGTTTTTAACAAATATATATGGAAGTAGAGAAGAAGATTTTCTAAGATTTAATACATTTTTACTATATGGCCATATTGGCCCCACCCTAGAGCCTGATCCCATGACCCAGGGGTCATGAATTTCAAAATTTTGGTAGAAGGCTTCATGGACATCATAATCATGCATTTCGTTTTTAACAAATATAAATGGGAGTAGAGAAGAAGATTTTATAAGATTTAATATATTTTCACTATCTGGCCATATTGGCCCCACCCTAGAGCCTGAACCCCTAAACCAGAGGCCATGAATTTCACAATTTTGGTAGAAGGCTTAATGGACATCATAACCATGCATTCAGTTTTTTCCTCACATGTGTGGAAGTAAAAAAAACGATTTTTGAAAATGTGGTTATTTTGCATTTTTGGCCCCGCCCGTGGCACCCCAGGGGCTCTATTTACAAAATATCGTACGTTTAATCGTACACGTAAGTTTGACGTTAGATTTTTTCGTCAGATTTTTCTTATTCACAAAATGTCGTACGTGTGACGTTACGTCAAAAAACAGTCGTAAGTTTACGTCTACTACTGGGTTGACGTAAGTCTATAATTGACATGTTTATAGTTGAGTTATGGCAGTTCTACCTTCTTTTTGTCATAAGCAAAATTAAGAGAAGAAACTACTATTTGATGACGCGCTATGGTTTGCCATGAAAAAACAGTGCCGGAGATCCTTTTGTATCCCGTATTGCAAAATATGTTAATGGTGGTTGAAATTTATATTTCTTAATCTTATTTGAAGCTCAATTATAATCATTCAAGCATATAATCCAAAATCACCATTAAATATTGGAAAAGATATATAGTACGCGACAGCAATGCCGGTGTAACGACAAAAAGTGACCCCCATAGAATATTGACCGTGGGTCATTTTTCTACGTAGAAAAATGACCCACTTCCTTGTAGAATACTTGGATTACATCAAAGGAATTATGGCCTGTGGGTCATTATTCTCCGTAAGAGTTGTAGAAAAATGATCGTGTAGAATATTGACTATATATTATTATTATTATTGTCTTTAGGGTGGATGCAGGGGTGGCGCTGGGCCGGGGGGGGGGGGGGTTGCCTGTTTGATACTAAATTGTTCGAAATATAGTTCATAAACTAATTTCCGCCAAATATCGTACACGCCAAATATAATACGTTTACTGCAGTAGCATAATATAATGTCATTTGTGAATCACTGCAAAATTGCATCCTCCAATAACTCGTTTCAGCGATGCGTTAATCGTTACCTTTGATTAGAATTACGTTTCTCACGCGTGTTGTTTGTATATTAAGAAAACTAGTTTTCTCCTATGGGGGAACATTTGATATAAGAATTTGAACAAAGCAAACCAGTTTGCGACCTTTCGTGTTTGTTGGAATACACTAATTGGTCTCTGCAATTATTTTTTTTTTCAAGTAGAAACTTTTTGATGTGTTTAAGCGAGGTCAAAATTTGATGAGGCCAGTTTTCAACGTGTGGGGGTCGTAGATCTACAGGTCTGTAATGGTTTTCTACTGTAGAAAAAGTACCCTACTTGTCATAGAATACTGACCCTGGGTCAGTTTTCTCCGTAGAAATTTGACCCCCGGGTCAGTATTCTACAGGGTCACTTTTCGTCGTTACACCGGGTATATCGAATCAATATTAGTTAAAACTACGAAAATTATTTGATACTATAGGCGTTTTCTTTTATTTCTACAAATGCATTAAATCAGTTAAACAGTAGTCATATGCATACCAGGGATGGGGTCAATTACATTTGAAAGTAATTAATTAAATTACAATTACTTGCTTAAAACCTTCAATTAAATTACCATTACCATTACAAGGATTTTCAAATGTAATTAATTAAATAACAATTACTTTGCAAATGTAATTAATTAAATTACACATTACATTTGAGAAAAATATATTTATTGAATTAAAGCAGATATGACATGTACACATTTTGTCATGAAAATTTACTAATTATTTAGCAACAATTAACACCTACACATGTTTACAGTTTCATTTAATGATTATTAATTGTTCAGTATTCCTTAAGGTTCTCCGATTCTTAGCCTCAAAGTATATTTTTCATCATTAAAATGTTATTTATCGTTAAAACTTAATAAATGAAATAAAATAGAAAGAGATTTTCTTTATGGTATTCATGCATTTTATGAAGTTTAGGCAACTTTGGCCACGGGGGATAAATATATGGAATAAATCAAAGTTGAAATCAAATTAGAGGAAAAGACTATTGTACTGGTGCATCAGTGGTTCAAACCCCTTAACCTGTATGTAGTAGGTCTCCGTGCAGCCATTAAGCTAACCAGTACTTTAAAGAGTTAAGTGTAATATTAACACTACAAGACTTTGTCCAGATATAAAAGGCAGATCTATGGTACAAATAAAAAAAATTCCAAGTTATCAAAGATTGCTAAGGATCGGAGATCGTTAACCTACACCTATCATGTCTACATTGGCAAGTCTTTTCTGGGACACTGAAAGTAAACATTTATCTCAACTAAATTCTTCTTTAAAAATTGGAAAAATACAGGTTATTAGGTAAATCTGGGGTTGAGAGCAGACTATAATTGCTATCAAAACACAATTCACACCTAATGGTCTATTGGCCATTAAGGAAACCCACCAAGATTTGGCAACAAAAACTTAAAAACCTTATTGAAGCCATACATGTAGCTCTAGGCAAACTGGCAATTAAAAAGCATGACTTAATAGTTTATACAATTCAAATAACATTGATTTTATTTGTAAAATAAACATATTTTTTTAATCAAACTCAATTAATAATTGGAAACATTAATTATTCCAATAAAATAATAAAAATTTTAGGTAAAAGAGATTGAGTGTACCATCAAAATTATTTGGTTCCTAACAAATTAATAAATATTAAAAAGATTGATAATCATATCTGACATAAGTTTAGGAACCTCATTATAAGATAGTGAATAAGTTTGTAATAAAAAAAACAAAAAACTACATGTATATTTGATAAAACTTAAATGCATTTAAGTACTCTTCCTAATTTGATCTTGTATTTGTATTGTTTTATACTTTTGTACTATTGGAAGTGTGGGGGACAATGGATCGTGGACAGCTTTCTTATTCCTATTAACACTCATCAGTGTAATTGAAAGTAATTGAAAAGTAATTTGAATTACATGCCTTTTTTGAAAGTAATTAATTAAATTACCATTACATGTAATTGAAAAATGTGTCAATTACACATTACTTTCAATTACATCAAAATTTGTAATTAATTACACTCAATTACCATTACAAATTACCATTACCCCATCCCTGATGCATACACACTAATTAGATATCAGTATGTAATGTAATCAGCGTACTACATATCATGCATGGATCGGGGGGGTGGGGGGGAGGGTCCGTCTGGTCCCCCTAAAAAATTATTAAAGGTAGACCCAGCCTTTAAGAAATTTGTGTCTAACATTTTTTTCTTTGAAACAACTTTTAAACTGATTAAAAAGACCGAAATATTTATACCTTTGCACGTTTGTTTTAATTTCCTATTGTGAGCTTCAGCTCACAACAAGGTCTAAATATTAAACTCCCAAATATTAATACTTGAAGCATGATCTCAAAAATCCATCATGTTAGGTCATATTTTGAATAAAAATCTAATGATAGTCATGAACTAAATAACATCTTATTGACTTTTCTACAGAAAAAATATGAAAGAAATATTACATCTAATCTTCAGACGACCTTTAAAAAAATCACAATATCGAAAGGAAAATTATCAATGGACACGCCGACGTGGGTAATAACACTTAGTAACTTTATTGTCGCCGAAACAGACAAAATAAACCGGCATATTTAGAATGTACATGTAGCGATAAACTCAAAGTGTTTTTGACAGTATTTTAAAAATGCCACGTTTTATTACAAACAAATTTTGCAGTAGATTTTTGGAAGTTAAAAACATGACAAAAATTTCATACAGAACTAAGATTTTCTCACATGCGTCTGACGTTCAAAATTTTTCTTTTCACAACAAAATTATTCCCAGGAATATAATAACACTATTATAAAACAGAGAAATATTTTATTGTAATACAAAAGAAATATTTTTAACGTCAGGCACATGTGGATTTTCTTTCTGTCGATAATTGTAAACATACACACATTAAAATAGGCGTATGGGAAGAAAAGAAGTGACTTCGTTATATACGTCTGTGCTCAAAGGCGCTATAAAAGTTCCGCGAAAGTAAATGAGCGAAAATACAGCGTGCCGTCATTTCTCCACAATGCCCACTGCGCATGAGCATTGTTGGTAACTAAGAACTTAGACGCACTTACGACTGTAACAGACGTACGACAACGTTATTATCTTACGACAGCTTTTGTGAATAGCACCACAAACGTAAACGTACATTGACGTAAGTTGAAGGTGTAATCGTAGACGTACGATTTTTTGTGAATAGATCCCCAGGTGTGGTAAAGCCATGAATTTCACAATTTATATTCTTCTTGCCATAGAGATGCTTCACAAAAAAATGGTAACGATTGGCCTGGTTGTTTTCAAGAAGAAGTTAAAATTGTAAAATTGTTAACGCACGTCGCAAGACGACGGACGAAGACCACTCAGGTGACCTAAAAATTCAATACTCACTAAAACAAAAATACTTATCGGATAGTCTGAATTCTACCAAGACAATCTAATCTTAACATTACATGTTTAAAGGTAATCCTGGATATCAGTTCCCAGCTGACAATAAAATAGCATGAGATCAAAATGATTTTTATTTAAAAAAAAGTTGTAACTGTTTCTTCCTGGGATTTAATAGTGTATTCAATGTAGGGCACATATGAAAACACATTGTCAAATAATTATTGTATATCATCTACGTACACGTATGTGCAAACTAATTTTACATACTTAAAGCTTAAGAAATAGCCACACTTTATACTACATTTATTATAATGATCACAAAATTCACCTTGAACCTAACAATAATAGTTTTCTTTAGAAATAATATAGAAATCGCAAAAGATAATGTTTAAAAGCGGTTACCCATTTCATTTAAGTCTCTACAACAACAAAAATATGATGAATAGCTATTCATTAATTTTATGAGTGTCAATTATAATTAGGTTTAAACATGTGTTTTTATACATGTACTAGTTGCATTAATCAAATAGCACATGGCATTATAAGAATTATAACAAAATCATGGGCAATGAAAGGCAAATTCTGTGTCATTGTTTTTTTTAAATCAAACTCGTTTAACCAAGTTAAAAAATGAAAGAGTAAGCCCGTAGCCTGTGTACATACCATACTTTGTATCAAACTATATTCGCGTTTTCACGGCCTGAGGCATTGTAGAGTTACTGAAGTTAAAAAGTCAGTCTCCAAATCAAATAAGGCAATTATTTTGCATAAAAAATCTATATTATTTCAAAGCTTTTTATTTTAGTATATTATCCAGTGTACACATTTCTGAAAAATTCTCTTTCAGGACCCATACTTAAATATTAAACAGTGTTCGCTGAATAGCTAATATTTAAACTCGCAAATTTCATTACTTAAAAAAGACTAATCATATCCTAAACAAAATGGGCATAGATCCGTTTTTTGAAAATGCAGGTGTTTATTAAGCTTCCATTATTCTTAACATGCAATATTTTTGGTTCAGTTAATAACATTTCTTTTCTGTTTTCAGCGCGACGCGTCAATAAATTTGCTTAAAATTTACATACTCTGTTAATCTTTTAGATTACTACAGGACATTTTGTTTTAGAAAATATGTATCTGAACTAGAGCAGAGCTCGTGGCAAAGCCACGAGTAGGACTTCCGTTGTTGCTGCGAGTTGAAAATGTATGTGATATGGTGTCAATAATTTATAATGACTAAACTTTCAGTTCTGCTTTTGTTATAAAAATGTGTTGTGATTGAAAGCCTGTATATAAAACGTGTTTAGAAAAAGAAAGAAAGAAAATGTTTTAGGAAAACTATCTGTCGAACACAGTTTATGTAATCGTTTCAAACATTCTTTAAAAAATGAGATGTTTAATGGCGAGTTAAATTTTCAGAGGGTAGCAAGCATTGTTACATGTACTCATGATTCATGTGAGGAATTGTGTTTTTTGGGAGTTGATTTTAATCAACTCTCATATGCAGTTACTCTAGCATACCGAAACTAAAACTGTGTTTGCACCTAAGCACAAATCATCGCCGCTGACAAGACTTAATTCTTGAAAATAATGAAGCATTTTTTTAAAGGAAACTTTTTTATAAATACCTTGGAAATAGTCAGATTTTAAATGGTACGAACAATTTCAAGTTTTTTTTAGTCGTGTGTATTCCTACGCCAGAGTTCAATATATAGTCTCGTTCAACCATCGGCTGTCTCCTTAAATCTCCGGCAAGTAGAGAGTCAGTCTATATTTAGAGGTCGCATCATCAAGCTATCACGTGACCTGGTATCTCTTACATGTCGGAGATTAACGGAGACAGTCAATCATCTGGTTGAACGAGACTAAAGTTCATTATTGGTTGGATCCATACAATGTTTGAAATATTTGGAACACCAAAACATATTTTGATGAAATCAATTTTATTTTAAAATATTACACAACATGATTCATTAGAGGTTTTCTCGAAATTCTAGTCGGAAAAGTCAGAGAATTCATATTATAAAAATGTGCATAATTCAAATGCAGATTATAAACTACTTGCCAAGCAAACTAGCATATCGTTGATTTTAAAATAAATAATATTCGATAAAATCAACTCTCGTCAGTACATCAGTATTTTGATTTAAAAACCGAACCCGCCTACAAAACACGTAACCTTTTCTCAAAAATAACTTCTTTATTAAAAAATATTTCTAAATTTTTGAAAACTATGTGCAAGTTTAGAATTGTTGCGTGATGACAAAATTTACAGACCCTGCAACGTACTACTACACCAAAAAACGTGCGACTTACGAGCGAGAATCGTTTCGTGTAAACCGTTTAGCGTTTCATGTGATTGTGAAGCGTTTCGTGTAAACCGTTTAGCGTTTCGTGTAAACCGTTTAGCGTTTCGGGCAAAGCGTGTAAATCGTTTCGGGCAAAGCGTGCGAGAACCGCGTGAAACATTCATCAGATTTCATTCGGAACTCACTGACACTTCAATTCACTTTCAATTGATGAAAGGGAATAAATCCGATATCTCCATTGAACAATTTTCACTCATAAAATTTCACAGGAACGAAAACAATCTTCTTACGGAGATATATAATGGGAAATGTTTACATCTTTTCTCCATTCGGAAGTACTCGGGATACCTCGCGCAATTTTTAAACGTTATCATCCGGGCTTATTAATGGCTGATGCAATGCAAAATCCCCGTAGACTTTCAATATTGGGATGTGTATTGAAACCTGAAGCGGTAGAGGGGGCGTTTCAACACATATAATCTGGACATTTTTCATATAAGTTGATGAACGTAGTTTGAGCACAAAGGTATTTACTATTATTGAAATATCAAACAAAAAGTGGTGGAAGAAAAAACTCGGGACATAGTATATCTTATAAATTTATGAAACTTTGAAGTGTTTTGAAATTCTTTAACCAGGGAACAACGATGTCTATATAGAGATCAGTAATAAGGTAAGGCAATGTCAAACATCGAAGACTGTACGAATATTTAAGAAACAGTTTTTTATTACAAGTGTTACCGTTAATAATTAAATCAAAGTTTGCCGAATCTTCCTGGAATTAAACATAGGTTGTAAATTTACTTTGTATAAAAACTTTCTTCTCAGTGTGAAACATTCTTTACCTTAAACGTTTTACTTTTCCACTAAGCATCCACCTTCGTTGCCTTTCCTTTACACTACATCTAAATTCATCATGTTCATAAGTGATTACTCGTTCGCATTTTAAAATATTTAATGTCCGTTTTCTCGGACTCCATGCTAGGAAAATTAGTTGAATATAAGCTACGTCATTCTTATCCATGTGCATGTTGTCGACGGCGCGCGGCCAAAGAAATTTTCACAATCGATATCGTTCTTTAAAAAGCTTTAAAGTTATACAATATAGGATATACATGTAATTTTTATATACAGACCTTAATTAATTTGTTTGCAAGTTTATAACTAATGATTATTCCTTTATCGGCACCACTTATAATTTACTCAACTCTCTCTCTCTCTTCTTTCTCTCATTCAAGTCACGAGCGGCAATGTCTTAACTCCGCCCAGCTACGATCTGATTGGACAAAGGTCAGTGAAAACATTAGGTAGAAACTTTTCTGGAGTAAACCCCTATTAAACGCTTCAATGTACTTCGCTGTAACTTAAACGATCATGTTTTGATAAGCACATATATTTTTTATTTATTTACATCGATAACTCTTACTGAGACCATTCGACTTTGTACAAGCAGCACACATAACCTCGGACATCGGGTGTCTCCTACACCTGGCTGAACCTGTCAATCAACCTCTGTGTATTTGTTTTCATTGGATGGTCAAGCGTCTCTTTTTTTGTTAATAGCCAATGGAAAATTAATGACTTCAAGGTAATCGGAATCAGTATTTAATGAAGCATACAATTCAAATGACAAAATTTTATTAATTATCTGAAAATTATTTAAACCACTGTTAATTGAAAACAAAGAGTATTAGACGTAATTAACACACATGGATTTGCCTACAATGTACACAGTCATGCAATTCCTAGTAATTATTATGGGAATCTTTACGCATGGTACTTAATTCGAACAGATTATAATAATATATACACTGTACGCCGTTACACATGTACGAAGCGCCGGTAATATATACGAATATTGAGTCAAAAATTTAAATCATTTTTATTTCTTGTTCTTTTCAATACAATGTGAAATTACTTTCAGAAAAAAATTCCGAAATACTAATTACAACTTTCTTTTTTGTGTAATCATTTGAATTTTTTCTGGGTTCATGTATATATATGTACAGAACATACTTATTTACGCGCGAATGATACGACATAGGAAAAAAAAAGTCGGTTGTTCGTAGAACATTTTTATCTTACGAATGTGACTAATTTAATTTTTAAATATTTTTCAACATTATCAATGTAAATAATATCAGGTGTATTTACTGTTTGTGTTTTTACATCGTAATCTCTGAAACCAATAAAAATACTAATGTTAGCAGAAAAATCAAATCCCGCCGAATACTGAAAAACCGATTTCAGTTAGCAATCATACGGATTTTATTTTTGGTATTGACTATTGAGTTACGGTAACTTTTTTTCTGGATGATTTTATTATTTTTTTTTTGTGTAAAGGCACCATTCCAACAGTTACTCAATTATATAACAATTGATGACCTGGGGCTATATATGTTCCGAGCTGTGTGCGCTGAAGCGACACAAGATTCTCGGTCGCATGTGGCGATTGAATTTACACAGACTGACCGAATAAACAAACGGGTGGGAAAGTGAAACAAAATGTTACACATGGGAAGAAGCCACCAAAAATGATTTTCGATCGATCTTGATATCGTTTTGACAATTAAAAAAGTCCAGCGCGAGCTCCTGTCAGCGGGGCGGGAGGGGGCAGCAATGAGTTCGCTTCTACAAAGAAACGAACGACCATGTAGAAAAACTACAGAAGTGATTAATATGTGACCGATAGAATCTAATCTAAAGTTGTTTAAAATTCATGTGCATTTTTTAAAAAAAAATCATCGAAAGCCTCAATTCAGGACATTTTTTATCGTGCTAGCACCTACTGCAAACATGTTACATGGAACTTTGATTATAATTTGATTTTTAAACTACCTTGTATGCTATCTATAAATCAATGCTTAGTCAACTGTACAAGTTTAATGAATTTATCTTTTCATCTTAAACGAATATAATAGTTGAAAACATAATAAAATATAGTTGTGTCCGTGCAAAATATGAAACATGAACGTGCGATAAGGTACATGTAGAAGAACACGAACCGACCCCGGATTACTTTTCCCATCGCGCCAGTTCTTCTCAGCCATGTGCGAGGGATGATCATCATTTAAAGGTTTACTATTTGTGTGTGTGTGGGGGGGGGGGGGGTTGATTTAAAACATTATTTGTGCAGTTTCTAAAATATTATACATAAACAAACTAACCATTTATTTATGTCTTACATGTACGATGTTAACGATTTGGAGTAATATCGCTCATTAATATTCATTTACACTCAAATGTTCAATTGAATAAATACAAGATGGACAAACTTTTATAGGATTAAATTAAACAGTTCCTGTTTTTACGGCTATATTAACTCAAACACGTTCATATGCATGTAAGTGTGCGTCGCTGTGTGAGAATCTTGTGTATTAAATACCCGCTTAATTACCGCTAGGTAGTGCAGCCGTGGCTGATCTCATCGGCCGTTGGAGAAGGATATATTACGTAAAGGTACATGTACAACGCACAGACAGGCACAGTTCAGAACCCAGGAAGATTTGAAAAGTTTGCAGTATAATGACCAAACTCTATCAAATAGAAGTTATTTATTTTAAACTTAAAACCCACAATTGATCTGTGTCTATTAGTGCTTTAGATTGAGAATGACATTGCTTTTATTAATTAACTGAACGATTTCTTAATTGACACCCAATCGTTTAATCCATAAAAAAATTATGTGTAATCAAAACGAAACCAATTATCGAGTTCGCGGCTAAATAAACCCATACATGTATATGAGAGACACAGCTCTCGTGTATTAGATAACCGCTGACCGCTACAGCCGCGAGCATGGTGACCGATTTTCTCGGCCGCGGGCGAGGTAGAGCTTACGTAATAATACACACACACAGCTCTGATTCAAGGTAGATTTTAAATGCATGGAGTTAATAAATAAAATGTAATGCATAGAGTTTTTTAATTCCATATTTTGTCGTAAAATAGAAAAGAAAAAGAATGTTTTGTTTTCCAATTGCCGTTTTTAAGTACAGGTTCACGTAAGAATCAGGCAAACAGTGATAAGTCATATATTTCATACTGAGATGATAATTTATTTGGAGAACAGGATAAACAAGTGTTCTCAAAAAATGATAAAATTTTTGGCGAATCGTGCATAATTGCGAAGCTGTGTTACTAAAAATAGATCCACTCTGTCAAAGTCTTTAAATTCAAGAAAAACAATAATATAATGATCTGAAAGAATTAAAAAAAAAAATTAACATCAATTCAAGCTTTAAAAAATGTTGTTAAAGAGTGAAGACAATGCCTTCTTTTTTCCCCTGATGTTACAAAGGGGGTATCTTTTTGGTTTCCATGGCAACCATGACCACCATTAATCATAAAGGTTTTCAAATAGAGAAAAACGATCACTTTTATATAGATGTTTAAAAAAAAACAGCAAACCTGTATGTTGGTATATTACATATCAATGAATAAAAGATATTCTGAAATAAGTTTTTCCATTGTAAAAAGTTTTGAAAAATTAACACACAGTTTACATAGTCAAAGCAATCATGTGGGATCCCAACAAATTTTTTTTAAGATCTCCATAATCATCTAAGAGTAATAATAATTGTATTTTATGATTTAAATCTTATTTTTATAATAAAAAAATAGATTTTGGTATTATTTATGTCTAAATATTGTTGTTTTCAACCATTTATACCTGTAATATCATGTATAAATAGTGAATCTCACATTATTATTGATCGGGATCGAAGTTCCAAATATTGTGAAAAAGATTTAATACCGAATTTCCTCAGAGCTGTGATATGTGTGCTTATGTGTTCAGAAAGTTATCAAAAGTTAAGTTTTTATCAATATTATTGTTATCTAAAACTTAGAACAATATAAAATTTTGATAAAAAGAATTAACCTGTGAATAATAAACCTGTAAAGAATACATTTAACAAGGAAATGTCTATGTTAATCTTATTATAACAAAAGCAACTTTATCCTTTTAAATAAACAGTGTTATGCTATTTCCAAAGATTTTCTGCCTCAGAACATACAATGTAATTGTTGTCTGCAGAAAAATTTAACTTTAACAAATGCTATAGTACATTTGGGGCACATCATTAGACTTAGCTACAATTAATCTGTTATTTTGACCAAATGCTTCAAGGATTGTCGTCACCTGTCATGCAAAGAAAATATATGTACAATATGTAACACAGCTAGTGTTTACCTACACACATTTTATATGAATACCAAAATCATACCAATCAGAGCAGAAATTGTAACTGATCTGAATGGCTGGATTGTGTTAGTATCACAGTGATCCTTTCTTTCAATATTAAGATAGTAAAATCATTTACAAGGCATGCAATTAATATTTTCAATCAATGCATCTTCCTCAATGGCTGCCAAAGCTGCAAGTAAGTCACTGTCATCAAAATCCTCTTTCAAGGACGCTTTTCCAAATCCTTTACTGGCCATTCTGGAGAAGAAAGAAGTTATCTGGGCTGTGCTTAACCTTTCATCAACACTAAAAACTTTGCTTCCATCCTCGCTAGTAATAACCCTCATTTCTTCTGCTACTTCTGAAGGGTTTGCTTTTCTCCCCTTTTCGCCACCTTCATACTTTTTGGTTAAAAAAGCTCGCACTTTCTCTGGAAAACGTGAAATCTTCCTTGGCTTCTTCAAACCCCAACCCATAGGTTCAGCTTTCACTTTTTTTTCAACATTTTCTTCTGAAGACAACACATTTTTGCATGTGATGACAACTTCACTACATAGATGTGCCCACTGAAGCTTTATCTGGTCATAGGTAGACTTTTTGTCTAGTTTCACTTGATGTTTACCACAGAGCAAATGATTTTCTAGCCCTCTGTATGTTGAATACTTCTTAGAACAGCCAACTTCTGGACAATGAAATAACTCCATGTCAGGTTCTTCAGAAGTTCCTCTTTCAGCATCATTTTCATTATCAGACATTTCTGAAACATCAGCATTTTGACTTGGTTTTGTTCTGATTTCTCCTTTCTGCATAGCTGGAGTTACAAAGTCTTCCAACATCAAGCAACCAGAAGTGTGTTCCTGATGTTTAGAATTAGTAAACTTGCTGATTTCAAAATTTGAGACAAATAAGCCTCTCCCAATACTAAAGGCTTTCCGCATAATCATACCATCCTTTTGATAAGTAATACTGCTGTAGTTATTTACATTTTTCATCTTGTGCATAGTGAACAACTGTTTTGTTGTATCTATTGCCACATTTGCAACTTGACATCCTTTGACACCTGCAATTAAGAAAGTGAGATTTTGATAATTTTGTATTTATCACCACATACATGTATAATGAGCAATGTGACCCATGGAAATTACATAGTTGTGAAAGACAGAAATCATACATGTATATACCTGAGCCAGCATCAAGTGCATGTTTCATGTCTGCCGCAGTCAAAATATTGTGTCCACTAGCAGCATAACTCTTCATTTTCATTCTCATATGTGCAATTTTCGAATCACAGTACGATTTCCCTGCCTGTGGCTCCGAGTAGCAGTATTCTGTTATGGAAATACCTAAAACACAAATATATTAACATTAATTAAATGTGCCTGAATCCTTAACATGGAACCTAAAATTGGTGTTATATCCAGCTCTGCTTATTAAGGGTTTCATTAATGATTTGTCAATGAATTTTCATACCTGTCCTTTGGCTTATTTGTGGCAAGGAAAACCATAACGGACAACAAAGATAACAGCATGCATTATCTGATCGGAGCATAACTTCTTTGATAAAAGGCATCTGCTTCTTTATTGTATCCAGTGAATTCTCCAGTAGAGAAGATACAGTAAACCAGTCTTGCTTTGCTGAATCCATTACATGACAGTATGTTCTGTGCTGAAAGAAAAAATAAAATACATGTAACTCAAAGTTAATCAGCAATTGACAATCAGTTTATATATTTATATATATACAAAAAAAGTTTTGCACATTTCTATCAAATAAGCAAAGTTAAAAAAAAACCAATAAAATTTCTAACTTGAAGTCCATCAACCCTCTAATGAAAGAGATAACTCTTACTGGGATAAAATGCCTATTACATGTATTACCTGGTGAAATTTTAGAGTTAAGAAGTCATTTCTATGAAATTTTGGAAATAACAAATTATATTATGGAAAAACATCAGAGGTACATGTACAACTGTTTAAATGGGTATAAACAAAGGGATCATGAGACTAAATACTTTAGGTGTGAAACTTACACATAGATCTTCTGCATCTTTAAATATGCAAACAATGACATGCCAATTTTTGCCTCTCTGTCCGAACCAGTCTGACTGTTTTTCCCTGTAGTGAATAGGTAAAAACTTCATAGCCCAATCCATGATAATGAGAGCTTGGTAACTCTTCATGTTTTCAAGAGCATCCAGTCTAAACTGATCTTGATTGACAGTTCTAACTATGTGTGCCTTCCAGTTATAGATTTTCAACACTGCATCCCCCAATGTTTTTTTGTATTCATTTACAGCTTCCTGGGTCACATGAAGAACATCTATTACAGAATTAAGCTGCAATTCCACTTCTTTGATAAGTTCACATCTGTCACATTTTAGCGTATGCTTGTGTTGACAAGTATTCTGGAAGTCTTTATCAGATGGATCACTCAAACTCCAGTCAATACAGTGGTCAGCACATAGACTTGACTGCTCCACATGTAACTTGTAATCTGTTTTCATGTATACTCTGCTGGCAGTGAGTTTGGTGGATATTTCTGAATGGACATCTAATGACATCAAGCCAAGATCTTTCAACTGATCAATCAATCGGTGTAGCTCCGTGTAGCCGTCCACTCCTTCAGCTGTGATATTGTCCAAGCCTCTCAAATTCTTTCGTTTGGATGCTGCACATGCACGCAGGATATGAAAAAGAGAAGTTCTTCCAAGTGGTTGGAAATCTGTCTCCTTACAATAGGCTACATACATATCAACTAAATGAGAATGACACAATGTTCTCACAACATCTGGAATAGTAATCTTCTCTCCAGAGTCAAGTTTCATTTCTCTCGTTCCATATGAAACTATCTGCATAAAACTAGGATCAAAGAAAAAGCCAAGTGCATGTTGCATCTTTTCTGCATCCATTCTTTGTCTTGTCGTTTTCATTTTCTCCCTGACTGTTTCTCTACTGTGTGCATCTCCAAGCAATCTTGCCTGATCTATTTTGTACACTGTCAACCCTGGAATGGATTGTAACAACTCATCTTTCGTCATTGTTTTTGCCACAACTGATAAAAGTTGTACCTTAAGGTTGTTGTCAGATGTTTCTCCATATAGTTTTAGAATTGTGTCCTTTAATTCTGCATCAGGGTTTGGTCTCTCGGGTTCTGGTGAAATAAGCAGCTTTAATTCTTTGGACTGTCCAGGAGCAAACAGATTTAAAAGAGCATCAGTAGATTCTTCAGCTTTCCTTTTATAGTATCTCAAAGTGCTTGGCTTCACTTTGGATAAACTTGTATGTAGCTGTCCTCTTAAAGGGCTGAATTCACCGTTAGATATAAGGCTGACAACATCATTCGCATGCGTTAAAGTTCCTGTTATTTCATCAGTACTCCAGTTTGAAGCCTGGGATAGGTTCTGAGAACTTTGTGCCCCATCTGATACCTGTAGCAAAAATTAAAAATCTTCCTTCTAATATGTAATTTTTTTTTAACATGACAAAATACAAGTTCCATGACCATATATTGGAGCTAAGACTTGTGGTAATCAATTCAAGTGGATACTACATGTATAATCATTGCAAATAATTTGATTAGAACAGATCACTCACAGAATCAAGCTGAAGCTGATCGCCATTCTTTTCAAGTGAAGATGGATACTCCTCTTCTTGTATAATCTCCTATAAAAATTAAATTTAACTCCAAATTAGGTAATATTAAGATTTTATTTAAATTTTAACCCTTTAAGCTACGGCAAAGTAATTCAAATGACTTTGACCTTAATGCATATACATAAAAATAAATAAGTCCTTGTAGATGATACCATCAAATTTTTAGTAATTCTAAATTATCTCCCCTTGTAAGAGGATATTGGGCTTTATTTGAACAAATGTGATACTCCAGGCCTTTACCCATGGATGCTTTCTACAAGTTTGATTATACCATAAAATGACCCAATGGATCATAAAAAATGTAGAAAATGTGAAAAGAAAAACTACAGACAAAATGTGATCAGAGTGGGACATTACTACAACTTGGGATTCCAGCAAAAAGAAAAGGAAGACAACTTTTTAATAAAATAAGTAAAATATCAGGTTCAAATCTCTCAGACAGCTTAATCAAATTCGTAGTAATGTCATTTTGCATACTTAATTGAGTCATTAAAACTATCACCGACTACCGCACAATATGATATGTCATTAAAACTATCACCGACTACCGCACAATATGATATGTACCGTATAGCTGGGTTTTTTTGGTGGTTATATAATTTTGGCCCATTTTGGCAATTTGCAAATTCACCAAAATTAAAATTGCCAAATTTAGATACTTTCTATAAAGATTTTACTGACAAACATGTAGTTTTTGGAGATTTTTTTTTTTTTATATATTTTTTATGTAAGCATGATAAAAAGGGACAATTGTTACATGCATACAGTGTTACAGATACAAGGAATGTACATTTTACTCAAAATCAATGCAAAAGTAATGTAAATATAAATTAAAGCTAAAGATAAATAAAAGCTAAATATTAGCTATAGTCTGTCCTAAGTTATTGCTTCCATCAATTTTTGATGATTTTTAATAAAAATACACATACCTGTGAAAGAAATACAATTGAAATCAATGAAAGGGAATATATATATCCAAGATATCTTCATTGAACAATTATCCCTTTTCACCCATAAAATTTCACAGGAACGAAAACAATTTTCTTACGGAGATTTATAATGGGAAATGTTTATGTCTTTTCTCCATTCGGAAGTACTCGGGATACCTCGCGCAATTTTTTAAAGTTATCATCCGGGCTTATTAATGGCTGATGCAATGCACAATCTCTGTAGACTTTCACTTTTGGGATGTGTATTGAAACATGAAGCGGTAGAGGGGGCGTTTCAAAACAGATAATCTGGACATTTCTCATATTAGTGGATGAAGATAGTTTGAGCACAAAGGTATTTACTATTATTGAAATATCAAGCAAAATGTGGTGGAAGCAAAAACTCGGGACAGAGTACAGTACAAATTAAAAGTTTAAACACAGTATTACTTTTCCAGGTATTCAGGTGTGTAATTTAGCTCCAACGACAGTGGTGTTAGCTTGTGTGGTTTTGATGATACGATATGTGCCTTGTGGACTCTCAAGATCTATACGATTGATGTATATCTGTACTGTTACACTTCTACAAGTTTTTGTGTTAATATCGCATTTCTGATGAAGTGGTTTTTGAGGAAAAAAAATTAAAAGACACATACATATATATGCATGCACACACCATATTCACTCTTTCGTGCCAATCTCCCTTTCAGAAAGGATTTTGCTCTTTTCTTGAAGAATTAAGAATTCCATAATCATAAGGATGCCTTGTACCAAGTTTGGTTAAATTTGGTTTTTTGGTTCTAGAGAAGATTTAGAAGTAAATATTGTGAAAGGTTGACCCACAATCAGACAGACGAAGGGACAATTAACAGACAATAGAGGCGGGTTCAAAAAAGCGAGTGCACACTAGCACTCACCAAAATTTTTGTTGAAGGTACTGGAAATATTTTTGAGCACTTGCAAGCACTTGCACTTTTTAACACACCTCAGATGATCAAAAAAGCTCACTTGAACCTTTGGTTCCGGTGAGCTAAAAACTACTATAAAAAGTAAGAAGACTTTATGTTATTGTACCGGTAGTTTTACTTACATTCGCTGTTCCACAAACATGAGCTGGAGATGATATAGTGGGAGGTGGATATTTTCCTTCACATTGCTTCTTATATGTGTCCATACAGGTTAAGCAAATACCTATTATTAGAGATAAATTTTATGAAAAATATCAATATTTTCATGCATGAATAACCTAAGTATTGTTTGCTGTTGTTACATTACACAATTAAGTCTGATTGTGGAAAGTACATGTAATTATATAAATCATTAATGACAAAAAATCTTGTATTCCCTTTATTAATCATTTTAAGAAACTATAATACCCCCCCCCCCCAAAAAAAAAAAAAAAGAAAAATAAAAAAAAAATAAAAGGCAGGGTCATATGGGAATCCACATTAAAGTTGAATGGAAAATGCATTTCAATTATTTGTGGATAACAGCACATATAAGAAATAATTTATTGATGCTTTAAATTAGGTTATTTAGACTGACTGTCTACAGAAATATATTGGGTTGATCAAGCTTAAGATGGCAATTAGGCAGATATGGTTTAGTTTACCTTTTCCAATCACCACAAGAACTCCCATGGTGTGGAGTATATTCTGGCTTATTTCCTTGGATACTGCTCTTTGTGGTTTTTGCATCCCTTTATGTGATGGAAAACAACATTTCCTTGAGGGTTTCCACTGTATCCCAAGGGTGTAGCGATGGTATGGACAAACAGTGATTGAAGGATCAAAGCTTTCAACAATAAAAAATAGACATCAAATCAATATAAAATTAATGTCAAATAGATGATGTCAAATATATTTTGACCTACATCTTATGTGATTTTAAATTGAACATGTCAAACAATATTGTGTTGATTACATTACTTATAATGTTTACAGTAAAAACCCATCCATATTCTGATGTACTTCCTATTGAAATAAACAATATTAATAAAATCAAATATAATTTTATTTCTTTCCAATATTTGATACCTAACAGTGTAGCCCATTGTTTAGAGATTTATCAACTACTAGTACTCTGTAAGCCATGAGTTCGAATCTTGCTGTGGCTTTTATAATTTTTATTTTTAAAACATGTGGAATTGTCATATTAGAAAATTCTTACTCATTAAAACAGTGCTCAAGAGTATTTTGATTTTAATATAATTTTAATATAATTTATTGACATCAATGACTGGTTTTCTGTTTCAACTGTTAATTGTATTAATGAACATGTTTTACTATAGGCATGTAAAGATAAATTATCTTTCATTGATCTACTATGTATATAAATAAAACATTCATTTACATGTACACTTATAATGGGTATAGATAATGTAATAACAACGCAATCTTTGCCTAAAAATGTAGGTGAAAATGTGAATGAAAGAATATATATACACGTAAAGTATGCAATCCATACAAAAACATAAATAGCTCCGATATTTATATCCAGTTCTAAAAATAGTTTCGGGGGAAACCAGTGAAATATATGTATGCCAAACAAACCAATAGTTTCACATTAGTTGTTAGTTAAATTAATTCACGGATTGTAATTCCTATTTTATTCAATATTTATTGTGTGAACATGCACTCATATACCTGAACAGTCCAATTCTATAGGATATAAGGCTTCCTTCACTGTCGGCTGCTGGGTGACAGATCGTTTGTCGACCACCACTTAGTTTTAACCCCTGCAGATATCTTGATACGTCCCTATCACAGTCGCGGAGGGTCAACCTAACCGTTTCTTTTGGGTACGGTTTATACAGGCCGCAGGAACTTTTGGCGTAGTGTCCCACACCGCAAACGAGCGTGTTTTCTTCATCACGAACTTCCATTTTCGCGCACTGGCGTACGTAGCAACGAAGCGCCGCCTATCGGCGATATTGTGAATCAATCAAGGAAGACAACCAAATTCCACTCGAATTTGCTAATTTCATCGGCAGTTTAAAGTCCAAACTCGAAATTTTCAAAACTTTTTAAAATTGGAAATCATTGTGCTGAGGGAGTTTAGTAACTAGTTATAATCAAATTTTCACGTAAGGTTTGCTGTTTTTAGTAATTTGATAAAAATATATGCTATTTTACTAAGACTTGCACGGCGTCAAAATTGAGCGCCTTGTCAATATATCGGGCCCGTATTCAAAAACGAAACGGAATATTTCAGAATAATTTGGCACATACATTCTAAACATCCCAGTTGCTTGCTGGGTAAAATTTCGTTTAATTTTGCGTCTTATCACTTATCACAAAATTTCGATATTGCCTGATTCTAAGGTGAACCTGTACTTAATGATTGTGCACTATAAGAACTTAACAACAATGACTTAAACTCCTAAAAAAAGCATGTACTCCAACAACAACAACAATTCTTATAAATTAATGCCTCCTGTATAAACCAGCATACTTTCTGCGGCAACTTTATGCCAGTTGTACGCACAAAGACTTTCGTTAACTTGTCAAATGAAAACAGGTACATGTCAACATGTAAAGCTTTTTACACTCATACTACACAAATCACTTACAGATAATATTGTTACGACCTTTATGAGACCCCAACAAACAACTTTTCCAGCGACATCCATATCAAAATCCTAACCGTTTTGAGTTATTAAGCAAAAACTTTTAGGGGCTATTGGCCCTTAATTTAAGGGGCCAGCCCTTTTTTATTGTTGTCAAATGAAAGCCCTTGATATTCTGCACAACTTTTATTCTACATGTCTTAACAAAATATTTTTCGTTAAAAAGATATAAAGGAAAATATGTCTAAATTTTTGCACTTTTTGGAATCCTGTTTTATGACCCCCTACCTTTTCCTCAATAAGGAACGTAATCCAAAAACAAAAACCGATGTATACAACTTCAATGTCTTTGTTATTCAAATTCGTTGGATTCCCATTCCCTTCTATCATAGTCTCGGAGCCTTTGTCTGGAAACCAAAGGCCCTAAAAATCTTTAAAAGGGGTATAACTCGTTAACGGAAAGGGAATTCTAACTTTTATGAATTGATGAAGATAATGTTTTGTAAAGTCCATTAGCCCTGAAAATTTGAGCAAAAACCGTTCAGAAATGAGCACGATATGAAGCCTCAAAATTCGCGTCTAGGAAGAAAAAAAAATGTTATTTAAACCACCGTTGGAAACGGAAGACCTTAATAACTGTTTGATTAAATAGTGTACAGAAAATACAACATATTTTGTCAAGCAGAAAGAAAACTATACAGCACGCAACATCAATATAATTATAACTAGAGCAAAGCTCGTTGCAAAGCAACGAGTGGGTCTTCCGATAATGTTGAAATTAAAGCTAGAAGTTCCTGTAAGAAGCAGAGTTCTTACACCAATAAACATAATTAACTACGACAAAAAGAAAAAAAATCGAATTATTCTTGGTATGAGTTAACAAAATCCAAATGATTATAAGTACGAACTAACAAACCTTGTCGATTTCAAGCACGACTTAGCAAATACAAATCCGAATGTGTAAAAGTACGATTTAACAATTATCGAATAATTTTAGATAAGAGTTAATTTAACTCTTAACATAAAACTATTTTCATAACCAAAACAGTGGACTCAAAACTTCCGGAAAAATCAATATTTAAACCACCTATATCTCTGTAAAACATAGTCCGAATTTAGACCGTGTTTCAGTTTTAAATAATAAGCTCTTATTTTCTGCTTTATGATTAATAACATACTATCGCTTAAACATAAGTTATAATGAAAACACTTTGTAGCCCTTTTGGCCCCTAATTTTAGGGGTCAGTCTATTCTTCTTGATATTAATGAAAGGTAAAGTAAATATAAACATATTTTGTTCAACAAGTATTCACGAATTATTAACCGTTCTAGAGATATCTGAACAACTGTGTTTTAGGGGACGACCCTTAAACTTCTTACCAGGACCACCAACAAATTATTTGTAGATCCCGTATCGTTAAGAACATTATTTTGAGCAACTTTTCTTCTACATTGCTTTTCAAAATATTTTTCCTTTTCTAGAAATTAATAATCAAAATTTTGGAAATCTGGCCCCTTGAAACCCCTAATTACGTAACATATGACTTACATATGGTACGGTATAGATAAACAACTGTACAATGAACATTTTTACTTCTATAATTGATAACAAAATATTTTTCAGTAAAGAGTTATAATTAAAAGACTTTAGAGCCCTCTTGGCCCCTTATTTAAGGGACCAGCCCTTATTTCTTGATATCAAATAAATGGTCTTGTAAATAAAAACACATTTTGTTCATCAAGTGTTCAGAAATTGTTGACCGCTCTAAAGATATCTGAACAAATGTGTTTTAGGGGCCGACCCTTAAAATCCTTACTGGGGCCACCAACAAAAATTATTTAGGTAGCATATTGTTAAGTACATTATTCTAAGCATTTTTTGTTCTATAATTCTTATCAAAATATTTCTCCTTTTCTAGATATTACAGATCAAAGTTTTGGACTTCTGGCCCCTTGAAACCCCTTATTACGTAACATATGACTTAGGCATGCTCTTGCATACATAAACAGCTGTACAATGAACATTGTTGCATCTATAATTGATAAATTATTTTTCAGTAAATAGTTAATGCAAAAATACTTTATTGGCCTCTTGGCCCCTAATTTGAGGGGCCAGCCCCTTTTTCTTGAAATCAAACGAAAGTCCTAGTTAATTTGAACAACTTTTGCATTACATATCTTAACAAAATATTTACACATTAAAAGCTAAGGCTGAAAATGTGCGAAAAATTCGTGAAAAAAATTGGTGCCAATTTTTGAGCTCGGGCGAGCTTCGCCGCCTTGCGCATTTTTTAAAAAATCAAAAAAATAGGATCATTTACAGACATTCATCTACTATCCCTGAAAGTTTCACGTTTCTATCGCAATTAGTTTTTGAGGAGTTACGTGGACAAAATGGGCCTTAAAATTCACTAAATCCTCAAAATCTCAAACCGAAAGTGACGTCATCAGCGCAAAATTTTATATTCGCAAGCACGTTTTATGTTCTATCAGTCCTGTAAATTTAGTGAAAATCGACCAAATAGTTTTTGAATTAAAGCTCTAGAAAAATGTCAGAGGAAACATAATATAAAACTAGAGCAAAGCTCGTTGCAAAGCAACGAGTGGGTCTTCCGATAATGTCGAAAGTAAAGCTAAAACTTTCTCTAAGAAGCAGAGTTCTTAAACCAATAAACATAAGTAAATAAAACAAAAAGAAAAAAATCGAATTATTTTTGGTACGAGTTCACAAAATCAAAATGCTTCTAGGTACGAATTAGCAATAACATAATCAATTTCAAGAACGACTTAGCAAATACAAATCCGAATGTGTTTAAGTACGATTTAACAATTATCGAAATATTTTAGGTACGAGTTAATTAAACTATGAACAAAACACTATTTTCTTTACCAATAATGTGGAAATCAAAATTTCCAGAAAAGTCAATTTTCAAACACCTTTATCTTTGTAATGCATTGGCCGATTTTAAAACGGATTTCAGTTTTACATTAAACTTAATAAAGTTTTATTTTTGCTTTTATGATTAATAACAAATTATCGCACTAAAAAAGGTTACTATAAAAAGACTTTGTAGCCCTCCTGGCCCCTAATTTGAAGGTTCAGCCCCTTTTTCTTGAAATCAAATTAAAGGTCTCGCAAATATAAACATATTTTGTTCAACAAGTGTTCACGAATTGTTAACCGTTATAGAGATATCGGAACAACTGTGTTTTAGGGGCCGACCCTTCAACTCCTTACTGGGGCCACCAACGAAAATTTTTTAGGTTTCACATTGTTAACAACATTATTTTCAGCAACTTTTGTTATACAATGTTTTTCAAAATACTTCTCCTTTTCAAGATAATATTGATCAAAGTTTTGGACTTCTGGCCCCTTGAAACCCCTAATTATGTAACATGACTTTAGTATGGTCCAGTATAGATGAACAGCTGTACAATGAACATTTTTGCTTCTATAATTAATTACAAATTATTTTTCAGTAAAGAGTTATTATATAAAGACTTTACAGCGCTCCTGGCCCCTAATTTGAGCGGCCATTCCCTTTTTCTTAATATTAAATATAGGATCTTATAAATACAGTGCTGCTATCGTGAAAGTTGACAAAACTATCATATCCTATCCTATATCCTGTATCCTGCATCCTATCCTTCAAATAAGCTCTATCCTATCCTATCCTATCCCATACCTTCAAAATATAGGAATGCAAGTTAAATGAAACGAAATTTAAGAATTAAATGATTTTATCAATTAATGTAGTACTCAAAATGAATAATGAAATCTTAAAACCGAATATTCTTCGAGCGGTATAACTAACTTACCTGTGCTACGGTAAAATTAAATCGTACGCGGGATGGACAAAATAACGTAAACAAACAGGTAAGTGATTCGATGTTTGATTTTATTATATTTATGCATAAAAAACAGATAAATAACTTCGATGTACTTATTGAGGAACTGTTTAGTCACATATTTTTATCAAATTATTGTGTTATCACGTATAACTGAGCATAATTATCATTATTCGAGCGATTCGTTCGGCGATAAATGTAAACACGATCTGGAAATAAGTTTATATCGTTTTTAGTTAAACCACTCGGAGTTATTTTTTTAAAGTATAAATTCTTAAGCATTTATAGCTAGCTAACATTTATTAATTTGATGTGTTCAGGTTAATATCGGACAGAAATAGGCATCGAAGAAATTATATGAAACGTGAAGCAATGTCTGTTTCTTGTATACATGTTTATATTTTAAAATGCCGAATTGGTCGTTTATAAATTCAAGCTTTTATTACTTTGCAGACTTTAAATAAAGTAAATACAGAAATCTATTTCTGACGTTGTCAAATGTTGCATCGAATTCTCGCAGTAACTCCGTACTTGCGTACGAATTGACAAAGATGTAGCGTCGACATTTTAGGGCGCATCAATTGTATGCCCCGCGTTCTTGATATAATAATTATTCTTAAATGGTTTAACTTGTAAAACGTATTAAATTAACATTGAAAATACATTGTCAAGCCCATTTTCGTTTTGCAAAATAACTCTGAAATTTATACTCGAATCTGATTGGCTACAGGATGCAGGATAGGATAGGATAGAAAAGGATAGAACTTAACTTTTATATTTCTATCCTGTATCGTGCATCCTGCATCCTATCCTATCCTATCCTTGTCAACTTTCAGGATAGCAGCACTGTATAAACATATTTTGTTTAATAAGTGTTCAGAAATTGTTGACCGATTTTGCGATATCTGAACAACAGTGTTTTAGGGGCCGACCCTTAAACTCCTTACTGGGGCCACAAACCATAAATTTTAACGTACCATGTTCTAAAGAACATTATTTTAAGCAACTTTTGTTCAACATTGCCTTTCAAAATATTTCTCCTTTTCAAAATATTAATGATCAAAATTTTGGTCTTCTGGCCCCTTGAAACCCCTAATTACGTAACAAATGTTTAAAATAAGGTACTGTGTTGATAAACAGCTGTACAATGAACATTTTTGCTACTATAATTAATGACAAATTATTGCTCAGTAAAGAGTTAGAATTAAAAGACTTTAGAGCCCTCCTGATCCCTAATTAAAGGGGCCAGCCCCTTTTTATGAAAACAAAACAAAAGCTCGTGTAAATCTTAACAACTTTTGCATTACATGTTTTAACAAATTATCTACAGGTTAAAAGATATTTTGCAAAACGTGTTAAAATTTTGCCAAAAATGTTGGTGCCAATTTTTGACCTCGGGCGAGCTTCGGCGCCGTGCGCATTTTCCACAATGTCAAATACAGAGGATTATCTACAGACATCCATCTACATATTCCTGAAAGTTTCACTTATTTATATACCCTTTAGTTTCGGAGGAGTTACGTGGACAAAATGGTCCTTAAAAATTCACAAAATCTTCAAAATCTCAAACCGGAAGTGACGTCATCAGCTCAAAATTTAATATTCGCAAGCAAGTTTTATGTTCTATCAGTCCTGTAAATTTGGTGAAAATCGACTAAATCGTTTTTGAGTTATAGCTCTCGAAAAATGTCAGAGGAAAAATATAAAATAACTAGACACGATCTCGTTGCGAGCAACGAGGAGGTCTTCCGTTCGATTTTTAGAATGAAATAAGACATCATCGACTTTGATTTACAACAAAACATGTTATGGAAAAAGGAGTGAAGTAGTAATGCTTTATTGTATCGCTTTTTATAAGTTCTTTTACATTGCTTTAAATACATGTACTTGCATTTCTTTCAATTAAGATAGAAAAGATCAAACTTGTTTACCTCTGGTCCCTAAAAACCCTTATTGGGTAACGCAAGAGAAAATCATTATATTGTTAGGATATATAAACGTATTATACCTAATCTAGCTTTAATAACCTTTCACAAAATTGCTCTCATTAAAGGGCTATAGATTAAAGATTTTAGAGCTCTTTGATACCCTAATTTAAGGGGCCAGTCCCTTTTTCTTGGATTCAAATCAAAGGACATTTAATTTTGGACACATTTTGTCAACAAGTGTTTAGAAATTCGTTACCGTTCTAGAGATATATGAGAAAGAAGGTTTTAGGGGCCGATCCCTTATCTCTTTATAGGGGCCGTTTGACGAAATGTTGAAGGTTGTATATTGTTAAGAACATAATTTTAAACAATTTTTCTTCTGTACTGCATTACAAAATATTTTTCCTTTAGTGAGATATGGGTGTTCAAAATTTGGGTTTTTTGGTCCCTAAAAACCCCTAATTACAAAACACATGACAAAACCATTACATTGCTGATATACAAAACTGTAGGATAAACACATTGGCTTCTTAGGGTTATAGATAAAAGACTTTAGAGCCTTTTAATCCCCTAATTAAAGGGGCCAGCCCCTTTTTCTTGATTTCAAATAAAAAGTTATTTAATTCTAAACAAATTATGTTCAACAAGTGTTTAGAAATTCAATTCGTTACCGTTCTGGAGATATATGAGAAAGAAGGTTTTAGGGGCCGATCCCTTACCTCCTTATAGGGGTCGTTTAACGAAATTTTGAAGGTTACATATTGTTACATGTAAGAACATCATTTTAAACAACTTTTCTTCTGTTCTGCATTACAAAATATTTTTCCTTTCTGAGATATAGATGATCAAAATTTTGGACTTTCGGCCCCTAAAAACCCTTAATTACGTAACACATGAGAAAATCATTACATTGCTTGAATACATAACAGTAAGATAAACACATTTGCTTCTATAACATTTCACAAAATATCTCTCAGTAAAGGGCTACAGATTAAAGACTTTTGAGCCCTTTGGTTCCCTAATTTGAGGGGCCAGCCCCTTTTTCTTGATATCAAATAAAAGGTCATTTAATTATGAACACATTTTGTTCAACAAGTGTTTAGAAATTCGTTACCGTTTTGGAGATATATGAGAAAGTAGGTTTTAGGGGCCGGTCCCTTATCTTCATTTAGGGGCCGTTTAACGAAATTTTGTCGGTTGCATATTGTTTAGAACATCATTTTGAACAACTTTTCTTCTCTACTGCATTACAAAATTTTTTTCCTTTCGGAGATATGGGTGATCAAAATTTTGGACTTTTGGCCCCTAAAAACCCTTAATTACGTAATACATAACAAAATCAATACATTGCCTTGATACATACCTGTGAAATAAACATATTTGCTTCTATAACATTTCACAAAATATCTCTTAGTAAAGAGCTACAGATTAAAGACTTTAGAGCCTTTTTGTCCCCTTATTTGAGGGGCCAGCCCCTTTTTCTTGATTTTAAAGAAAAGGACTTGTAAATAGAAACTTTTTTACATTACATGTCTTAACAAAATATTTTTCAGAAAAAAGATAATCAAAGAAAACCAGAAAAAATTGCGACGTTTTTTCCATCTCAAGTTTTGGGTCCAGGCGAGCTTCGGCGCCTTTCAAGCGAGATCAAAATGAAAATAAAATTACAAATCTACAATCTTTTGTCTACTATCCCTGAAAGTTTCAACTCAATATCTTTTATAGTTTAGGAGAACGTAGAGGGACAAGCCACCCCTCTGAAAATCGCTAAAACGTCAATTTCTCAAAAACGTAAGTGACGTCATCAATATAATAAAAAACCTATAAGGTTTAGATCATTATCTATTAGATCTGAAAGTTTCATGAAAATCGGTCGAGCCGTTTCTTAGAAATCGCGTGCACAAAATTTGTAAGAAAAAAAAGAAAAATAACTAGATACGATCTCGTTACGAGTAGGTCTTCCGTTCAATTTTTAAACGATAGCATTTAAATATCAATGAAATTTCAGAATTCCCCTCAACCACTCCCTTTAAGAAAATGTAAAAGATTGTCATTATCCTTTAAAATGCTTAACAAAAAGTTTTGCTTTTTCTCATACAGAACATTAAAGATGTAAGATTTTTGTCCCCTAAAATACCTAATTACGTCATCAATGGGTTTGGAAATGAGTTCTTCAAACTGATATTGTTACGATCAATAACTTTGTTCCTACAATGCATTACAAAATCTGTATCGTTTTTAAGTTATCTGTAATAGAGTTTACGACAGTCTTGGCCCCTAAATAAAGGGGCCAGCCCCTTTTTTTGAGTTCATTCGAAAGGTCTCACGAATTATAACATTTTTTGTTCTTACACTTATCTAGAATTGTTGTTCATTTTATAATTACAAATGATAGAATATTTTAGGGGCCAGCCCTCTAGATCCTTAATGGGGACAGACATTGGTGTTTTGATTAATGGAATCGATTCGAATCATCAATGCAAACATTTTCTCTTCTACAATGCTTAACAAAATATGTCTTCTTCTCAAGATATATTGCGTCAAAGCTTTAGCACTTTGGCCCCTAAAAATCCCTAATTACGTAATAAATGGACGTGGCAATGATTTTTCTGATAGATATTGTAACGATGAACAACTTTGCCTTATAATGCATTACAAAATCTTTATCGTTTTTTTGTTATCTGTAATAGAGTTTACGAGTTTCTTGGGCCCTAATTTAAGAGGCCAGCCCCTTTTTTTTTAGTTCATTCGAAAGGTCTCACGAATAGTAACATTGTTTGTTCTTACAACTATCTAAAATTGTTTTTCATTTTTGAGATACAAATGACTGAATAGTTTAGGGGCCAGCCCTATAGATCCTTAATGGGGGCAGACATTAGTGTTTTGATTAGTGGAATTGATTATTATTATTAAGACAGACATTTTCTCTTCTACAATACTTAAGAAAATATGTCTCCTTCTCTAGATATATCGTGACAAAGTTTAAGTACTCTGGCCCCTAAAAAACCCTAACTACGTCATAAATGGGCGTGGCAATGATTTTTTCTGATAGATATTTTAACGATCAACAACTTTGCTTCTATAATGCATTACAAAATCTTTATCATTTTTAAGTTATTTCTAATAGAGTTTACGAGTTTCTTGGCCCCTAATTTAAGGGGCCAGCCCCTTTTTCTTGCTTTTGTTGAAAAGAACTTTTCATTCTCTACCACTTTTGTTATATATGTCTTAACAAAATACCAACTGATAAAAAGATACAGATCAAAACGTATAAAAATTTTGGATAAAAATTCGTACCCAATTTTCGTGCCCAGGCGAGTTCAAAGAAATGGCGCCACTGGCGTAAAATAAAATAATAGTGCACAACTTCAGACTATAGACTACATATCCTGAAAATTTCATAGTCATATCTTTGATAGTTTCAGAGATCAGCTCTGCACAAAATAGGTCGTAAAAATTACAAAATAGTCGATAAATCGGTACCGGAAGTGACGACAACAAAAATTTCAAAAACATATAAAATTCAGATCATGACTCATTATCTCTGAAAAAATGACTGAAATCGGCTGAATAGTTTTTGAGAAATTGCGTGCGCAAAATTTGGAAAAAATAATAATAACTAGATACGATCTCGTTACGAGTAACGAGTAGGTCTTCCGTTCAATTTTTAAACGATACGATTAAGATATTAATGAAATTTCAGAATTCCCCCTTCAACCACTCCCTTTTAGATAATGCATACGATTATTAATATCCCTTGAAATGTTTAACAAAGAGTTTTGCTTTCTCACATACAGCACATTAACGATTTAAGTCCCCTAAAATCCTTAATTACGTCATCAATTAGCAATGAGTTTTACAATCTGATATTGCTACGACCAACAACGTTGTTTCTGTAATGCATTACACAATCTTGATCGTTTTAAAGGTATGTGTAATAGACTTTACAAGTGTCTTGGCCCCTAATTTAAGGGGCCAGCCCCTTTTTCTTGAGTTCATTCAAAAGATCTCACGGATATTAACATTTTTTGTTCTTACACTTATCTGGAATTGTTGTTCATTTTTGGATACAAATGAAGGAATATTATAGGGGCCAGCCCTCTAGATCCTAATGGGGCCAGACAATGGTGCTTTGATTACTGGAATTGATTAGAATCATTAATGCAAACATTTTCTCTTCTACAATGCTTAACAAAATGTGTCTCCTTTTCTAGATATATTGCGTCAAAGTTTCAGTACTGTGGCCCCTAAAAATCCCTAATTACGTAATAAATGGCCGTGACAAAGATTTTTTAAGGTCTTCCGTTTCCAACGGAAGACCTTATAGTTTTCGTACGATTTCTTATTATTAAGGTCTTCCGTTTCCAACGGAAGACCTTATTGTTTTCGTACTGTTTATTATTATTTTTTTTTCCCAAATTTTGTGCACGCGATTTCTCGAAAACTACTCAACCGATCTGAACAATTTTTTCACAGATGATGGGAAATTATCTGAATTTTATATGTTTTTGAATTTTTTGTCGTCGTCACTTCCGGTCCGGATTAACGGTCGATTTTGTAATTTTTTACGACCAATTTTGTGCAGAGTTGATCTCAGAAACTATAAGAGATATGACTTTGAAATTTTCAGGATAGGTAGAGCATGGTTTGAAGTTGTGCACTATTTAGTTGTTTTGCACCAGTGGCGCTATTCCTTGGAGCTCGCTTAGGCACAAAAATGGGGTACATATTTCGAATCCAAATTTCCATATGTTTTGATCAGTATCTTTTTATCAGTTGATATTTTGACAAGACATATAGAACAAAAGTAGTAGAGAATCAAAAGTTCTATCCAATAAAATCAAGAAAAAGGGGCTGGCCCCTTTAATTAGGGACCAAGAGACTCGTAAATTCTATTACGAATAACTTGAAAACGATAAATATTTTGTTATGCATTATAAAAATCAAAGTTGTTGATCTCTACATTTTCGCTTTGAAAGAGTCATCGTCAGGCCCTTGTCTGACGTAATTAGGGTTTTTATTCTTTATCTTCAATTTTTTTTTTTTTGGGGGGGGGGGGGTAATTTTGAAATTGTATCGATATCTCATGGTATCATTTTATCTAAAAAAAAAAATCGGACGGAAGACCTACTCGTTACTCGTAACGAGGTCGTATCTAGTTATTATTATTATTTTTTTTTTCCACAAATTTTGTGCACGAGATTTCTCGAAAACTATTCGACCGATTTCGACCATTTTTTCAGAGAAGATGAGTCTTGATGTAAACTTCATACGTTTTTGAGATTTTTCCTGTCGGCACTTCCGGTACCGATTTATCGGCCATTCTGTACATTTTTACGACCTATTTTGTGCAGAGCTGATCTCAGAAACTATCAGAGATATGACTATGAAATTTTCAGGATAGGTAGTCTATAGTCTGAAGTTGTGCACTATTATTTTGTTTTACGCCAGTGGCGTCATTTTTTGGAGCTCGCCTAGGCACGAAAATTGGGTACGAATTTTCATTCAAATTCTTCATACGTTTTGATCTGTATCTTTTTATCAGTTGATATTTTGTTAAGACATATATAACAAAAATAGTAGATAATTAAACGTTCTTTCCAACAAAATCAAGAAGAAGGGGCTGGCTACTTAAATTAGGGGCCAAGACACTCGTAAACTCTATTGCAAATAACTTAAAAACGATCAAAATTTTGTAATGCAATATAGAAGCAAAGTTGTTGATTGTAGCAATATTTATCAGGTAAAATCATTTTCACACCCATTTATGACGTAATAAGGGATTTTAAGGGGCCAAAGTACTTAAACTTTGATGCAATATATCTAGAGAAGGAGACATATTTTGTTAGGCAATGTAGAAAAGAAAATGTTTGCATTGATGATTCTAATCAATTCCACTAATCAAAACTCCAAAGTCTGTCCCCATTAAGGATCTATAGGGCTGGCCCCTAAAATATTCAATCATTTGTATCTCAAAAATGAACAACAATTTTAGACGGGTGTAAGAACAAAAAATGTTATAATTCGTGAGACCTTTCGATTGAACTCAAGAAAAAGGGACTGGCCCCTTAATTGAGGAGCCAAGACACTCGTAAACTATATTACAGATAACTTGAAAACAAGCAAGATTTCAAATATCTTTGGTACTTAGCCTTTTTTACAAAATTGATACCAGCGAGATTTTAGTCACTGTAAGTGATTGAGACACAAACTTTTATAAATGATAGACAATCGATTGAAGATATATTTAACGGGTTTTCTTTTGTCAACCGTCACTTCCGGTACTCACCAGAAGAGTTCAAACAATTCATTTTTTTCACAAGTTTAACTGATTATCTTTGGTGTTTCATCTGCTATGATTAACAGTAGTGTACACTAAACATATGTATAAAAAACCCTAGCTTTTATTTTCATAAACCTCTTTTGTTCGTCCGTTTTCGGTCTCGAGACAAAAAACCTAGATTCACCAAGATCGCAGATTTGGCAGAGAATATCGATATTTCATCGTATCATATGAAAACAAAATCGGACGGAAGACCTACTCGTTACTCGTAACGAGATCTAGTTCTGATAGTTATTGTTACGATCAACAACTTTGCTTCTATAATGCATTACAACATTTTTATCGTTTTTAAGTTATTTGTAATAGAGTTTACAAGTGTCTTGGCCCCTAAAATAGGGGTCAGCCCCTTTTTCCTGATATTGTTGGAAAGAACTTTTGATTATCTACTACTTTTGTTATATATGTCTTAACAAAATATCAACTGATAAAAAGATACAGATCAAAACGTATGAAAATTTTGAATGAAAATTTCGTACTCGATTTTCGTGCCCAGGCGAGCTCCAAGAAATGCGCCACTGGCGTAAAACAACATAATAGTGCACAACTTCAAACTATAGACTACCTATCCTGAAAATTTCATAGTCATATCTCTGATAGTTTCTGAGATCAGCTCTGCACAAAATAGGTCGTAAAAATGTACAAAATGGCCGATAAATCGGTACCGGAAGTGACGACAAAAAAATCTCAAAAACGTATTAAATTTACATCAAGTCCCATCTTCGGTGAAAAAATAGTTGAAATCGGTTGAACAGTTTTCGAGAAATTTCGTGCACAAAATTTGGGAAAAAAAAATAATAAGAAACAGTACGAAAACTATAAGGTCTTCCGTTGGAAACGGAAGACCTTAATAATAACTAGATACGATCTCGTTACGAGTAACGAGTAGGTCTTCCGTTCAATTTTTAAACGATAAGATTAAAATATCAATGAAGTTTCGGAACCCCCCCCCCCCCCCCCCAACCACTCCCTTTCCGATAATGCATACGGTTGTCAATATCCCTTGAAATGCTTAACAAAGAGTTTTACTTTTTCACAAACAGCACATTAAACGTTTAAGATTTTAGTCCCCTAAAATTCCTAATTACGTCATCAATTGGTTTGGAAATAGGTTTTACAAACTGATATTGTTATGATCAACAACTTTGTTTCTGTAAAACATTACAAAATCTTGATCGTTTTTAAGGTATGTGAAAAAGATTTTACGACTGTCTTGGCCCCTAATGTAAGGGGCCAGCCCCTTTTTCTTGAGTTCATTCAAAAGGTCTCACAAATACTAACAATTTTTGTTCTTACACGTATCTACAATTGTTGTTTATTTTTTAGATACAGATAATTGAATATTTTAGGGGCCAATCCTCTAGATCCTTAATTGGGACATCCATTGGTGTTTTGATTGATGGAATCGATTAGAATTATCAATGCAAGCTTTTTCTCTTCTACAAAGCTTAACAAAATATGTCTCCTTCTCTAGATATATTGCGTCAAATTTTATACTTTGGCTCCTTAAAATCCCTAATTACGTAATAAATGGGTGTGGCAATGATTTTACTCGATATATATTGTTACGGTCAACAACTATGCTTCTATAATGCATTACAAAATCATTATCGTATTTAAGTTATTTTTATTATAGTTAACAATTGTCTTGGCCCCTAAAAAAAAAGGGCCAGCCCCTTTTTGTTGAATTTGTTGGGAAGAAATTTTGATTATCTATCACTTTTGTTATATATATGTTAACAAAATATTAACTGATAAAAAGATACAGATCAAAGCGTATGAAAATTTTGATTCAAAAATCGTATCTCATTTTCGAGCCCGGGCGAGCTCCAAAACTTTGCGCCACTGGCTATAATTAATAACAAATTATTTTTCAGTAAAGAGTTATTATATAAAGACTTTACAGCGCTCCTGGCCCCTAATTTGAGCGGCCATTCCCTTTTTCTTAATATTAAATATAGGATCTTATAAATATAAACATATTTTGTTTAATAAGTGTTCAGAAATTGTTGACCGATTTTGCGATATCTGAACAACAGTGTTTTAGGGGCCGACCCTTAAACTCCTTACTGGGGCCACAAACCATAAATTTTAACGTACCATGTTCTAAAGAACATTATTTTAAGCAACTTTTGTTCAACATTGCCTTTCAAAATATTTCTCCTTTTCAAAATATTAATGATCAAAATTTTGGTCTTCCGGCCCCTTGAAACCCCTAATTACGTAACAAATGTTTAAAATAAGGTACTGTGTTGATAAACAGCTGTACAATGAACATTTTTGCTACTATAATTAATGACAAATTATTGCTCAGTAAAGAGTTAGAATTAAAAGACTTTAGAGCCCTCCTGACCCCTAATTAAAGGGGCCAGCCCCTTTTTATTAAAACAAAACAAAAGCTCGTGTAAATCTTAACAACTTTTGCATTACATGTTTTAACAAATTATCTACAGGTTAAAAGATATTTTGCAAAACGTGTTAAAATTTTGCCAAAAATGTTGGTGCCAATTTTTGACCTCGGGCGAGCTTCGGCGCCGTGCGCATTTTCCACAATGTCAAATACAGAGGATTATCTACAGACATCCATCTACATATTCCTGAAAGTTTCACTTATTTATATACCCTTTAGTTTCGGAGGAGTTACGTGGACAAAATGGTCCTTAAAAATTCACAAAATCTTCAAAATCTCAAACCGGAAGTGACGTCATCAGCTCAAAATTTAATATTCGCAAGCAAGTTTTATGTTCTATCAGTCCTGTAAATTTGGTGAAAATCGACTAAATCGTTTTTGAGTTATAGCTCTCGAAAAATGTCAAAGGAAAAATATAAAATAACTAGACACGATCTCGTTGCGAGCAACGAGGAGGTCTTCCGTTCGATTTTTAGAATGAAATAAGACATCATCGACTTTGATTTACAACAAAACATGTTATGGAAAAAGGAGTGAAGTAGTAATGCTTTATTGTATCGCTTTTTATAAGTTCTTTTACATTGCTTTAAATACATGTACTTGCATTTCTTTCAATTAAGATAGAAAAGATCAAACTTGTTTACCTCTGGTCCCTAAAAACCCTTATTGGGTAACGCAAGAGAAAATCATTATATTGTTAGGATATATAAACGTATTATACCTAATCTAGCTTTAATAACCTTTCACAAAATTGCTCTCATTAAAGGGCTATAGATTAAAGATTTTAGAGCTCTTTGATACCCTAATTTAAGGGGCCAGTCCCTTTTTCTTGGATTCAAATCAAAGGACATTTAATTTTGGACACATTTTGTCAACAAGTGTTTAGAAATTCGTTACCGTTCTAGAGATATATGAGAAAGAAGGTTTTAGGGGCCGATCCCTTATCTCTTTATAGGGGCCGTTTGACGAAATGTTGAAGGTTGTATATTGTTAAGAACATAATTTTAAACAATTTTTCTTCTGTACTGCATTACAAAATATTTTTCCTTTAGTGAGATATGGGTGATCAAAATTTGGGTTTTTTGGTCCCTAAAAACCCCTAATTACAAAACACATGACAAAACCATTACATTGCTTATATACAAAACTGTAGGATAAACACATTTGCTTCTTAGGGTTATAGATAAAAGACTTTAGAGCCTTTTAATCCCCTAATTAAAGGGGCCAGCCCCTTTTTCTTGATTTCAAATAAAAAGTTATTTAATTCTAAACAAATTATGTTCAACAAGTGTTTAGAAATTCAATTCGTTACCGTTCTGGAGATATATGAGAAAGAAGGTTTTAGGGGCCGATCCCTTACCTCCTTATAGGGGTCGTTTAACGAAATTTTGAAGGTTACATATTGTTACATGTAAGAACATCATTTTAAACAACTTTTCTTCTGTTCTGCATTACAAAATATTTTTCCTTTCTGAGATATAGATGATCAAAATTTTGGACTTTCGGCCCCTAAAAACCCTTAATTACGTAACACATGAGAAAATCATTACATTGCTTGAATACATAACAGTAAGATAAACACATTTGCTTCTATAACATTTCACAAAATATCTCTCAGTAAAAGGCTACAGATTAAAGACTTTTGAGCCCTTTGGTTCCCTAATTTGAGGGGCCAGCCCCTTTTTCTTGATATCAAATAAAAGGTCATTTAATTATGAACACATTTTGTTCAACAAGTGTTTAGAAATTCGTTACCGTTTTGGAGATATATGAGAAAGTAGGTTTTAGGGGCCGGTCCCTTATCTTCATTTAGGGGCCGTTTAACGAAATTTTGTCGGTTGCATATTGTTTCGAACATCATTTTGAACAACTTTTCTTCTGTACTGCATTACAAAATTTTTTTCCTTTCGGAGATATGGGTGATCAAAATTTTGGACTTTTGGCCCCTAAAAACCCTTAATTACGTACAGTCAGTTCAAGCATATCTTTTACAACATACACCATAGCATAGCATAGCATTGAAATCTCATAGCATAGCATTGAAATCTCATAGCAAAGCATTGGAATCTCATACCATAGCATACAATATCATAGAATCGCATTCGTCATATCATACCATAGCATACCATAGCATAGCATACAACGTTATTTTAACTCGGTTTTAAATGTTTTATTTGAAAAAATAATTGTTTACATGATAGATTTGTGGTAAACTTGGGTTTCTTATTATTTAACTTCGAAATGTGTGGAACTCTTCTGTGTATGGAGGCGTTTTCGTTCAAATCTCATAGCATACCATAGCATAGCATAGCATACCATATCATTAAGCCCTTCATTTCAATTTCTCATAGCATAGCATACAAATCTCATAGCATAGCATACAAATCTCATAGCATATCATTAAAATCGCATACCATAGCATAGCATTAAATTGTAAAAGATATGCATGAAATGACTGTAATACATAACAAAATCAATACATTGCCTTGATACATACCTGTGAAATAAACATATTTGCTTCTATAACATTTCACAAAATATCTCTTAGTAAAGAGCTACAGATTAAAGACTTTAGAGCCTTTTTGTCCCCTTATTTGAGGGGCCAGCCCCTTTTTCTTGATTTTAAAGAAAAGGACTTGTAAATGGAAACTTTTTTACATTACATGTCTTAACAAAATATTTTTCAGAAAAAAGATAATCAAAGAAAACCAGAAAAAATTGCGACGTTTTTTCCATCTCAAGTTTTGGGTCCAGGCGAGCTTCGGCGCCTTTCAAGCGAGATCAAAATGAAAATAAAATTACAAATCTACAATCTTTTGTCTACTATCCCTGAAAGTTTCAACTCAATATCTTTTATAGTTTAGGAGAACGTAGAGGGACAAGCCACCCCTCTGAAAATCGCTAAAACGTCAATTTCTCAAAAACGTAAGTGACGTCATCAATATAATAAAAAACCTATAAGGTTTAAATCATTATCTATTAGATCTGAAAGTTTCATGAAAATCGGTCGAGCCGTTTCTTAGAAATCGCGTGCACAAAATTTGTAAGAAAAAAAAGAAAAATAACTAGATACGATCTCGTTACGAGTAGGTCTTCCGTTCAATTTTTAAACGATAGCATTTAAATATCAATGAAATTTCAGAATTCCCCTCAACCACTCCCTTTAAGAAAATGTAAAAGATTGTCATTATCCTTTAAAATGCTTAACAAAAAGTTCTGCTTTTTCTCATACAGAACATTAAAGATGTAAGATTTTTGTCCCCTAAAATACCTAATTACGTCATCAATGGGTTTGGAAATGAGTTCTTCAAACTGATATTGTTACGATCAATAACTTTGTTCCTACAATGCATTACAAAATCTGTATCGTTTTTAAGTTATCTGTAATAGAGTTTACGACAGTCTTGGCCCCTAAATAAAGGGGCCAGCCCCTTTTTTTTTGAGTTCATTCGAAAGGTCTCACGAATTATAACATTTTTTGTTCTTACACTTATCTAGAATTGTTGTTCATTTTATAATTACAAATGATAGAATATTTTAGGGGCCAGCCCTCTAGATCCTTAATGGGGACAGACATTGGTGTTTTGATTAATGGAATCGATTCGAATCATCAATGCAAACATTTTCTCTTCTACAATGCTTAACAAAATATGTCTTCTTCTCTAGATATATTGCGTCAAAGCTTTAGCACTTTGGCCCCTAAAAATTCCTAATTACGTAATAAATGGACGTGGCAATGATTTTTCTGATAGATATTGTAACGATGAACAACTTTGCCTTATAATGCATTACAAAATCTTTATCGTTTTTTTGTTATCTGTAATAGAGTTTACGAGTTTCTTGGGCCCTAATTTAAGAGGCCAGCCCCTTTTTTTTAGTTCATTCGAAAGGTCTCACGAATAGTAACATTGTTTGTTCTTACAACTATCTAAAATTGTTTTTCATTTTTGAGATACAAATGACTGAATAGTTTAGGGGCCAGCCCTATAGATCCTTAATGGGGGCAGACATTAGTGTTTTGATTAGTGGAATTGATTATTATTATTAAGACAGACATTTTCTCTTCTACAATACTTAAGAAAATATGTCTCCTTCTCTAGATATATCGTGACAAAGTTTAAGTACTCTGGCCCCTAAAAAACCCTAATTACGTCATAAATGGGCGTGGCAATGATTTTTTCTGATAGATATTTTAACGATCAACAACTTTGCTTCTATAATGCATTACAAAATCTTTATCATTTTTAAGTTATTTCTAATAGAGTTTACGAGTTTCTTGGCCCCTTTTTCTTGCTTTTGTTGAAAAGAACTTTTCATTCTCTACCACTTTTGTTATATATGTCTTAACAAAATACCAACTGATAAAAAGATACAGATCAAAACGTATAAAAATTTTGGATAAAAATTCGTACCCAATTTTAGTGCCCAGGCGAGCTCAAAGAAATGGCGCCACTGGCGTAAAATAAAATAATAGTGCACAACTTCAGACTATAGACTACATATCCTGAAAATTTCATAGTCATATCTTTGATAGTTTCAGAGATCAGCTCTGCACAAAATAGGTCGTAAAAATTACAAAATAGTCGATAAATCGGTACCGGAAGTGACGACAACAAAAATTTCAAAAACATATAAAATTCAGATCATGACTCATTATCTCTGAAAAAATGACTGAAATCGGCTGAATAGTTTTTGAGAAATTGCGTGCGCAAAATTTGGAAAAAATAATAATAACTAGATACGATCTCGTTACGAGTAACGAGTAGGTCTTCCGTTCAATTTTTAAACGATACGATTAAGATATTAATGAAATTTCAGAATTCCCCCTTCAACCACTCCCTTTTAGATAATGCATACGATTATTAATATCCCTTGAAATGTTTAACAAAGAGTTTTGCTTTCTCACATACAGCACATTAACGATTTAAGTCCCCTAAAATCCTTAATTACGTCATCAATTAGCAATGAGTTTTACAATCTGATATTGCTACGACCAACAACGTTGTTTCTGTAATGCATTACACAATCTTGATCGTTTTAAAGGTATGTGTAATAGACTTTACAAGTGTCTTGGCCCCTAATTTAAGGGGCCAGCCCCTTTTTCTTGAGTTCATTCAAAAGATCTCACGGATATTAACATTTTTTGTTCTTACACTTATCTGGAATTGTTGTTCATTTTTGGATACAAATGAAGGAATATTATAGGGGCCAGCCCTCTAGATCCTAATGGGGACAGACAATGGTGCTTTGATTACTGGAATTGATTAGAATCATTAATGCAAACATTTTCTCTTCTACAATGCTTAACAAAATGTGTCTCCTTTTCTAGATATATTGCGTCAAAGTTTCAGTACTGTGGCCCCTAAAAATCCCTAATTACGTAATAAATGGCCGTGACAAAGATTTTTTCTGATAGTTATTGTTATGATCAACAACTTTGCTTCTATAATGCATTACAACATTTTTATCGTTTTTAAGTTATTTGTAATAGAGTTTACAAGTGTCTTGGCCCCTAAAATAGGGGTCAGCCCCTTTTTCCTGATATTGTTGGAAAGAACTTTTGATTATCTACTACTTTTGTTATATATGTCTTAACAAAATATCAACTGATAAAAAGATACAGATCAAAACGTATGAAAATTTTGAATGAAAATTTCGTACTCGATTTTCGTGCCCAGGCGAGCTCCAAGAAATGCGCCACTGGCGTAAAACAACATAATAGTGCACAACTTCAAACTATAGACTACCTATCCTGAAAATTTCATAGTCATATCTCTGATAGTTTCTGAGATCAGCTCTGCACAAAATAGGTCGTAAAAATGTACAAAATGGCCGATAAATCGGTACCGGAAGTGACGACAAAAAAAATCTCAAAAACGTATTAAATTTACATCAAGTCCCATCTTCGGTGAAAAAATAGTTGAAATCGGTTGAACAGTTTTCGAGAAATTTCGTGCACAAAATTTGGAAAAAAAAAATAAGAAGAAACAGTACGAAAACTATAAGGTCTTCCGTTGGAAACGGAAGACCTTAATAATAACTAGATACGATCTCGTTACGAGTAACGAGTAGGTCTTCCGTTCAATTTTTAAACGATAAGATTAAAATATCAATGAAGTTTCGGAACCCCCCCCCCCCAACCACTCCCTTTCCGATAATGCATACGATTGTCAATATCCCTTGAAATGCTTAACAAAGAGTTTTACTTTTTCACAAACAGCACATTAAACGTTTAAGATTTTAGTCCCCTAAAATTCCTAATTACGTCATCAATTGGTTTGGAAATAGGTTTTACAAACTGATATTGTTATGATCAACAACTTTGTTTCTGTAAAAAATTACAAAAAAGATTTTACGACTGTCTTGGCCCCTAATGTAAGGGGCCAGCCCCTTTTTCTTGAGTTCATTCAAAAGGTCTCACAAATACTAACAATTTTTGTTCTTACACGTATCTACAATTGTTGTTTATTTTTTAGATACAGATGATTGAATATTTTAGGGGCCAATCCTCTAGATCCTTAATTGGGACATCCATTGGTGTTTTGATTGATGGAATCGATTAGAATTATCAATGCAAGCTTTTTCTCTTCTACAAAGCTTAACAAAATATGTCTCCTTCTCTAGATATATTGCGTCAAATTTTATACTTTGGCTCCTTAAAATCCCTAATTACGTAATAAATGGGTGTGGCAATGATTTTACTCGATATATATTGTTACGGTCAACAACTATGCTTCTATAATGCATTACAAAATCATTATCGTATTTAAGTTATTTGTATTATAGTTAACAATTGTCTTGGCCCCTAAAAAAAAGGGCCAGCCCCTTTTTGTTGAATTTGTTGGAAAGAAATTTTGATTATCTATCACTTTTGTTATATATATGTTAACAAAATATTAACTGATAAAAAGATACAGATCAAAGCGTATGAAAATTTTGATTCAAAAATCGTATCTCATTTTCGAGCCCGGGCGAGCTCCAAAACTTTGCGCCACTGGCATAAAAAAAATTCATTGTGCACAACTTCAATCTATGGTCTACCTATCCTGAAAATTTTATATTCATATCTCTGATAGTCTATGAGTTTATGTCTTCACAAAATTGGTCGTAAAATTTTACAAAATCGGCCGTAAATCGGAACCGGAAGTGACGATTTCAAAATTTCAAAAAACTTCTAGAATTATGACCACTGGCAGTCATCTGTGAAAAAATGGTCGAAATCAGCCGAATAGTCTTCGATATATCGCGTGCACAAAATTTGGGGAAAAAAATAATAATAACTAGACACGATCTCGTTGCGAGCAACGAGGAGGTCTTCCGTCCGATTTTTAGAACAGGAAATGACCTTGCCTTTTATCTTCATCAACGAAACATATCAGGAAATGCAGATGTGATCTAAAAGAGCAATGGATGAAGGATTATACACCTGTAGGATCCTTAATTTTAAGGACCAGTCCCATTTTATTTCATATTAAATAAGAGGTCTATTGACTTAATAACAGGTCTAATAACCTGTAATAAAAAGAAACCGAAGAAAAAAAGAGGGCCTTCCTTTGTAAACGGAAGACCCTAATAACAATAAGAATAGAAGGGTCTTCCGCTGAAGACGGAAGACCCTAATAATAAAAGACTGCATTTGTCTAAATCTTAATTGAAGAGTGTTTTTCAACTTGTACTACAGTTCAACAACCTTTTTATGTTGATAATTTTAGTTAGAAAATTGAATAAAAAGCAGAGAAAGAAATAGAGAGAAAGAACAAATCTTGGCTCCGGCGAGGTTAAAACACACAGCTTTTGCAGGTGTCTCAAAACATGGCTGACGCGAAATAATTCCCGAATTTGTGTTTGAATTTGGGGCGTTTTCGCCCGGGAGAAGAGCTGAGTTTTTGTATGAGATGAAAAACAAAGTGTAAGATGTCTGACTATTTAGGTTTGGTAACAGTGCGAGGTCATTTGAAATATTGACGCGTGTTTTTGTCTGGAGGGGGGTGAAAAGACTCGAGCTTGATTTTCGTCGTAAATAAATCGAAAATAGAATTTTGAGGTGTGGATCTCGGATTCGTGTAACAACTATTAGGGGAAGTCCTAAAACAATGACTGATGCAGTTTACCCATGTATTTCAGTGTTGAGAATTTTTGTTCGTGTCGTTTACTATTATGTTTGACTGTTTTATTTCAGCAGGATTGATAGAATCTTTATAAATGTAGAAATAACGAAATCAGTAACACGTAAATTTATTCGGTAAAAATTTGATGCAGTAATTTCCACAGTTCTAACATTCATAAGTAGTTCACACGCTATCGTAGATTCAGACTAAACGGAAAAAAAGAAATATACATGCAACAGAAATATTACGTGGCTGCACAGGGGCCAAGCCCATTTCAACATTAATTTCAATGAAACCATACATAAAGAAAGAGGTCGAACTCTGACCCAGATAGAAAACTACCAGCTCGCTTCAAAATCCTAAAAAATCAATTAATCTTTAAAACACTCGCAACGTGCATGTATTTTTCATAAATGTAATGTCTGAGATACACTTCTGCCGAATTTTAAGTTGATGGGTCTTACAATAGGGGAGATATACGCATTATTCTCTCGAAGTCGCCAGTTTATTTTTACTCGGACATTTACCGGTCCAGAGCTCACGATGGGATTTTGCCTATGACAACAGCAGTATTGCAACAAGTCGAGAAACATTTGCAATAATCTTTTAAAATCTTACATCAAACGCAAATTATGGATTTACTTTTTACTTTTAAAGTTTTCAGAAATAAAATATATAAAATGCCATAACATTTACATGCTAAACAGTACATATGTATGATGAGAGAGAGAGAGAGAGAGAGAAAGAGAGAGAGAGATTAATCAGAAATCGATTTGATCAGAGACATAAATAACATTTACGTCTCTGATTTGATAAAGAAATTTATAATTGTTTTATCTGCTTTTTCATATGTATTATATTTCTTTTTGTCTCAAGTTTTTCTTTGCCGACAATAACTGCATAATAAAAAATTCTGGTAAATCAGCAAATAAAATAACCTACAACATTAGAAATATAGTATGATTATTTATTCCCCATTTTCCCGAATCCAAACGATAACCAAGTGTTATGTCTAAATGACCAATGTTAAGCATTCAGTTGATAATAAAAATCGGTTTTTTTTAATCCCAGACAGTCAATAGATTTGTTATTAAATCATTGAACAGTGAATTTCAAAAAATAACATCCGTAGACAATATCCCGTAACTAGAAAAACATACGTATTTACTTTTTTTTACGTCAAATGTACATTAGCCTCTAGCCTCATTACTCCATGTTACCTGTAGTAGATCTTTTAGAGAGAGAGAGAGAGAGAGAGAGAGAGAGAGAGAGAGAGAGAGAGAGAGAGAGAGATTTTAGTGTTCAGGAATTCAATATAAACGCAACATTTGTCAATAAACGCATGTATACATGCACACATGTACATATCTAAATGTTTGAATAAATACAAAACAACCTTTCTTTTTAAGCCATGTGAAATACTAAAAACGTTGGTGCATTGCTAAATGTTGTGTGTATACAATCATTGAAATGATGCAAAGCGATCCAGTGAACTCTAATGCGGTCGAACTGCAGGGGTGCTTCGGCGGCATGTCTTTGATGACGGCAATGCGACAATCGTCCGAATTTAGCGAGCAGTTGACAGAAAAGAGCTCTATATTTGTACTTAAAAAAAGCCGCTATTATTTTTATTTTTGACAAAAAGAAAACGGAAAACATTCAAATCCATCATTATAAAGATAAAATCGTTAAACAAAACACAGTTAAGCAAGAACAAATAATCGGCACTCGGGGACTGAACCCGGGTCGCCTGGACACAAGTCCACCACTCTAACGACTGAGCTACGCGGACTCTCGCTTCAGAACTTTGGAGCCCTAAATCTCGAGAATGCATGGATCGATTTTAAAACAGATTTCATATTCAGAGGTTTTTAGAGTGTCTCTATCGAATAGTAACATAAAAAAAATTCAAGTTCAAAAAATTGAAAAATTAAGGTTTTTCATTTCCTTCCGCTGACGACCGGAAGTGACGGCAGACGTTCTGATATGCGTAGTACACTGCGGCCGTTCACTCTCTACGATCTCTGAAAATTTGAAAGTCCTATCTTAAATACTTTTGGAGAAAACTCGTGAACAAGCAAAAACATAAAATCTTTAATATCTCGAGACCGGAAGTGACGACCAAAAAATCCCACGTACTTTTCTTACAAATGTTGTCATAAACAAGATCTGAAAGTTTTATCAAAATTGACTGAAGCGTTTTCGAGAAAACGTGGGAGAAAAAAAAAAGAATAATAATAATAGAGGAAAAGAAACAAAGCAAAAACAATAAGGTCTTCCGTTTCCAACGGAAGACCTTAACTAGACACGATCTCGTTGCGAGCAACGAGGAGGTCTTCCGTCCGATTTTTAGAATACGGAATGACCTTACTCTTGACCTTCATCAGCGAAACGTATCCGGAAAAGGAGGCGGGATCTATGAGTAATGGGTGAAAGACTAGCTATCCCTTTGGTGTCCCTTATTTTAGGGATTAGCTCCTATTCATTCATTTTAGTCAAAAGGTATTTTTGTGTACCACTAATAAGTATTCAGAAATTGATTACCGTTTTTTGAGATATCTGGGAAAAATCGTTTTGATATCCGGTTCTAATACTCCTTTTAGGGTCCAGATAAAAACAATATATGGTTGTACATTGTTAAGCTCAATATTTTGAGCATCTTTTGTTATATATTGTTTTCCAAAGATTTCCTCCATTTTGAGATATTGAGCATCAAAGCCTTAGACTTCTGGCCCATTAAAATCCCTAATTACGTAACATAAGAGTAAATAATTGCCATGTACAGGTACATTACATTAGAATGAACATAATTGCTTCTATAACGTATCACAAAATATTTAACAGTAAAACGTTATCATTAAAAGATTTTAGAGCCCCCTTAGCCCCTAAATTGGAAGGGCCAGCACCTTTTTCATGATTTCAAATGAAAGCTCTTGTCAATTCAAACACTTTTTGTTCAACAAGTAATTACAAATTTTGTACGTTCTTGAGATATCTTGAGAGGGTCGTGTTAGGGGCCAACCCTGTAACTCCTTTTAGGGACCGCATAACAAAGAAATTATAGTTGATTATTGTTAAGCTCAATATTTTGAGCATCTTTTGTTAAATATTGCTTATCCAAATGTTTCTTTATTTTGAGATATTGAACATCAAAGTTTTGGACTTCTGGCCCCTTAAAATCCCTAATTACGTAACATAGGAGTAAATGATTGCCATGATTAGGTTAATAACGTAAGAATAAACATAATTGTATCTATAATGCATCACAAAATATTTCACGGTAAAAAGTTATCATTAAAAGACTTTAGAGCCCCCTCAACCCCTAATTTGAAGGGCCAGCCCCTTTTTCATGATCTGAAATGAAAGCTCTTGATTTAATTAAGTTTTTTCGTTCTACATGTTTTAACAAAATGCTTTCAAGAAAAGAGATATTCAAAGAAAACCAAGAAAAATCATGACGCCTTTTTTATCTTAATTTTCAAGCTCGGGCGAGCTTCGGCGCTCTTGGAGATATAGATGATTAATGACCATTAGACACTATTTCAGTCTTTCGTCTATCAGCCCTGAAAAGTTCAACTTCATATCTTAAATAGTAAAAGAGGAGTTCTCCGCACAAAATACCCCTATAAAAACTGATAAATCCACGATATCTCAAGACAGGAAGTGACGTCATCAACAAAAAAAATTTCCAACAAGGTTTAGATAAATACCTATCAGAACTGAAAATTTGACGTAAATCGGTTGAGCCGTTTCCGAGAAATCGCGTGCACAAAATCGGTAAGAAAAAAAATAATAATAACTAGATACGATCTCGTTACGAGTAACGAGTAGGTCTTCCGTTCAATTTTTAAACGATACGATTAAAATATCAATGAAATTTCAGAATTCCACCTAAAACACTCCCTTTCAGATAATAAAAAACGATTGTCAATATCCTTTATAATGCGTAACAAAGTGTTTTGCTTTTTCACATTTTGCATATTAAAGATTTAAGAGTTTAGTCCCCTAAAATCCCAAATTACGTCATCAGTGGGTGTGGCAATGAGTTTTACAAACTGATATTGTTATGATAAAAAACTTTGTTTCTGTATTGCATTACAAAATCTTGATTGTTTTTAAGGTATGTGAAAAAGACTTTACGAGTGGCTTAGCCCCTAATTAGAATTTTTTTCTGTTTGTTCTAATAGATATTGGTACGATCAACAACTTTGCTTCTATAATGCATTACAAAATCTTAATCGTTTTTATGTAATTTGTAATATACTTTACGTGTCTCTTGCGCCCCCCCCCCAAAAAAAAAAAGAGAGAGCCCCTTTTTCTTGATTTCCTTGAGAAGATCTTAAAAATACTAACATTTTTTGTTCTTACACCCATCTTATATTGTTGATCACTTTTGAGATACAAATGATTGATTATTTTAGGGGTCAGCCCTCTAGATCCTTAATGGGGACAGAAATGAGTGTTTTGATAAGTGGAATCGATTTAAATCATTAATTTAAACATTTTCTCTTCTATGATGTCTAACAAAATATGTATACTTCTCTAGTTATATTGCGTCAAAGTTTAAGTACTTTGGCCCCTAAAAATCCCTAATTACGTAATAAATGGGCGTGGCTGAATAATTTGTTCTAATAGATATTGGTACGATCAACAACTTTGCTTGTATAATGCATTACAAAATCTTTATCGTTTTTAAGTTATTCGTAAGAGAGTTTAAGAGTGCCTTGGCCCGTAATTTAAGGGGCCAGCCCTTTTTTCTTGATTTCTTTGAAAAGGTCTTAAGAATACTAACAATTTTTGTTCTTACACCTATTTATAATTGTTGATCATTTTTTAGATACAAATGTTTGAATATTTTAGGGGCCAGCCCTCTAGATCCTTAATGGGGACAGAAATGAGTGTTTTGATATATGGAATCACTTTAAATCATTAATTAAAACATCTTCTCTTCTATGATGTCTAACAAAATAGTTCTACTTCTCTAGTTATATTGCGTCAAAGTTTAAGTATGTTGGCCCCTAAAAATCCCTAATTACGTAATAAATGGGCGTGGTAGTAATTTTTTTCTAATAGATATTGGTATGATCAACAACTTTGCTTCTATAATGCATTACAAAATCTTTATCGTTTTTAAGTTATTTGTAATAGAGTTTACAAGTGTTTTGGCCCCTAAATAAAGGGGCCAGCCCCTTTTTCTTGATTTTGTTGGAATGAACTTTTAATTCTCTACCACTTTTGTTATATATGTCTTAACAAAATATCAACTGATAAAAATATATAAATCAAAACGTGTGAAATTTTTGAATGAAAATTCGTACCCAATTTTCGTGCCCAGGCGAGCTCCAAGAATCGGCGCAACAGGCATTAAACAACTATATGCTGCACAACTCCAAACTCTCGTCTACCTATCCTGAAAATTTGATATTCATATCTCTTATGGTTTCCGAGTTTATAGCTGCACAAAATGGGTCGTCAAAAATTACAAAATGGCCGACAATTCGGTACCGGAAGTGACTACGAAAAAATTAAGAAAAATGTATGAAGTTTAGATCACGCCCTAACATCTGTGAAAAAATGGTTGAGATCGGTCGAATAGATTCCGAGAAATCGCATGCACAAAATTTGGAAGATAATAATAATAATAACTAGATACGATCTCGTTACGAGTAACGAGGAGGTCTTCCGTTCAATTTTTTAAACGATTCGATTAAAATATCAATGAAATTTCAGAATTATCCCTCAAGCACTTCCTTTTAGATAATGTATACGATTGTCAATATCCTTTAAAATGCTTAACAAAGAGTTTTGCTTTTTAACATACAGCACATTAAAGATTTAAGATTTTTGTCCCCTAAAATCTCTAAATACGTTATCAATGGGTTTGGAAATGAGTTTTACAAACTGATATTGCTGCGATCAACAACTTTGTTTCTATAATGCATTACAAAATCTTGATCATTTTTAACGTATGAGTAATAGAGTTTAGGAGTCTACTGGCCCCTAATTTAAGGGGCCAGCCCCTTTTTCTTTATTTTATACGAAAGGTCTCATGAATACTAATATTTTTTGTTCTTACATCCATCTAAAAGTGTTGATCACTTTTGAGATACAAATGATTGAATATTTTAGGGGCCAGCCCTCTAGATCCTTAATGGGGACAGAAATTCGTGTTTTGATAAGTAGATTCAATTTAAATCATTTAATCAAACATTTTCTCTTCTTTGATGTCTAACAAAAAATGTCTACTTCTCTAGCTATTTTTCGTCAAAGTTTAAGTACTTTGGCCCCTAAAAATTCCTAATTACGTAATAAATGGGCGTGGCAATGATTTTTTCTAATAGATATTGGTACGATCAACAACTTTGCTTCTATATTGATTACAAAATCTTTATCGTTTTTAAGCTATTTGTAATAGAGTTTACGAGTGTCTTGGCCCCTAATCTAAGGAGCCAGCCCCTTTTTCTTGATTTTGTTGGAAAGAACGTTTAATTACCTACTACTTTTGTTATATATGTCTTAACAAAATATCAACTGATAAAAAGATACAGATAAAAACGTATGAAAATTTTGAATGAAAATTCGTACTGAATTTTCGAGCCCAGGCGAGCTCCAAGAAATCGCGCCACTGGCGTAAAACAAAATAATAGTGCACAACTTCAAACTATAGACTACCTATCCTGAAAATTTCATAGTCATATCTCTGATAGTTTCTGAGATCAGCTCTGCACAAAATAGGTCGTGAAAATGTGCAAAATGGCCGATAAATCGGTACCGGAAGTGACGACAGAAAAAATCTCAAAAACGTATAAAGATTACATCAAGTCCCATCTTATGTGAAAAAATGATTGAAATCGGTCGAATAGTTTTCGAGAAATCGCGTGCACAAAATTTGTGGAAAAAAATAATAATACATAGATACGATCTCGTTACGAGTAACGAGGAGGTCTTCCTTTCAATTTTTCAAACGATACCATTAAAATATCAATGAAATTTCAGAATTTCCACTCACATTTCACATACAGCACATTAAAGATTTAATGTTTTAATCCCCTAAAAATTCCTAATTACGTCATCAATGGGTGTGGCTATGAGTTTTACAAACTTATATTGTTACGATCAACTACTTTGCTTCTATAATGCATTACAAAATCTTTATTGTTTTTAAGTTATTTGTAATAGAGTTTACGAGTGTCTCGGCCCCTTATTTAGGGGTCAGCCCCTTTTTCTTGATTTCTTTGAAAAGGTCTTAAGAATACTAACATTTATTGTTCTTACACCCATCTAAAATTGTTGATCATTTTGAGACACAAATGATTGAATATTTTAGGGGCCAGCCCCATAGATCCTTAATGGGGACAGACATTCGTGTTTTGATATTTGGAATCGATTTAAATAATTAATTCAAACATTTTCTCTTCTATGATGTCTTACAAAATATTTCTACTTCTCTAGTTATATTGTGTCAAAGTTTAAGTTTTTTGGCCCTTAAAAATTCCTAATAACGTAATAAATGGACGTGGCTATTTTTATTCTAATAGATATTGGTACGATCAACAACTTTGCTTCTATAATGCATTATAAAATCTTTATCGTTTTTAAGGTATTTGTAATAGAGTTTAAGAGTGCCCTGGCCCCTAATTTAAGGGGCCAGTCCCTTGTTCTTGATTTCTTTGAAAAGGTCTTAAGAATACTAACAATTTTTGTGCTTACACCTATTTGAAATTGTTGATCATTTTTGAGATACAAATGTTTGAATATTTTAGGGGCCAGCCCTCTAGATCCTTAATGGGGACAGAAATTCGTGTTTTGATAAGTGGAATCGATTTAAATCATTAATTCAAAAATTTTCTATTCTATGATGTCTAACAAAATATTTCTACTTCTCTAGTTATATTGCGTCAAAGTTAAAGATCTTTGGCCCTTAAAAATCCCTAATTACGTCATAAATGGGTGTGGCAATATTTTTTTCTAATAGATATTGGTACGATCAACAACTTTGCTTCTATAAAGCATTACAAAATCTTTATCGTTTTTAAGTTATTTGTAATAGAGTTTAAGAGTGCCCTGGCCCCTGATTAAAGGGGCCAGCCCCTTTTTCTTGATTTCTTTGAAAAGGTCTTAAAAATACTAACAATTTTTGTTCTTACACGTATTTAAAATTGTTGATCATTTTTGAGATACAAATGTTTGAATATTTTAAGGGCCAGCCCTCTAGATCCTTAATGGGGACAGAAATTCGTGTTTTGATAAGTGGAATCAATTTAAATTATTAATTCAAACATTTTTTATTCTATGATGTCTAACAAAATATTTCTACTTCTCTAGTTATATTGCGTCAAAGTTTAAGTATTTTGGCCCCTAAAAATCCCTAATTACGTAATAAATGGGCGTGGTAATAATTTTTCCTAATAGATATTGGTACGATCAACAACTTTGCTTCTATAATACATTACAAAATCTTTATCGTTTTTAAGTTATTTGTAATAGAGTTTACGAGTGTTTTGGCCCCTTAATAAAGGGGCCAGCCCCTTATTTTTGATTTTGTTGGAAAGAACTTTTGATTTTTTACCTCTTTTGTTATATATGTCTTAACAAAATATCAACTGATAAAAAGATATAAATCAAAACGTGTGAAAATTTTGAATGAAAATTCGTACCCAATTTTCGTGCCCAGGCGAGCTCCAAGAAATGGCACCACAGGCATTAAACAACTACATGCTGCACAACTCCAAACTATCGTCTACCTATCCTGAAAATTTGATATTCATATCTCTTATGGTTTCCGAGTTTATAGCTGCACAAAATGGGTCGTCAAAAAATACAAAATGGCCGACAATTCGGTACCGGAAGTGACTACGAAAAAATTAAGAAAAATGTATTAAGGTTAGATCACGCCCTAACATCTGTGAAAAAATGGTTGAGATCGGTCGAATAGATTCCGAGAAATCGCGTGAACAAAATTTGGAAAATAATAATAATAATAATAAATAACTAGATACGATCTCGTTACGAGTAACGAGTAGGTCTTCCGTTCAATTTTTTAAACGATTCGATTAAAATATCAATGAAATTTCAAAATTCTCCCTCAACCACTTCCTTTTAGATAATGTATACGATTGTCAATATCCTTTAAAATGCTTAACAAATAGTTTTGCTTTTTAACATACAGCACATTAAAGATTTAAGATTTTAGTCTCCTAAAATCTCTAAATACGTCATCAATGGGTTTGGAAATGAGTTTTACAAACTGATATTGCTGCGATCAACAACTTTGTTTTTATAATGCATTACAAAATCTTGATCATTTTTAACGTATGAGTAATAGAGTTTAGCCAGCACCTTTTTCTTGATTTTATACGAAAGGTCTCATGAATACTAACATTTTTGGTTCTTACATCCATCTAAAATTGATGTTTACTTTTGAGATACAAATGATTGAATATTTTAGGGGCCAGCCCTCTAGATCCTTCATGGGGACAGAAATTCGTATTTTGATAAGTAGAATCAATTTAAATCATTTAATCAAACATTTTCTCTTCTTTGATGTCTAACAAAATATGTATACTTCTCTAGTTATTTTTCGTCAAAGTTTTAGTACTTTGGCCCCTAAAAATCCCTAATTACGTAATAAATGGGCGTGGCAATGATTTTTTCGAATAGATATTGGTACGATCAACAACTTTACTTCTATAATGCATTACAAAATCTTTATCGTTTTTAAGTTATTTGTAATAGAGTTAACGAGTGCCTTGGCCCCTAAAAAAAGGGGCCAGCCCCTTTTTCTTGATTTCTTTGAAAAGGTCTTAAGAATACAAACATTTTTTGTTCTTACACCCATGTAAAATTGTTGATCATTTTTGAGATACAAATGATTGAATATTTTAGGGGCCAGCCCTCTAGATCCTTAATGGGGACAGAAATTTGTGTTTTGATCAATGGAATTAATTTAAATCATTTATTCAAACATTTTCTCTTCTATGATGTCTAACAAAATATGTATACTTCTCTAGTTATTTTTCGTCAAAGTTTAAGTACTTTGGCCCCTAAAATTCCCTAATTACGTCATAAATGGGCGTGGCAATAATTTTTTCTTATAGATATTGGTACGATCAACAACTTTGCTTCTATAATGCATTACAAAATCTTTATCGTTTTTAAGTTATATGTAATAGAGTTTACGAGTGCCTTGGCCCCTAAAAAAAGGGGCCAGCCCCTTTTTCTTGATTTCGTTGGAAAGAACTTATGATTATCTACCACTTTTGTTATATATATCTTAACAAAATATCAACTGATAAAAAGATACAGATCAAAACGTTTGAAATTTTTGAATGAAAATTCGTACTCAATTTTCGTGCCCAGGCGAGCTCCAATAAATGGCACCACTGGCGTAAAACAAAATAATAGTGCACAACTTCAGACTATAGACTACCTATCCTGAAAATTTCATAGTCATATCTCTGATAGTTTCTGAGATCAGCTCTGCACAAAATAGGTCGTAAAAAACTACAAAATGGTCGATAAATCGGTACCGGAAGTGACGACAACAAAAATTTCAAAAACATATAAAATTCAGATGATGACTCATCATCTGTGAAAAAATGTTGAAAATCGGTCGAATAGTTTTCGAGAAATCGCGTGCACAAAATTTGGAAAAAAAAATAATAATAATAATAATAAGAAATCGTACGAAAACTATAAGGTCTTCCGTTGGAAACGGAAGACCTTAATAATAAGAAACAGTACGAAAACAATAAGGTCTTCCGTTGGAAACGGAAGACCTTAACTAGATACGATCTCGTTACGAGTAACGAGTAGGTCTTCCGTTCAATTTTTTAAACGATTCGATTAAAATATCAATGAAATTTCCGAATCATCCCTCAACCACTTCCTTTTAGATAATTAATACGATTGTCAATATCCTTTAAAATGCTTAACAAAGAGTTTTGCTTTATGACATACAGCACATTAAAGATTTAAGATTTTAGTCCCCTAAAATCTCTAAATACGTTATCAATGGGTTTGGAAATGAGTTTTACAAACTGATATTGCTGCGATCAACAACTTTGTTTCTATAATGCATTACAAAATCTTGATCATTTTTAACGTATGAGTAATAGAGTTTAGGAGTCTATAGGCCCCTAATTTAAGGGGCCAGCCCCTTTTTCTTGATTTTATACGAAAGGTCTCATGAATACTAACATTTTTTGTTCTTACATCCATCTAAAATTGTTGATCACTTTTGAGAAACAAATGATTGAATATTTTAGGGGCCAGCCCTCTAGATCCTTAATGGGGACAGGAATTCGTATTTTGATAAGTAGAATCAATTAAAATCATTTAATCGAACATTTTCTCTTCTTTGATGTCTAACAAAAAATGTATACTTCTCTAGTTATTTTTCGTCAAAGTTTAAGTACTTTGGCCCCTAAAAATCCCTAATTACGTAATAAATGGGCGTGGCAATAATTTTTTCAAATAGACATTGGTATGATCAACAACTTTGTTTTTATAATGCATTACAAAATCTTTATCGTTTTTAAGTTATTTGTAATAGAGTTTACAAGTGTCTTGGCCCCTAATTTAAGGGTCCAGCCCCTTTTTCTTGACTTTGTTGGAAAGAACGTTTAATTATCTACTACTTTTGTTATATATGTCTTAACAAAATATCAACTGATAAAAAGATACAGATAAAAACGTATGAAAATTTTGAATGAAAATTCGTACTCAATTTTCGAGCCCAGGCGAGCTCCAAGAAATCGCGCCACTTGCGTAAAACAACATAATAGTGCACAACTTCAAACTATAGACTACCTATCCTGAAAATTTCATAGCCATATCTCTGATAGTATCTGAGATCAGCTCTGCACAAAATAGGTCTTGAAAATGTGCAAAATGGCCGATAAATCGGTACCGGAAGTGACGACAGAAAAAATCTCAAAAACGTATAAAGTTTACATCAAGTCCTATCTTCTGTGAAAAAATGATTGAAATCGGTCGAATAGTTTTTGAGAAATCGCGTGCACAAAATTTGTGGAAAAAAAAAATAATAATAACTAGACACGATCTCGTTGCGAGCAACGAGGAGGTCTTCCGTCTGATTTTAGAATTTGAGATATATGTTAGATCTTGATTTTGCTAAACATGATTTAGAATAGAAAAACGGGGTCTACATTCTAAGGGCCAGATACTATTTTGTTTCAGGGATAAGAGCTTTGTTCAACAAGTATTTAGAAATTCGTCACTGTTCTTGAGATATCTGAGAAAAAAAAGTTTTAGGGGACAGTCCCTTACCTCCTTATTGGAGCCACCGAACGAAATTTTGAAGGTTGCATTTTGTAAAGTACATCATTTTGAGTATCTTTTCTTCTACACTGCATTTCAAAACAATTTCCTTTTTTGAGATATAGCTGGTCATAGTTTATGGACCCTTGACCCCTAAAAAATCCATAACACATGAAAAAATCATTACATTACTTGGATACAGAACTGAAAGATAAACATATTTGCTTCTATAGCCTTTCATTAAATTTCCCTCAGTAAAGAGCTACAGATGAAACATTTAAGAGCCCTTTAGTTTCCTAATTTTAGGGGCCAGCCCCTTTTTTGATATCAAATAAAAGGTCAATTGAATCTCAACACATTTTGTTCAACAACTGTTTAGAAATTCGTTACCGTTCTTGAGATATATGGGAACAAACGTATAAGGGGTTGATCCCTTAACTCCTTATAGCGGCCATTTAACGCAATTTTGAAAAGTGCATCTTATTAAGTACATCTTTCTGAGTATCTTTTCTTCTTTACTGCATTTCAAAATATTTTTCTTTTCTGAGATATTGGTGATCAAAATTCTATAATTATGGCCCCTAAAAACCCCTTATTATGTAACACATACTAAAATCATTACATTGCTTGGATACATAACTGTAAGATAAACATATTTGCTTCTATAACCGTTCACAAAATATCCCTCAGCAAAGGGCTACAGATTAAAGACTTTAAAGGCCTTTGGTCCCCTAATTTAAGGGGCCAGCCCCTTTTTCTTGGTATCAAATAAAAGGTCATTTAATTCTACGCAAAGAACTATATATGATAAGAGTTGAATTTGGCCCCCATAATTCACCATTTTTTAAAGTGTTTCGGGTACAATAAAATGTTATGTTATAATATAGAAGAGTTGATGTAAAATATATTTTTCACATATTTGTTTGATTTATTTGCACTCACTTGCAGTATATGACGTCAGAAGTGACGCTTTTTCTATAATTCAATCAAAATTAGTCGAAAATTGACATTTTTCTTATCATTTTACGAATTGGAAATATAGAGCGCATGCTTGAACCAGGACAAATTTTTTGTCACTTATTAGACTTGGCTAGACACATCTATGATTAAAATATTTTGTTGGTTCAAGCATGCGCTCTATGTTTCCTGAAAGAAAAACTGCTTGAAAACAAGCTTTTTATGCTAAAATGCAAAAATGGCGGGAAAAGGTTGTCTTTACAATGCCGTATTTCTAAATTGTGGGCACTTGAATCAAAATGAACATTAAGTTTAAACATCACATATATATCTGTACAAAGAAAACAAAGAATTACAGTAAAATAATGACATTCCTTTTAGGGGGCCATTTTAGGTCCATACCATATATAGTCCTTTGTTCAACAAGTGTTTAAAATATCGTTACCGTTTTGGAGATATATGAGAAAGAAGGTTTTAGGGGCCGGTCCCTTAACTTCTTTTATGGGGCCGTTTAACGAAATTTTGACGGCTGCATTTTGTTGAGAACATCATTTTGAACAACTTCTCTTCTGTACTGCATTACAAAATATTTTTCCTTTCTGAGATATGGGTGATCAAAATTTTTGACTTTTGGCCCCTAAAACCCTTAATTACGTAACACATGATAAAATCATTACATTGCTTGAATACAGAACTATAAGATAAACACATTTGCTTCTATAATATTTCACAAAATATCTCTCAGTAAAGGGCTACAGATTAAAGATTTTAGAGTCCTTTGGTCCCCTAATTTGAGGGGCCAGCCCCTTTTTCTTGATTTCAAATAAAAGGTCATTTAATTCTACACAAATTTTGTTCAACAAGTGTTTAGAATTTCGTTACCGTTTTGGAGATATATGAGAAAGAAGGTTTTAGGGGCCGGTCCCTTATCTTCTTTTAGGGGCCGTTCAACGCAATTTTGAAGGTTGCATTTTGTTGAGAACATCATTTTGAACAACTTTTCTTTTATACTGCATTACAAAATGTTTTTCCTTTCTGAGATATGGGTGATCGAAATTTTGGACTTTTGGCCCCTAAAAACCCTTAATTACGTAACACATCATAAAATCATTACATTGCTTGGATACATAACTGTGAGATTAACATATTTGCTTCTATAATCTATAACAAAATATCCCTCGGTAAAGAGTTATGGGTAAAAGACTTTAGAGCCCTTTAGGTCCCTTATATTTTTCTTGGTATCAAATGAAAGGTCATTTGATTATAAAGACATTTTGTTCAAGAAGTGTTCAGAAATTCGTTACCATTCTTGAGATATCTGAGACAGAATGTTTTAGGGGCCGGTCCCTTATCTCCTTTTTGGGGCCGCTGAATCAAATTTTTTATGTTGCATGTTGTTAAGTACATCATTTTGAGCATCTTTTCTTTTATACTGCATTTCAAAATATTTTTCCTTTTTGAGATATAGGGGATCAAAGTTTTGGACTTTTGACCCCTAAAAACCCATAATTACGTAACATATGAGAAAATCGTTATACTGCTTGGTTTTATAATTATAAGATAAACATATTTGCTTCTATAATTTATTACAAAATATCTCTCGGTAAAGAGTTATGGGTAAAATACTTTAGAGCCTTCTAGGTCCCTAATTTGAGGGGCCAGCCCCTTTTTCTTGATATCAGCAGAAAGGTCTTGTAAAAATAAACTTATTTTACATTACATGTTTTAACAAAATATTTTCCAGAAAAGAGATAAAGAGAGAAAAGCACAAAAATTCACGACGCTTTTTTAATGTCAATTTTCGAGCCATAGCGAGCTTTCGCGCCAGTAGTGCTAAACATACAAAACAACAACCATGCAAAACTTCAATCTTTCCTTTACCTACCGTAAAAATTTGAGCTTAATATCTCTTATAGTTTAGGAGAACAACAGAAGACAAAATACCCATATAAAAATTAGAAAAATCTCAATATCTCAAAAACAGATATGACGTCATCAATACAAAAAATTTCCAATCAAGTTCAGACCACTATCTATCACGTCCTAAAATTTGATTGAAATCAGCCGAGCCGTTTCTGAGAAATCGCGTGCACAAAAAAAGGCAGAAAAATAATAATAACTAGATTCGATCTCGTTGCGAGCAACGAGTGGGTCTTCCGTCCAATTTTTGAAAAGATAAGATTAAACTTATCAATTCAAAGATAAAATCGTAGATCTAAGCGAAAAAAAGAGAAAAAAAAATTGCGGCACTCGACGCTTGAACCCGGGTCGCCTGGGCCATGTCCACGACTATAACGACTGAGCTACTCGGACTCCGCTTCAGAACTTTGAAGCTTAATTTCTCGAGAATGCCTTGATCGATTTTAAAACTAATTACATATTCTTAATCAGTAAAAGGGTCACTATAAGGTGTAAAAATTTCAAAGAAAAATATTGAAAAATAAAAAAGTCGAAAAATTCAATTTTTCAAATTTCCTTCCGGTGACGACCGAAAGTAACGGCGGACATTCTCTATACCGAGGTACATTAGAAAAACGGTAGATCTATCATTTCTGAAAATTTCAGCCTTTTATCTTTATTCGTTTTTGAGAAACCCGACAGACAAAATCGACTTTTTAAAATCGTAAACGGATAACTTCTGACCGGAAGTGTTTTTTCAAAAAATAAAAATTATATATCAGGTTTAGATAAAAACACGTTTATATTGAAAATTTGAGCGAAATCGACCCAGCCATCTCCGAGAAATCGTCTGCACAAAATCGGTAAGAAAAAAAAAGAATAATAATAACTAGATTCGATCTCGTTGCGAGCAACGAGTGGGTCTTCCGTCCGATTTTTGAATAAATAAGATTAAACTTATCAATTCAAAGATAAAATCGTAGATCTAAGCGAAAAAAAGAGAAAAAAATTTTGCGGCACTCGAGGCTTGAACCCGGGTCGCCTGGGCCATGTCCACGACTATAACGACTGAGCTACTCGGACTCCGCTTCAGAACTGTGACGCTTAATTTCTCGAGAATGCCTTGATCGATTTTAAAACTAATTACATATTCTTAATCAGTGAAAGGGTCACTATAAGGTGTAAAAATTTCAAAGAAAAATATTAAAAAATAAAAAAGTCGAAAAATTTAATTTTTCAAATTTCCTTCCGGTGACGACCGGAAGTGACGGCGGACATTCTCTTGACCGAGGTACATTAGAAAAACGGTAGATCTATCATCTCTGAAAATTTCAGCTCTATATCTTTGCTCGTTTTTGAGAAACCCGACAGACAAAATTGACTTTCTAAAATCGTAAACGGACGATAACTTCCGACCGGAAGTGTATTTTCAAAAAATAAAAATTATATATCAGGTTTAGATAAAAACACGTTTATATTGAAAATTTGAGCGAAATCGACCCTGCCATCTCCGAGAAATCGTCTGCACAAAATCGGTAAGAAAAAAAAAGAATAATAACTAGAGCAAAGCTCGTTGCAAAGCAACGAGTGGGTCTTCCTTTAATGTCCGAAGTAAATCTGGAAGTTCCTGTAAGAGGCAGAGCTCTTAAACCAATAACAAGAGTAACTAAAATAAAAAGATGAAAAAAATCGAATATTCCTGGTACGACTTAACAAAATCCGAATGAGTTTAAGTACGACTTAACAAAAACCTTTCTGATTTCAAGAACGACTTAACCAAAAAAAATCCGAATGTGTTCAAGTACGACTTAACAATTATTTTTGGTACGAGTTAATTTTACTTTAAACATTACGCTATTTTTTAAACCAAGGACGCGGAATCAAAATTTCCGGAAAAATCAATTTTAAAACCCCGATTACTCTGTAATGCATCGTCCGATTTTAAAACGGCTTTCAGTGTTAGATTCAGCTTAATAAGCTCTACAAAACACATATTCATTTTTTATTTGATCAGAAAATTCATTTTTTCGAAAAATTTGTTTCACTTCCGGTTTCGACCGGAAGTAACAGATTTTCATTTCGAGCCTTATTACAGAGGTAAATCGACCAAATCATAAGCATTGAAAATTTCAAGCCTCTATCTTAAAGCGTTTTTGAGAAACGCCGCGGACAAAATGACTTTTTGAAAATTTTAAAAATGACGTAACGTTAAAACAGAAGTGACGTTGTCAAAGAAACTTCATAAACTTTGAGGTATTATAATTGCACATAATCTCTTAAAGTTTCATTAAAATCGGTTGTAAACTTTTTGAGTTATAAAGCCGAAAAGGAGTCAGAAAAAAAAATAAAAAGAATAATAATAACTAGAGCAAAGCTCGTTGCAAAGCAACGAGTGGGTCTTCCGTTAATGTCGGAAGTAAAGCTGGAAGTTCCTGTTAGAAGCAGAGCTCTTAAACCAACAACAAGAGTAACACAAATAAAAAGATGAAAAAATCGAATTATTCCTGGTACGACTTAACAAAATACGAATGATTTTAAGTACGACTTAACAAAAACATTTCCGATTTCAAGAACGACTTAACAAAAAAATCCGAATGTGTTCAAGTACGACTTAACAATTATTTTTGGTACGAGTTAATTTTACTTTGAACATTACGCTATTTTTTAAACCAAGGAAGCGGAATCAAAATTTCCGGAAAAATCAATTTTTAAACCCCGATATCTCTGTTATGCATTGTCCAATTTTAAAACGGATTTCAGTGTTAGATTCAGCTTAATAAGCTCTACAAAACGCATATTCGTTTTTGATTTGATCAGAAAATTCATTTTTTCGAAAAATTTGTTTCACTTCCGGTTTCGACCAGAAGTGACAGATTTTCATTTCGAGCCTTATTACAGAGGTAAATCGACCAAATCATAACCATTGAAAATTTCAAGCCTCTATCTTACAGCGTTTTTGAGAAACGCCGCGGACAAAATGACTTTTTTAAATTTTTAAAATTGACGTCACGTAAAAACGGAAGTGACGTTGTCAAGAAAACTTTAACATCTTTGAGGGATAATAGTTTCACATTATCTCTGAGAATTTCATCAACATCGGTTGGAAACTTTTTGAGTTATAAAGCCGAGAAGGAGTCAGAAAAAAAAAGAAAAAGTATAATAATAATAAAAAGAAACCGAAGAATAACAAGAGGGTCTTCCGTTGAAAACGGAAGACCCTAATAATAACTAGACACGATCTCGTTGCGAGCAACGAGGAGGTCTTCCGTCCGATTTTTAGAATGAAATATGACATCATCGACTTTGATTTTCGACAACAAAACATGTTATGAAAAAAAGGAGTGAAGTACTAATGCTTTATTGTATTGCTTTTTATAAGTTCTCTTGCTTTTTTAAATACTTGCATTTCTTTCAATTAAGATAGAAAAGATCAAACTTATTAACCTCTGGTCCCTCAAAAACCCTAATTGGGTAACGCAAGAGAAAATCATTATATTGTTGGGATATATAAACGTATTATACCTAATCTAGCTTTAATAACCTTTCACAAAATATCCCTCAATAAAGGGCTATAGATAAAAGATTTTAGAGCTCTTTGATCCCCTAGTTTAAGGGGCAATCCCTTTTTGTTGAATTCAAATGAAAGGACATTTAATTCTGAACACATTTTGTCAACAAGTGTTTAGAAATTCGTTACCGTTTTGGAGATATATGAGAAAGAAGGTTTTAGGGGCCGATCCCTTATCTCCTTTTAGGGGCCGTTCAACGAAATTTTGAAGGTTGCATTTTGTTGAGAACATCATTTTGAACAGCTTTTCTTCGTACTGCATTACAAAATATATTTCCTTTCTGAGATATGGGTGATCAAAATTTAGGACTTTTGGCCCCTAAAACCCTTAATTACGTAACACATTACATTACATTGATTTGATACATAACTATAAGATAAACACATTTGCTTCTATAACATTTCACAAAATATCCCTCAATAAAGGGTAATAGATAAACGACTTTAGAGCCCTTTTTCATCATTTTGAACAACTTTTCTTCTGTACTGCATTTCAAAATATTTTACCTTTCTGAGATATGGGTGATCAAAACTTGGGACTTTTGGCCTCCAAAAACCCCAAATTACAAATTACATGACAAAACCAATACATTGCTTTGATACATAACTGCAGGATAAACACATTTGCTTCTATAACATTTCACAAAATATCCCTCAATAAAGGGCTATAGATAAAATACTTTAGAGCCCTTCGGTCCCCTAATTTTAGGGGCCAGTCCCTTTTTCTTGATATCAAATGAAAGGTTATTTAATTCTAAACAAATTTTGTTCAACAAGTGTTTAGAAAATCGTTACCGCTCTGGAGATATATGAGAAAGAAGGTTTTAGGGGCCGATCCCATAACTCTTTATAGGGGCCGTTTAACGAAATTTTGAAGGTTGCATTTTGTTGAGAACATCATTTTGAACAACTTTTCTTCTGTATTGCATTACAAAATATATTTCCTTTCTGAGATATGGGTGATCATAATTTTGGAGTTTTGGCCCCTAAAAACCCTTAATTACGTAACACATGATAAAATCATTACATTGCTTGAATACATTACTATAAGATAAACACATTTGCTTCTATAACATTTCACAAAATATCTCTCAGTAAAGAGCTACAGATTAAAGACTTTAGAGCCCTTTGGTCCCCTAATTTAAGGGGCCAGCTCCTTTTTCCTGATATCAAATAAAAGGTCATTTAATTCTACGCAAATTTTGTTCAACAAGTGCTTAGAAATTTGTTACCGTTCTAGAGATATATGAGAAAGAAGGTTTAAGGGGCCAGTCCCTTATCTCCTTTTAGGGGTCGTTTAACGCAATTATGACCGTTGCATTTTGTTAAGAACATCATTTTGAACAACTTTTCTTTAATACTGCATTACAAAATATTTTTCTTTTCTGAGATATGGGTGATCGAAATTTTGGACTTTTGGCCCCTAAAAACCCTTAATTACGTAACACTTCATAAAATCATTACATTGCTTGAATACATAACTTTGAGATAAATACATTTGCTTCTATAACATTTCACGAAATATCTCTCAGTAAAGGGCTACAGATTAAAGACTTTAGAGCCCTTTGGTCCCCTAATTTAAGGGGCCAGCCCCTTTTTCCTGATATCAAATAAAAGGTCATTTTATTCTACACAAATTTTGTACAACAAGTGCTTAGAAATTTGTTACCGTACTAGAGATATATGAGAAAGAAGGTTTTAGGGGCCGGTCCCTTTTCTCCTTTTAGGGGTCGTTTAACGAAATTCTGACGGTTGCATTTTGTTGCAAACATCATTTTGAACAACTTGTCTTCTGTACTGCATTACAAAATATTTTTCCTTTCTGAGGTATGGGTGATCGAAATTTTGGACTTTTGGCCCCTAAAAACCCTTAATTACGTAACACATCATAAAATCATTACATTGCTTGAATACATAACTGTAAGATTAACATATTTGCTTCTATAATCTATAACAAAATATCCCTCGGTAAAGAGTTATGGGTAAAAGACTTTAGAGCCCTTTAGGTCCCTTATATTAGGGGCCAGCCCCTTTTTCTTGGTATCAAATGAAAGGTCATTTGATTATAAAGACATTTTGTTCAACAAGTGTTCAGAAATTCGTTACCATTCTTGAGATATCTGAGAAAGAATGTTTTAGGGGCCGGTCCCTTATCTCCTTTTTGGGGCCGCTGAACCAAAAATTTTAGGTTGCATGTTGTTAAGTACATCATTTTGAGCATCTTTTCTTTAATACTGCATTTCAAAATATTTTTCCTTTTTGAGATATAGGTGATCAAAGTTTTGGACTTTTGACCCCTAAAAACCCCTAATTACGTAACATATGAGAAAATCGTTATACTGCTTGGCTTCATAATTATAAGATAAACATATTTGCTTCTATAATTTATTACAAAATATCTCTCGGTAAAGAGTTATGGGTAAAAGACTTTAGAGCCTTCTAGGTCCCTAATTTGAGGGGCCAGCCCCTTTTTCTTGATATTAGCAGAAAGGTCTTGTAAAAATAAACTTTTTTTACATTACATGTTTTAACAAAATATTTTCCAGAAAAGAGATAAAAAGAGAAAAGCACAAAAATTCAAGACGCTTTTTTAATGTCAATTTTCGAGCCATAGCGAGCTTTGGCGCCAGTAGTGCTAAACATACAAAACAACAATCATGCAAAACTTCAATCTTTCCTTTACCTACTGTAAAAATTTGAGCTTAATATCTCTTATAGTTTAGGAGAACAACAGAAGACAAAATACCCATATAAAAATTAGAAAAATCTCAATATCTCAAAAACGGATATGACGTCATCAATACAAAAAATTTCCTATCAAGTTCAGACCACTATCTATCACGTCCTAAAATTTGATTGAAATCGGCCGAGCCGTTTCTGAGAAATCGCGTGCACAAAAAACGGCAGAAAAATAATAATAATAATAGGGAAAAAGAAACAAAGCAATAACAATAAGGTCTTCCGTTGGAAACGGAAGACCTTAACTAGACACGATCTCGTTGCGAGCAACGAGGAGGTCTTCTGTCTGATTTTAGAAATTGAGATTTATGTTCGATCTTGATTTTGCTATTTAAAAGCTATACATGATTTAAAACAGGAAAAGAGGATCTTCATTTTAAGTGCCTGATACTATTTTGTTTCAGGTGTTTAGAAATTCGTCACCGTTCTTGAGATATTTCAGAAAGAATATTTTAGGGGCCGGACCTTATCTCCTTATTGGGGCCGCTGAACAAAAATTGTAAGGTTGCATGTTATTAGGTACATTATTTTGAGCATCTTTTCTTTTATACTGCATTTCAAAATATTTTTTCTTTTTGAGATAAAGGTTTTCAAATTTTTGGACTTTTGCCCCTAAAAATCCTTAATTACGTAACACATGAGAAAAATCATTATAATGTTAGGCTACATAATTGTTAGATAAACATATTTGCTTCTATAATCTATTACGAAATACCCCTCGGTAAAGAACTATAGGAAAAAAACTTTAGAGCCCTCTAGGTCCCTAATATTAGGGGCCAGCCCCTTTTTCATGGTATCAAATGAAAGGTCATTTGATTATAAAGACATTTTGTTCAACAAGTGTTCAAAAATCCGTTACCATTCTTGAGATATCTCAGAAAGAATATTTTAGAGGCCGGTCCCTTATCTCCTTATTGGGGCCGCTGAACCAAATTTTTTAGGCTGCATGTTGTTAAGGACATCATTTTGAGCATCTTTTCTTTTATACTGCATTTCAAAATATTTTTTCTTTTTGAGATATAGGTGAGCAAAGTTTTGGACTTTTGACCCCTAAAAATCTTTAATTACGTAACACATGAGAAAATCGTTATACTGCTTGGCTTCATAACTGTAAGATAAACATATTTGATTCTATAATTTATTACAAAATATCCCTCAGTAAAGAACTATAGTAAAAAGACTTTAGAGCCCTCTAGGTCCCTAATATTAGGGGCCAGCCCCTTTTTCTTGGTATCAAATGAAAGGTCATTTGATTATAAAGACATTTTGTTCAACAAGTGTTCAGAAATTCGTTACCATTCTTGAGATATCTGAGAAAGAATGTTTTAGGGGCCGGTCCCTTATCTCCTTATTGGGGCCGCTGAACCTAATTTGTTAGGTTGCATGGTGTTAAGTACATCATTTTGAGCATCTTTTCTTTTATACTGCATTTCAAAATATTTTTCCGTTTTGAGATATAGGTGGTCAAAGTTTTGGACTTCTGACCCCTAAAAACCCCTGATTACGTAACATATGAGAAAATCGTTACACTGCTTGGCTTCATATTTGTAAGATAAACATATTTGCTTCTATAATTTATTACAAAATATCCCTCGGTAAAGAGTTATGGGTAAAAGACTTTAGAGCCCTTTAGGTCCCTTATTTGAGGGGCCAGCCCCTTTTTCCTGATATCAGCAGAAAGGTCTTGTAAATATAAACTTTTTTTACATTACATGTTTTAACAAAATATTTTCCAAAAAAGAGATAAAGAGAGAAAAGCACAAAAAATTACGACGCTTTTTTAATGTCAATTTTCGCGCCATAGCGAGCTTTGGCGCCAGTAGTGCTAAACATACAAAACAACAATCATGCAAAACTTCAATCTTTCGTTTACCAACCGTAGAAATTTGAGCTCAAAATCTCTTATAGTTTAGGAGAACGGCCGCAGACAAAATACCCATATCAAAAATAGAAAAATCTCAATATCTCCAAAACGGATGTGACGTCATCAGTGCAAAAAAATTGCTATCAACTACAGACCACTATCTATCACATCTGAAAATTTGATGGAGATCGGTTGAGCCGTTTCTGAGAAATCGCGTGCACAAAAATGGGAAGAAAAAAAAAGAATAAAAATAATAGGGAAAAAGAAACCGAAGAATAACAATAAGGTCTTCCGTTGGAAACGGAAGACCTTAATAAGAATAAGAAAAGTGAAAAAGAAACAATAGAATAATAGAAGGGTCTTCCGCTGAAGACGGAAGACCCTAATAATAGGGAAAAAGAAACAAAGCAATAACAATAAGGTCTTCCGTTGGAAACGGAAGACCTTAATAAGAAATCGTACGAAAACTATAAGGTCTTCCGTTGGAAACGGAAGACCTTAATAAGAAACAGTACGAAAACAATAAGGTCTTCCGTTGGAAACGGAAGACCTCAATAAGAAACAGTACGAAAACTATAAGGTCTTCCGTTGGAAACGGAAGACCTTAACTAGATACGATCTCGTTACGAGTAACGAGGAGGTCTCCCGTTCAATTTTTCAAACGATACCATTAAAATATCAATGAAATTTCAGAATTTTTACTCACATTTCACATACAGCACATTAAAGATTTAATGTTTTAATCCCCTAAAAATTCCGAATTACGTCAATAATGGGTGTGGCTATGAGTTTTACAAACTGATATTGTTACGATCAACAACTTTGCTTCTATAATGCATTACAAAATCTTTATTGTTTTTAAGTTATTTGTAATAGAGTTTACGAGTGTCTTGGCCCCTTATTTAGGGGTCAGCCCCTTTTTCTTGATTTCTTTGAAAAGGTCTTATAAATACTAACATTTATTGTTCCTACACCCATCTAAAATTGTTGATCATTTTGAGACACAAATGATTGAATATTTTAGGGGCCAGCCCTATAGATCCTTAATGGGGACAGAAATTCGTGTTTTGATATTTGGAATCGATTTAAATAATTAATTCAAACATTTTCTCTTCTATCATGTCTAACAAAATATTTCTACTTCTCTAGTTATATTTCGTCAAAGTTTAAGTACTTTGGCCCTTAAAAATCCCTAATTACGTAATAAATGGGCGTGGCAATTTTTTTTCTAATAGATATTGGTACGATCAACAACTTTGCTTCTATAATGCATTACAAAATCTTTATAGTTTTTAAGGTATTTGTAATAGAGTTTAAGAGTGCCCTGGCCCCTAATTTAAGGGACCAGCCCCTTTTTCTTGATTTCTTTGAAAACGTCTTAAGAATACTGACAATTTTTGTTCTTACACCTATTTAAAATTGTTGATCATTTTTGAGATACAAATGTTTGAATATTTTAGGGGCCAGCCCTATAGATCCTTAATGGGGACAGAAATTCGTGTTTTGATATGTGGAATCGATTTAGATCATTAATTCAAACATTTTTTCTTCTATGATGTCTAACAAAATATTTCTACTTCTCTAGTTATATTGCGTCAAAGTTTAAGTATTTTGGCCCCTTAAAATCCCTAATTACGTAATAAATGGGCGTGGTAATAATTGTTTCTAATAGATATTGGTACGATCAACAACTTTGCTTCTATAATACATTACAAAATCTTTATCGTTTTTAAGGTATTTGTAATAGAGTTTAAGAGTGCCCTGGCCCCTGATTAAAGGGGCCAGCCCCTTTTTCTTGATTTTGTTGGAAAGAACTTTTAATTCTCTACCTCTTTTGTTTTATATATCTTAACAAAATATCAACTGATAAAAAGATATAAATCAAAACGTGTGAAAATTTTGAATGAAAATTCGTACCCAATTTTCGTGCCCAGGCGAGCTCCAAGAAATGGCGCAACAGGCATTAAACAACTACATGCTGCACAACTCCAAACTATCGTCTACCTTTCCTGAAAATTTGATATTCATATCTCTTATGGTTTCCGAGTTTATAGCTGCACAAAATGGGTCGTCAAAAATTACAAAATGGCCGACAATTCGGTACCGGAAGTGACTACGAAAAAATTAAGAAAAATCTATTAAGTTTAGATCACGCCCTAACATCTGTGAAAAAATGGTTGAGATCGGTCGAATAGATTCGGAGATATCGCGTGCACAAAATTTGGAAAAAAATAATAATAATAATAAACTAGACACGATCTCGTTGCGAGCAACGAGGAGGTCTTCCGTCTGATTTTTAGATGGAAATATGACATCATCGACTTTGATTTTTGACAACAAAACATGATATGGAAAAAGGAGTGAAGTACTATTGCTTTATTGTATCGCTTTTTATTAGTTCTCTTACATTGTTCTTATTAATACTTGCATTTCTTCCAATTAAGACGAAAAAAAATTAATCTTGTTTACCTCTGGTCCCTAAAAACCCTTATTGGGTAACACAAGAGGAAATCATTATATTGTTAGGATATATAAACGTATTATACCTAATCTAGCTTTAATAAACATTCACAAAATGGCTCTTATTAAAGGGCTATAGATAAAAGACTTTAGAGCCCTTTGATCCCCTAATTTTTCGTGACATCAAATGAAAGGCCATTTAATTCTAAACAAATTTTGTTCAACAAGTGTTTAGAAATGTGTAACCGTTCTAGAGATATATGAGAAAGAAGATTTTAGGGGCCGATCCATTATCTCCTTAAAGGGGCTGTTTAACGAAATTTCGAAGGTTGCATATCGTTTAGAACATCATTTTAAACAACTTTTTTCCTGTGCTGACCTACAAAATATTTTTCCTTTCTGAGATATGGGTGATCAAAAGTTTAGACTTTCGGCCCCTAAAAACCCCTAATTACATAACACATGATAAAATCATTACATTACTTGGATACATAACTGTAAGAAAAACATATTTGCTTCTATAACCTTTCACATAATATCTCTCAGTAAAGGGCTACAGATTAAAGACTTTAGAGCCCTTTGGTCCCCTAATTGGAGGGGCCAGCCCCTTTTTCTTGATTTCAAATGAAAGGCTATTTAATTCTTAACAAATTTTGTTCAACAAGTGTTTAGAAATTTGTTACCGTTCTAGAGATATATGAGAATGAAAGTTTTAGGGGCCGATCCCTAATCTCCTTATAGAGGCCGTTTAACGAAATTTTGAAGGTTGCATTTTGTTGAGAACATGATTTTGAACAACTTTTCTTCTGTACCGCATTTCAAAATATTTTTCCTTTCGGAGATATGGGTGATCAAAATTTTGGACTTTTGGCCCCTAAAAACCCTTAATCACGTGACATATGATAAAATTATTACATTACTTAGATACATAACTGTAAGATAAACACATTTGCTTCTATAACATTTCACAAAATATCTCTCGGTAAAGGGCAACAGATAAAAGACTTTAGAGCCTTTTGGTCCCCTAATTGGAGGGGCCAGCCCCTTTTTCTTGATATCAAATGAAAGGTCCTGTAAATATAAACCTTTTTTACATTACATGTCTTAACAAAATATTTTTCAGAAAAGAGTTAAACAAAGAAAACCAGAAAAAATACGACATTTTTTAAAAACTCAATTTTCGGGTCCAGGCGAGCTTCGGCGCCTTTCAATCCAGATCAAAATGAAGATAAAATTGCAAATCTACACTCTTTTGTCTACTATCCCTGAAAGTTGGAACTCAATATCTTTTATAGTTTAGGAGAAGTTAGAGGAACAAGCCACCCCTCTAAAAATCGCTAAAACGTCAATATCTCGAAAACGGAAGTGACGTCATCAATATAATAAAAAACCTATAAGGCTCCGATCACTATCTATTATATCTAAAAGTTTCATGAAAATCGGTCGAGTCGTTTCTGAGCAATCGCGTGCACAAAATTTGTAAGAAAAAAAAAGAAAAATAATAATAATAACTAGACACGATCTCGTTGCGAGCAACGAGGAGGTCTTCCGTCCGATTTTTAGAAGTAAATTTGACATCATCGATTTTGATTTTCGACAACAAAACATGATATGGAAAAAAGAGTGGTGAACTAATGCTTTTTTGTATCACATTTTATAACTTCTCTTATATTATTTTTTTAAATACTTGCATTTCTTCAAATTAAGATAGAAAAGATTAAACTTGTTTACCTCTGGCTCCTAAAGAACCCTTATTACGTAACGCAATAGAAAATCATTATATTGTTAGGATATATAAACGTATTATACCTAATTCAGCTTAAATATCCTTTCACAAAATAGCTCTTAGTAAAACGCTATAGATTAAAGAATTTAGAGCCCTTTGGTCCCCTTATTTAAGGGGCCAGCCCCTTTGTCTTGAAATTAAATGGAAGGTCATTTCATTCTAAACACATTTTGTTAACAAATGTTCAGATATTCGTTACCGTTCTTAAGATACATGGGAAAGAAGGTATTAGGGGCCGATCCCTTATCTCCATATAGGGACCGTTTGATGAAATTTCCTTTCTAAGATATGGGTGATCAAAGGTTGGACTTTTGACCCCTAGAAACCCCTAATTACATTACACATGATAAAATCATTACATTGCTTAGATACATAACTGTGAGATAAACATATCTGCTTCTATAACATTTTACAAAATATCCCTCAGTAAAGGGCTATAGATTAGAGACTTTAGAGCCCTTTGGTTCCCTAATTTATGGGACCAGCCCCTTTTTCTTGATATCAAATGAAAGGTCACTTAATTCTTAACACATTTTGTTCAACAAGTGTTTAGAAATTTGTTACCGTTCTGGAGATATATGAAAAAGAAGGTTTTAGGGGCCGATCCCTTATCTTCTTATAGGGGCCGTTTAACGAAATTTTGAGGGTTGCATATTGTTAAACACATCATTATGAACAACATTGCTTCTATACTGCATTTCAAAATATTTTTCATTTTTAAGATATGGGTGATCATAATTTTGGACTTTCGGCCCCTAAAAACCCTTGATTACATAACACATGATAAAATCATTACATTGCTTGGATACATAACTGTGAGATAAACATATTTGCTTCTATAACATTTTACAAAATATCCCTCAGTAAAGGGATATAGATCAAAGACCTTAGAGCCCTTTAGTCCCCTAATTTAAGGGGCCAGCCCCTTTTTCTTGATATCAAATGAAAGGTCACTTAATTCTTAACACATTTTGTTCAACAAGTGTTTAGAAATTTGTTACCGTTCTGGAGATATATGAGAGAGAAGGTTTTAGGGGCCGATGCCTTATCTCCTTATAGGGGCCGTTAAACGAAATTTTGAGGGTTGCATATTGTTAAGAACATCATTTTGAACAACTTTTCTTCTGTACTGCATTTCAAAATATTTTTCCTTTCTGAGATATGGGTGATCAAAATTTTGGACTTTCGGCCCCTAAAAACCCTTAATTACGTAACACATGGAAAAATCATTACATTGCTTGGATACATAACTGTCAGATAAACATATTTGCTTATATAACATTTCACAAAATATCGTTCAGTAACGGGCTACAGATTAAAGACTTTAGAGCCCTTTGGTCCCCTTATTTGAGGGGCCAGCCCCTTTTTCTTGATTTCAAAGAAAAGGTCCTGTAAAAAGAAACTTTTTTTACATTACATGTCTTAACAATATATTTTTCAGAAAAGAAATAATCAAAGAAAACCAGAAAAAAATTCGACATTTTTTCCATTTCAATTTTCGGGTCCAGGCGAGCTTCGGTGCCTTTAAAGACAGACCAAAATGAAAATAAAATTACAAATCTACAATCTTTTGTCTACAATCCCTGAAAGTTTGAACGCAATATCTTTTATAGTTTAGGAGAACGTAGAGGGACAAGCGACCCCTCTAAAAATCGCTTAAACGTCAATTTCTCAAAAACGTCAATGACGTCATCAATATTATCATAAACCTATAAGGTTTACATCATTATCTATCAGATCTGAAAGTTTCATGAAAATCGGTCGAGCCGTTTCTGAGAAATCGCGTGCACAAAATTTGTAAGAAAAAAAAAGAAAAATAATAATAACTAGACACGATCTCGTTGCGAGCAACGAGGAGGTCTTCCGTCCGATTTTTAGAAGAAAATATGACATCATCAACTATGATTTTTGACATCGAAACATGGTATGGAAAAAGGAGTGAACTACTAATGCTTTATTGTATCGCTTTTTATAAATTCTATTACATTGCTTTTTAAAATACTTGCATTTCTTCCAATGAAGATTGAAAAGATTAAACTTGTTGACATCTGGTCCCAAAAAACCCTAATTGGGTAACGCAAGAGAAAATCATTATATTTTTAGGATATATAAACGTATTATACCTAATCCAGCTTTAATAACCTTTCACAAGATGGCTCTCATTAAAGGGCTATAGATAATTTTTTAGAGCCCTTTGATCCCCTAATTTAAGGGACCTTTCATTTAATATCAAGAAAAAGGTTTCTTGATATTAAATGAAAGGTCATTTAATTCTGAACACATTTTGTCAACAAGTGTTTAAAAATTCGTTACCGTTCTGGAGATACATGAGAAAGAAGTTTTAAGGGGCTGATTTTTTATCTCCTTATAGGGACAGTTTACGAAATTTTGAAGGTTGCATATTGTTAAGAAAATCATTTTGAACAATTTTTTTTTTGTTTTGCATTTCAAAATATTTTTCCTTTCTGCGATATGGGTGATCGAAATTTTGGATTTTTGGCCCCTAAAAACCAATAATTAAGTAACACATGATAAAATCATTACATTGCTTGAATACATAACTGTGAGATAAACATATTTGCTTCTATAACCTTTCACAAAATAACTCTCAGAAAAGGGCTACAGATTAAAGACTTATAGCCCTTTAGTCCCCTTATTTGAGGGGCCAGCCCCTTTTTTCTTCATATTAAATGACAGGTCATTTAATTCTAAACAAATTTTGTTCAACAAGTGTTTAGAAAACCAATACCGTTCTGGAGATATATGAGAAAGAAGGTTTTAGGGGCCGATCCCATATCTCCTTATAGGGGCCGTTTAACGAAATTTTGAAGGTTGCATATTGTTTAAAACATTAATTTAAACAACTTTTCTTCTGTATTGCATTACAAAATATTTTTCCTTTCTCAGATATGGGGGACAGAAATTTTGGACTTTTGGCCCCTAAAAACCCTTCATTACGTAACACATAATAAAATCATTACATTGCTTGGATACATAACTGTGAGATAAACATATTTGCTTCTATAACCTTTCACATAATATGTTACAGTAAAGGGCTACAGATTAAAGACTTTAGAGCCCTTTGGTCCTCTAATTTTAGGGGCCAGCCCCTTTTTCTTGATATTAAATGAAGGGTTATTTAATTCTAAACAATTTTTGTTCAACAAGTGTTTAGAAAATCGTTACCGTTCTGGAGATATATTAGAAAGAAAGTTTTAGGGGCCGATCCCATATCTCCTTATAAGGGCTATTTAACGAAAATTTGAAGGTTGCATTTTGTTAAGAACATTAATTTGAAGAACTTCTCCTCTGTATTGCATTTCAATATATTTTTCCTTTCTGAGATATGGGTGATCGAAATTTGGGACTTTCGGCCCCTAAAAACCCTTAATTACGTAACACATGAGAAAATCATTACATTGCTTGGATACATTACTGTAAGATAAACACATTTGCTTTATAATATTTTACAAAATATCTCTCAGTAAAGGGCTAAAGATAAAAGACTTTCGAGCCCTTTGGTTCCCTAATTTAAGGGGCCAGTCCCTTTTTCTTGATATCAAATAAAAGGTCACTGAATTCTAAACACATTTTGTTCAACAAGTGTTTAGAAATCTGTTACCGTTCTGGAGATATATGAGAAAGAAGGTTTTAGGGGCCGATCCCTTATCTCCTTATAGGGGCCCTTTAACGAAATTTTGAAGATTGCATATTGTTAAGAACATCATTTTGAACAACTTTTCTTCTATACTACATTTCAAAATATTTTTCCTTTCCGAGATATGGGTGATCGAAATTTTGGACTTTCGGCCCCTAAAAACCCTTAATTACGTAACACATGGAAAAATCGTTACATTGCTTGCATACATAATTTTAAGATGAACATATTTGCTTCTATAACATTTCACAAAATATCGTTCAGTAAAGGGCTACAGATTAAAGACTTTCGAGCCCTTTGGTCCCCTTATTTGAGGGGCCAGCCCCTTTTTCTTGATTTTAAAAGAAAGGTCAGGTAAGTAGAAACTATTTTTACATTACATGTCTTAACAAAATATTTTTCAGAAAAGAGATAATAAAAAAAAACCACGAAAAATTACGACGTTTTTTCCATCTCAATTTTTGGGTCCAGGCGAGCTTCGGCGCCTTTAAAGCTAGATCAAAATGAAAATAAAATTGCAAATCTACAATCTTTCGTCTACTATACCTGAAAGTTTGAACTCAATATCTTTTATAGTTTAGGAGAACTTAGAGGGACAAGCCACCCCTCTGAAAATCGCTAAAACGTCAGTTTCTCAAAAACGGAAGTGACGTCATCAATAAAATCAAAAACCTATAAGGTTCAGATCAGTATCTATCAGATCTGAAAGTTTCATGAAAATCGGTCGAGCCGTTTCTGAGAAATCGCGTGCACAAAATTTGTAAGAAAAAAAATTAAAATAATAATAATAATAGGGAAAAAGAAACCGAAGAATAACAATAAGGTCTTCCGTTGGAAACGGAAGACCTTAACTAGACACGATCTCGTTGCGAGCAACGAGGAGGTCTTCCGTCTGATTTTAGAATTTGAGATATATGTTAGATCTTGATTTTACTAAACATGATTTAGAATAGAAAAGCGGGGTCTACATTCAAGGGCCAGATACTATTTTGTTTCAGGGATAAGAGCTTTGTTCAACAAGTGTTTAGAAATTCGTCACCGTTCTTGAGATATCTGAGAAAAAAAAGTTTTAGGGGCAGTCCCTTACCTCCTTATTGGAGCCACTGAACCAAATTTTGAAGGTTGCATTTTGTAAAGTACATCATTTTGAGTATCTTTTCTTCTACACTGCATTTCAAAACATTTTCCTTTTTGAGATATAGCTGGTCATAGTTTATGGACCCTTGACCCCTAAAAAATCCTTATTCCATAACACATGAAAAAATCATTACATAACTTGGATACAGAACTGTAAAATAAACATATTTGCTTCTATAGCCTTTCATTAAATTTTCCTCAGTAAAGAGCTACAGATGAAACATTTTAGAGCCCTTTAGTTTCCTAATTTTAGGGGCCAGCCCCTTTTTTGATATCAAATAAAAGGTCAAATGAATCTCAACACATTTTGTTCAACAACTGTTTAGTAATTCGTCACCGTTCTTGAGATATATGGGAAAGAACGTTTAAGGGGCTGATCCCTTAACTCCTTATAGGGGCCATTTAACGAAATTTTGAAAATTGCAGCTTATTAAGTACATCTTTCTGAGTATCTTTTCTTCTTTACTGCATTTCAAAATAGTTTTCCTTTCTGAGATATTGGTGATCAAAATTCTATAATTTTGGCCCCTAAAAAACCCTTGTTATGTAACAAATGATAACATCATTACATTGCTTGAATACATAACTATAAAATAAACACATTTGCTTCTACATCATTTCACAAAATATCTCTCAGTAAAGGGCAACAGATTAAAGACTTTATAGGCCTTTGGTCCCCTAATTTAAGGGGCCAGCCCCTTTTTCTTGGTATCAAATAAAAGGTCATATAATTCTACACAAATTTTGTTCAACAAGTGTTTAAAATATCGTTACCGTTTTGGAGATATATGAGAAAGAAGGTTTTAGGGGCCGGTCCCTTAACTCCTTTTAGGGGCCGTTTAACGAAATTTTGACGGTTGCATTTTGTTAAGAACATCATTTTGAACAACTTTTCTTCTGTATTGCATTACAAAATATTTTTCCTTTCTGAGATATGGGTGATCAAAATTTTGGACTTTTGGCCCTTCAAAACCCTTATTTACGTAACACATGATAAAATTATTACATTACTTGGATACATTACTGTAAGATAAACATATTTGCTTCTATAACATTTCACATAAAATTTCTCAGTAAAGAACTACAGATAAAAGACTTTAGAGCCCTTTGGTCCCCTAATTTGAGGGGCCAGCCCCTTTTTCTTGATATCAAATGAAAGGTCCTGTAAATATTAACCTTTCTTACCTTACATGTCTCAACAAAATATTTTTTAGAAAAGAGATAAACAAAGAAAACCAGAAAAAATACGACATTTTTTAAAAAGTCAATTTTCGGGTCCAGGCGAGCTTCGGCGCCTTTCAATCCAGATCAAAATGAAAATAAAATTGCAAATCTACACTCTTTTGACTACTATCCCTGGAAGTTTGAACTCAATATCTTTTATAGTTTAGGAGAAGTTAGAGGAACAAGCCACCCCTCTAAAAATCGCTAAAACGTCAATATCTCTAAAACGGAAGTGACGTCATCAATTTAATAAAAAACCTATAAGGTTCCGATCACTATCTATTACATCTAAAAGTTTCATGAAAATCGGTCGAGTCGTTTCTGAGCAATCGCGTGCACAAAATTTGTAAGAAAAAAAAAGAAAAATAATAATAATAACTAGACACGATCTCGTTGCGAGCAACGAGGAGGTCTTCCGTCTGATTTTAGAATTTGAGATATATGTTAGATCTTGATATTGCTAAACATGATTTAGAATAGAAAAACGGGGTCTACATTCTAAGGGCCGGATACTATTTTGTTTCAGGGATAAGAGCTTTGTTCAACAAGTGTTTAGAAATTCGTCACCGTTCTTGAGATATCTGAGAAAAAAAAGTTTTAGGGGCGAGTCCCTTACCTCCTTATTGGAGCCGCTGAACCAAATTTTGAAGGTTGCATTTTGTAAAGTACATCATTTTGAGTATCTTTTCTTCTACACTGCATTTCAAAACATTTTCCTTTTTGAGATATAGCTGGTCATAGTTCATGGACCCTTGACCCCTAAAAAATCCTTATTCCATAACACATGAAAATATCATTACATTACTTGGATACAGAACTGTAAGATAAACATATTTGCTTCTATAGCCTTTCATTAAATTTCCCTCAGTAAAGAGCTACAGATGAAACATTTTAGAGCCCTTTAGTTTCCTAATTTTAGGGGCCAGCCCCTTTTTTGATATCAAATAAAAGGTCAATTGAATCTCAACACATTTTGTTCAACAACTGTTTAGAAATTCGTTACCGTTCATGAGATATATGGGAAAGAACGTTTGAGGGGCTGAAACCTTAACTCCTTATAGGGGCCATTTAACGAAATTTTGAAAATTGCATCTTATTAAGTACATCTTTCTGAGTATCTTTTCTTTACTGCATTTAAAAATATTTTTCCTTTCTGAGATATTGGTGATCAAAATTCAATAATTTTGGCCCCTAAAAAACCCTTATTATGTAACACATGATAAAATCATTACATTGCTTTGATACATAACTGTAAGATAAACATATTTGCTCCTATAACCGTTCACAAAATATCCCTCAGTAAAGGGCTACAGATTAAAGACTTTAGAGGCCTTTGGTCCCCTAATTTAAGGGGCCAGCCCCTTTTTCTTGGTATTAAATAAAAGGTCATTTAATTCGACACAAATTTTGTTCTACAAGTGTTTAAAATATCGTTACCGTTTTGGAGATATATGAGAAAGAAGGTTTTAGGGGCCGGTCCCTTAACTCCTAAAAGGGGCCGTTTAACTAAATTTTGACGGTTGCATTTTGTTGAGAACATCATTTTGAACAACTTTTCGTCTGTACTGCATTACAAAATATTTTCCTTTCTGAGATATGTGTGATCAAAATTTTAGACTTTTGGCCCCTAAAACCCCTTAATTACGTAACACATGATAACATCATTTCGTTGCTTGAATACATAACTATAAAATAAACACATTTGCTTCTACATCATTTCACAAAATATCTCTCAATAAAGGGCTACAGATTAAAGACTTTAGAGGCCTTTGGATCCCTAATTTAAGGGGCCAGCCCCTTTTTCTTGGTATCAAATAAAAGGTCATTTAATTCTACACAAATTTTGTTCAACAAGTGTTAAAATATCGTTACCGTTTTGGAGATATATGAGAAAGAAGGTTTTAGGGGCTGGTCCCTTAACTCCTTTTAGGGGCCGTTTAACGAAATTTTGAAGGTTGCATTTTGTTAGGAACATCATTTGAAACAACTTCTCTTCTGTATTGGATTACAAAATATTTTTTCTTTCTGAGATATGGGTGATCAAAATTTTAGACTTTTGGCCCTTCAAAACCCTTAATTACGTAATATATGATAAAATCATTACATTACTTGGATACATTACTGTAAGATAAACATATTTGCTTCTATAACATTTCACAAAAAAATTCTCAGTAAAGGGCTACAGATAAAAGACTTTAAAGCCCTTTGGTCCCCTAATTTGAGGGGCCAGCCCCTTTTTCTTGATATCAAATGAAAGGTCCTGTAAATATTCACCTTTCTTACATTACATGTCTTAACAAAATATTTTTCAGAAAAGAGATAAACAAAGAAAACAAGAAAAAAATACGACATTTTTTTAAACTAAATTTTCGGGTCCAGGCGAGCTCCGGCGCCTTTCAATCCAGTTCAAAATGAAAATAAAATTGCAAATCTACAATCTGTTGTCTACCATTGCATGAAAGTTTGAACTCAATATCTTTTATAGTTTAGGAGGAGTTAGAGGAACAAGCCACCCCTCTAAAAATCGCTAAAACGTCAAAATTTCAAAAACGGAAGTGACGTCATCAATATCATAAAAAACCTATAAGGTTTAGATCACTATCTATCATATCTGAAAGTTTCATGAAAATCGGTCGAGCCGTTTCTGAGAAATCGCGTGCACAAAATTTGTAAGAAAAAAAAGAAAAATAATAATAATAATAATAGGGAAAAAGAAACCGAACGAAAACAATAAGGTCTTCCGTTGGAAACGGAAGACCTTAACTAGATTCGATCTCGTTGCGAGCAACGAGGAGGTCTTCCGTCCGATTTTTAGAAGAAAATATGACATCATCAACTATGATTTTTGACAACAAAACATGGTATGGAAAAAGGGGTGAACTACTAATGCTTTATTGTATCGCTTTTTATAAGTTCTATTACATTGCTTTTTAAAATACTTGCATTTCTTCCAATGAAGATTAAAAAGATTAAACTTGTTGACATCTGGTCCCAAAAAACCCTAATTGGGTAACGCAAAAGAAAATCATTATATTTTTAGGATATATAAACGTATTATACCTAATCTAGCTTTAATAACCTTTTACAAGATGGCTCTCATTAAAGGGCTATAGATAATTTTTTTAGAGCCCTTTGACCCCCTAATTTAAGGGACCTTTCATTCAATATCAAGAAAAAGGTTTCTTGATATTAAATGAAAGGTCATTTAATTCTGAACACATTTTGCCAACAAGTGTTTAAAAATTCGGTACCGTTCTGGAGATACATGAGAAAGAAGTTTTAAGGGGCTGATTCTTTATCTCCTTATAGGGACCGTTTACGAAAATTTGAAGGTTGCATATTGTTAAGAAAATCATTTTGAGCCATTTTTTTTTTATTGCATTTCAAAATATTTTTCCTTTCTGAGATATGGGTGATCGAAATTTTGGATTTTTGGCCCCTAAAAACCCATAATTAAGTAACACATGATAAAATCATTACATTGCTTGAATACATAACTGTGAAATAAACATATTTGCTTCTACAACCTTTCACAAAATAACTCTCAGAAAAGGGCTACAGATTAAAGACTTATAGCCCTTTGGTCCCCTTATTTAAGGTGCCAGCCCCTTTTTTCTTGATATTAAATGACAGGTCATTTAATTCTAAACAAATGTTGTTCAACAAGTGTTTAGAAAACCGATACCGTTCTGGAGATATATGAGAAAGAAGGTTTTAGGGGCCGATCCCTTATCTCCTTATAGGGGCCGTTTAACGAAATTTTGAAGGTTGTATATTGTTTAAAACATTAATTTAAAAAACTTTTCTTCTGTATTGCATTACAAAATATTTTTCCTTTCTGAGATATGGGGGACAGAAATTTTGGACTTTTGGCCCTTAAAAACCCTTCATTACGTAACACATTATAAAATCATTACATTGCTTGGATACATAACTGTGAGATAAACATATTTGCTTTTATAACCTTTCACATAATATGTTACAGTAAAGGGCTACAGATTAAAAACTTTAGAGTCCTTTGGTCCCCTATTTTTAGAGGCCAGCCCCTTTTTCTTGATATTAAATGAAGGGTTATTTAATTCTAAACAACTTTTGTTCAACAAGTGTTCAGAAAATCGTTACCGTTCTGGAGATATATTAGAAAGAAGGTTTTAGGGGGCCGATCCCTTATCTCCTTATAAGGGCCGTTTAACGAAAATTTGAAGGTTGCATATTGTTAAGAACACTAATTTGAACAACTTCTCCTCTGTATTGCATTTCAATATATTTTTCCTTTCTGAGATATGGGTGATCGAAATTTGGGACTTTCGGCCCCTAAAAACCCTTAATTACGTAACAAATGAGAAAATCATTACATTGCTTGGATACATTACTGTAAGATAAACACATTTGCTTTTGTAATATTTTACAAAATATCTTTCAGTAAAGGGCTATAGATAAAAGACTTTCGAGCCCTTTGGTTCCCTAATTTAAGGGGCCAGCCCCTTTTTCTTGATATCTAATAAAAGGTCACTAAATTCTAAACACATTTTGTTCAACAAGTGTTTAGAAATCTGTTACCGTTCTGGAGATATATGAGAAAGAAGGTTTATGGGGCCGATCCCTTATCTCCTTATAGGGGCCCTTTAACGAAAATTTGAAGGTTGCATATTGTTAAGAACATCATTTTGAACAACTTTTCTTCTATACTGCATTTCAAAATATTTTTCCTTTCCGAGATATGGGTGATCGAAATTTTGGACTTTCGGCCCCTAAAAACCCTTAATTACGTAACACATGGAAAAATCATTACATTGCTTGGATACATAACTGTAAGATGAACATATTTGCTTCTATAACATTTCACAAAATATCGGTCAGTAAAGGGCTACAGATTAAAGACTTTCGAGCCCTTTGATCCCCTTATTTGAAGGGCCAGCCCCTTTTTCTTGATTTTAAAAGAAAGGTCATGTAAGTAGAAACTATTTTTACATTACATGTCTTAACAAAATATTTTTCAGAAAAGAGATAATTAAAAAAAAACACAAAAAATTACGACGTTTTTTCCATCTCAATTTTCGGGTCCAGGCGAGCTTCGGCGCCTTTAAAGCTAGATCAAAATGAAAATAAAATTGCAAATCTACAATCTTTCGTCTACTATCCCTGAAAGTTTGAACTCAATATCTTTTATAGTTTAGGAGAACTTAGAGGGACAAGCCACCCCTCTGAAAATCGCTAAAACGTCAGTTTCTCAAAAACGGAAGTGACGTCATCAATAAAATCAAAATCCTATAAGGTTCAGATCAGTATCTATCAGATCTGAAAGTTTCATGAAAATCGGTCAAGCCGTTTTTGAGAAATCGCGTGCACAAAATTTGTAAGAAAAAAAAAAGAAAAATAATAATAACTAGACACGATCTCGTTGCGAGCAACGAGGAGGTCTTCCGTCCGATTTTTAGAAGAAAATATGACATCATCAACTATGATTTTTGACATCGAAACATGGTATGGAAAAAGGAGTGAACTACTAATGCTTTATTGTATCGCTTTTTATAAATTCTATTACATTGCTTTTTAAAATACTTGCATTTCTTCCAATGAAGATTGAAAAGATTAAACTTGTTGACATCTGGTCCCAAAAAACCCTAATTGGGTAACGCAAGAGAAAATCATTATATTTTTAGGATATATAAACGTATTATACCTAATCCAGCTTTAATAACCTTTCACAAGATGGCTCTCATTAAAGGGCTATAGATAATTTTTTAGAGCCCTTTGATCCCCTAATTTAAGGGACCTTTCATTTAATATCAAGAAAAAGGTTTCTTGATATTAAATGAAAGGTCATTTAATTCTGAACACATTTTGTCAACAAGTGTTTAAAAATTCGTTACCGTTCTGGAGATACATGAGAAAGAAGTTTTAAGGGGCTGATTTTTATCTCCTTATAGGGACAGTTTACGAAATTTTGAAGGTTGCATATTGTTAAGAAAATCATTTTGAACAATTTTTTTTTTGTTTTGCATTTCAAAATATTTTTCCTTTCTGCGATATGGGTGATCGAAATTTTGGATTTTTGGCCCCTAAAAACCAATAATTAAGTAACACATGATAAAATCATTACATTGCTTGAATACATAACTGTGAGATAAACATATTTGCTTCTATAACCTTTCACAAAATAACTCTCAGAAAAGGGCTACAGATTAAAGACTTATAGCCCTTTAGTCCCCTTATTTGAGGGGCCAGCCCCTTTTTTCTTCATATTAAATGACAGGTCATTTAATTCTAAACAAATTTTGTTCAACAAGTGTTTAGAAAACCAATACCGTTCTGGAGATATATGAGAAAGAAGGTTTTAGGGGCCGATCCCATATCTCCTTATAGGGGCCGTTTAACGAAATTTTGAAGGTTGCATATTGTTTAAAACATTAATTTAAACAACTTTTCTTCTGTATTGCATTACAAAATATTTTTCCTTTCTCAGATATGGGGGACAGAAATTTTGGACTTTTGGCCCCTAAAAACCCTTCATTACGTAACACATAATAAAATCATTACATTGCTTGGATACATAACTGTGAGATAAACATATTTGCTTCTATAACCTTTCACATAATATGTTACAGTAAAGGGCTACAGATTAAAGACTTTAGAGCCCTTTGGTCCTCTAATTTTAGGGGCCAGCCCCTTTTTCTTGATATTAAATGAAGGGTTATTTAATTCTAAACAATTTTGTTCAACAAGTGTTTAGAAAATCGTTACCGTTCTGGAGATATATTAGAAAGAAAGTTTTAGGGGCCGATCCCATATCTCCTTATAAGGGCTATTTAACGAAAATTTGAAGGTTGCATTTTGTTAAGAACATTAATTTGAAGAACTTCTCCTCTGTATTGCATTTCAATATATTTTTCCTTTCTGAGATATGGGTGATCGAAATTTGGGACTTTCGGCCCCTAAAAACCCTTAATTACGTAACACATGAGAAAATCATTACATTGCTTGGATACATTACTGTAAGATAAACACATTTGCTTTATAATATTTTACAAAATATCTCTCAGTAAAGGGCTAAAGATAAAAGACTTTCGAGCCCTTTGGTTCCCTAATTTAAGGGGCCAGTCCCTTTTTCTTGATATCAAATAAAAGGTCACTGAATTCTAAACACATTTTGTTCAACAAGTGTTTAGAAATCTGTTACCGTTCTGGAGATATATGAGAAAGAAGGTTTTAGGGGCCGATCCCTTATCTCCTTATAGGGGCCCTTTAACGAAATTTTGAAGATTGCATATTGTTAAGAACATCATTTTGAACAACTTTTCTTCTATACTACATTTCAAAATATTTTTCCTTTCCGAGATATGGGTGATCGAAATTTTGGACTTTCGGCCCCTAAAAACCCTTAATTACGTAACACATGGAAAAATCATTACATTGCTTGCATACATAACTGTAAGATGAACATATTTGCTTCTATAACATTTCACAAAATATCGTTCAGTAAAGGGCTACAGATTAAAGACTTTCGAGCCCTTTGGTCCCCTTATTTGAGGGGCCAGCCCCTTTTTCTTGATTTTAAAAGAAAGGTCAGGTAAGTAGAAACTATTTTTACATTACATGTCTTAACAAAATATTTTTCAGAAAGAGATAATAAAAAAAAACCACGAAAAATTACGACGTTTTTTCCATCTCAATTTTTGGGTCCAGGCGAGCTTCGGCGCCTTTAAAGCTAGATCAAAATGAAAATAAAATTGCAAATCTACAATCTTTCGTCTACTATACCTGAAAGTTTGAACTCAATATCTTTTATAGTTTAGGAGAACTTAGAGGGACAAGCCACCCCTCTGAAAATCGCTAAAACGTCAGTTTCTCAAAAACGGAAGTGACGTCATCAATAAAATCAAAAACCTATAAGGTTCAGATCAGTATCTATCAGATCTGAAAGTTTCATGAAAATCGGTCGAGCCGTTTCTGAGAAATCGCGTGCACAAAATTTGTAAGAAAAAAAATTAAAATAATAATAATAATAGGGAAAAAGAAACCGAAGAATAACAATAAGGTCTTCCGTTGGAAACGGAAGACCTTAACTAGACACGATCTCGTTGCGAGCAACGAGGAGGTCTTCCGTCTGATTTTAGAATTTGAGATATATGTTAGATCTTGATTTTACTAAACATGATTTAGAATAGAAAAGCGGGGTCTACATTCAAGGGCCAGATACTATTTTGTTTCAGGGATAAGAGCTTTGTTCAACAAGTGTTTAGAAATTCGTCACCGTTCTTGAGATATCTGAGAAAAAAAAGTTTAGGGGCAGTCCCTTACCTCCTTATTGGAGCCACTGAACCAAATTTTGAAGGTTGCATTTTGTAAAGTACATCATTTTGAGTATCTTTTCTTCTACACTGCATTTCAAAACATTTTCCTTTTTGAGATATAGCTGGTCATAGTTTATGGACCCTTGACCCCTAAAAAATCCTTATTCCATAACACATGAAAAAATCATTACATAACTTGGATACAGAACTGTAAAATAAACATATTTGCTTCTATAGCCTTTCATTAAATTTTCCTCAGTAAAGAGCTACAGATGAAACATTTTAGAGCCCTTTAGTTTCCTAATTTTAGGGGCCAGCCCCTTTTTTGATATCAAATAAAAGGTCAAATGAATCTCAACACATTTTGTTCAACAACTGTTTAGTAATTCGTCACCGTTCTTGAGATATATGGGAAAGAACGTTTAAGGGGCTGATCCCTTAACTCCTTATAGGGGCCATTTAACGAAATTTTGAAAATTGCAGCTTATTAAGTACATCTTTCTGAGTATCTTTTCTTCTTTACTGCATTTCAAAATAGTTTTCCTTTCTGAGATATTGGTGATCAAAATTCTATAATTTTGGCCCCTAAAAAACCCTTGTTATGTAACAAATGATAACATCATTACATTGCTTGAATACATAACTATAAAATAAACACATTTGCTTCTACATCATTTCACAAAATATCTCTCAGTAAAGGGCAACAGATTAAAGACTTTATAGGCCTTTGGTCCCCTAATTTAAGGGGCCAGCCCCTTTTTCTTGGTATCAAATAAAAGGTCATATAATTCTACACAAATTTTGTTCAACAAGTGTTTAAAATATCGTTACCGTTTTGGAGATATATGAGAAAGAAGGTTTTAGGGGCCGGTCCCTTAACTCCTTTTAGGGGCCGTTTAACGAAATTTTGACGGTTGCATTTTGTTAAGAACATCATTTTGAACAACTTTTCTTCTGTATTGCATTACAAAATATTTTTCCTTTCTGAGATATGGGTGATCAAAATTTTGGACTTTTGGCCCTTCAAAACCCTTATTTACGTAACACATGATAAAATTATTACATTACTTGGATACATTACTGTAAGATAAACATATTTGCTTCTATAACATTTCACATAAAATTTCTCAGTAAAGAACTACAGATAAAAGACTTTAGAGCCCTTTGGTCCCCTAATTTGAGGGGCCAGCCCCTTTTTCTTGATATCAAATGAAAGGTCCTGTAAATATTAACCTTTCTTACCTTACATGTCTCAACAAAATATTTTTTAGAAAAGAGATAAACAAAGAAAACCAGAAAAAATACGACATTTTTTAAAAAGTCAATTTTCGGGTCCAGGCGAGCTTCGGCGCCTTTCAATCCAGATCAAAATGAAAATAAAATTGCAAATCTACACTCTTTTGACTACTATCCCTGGAAGTTTGAACTCAATATCTTTTATAGTTTAGGAGAAGTTAGAGGAACAAGCCACCCCTCTAAAAATCGCTAAAACGTCAATATCTCTAAAACGGAAGTGACGTCATCAATTTAATAAAAAACCTATAAGGTTCCGATCACTATCTATTACATCTAAAAGTTTCATGAAAATCGGTCGAGTCGTTTCTGAGCAATCGCGTGCACAAAATTTGTAAGAAAAAAAAAGAAAAATAATAATAATAACTAGACACGATCTCGTTGCGAGCAACGAGGAGGTCTTCCGTCTGATTTTAGAATTTGAGATATATGTTAGATCTTGATATTGCTAAACATGATTTAGAATAGAAAAACGGGGTCTACATTCTAAGGGCCGGATACTATTTTGTTTCAGGGATAAGAGCTTTGTTCAACAAGTGTTTAGAAATTCGTCACCGTTCTTGAGATATCTGAGAAAAAAAAGTTTTAGGGGCGAGTCCCTTACCTCCTTATTGGAGCCGCTGAACCAAATTTTGAAGGTTGCATTTTGTAAAGTACATCATTTTGAGTATCTTTTCTTCTACACTGCATTTCAAAACATTTTCCTTTTTGAGATATAGCTGGTCATAGTTCATGGACCCTTGACCCCTAAAAAATCCTTATTCCATAACACATGAAAAATATCATTACATTACTTGGATACAGAACTGTAAGATAAACATATTTGCTTCTATAGCCTTTCATTAAATTTCCCTCAGTAAAGAGCTACAGATGAAACATTTTAGAGCCCTTTAGTTTCCTAATTTTAGGGGCCAGCCCCTTTTTTGATATCAAATAAAAGGTCAATTGAATCTCAACACATTTTGTTCAACAACTGTTTAGAAATTCGTTACCGTTCATGAGATATATGGGAAAGAACGTTTGAGGGGCTGAAACCTTAACTCCTTATAGGGGCCATTTAACGAAATTTTGAAAATTGCATCTTATTAAGTACATCTTTCTGAGTATCTTTTCTTTACTGCATTTAAAAATATTTTTCCTTTCTGAGATATTGGTGATCAAAATTCAATAATTTTGGCCCCTAAAAAACCCTTATTATGTAACACATGATAAAATCATTACATTGCTTGATACATAACTGTAAGATAAACATATTTGCTCCTATAACCGTTCACAAAATATCCCTCAGTAAAGGGCTACAGATTAAAGACTTTAGAGGCCTTTGGTCCCCTAATTTAAGGGGCCAGCCCCTTTTTCTTGGTATTAAATAAAAGGTCATTTAATTCGACACAAATTTTGTTCTACAAGTGTTTAAAATATCGTTACCGTTTTGGAGATATATGAGAAAGAAGGTTTTAGGGGCCGGTCCCTTAACTCCTAAAAGGGGCCGTTTAACTAAATTTTGACGGTTGCATTTTGTTGAGAACATCATTTTGAACAACTTTTCGTCTGTACTGCATTACAAAATATTTTCCTTTCTGAGATATGTGTGATCAAAATTTTAGACTTTTGGCCCCTAAAACCCCTTAATTACGTAACACATGATAACATCATTTCGTTGCTTGAATACATAACTATAAAATAAACACATTTGCTTCTACATCATTTCACAAAATATCTCTCAATAAAGGGCTACAGATTAAAGACTTTAGAGGCCTTTGGATCCCTAATTTAAGGGGCCAGCCCCTTTTTCTTGGTATCAAATAAAAGGTCATTTAATTCTACACAAATTTTGTTCAACAAGTGTTAAAATATCGTTACCGTTTTGGAGATATATGAGAAAGAAGGTTTTAGGGGCTGGTCCCTTAACTCCTTTTAGGGGCCGTTTAACGAAATTTTGAAGGTTGCATTTTGTTAGGAACATCATTTGAAACAACTTCTCTTCTGTATTGGATTACAAAATATTTTTTCTTTCTGAGATATGGGTGATCAAAATTTTAGACTTTTGGCCCTTCAAAACCCTTAATTACGTAATATATGATAAAATCATTACATTACTTGGATACATTACTGTAAGATAAACATATTTGCTTCTATAACATTTCACAAAAAATTCTCAGTAAAGGGCTACAGATAAAAGACTTTAAAGCCCTTTGGTCCCCTAATTTGAGGGGCCAGCCCCTTTTTCTTGATATCAAATGAAAGGTCCTGTAAATATTCACCTTTCTTACATTACATGTCTTAACAAAATATTTTTCAGAAAAGAGATAAACAAAGAAAACAAGAAAAAAATACGACATTTTTTTAAACTAAATTTTCGGGTCCAGGCGAGCTCCGGCGCCTTTCAATCCAGTTCAAAATGAAAATAAAATTGCAAATCTACAATCTGTTGTCTACCATTGCATGAAAGTTTGAACTCAATATCTTTTATAGTTTAGGAGGAGTTAGAGGAACAAGCCACCCCTCTAAAAATCGCTAAAACGTCAAAATTTCAAAAACGGAAGTGACGTCATCAATATCATAAAAAACCTATAAGGTTTAGATCACTATCTATCATATCTGAAAGTTTCATGAAAATCGGTCGAGCCGTTTCTGAGAAATCGCGTGCACAAAATTTGTAAGAAAAAAAAAGAAAATAATAATAATAATAATAGGGAAAAAGAAACCGAACGAAAACAATAAGGTCTTCCGTTGGAAACGGAAGACCTTAACTAGATTCGATCTCGTTGCGAGCAACGAGGAGGTCTTCCGTCCGATTTTTAGAAGAAAATATGACATCATCAACTATGATTTTTGACAACAAAACATGGTATGGAAAAAGGGGTGAACTACTAATGCTTTATTGTATCGCTTTTTATAAGTTCTATTACATTGCTTTTTAAAATACTTGCATTTCTTCCAATGAAGATTAAAAAGATTAAACTTGTTGACATCTGGTCCCAAAAAACCCTAATTGGGTAACGCAAAAGAAAATCATTATATTTTTAGGATATATAAACGTATTATACCTAATCTAGCTTTAATAACCTTTTACAAGATGGCTCTCATTAAAGGGCTATAGATAATTTTTTTAGAGCCCTTTGACCCCCTAATTTAAGGGACCTTTCATTCAATATCAAGAAAAAGGTTTCTTGATATTAAATGAAAGGTCATTTAATTCTGAACACATTTTGCCAACAAGTGTTTAAAAATTCGGTACCGTTCTGGAGATACATGAGAAAGAAGTTTTAAGGGGCTGATTCTTTATCTCCTTATAGGGACCGTTTACGAAAATTTGAAGGTTGCATATTGTTAAGAAAATCATTTTGAGCCATTTTTTTTTTATTGCATTTCAAAATATTTTTCCTTTCTGAGATATGGGTGATCGAAATTTTGGATTTTTGGCCCCTAAAAACCCATAATTAAGTAACACATGATAAATCATTACATTGCTTGAATACATAACTGTGAAATAAACATATTTGCTTCTACAACCTTTCACAAAATAACTCTCAGAAAAGGGCTACAGATTAAAGACTTATAGCCCTTTGGTCCCCTTATTTAAGGTGCCAGCCCCTTTTTTCTTGATATTAAATGACAGGTCATTTAATTCTAAACAAATGTTGTTCAACAAGTGTTTAGAAAACCGATACCGTTCTGGAGATATATGAGAAAGAAGGTTTTAGGGGCCGATCCCTTATCTCCTTATAGGGGCCGTTTAACGAAATTTTGAAGGTTGTATATTGTTTAAAACATTAATTTAAAAAACTTTTCTTCTGTATTGCATTACAAAATATTTTTCCTTTCTGAGATATGGGGGACAGAAATTTTGGACTTTTGGCCCTTAAAAACCCTTCATTACGTAACACATTATAAAATCATTACATTGCTTGGATACATAACTGTGAGATAAACATATTTGCTTTTATAACCTTTCACATAATATGTTACAGTAAAGGGCTACAGATTAAAGACTTTAGAGCCCTTTGGTCCCCTATTTTTAGAGGCCAGCCCCTTTTTCTTGATATTAAATGAAGGGTTATTTAATTCTAAACAACTATTGTTCAACAAGTGTTCAGAAAATCGTTACCGTTCTGGAGATATATTAGAAAGAAGGTTTTAGGGGCCGATCCCTTATCTCCTTATAAGGGCCGTTTAACGAAAATTTGAAGGTTGCATATTGTTAAGAACACTAATTTGAACAACTTCTCCTCTGTATTGCATTTCAATATATTTTTCCTTTCTGAGATATGGGTGATCGAAATTTGGGACTTTCGGCCCCTAAAAACCCTTAATTACGTAACAAATGAGAAAATCATTACATTGCTTGGATACATTACTGTAAGATAAACACATTTGCTTTTGTAATATTTTACAAAATATCTCTCAGTAAAGGGCTATAGATAAAAGACTTTCGAGCCCTTTGGTTCCCTAATTTAAGGGGCCAGCCCCTTTTTCTTGATATCAAATAAAAGGTCACTGAATTCTAAACACATTTTGTTCAACAAGTGTTTAGAAATCTGTTACCGTTCTGGAGATATATGAGAAAGAAGGTTTTAGGGGCTGATCCCTTATCTCCTTATAGGGGCCCTTTAACGAAATTTTGAAGGTTGCATATTGTTAAGAACATCATTTTGAACAACTTTTCTTCTATACTGCATTTCAAAATATTTTTCCTTTCCGAGATATGGGTGATCGTAATTTTGGACTTTCGGCCCCTAAAAACCCTTAATTACGTAACACATGGAAAAATCATTACATTGCTTGGATACATAACTGTAAGATGAACATATTTGCTTCTATAACATTTCACAAAATATCGTTCAGTAAAGGGCTACAGATTAAAGACTTTCGAGCCCCTTGATCCCCTTATTTGAAGGGTCAGCCCCTTTTTCTTGATTTTAAAAGAAAGGTCATGTAAGTAGAAACTATTTTTACATTACATGTCTTAACAAAATATTTTTCAGAAAAGAAAAAACACAAAAAATTACGACGTTTTTTCCATCTCAATTTTCGGGTCCAGGCGAGCTTCGGCGCCTTTAAAGCTAGATCAAAATGAAAATAAAATTGCAAATCTACAATCTTTCGTCTACTATCCCTGAAAGTTTGAACTCAATATCTTTTATAGTTTAGGAGAACTTAGAGGGACAAGCCACCCCTCTGAAAATCGCTAAAACGTCAGTTTCTCAAAAATGGAAGTGACGTCATCAATAAAATCAAAAACCTATAAGGTTCAGATCAGTATCTATCAGATCTGAAAGTTTCATGAAAATCGGTCAAGCCGTTTTTGAGAAATCGCGTGCACAAAATTTGTAAGAAAAAAAAAAGAAAAATAATAATAACTAGACACGATCTCGTTGCGAGCAACGAGGAGGTCTTCCGTCCGATTTTTAGAAGAAAATATGACATCATCAACTATGATTTTTGACATCGAAACATGGTATGGAAAAAGGAGTGAACTACTAATGCTTTATTGTATCGCTTTTTATAATTCTATTACATTGCTTTTTAAAATACTTGCATTTCTTCCAATGAAGATTGAAAAGATTAAACTAGTTGACATCTGGTCCCAAAAAACCCTAATTGGGTAACGCAAGAGAAAATCATTATATTTTTAGGATATATAAACGTATTATACCTAATCCAGCTTTAATAACCTTTCACAAGATGGCTCTCATTAAAGGGCTATAGATAATTTTTTAGAGCCCTTTGATCCCCTAATTTAAGGGACCTTTCATTTAATATCAAGAAAAAGGTTTCTTGATATTAAATGAAAGGTCATTTAATTCTGAACACATTTTGTCAACAAGTGTTTAAAAATTCGTTACCGTTCTGGAGATACATGAGAAAGAAGTTTTAAGGGGCTGATTTTTATCTCCTTATAGGGACAGTTTACGAAATTTTGAAGGTTGCATATTGTTAAGAAAATCATTTTGAACAATTTTTTTTTTGTTTTGCATTTCAAAATATTTTTCCTTTCTGCGATATGGGTGATCGAAATTTTGGATTTTTGGCCCCTAAAAACCAATAATTAAGTAACACATGATAAAATCATTACATTGCTTGAATACATAACTGTGAGATAAACATATTTGCTTCTATAACCTTTCACAAAATAACTCTCAGAAAAGGGCTACAGATTAAAGACTTATAGCCCTTTAGTCCCCTTATTTGAGGGGCCAGCCCCTTTTTTCTTCATATTAAATGACAGGTCATTTAATTCTAAACAAATTTTGTTCAACAAGTGTTTAGAAAACCAATACCGTTCTGGAGATATATGAGAAAGAAGGTTTTAGGGGCCGATCCCATATCTCCTTATAGGGGCCGTTTAACGAAATTTTGAAGGTTGCATATTGTTTAAAACATTAATTTAAACAACTTTTCTTCTGTATTGCATTACAAAATATTTTTCCTTTCTCAGATATGGGGGACAGAAATTTTGGACTTTTGGCCCCTAAAAACCCTTCATTACGTAACACATAATAAAATCATTACATTGCTTGGATACATAACTGTGAGATAAACATATTTGCTTCTATAACCTTTCACATAATATGTTACAGTAAAGGGCTACAGATTAAAGACTTTAGAGCCCTTTGGTCCTCTAATTTTAGGGGCCAGCCCCTTTTCTTGATATTAAATGAAGGGTTATTTAATTCTAAACAATTTTGTTCAACAAGTGTTTAGAAAATCGTTACCGTTCTGGAGATATATTAGAAAGAAAGTTTTAGGGGCCGATCCCATATCTCCTTATAAGGGCTATTTAACGAAAATTTGAAGGTTGCATTTTGTTAAGAACATTAATTTGAAGAACTTCTCCTCTGTATTGCATTTCAATATATTTTTCCTTTCTGAGATATGGGTGATCGAAATTTGGGACTTTCGGCCCCTAAAAACCCTTAATTACGTAACACATGAGAAAATCATTACATTGCTTGGATACATTACTGTAAGATAAACACATTTGCTTTATAATATTTTACAAAATATCTCTCAGTAAAGGGCTAAAGATAAAAGACTTTCGAGCCCTTTGGTTCCCTAATTTAAGGGGCCAGTCCCTTTTTCTTGATATCAAATAAAAGGTCACTGAATTCTAAACACATTTTGTTCAACAAGTGTTTAGAAATCTGTTACCGTTCTGGAGATATATGAGAAAGAAGGTTTTAGGGGCCGATCCCTTATCTCCTTATAGGGGCCCTTTAACGAAATTTTGAAGATTGCATATTGTTAAGAACATCATTTTGAACAACTTTTCTTCTATACTACATTTCAAAATATTTTTCCTTTCCGAGATATGGGTGATCGAAATTTTGGACTTTCGGCCCCTAAAAACCCTTAATTACGTAACACATGGAAAAATCATTACATTGCTTGCATACATAATTTTAAGATGAACATATTTGCTTCTATAACATTTCACAAAATATCGTTCAGTAAAGGGCTACAGATTAAAGACTTTCGAGCCCTTTGGTCCCCTTTTTTGAGGGGCCAGCCCCTTTTTCTTGATTTTAAAAGAAAGGTCAGGTAAGTAGAAACTATTTTTACATTACATGTCTTAACAAAATATTTTTCAGAAAAGAGATAATAAAAAAAACCACGAAAAATTACGACGTTTTTTCCATCTCAATTTTTGGGTCCAGGCGAGCTTCGGCGCCTTTAAAGCTAGATCAAAATGAAAATAAAATTGCAAATCTACAATCTTTCGTCTACTATACCTGAAAGTTTGAACTCAATATCTTTTATAGTTTAGGAGAACTTAGAGGGACAAGCCACCCCTCTGAAAATCGCTAAAACGTCAGTTTCTCAAAAACGGAAGTGACGTCATCAATAAAATCAAAAACCTATAAGGTTCAGATCAGTATCTATCAGATCTGAAAGTTTCATGAAAATCGGTCGAGCCGTTTCTGAGAAATCGCGTGCACAAAATTTGTAAGAAAAAAAATTAAAATAATAATAATAATAGGGAAAAAGAAACCGAAGAATAACAATAAGGTCTTCCGTTGGAAACGGAAGACCTTAACTAGACACGATCTCGTTGCGAGCAACGAGGAGGTCTTCCGTCTGATTTTAGAATTTGAGATATATGTTAGATCTTGATTTTACTAAACATGATTTAGAATAGAAAAGCGGGGTCTACATTCAAGGGCCAGATACTATTTTGTTTCAGGGATAAGAGCTTTGTTCAACAAGTGTTTAGAAATTCGTCACCGTTCTTGAGATATCTGAGAAAAAAAAGTTTTAGGGGCAGTCCCTTACCTCCTTATTGGAGCCACTGAACCAAATTTTGAAGGTTGCATTTTGTAAAGTACATCATTTTGAGTATCTTTTCTTCTACACTGCATTTCAAAACATTTTCCTTTTTGAGATATAGCTGGTCATAGTTTATGGACCCTTGACCCCTAAAAAATCCTTATTCCATAACACATGAAAAAATCATTACATAACTTGGATACAGAACTGTAAAATAAACATATTTGCTTCTATAGCCTTTCATTAAATTTTCCTCAGTAAAGAGCTACAGATGAAACATTTTAGAGCCCTTTAGTTTCCTAATTTTAGGGGCCAGCCCCTTTTTTGATATCAAATAAAAGGTCAAATGAATCTCAACACATTTTGTTCAACAACTGTTTAGTAATTCGTCACCGTTCTTGAGATATATGGGAAAGAACGTTTAAGGGGCTGATCCCTTAACTCCTTATAGGGGCCATTTAACGAAATTTTGAAAATTGCAGCTTATTAAGTACATCTTTCTGAGTATCTTTTCTTCTTTACTGCATTTCAAAATAGTTTTCCTTTCTGAGATATTGGTGATCAAAATTCTATAATTTTGGCCCCTAAAAAACCCTTGTTATGTAACAAATGATAACATCATTACATTGCTTGAATACATAACTATAAAATAAACACATTTGCTTCTACATCATTTCACAAAATATCTCTCAGTAAAGGGCAACAGATTAAAGACTTTATAGGCCTTTGGTCCCCTAATTTAAGGGGCCAGCCCCTTTTTCTTGGTATCAAATAAAAGGTCATATAATTCTACACAAATTTTGTTCAACAAGTGTTTAAAATATCGTTACCGTTTTGGAGATATATGAGAAAGAAGGTTTTAGGGGCCGGTCCCTTAACTCCTTTTAGGGGCCGTTTAACGAAATTTTGACGGTTGCATTTTGTTAAGAACATCATTTTGAACAACTTTTCTTCTGTATTGCATTACAAAATATTTTTCCTTTCTGAGATATGGGTGATCAAAATTTTGGACTTTTGGCCCTTCAAAACCCTTATTTACGTAACACATGATAAAATTATTACATTACTTGGATACATTACTGTAAGATAAACATATTTGCTTCTATAACATTTCACATAAAATTTCTCAGTAAAGAACTACAGATAAAAGACTTTAGAGCCCTTTGGTCCCCTAATTTGAGGGGCCAGCCCCTTTTTCTTGATATCAAATGAAAGGTCCTGTAAATATTAACCTTTCTTACCTTACATGTCTCAACAAAATATTTTTTAGAAAAGAGATAAACAAAGAAAACCAGAAAAAATACGACATTTTTTAAAAAGTCAATTTTCGGGTCCAGGCGAGCTTCGGCGCCTTTCAATCCAGATCAAAATGAAAATAAAATTGCAAATCTACACTCTTTTGACTACTATCCCTGGAAGTTTGAACTCAATATCTTTTATAGTTTAGGAGAAGTTAGAGGAACAAGCCACCCCTCTAAAAATCGCTAAAACGTCAATATCTCTAAAACGGAAGTGACGTCATCAATTTAATAAAAAACCTATAAGGTTCCGATCACTATCTATTACATCTAAAAGTTTCATGAAAATCGGTCGAGTCGTTTCTGAGCAATCGCGTGCACAAAATTTGTAAGAAAAAAAAAGAAAAATAATAATAATAACTAGACACGATCTCGTTGCGAGCAACGAGGAGGTCTTCCGTCTGATTTTAGAATTTGAGATATATGTTAGATCTTGATATTGCTAAACATGATTTAGAATAGAAAAACGGGGTCTACATTCTAAGGGCCGGATACTATTTTGTTTCAGGGATAAGAGCTTTGTTCAACAAGTGTTTAGAAATTCGTCACCGTTCTTGAGATATCTGAGAAAAAAAAGTTTTAGGGGCGAGTCCCTTACCTCCTTATTGGAGCCGCTGAACCAAATTTTGAAGGTTGCATTTTGTAAAGTACATCATTTTGAGTATCTTTTCTTCTACACTGCATTTCAAAACATTTTCCTTTTTGAGATATAGCTGGTCATAGTTCATGGACCCTTGACCCCTAAAAAATCCTTATTCCATAACACATGAAAATATCATTACATTACTTGGATACAGAACTGTAAGATAAACATATTTGCTTCTATAGCCTTTCATTAAATTTCCCTCAGTAAAGAGCTACAGATGAAACATTTTAGAGCCCTTTAGTTTCCTAATTTTAGGGGCCAGCCCCTTTTTGATATCAAATAAAAGGTCAATTGAATCTCAACACATTTTGTTCAACAACTGTTTAGAAATTCGTTACCGTTCATGAGATATATGGGAAAGAACGTTTGAGGGGCTGAAACCTTAACTCCTTATAGGGGCCATTTAACGAAATTTTGAAAATTGCATCTTATTAAGTACATCTTTCTGAGTATCTTTTCTTTACTGCATTTAAAAATATTTTTCCTTTCTGAGATATTGGTGATCAAAATTCAATAATTTTGGCCCCTAAAAAACCCTTATTATGTAACACATGATAAAATCATTACATTGCTTTGATACATAACTGTAAGATAAACATATTTGCTCCTATAACCGTTCACAAAATATCCCTCAGTAAAGGGCTACAGATTAAAGACTTTAGAGGCCTTTGGTCCCCTAATTTAAGGGGCCAGCCCCTTTTTCTTGGTATTAAATAAAAGGTCATTTAATTCGACACAAATTTTGTTCTACAAGTGTTTAAAATATCGTTACCGTTTTGGAGATATATGAGAAAGAAGGTTTTAGGGGCCGGTCCCTTAACTCCTAAAAGGGGCCGTTTAACTAAATTTTGACGGTTGCATTTTGTTGAGAACATCATTTTGAACAACTTTTCGTCTGTACTGCATTACAAAATATTTTCCTTTCTGAGATATGTGTGATCAAAATTTTAGACTTTTGGCCCCTAAAACCCCTTAATTACGTAACACATGATAACATCATTTCGTTGCTTGAATACATAACTATAAAATAAACACATTTGCTTCTACATCATTTCACAAAATATCTCTCAATAAAGGGCTACAGATTAAAGACTTTAGAGGCCTTTGGATCCCTAATTTAAGGGGCCAGCCCCTTTTTCTTGGTATCAAATAAAAGGTCATTTAATTCTACACAAATTTTGTTCAACAAGTGTTAAAATATCGTTACCGTTTTGGAGATATATGAGAAAGAAGGTTTTAGGGGCTGGTCCCTTAACTCCTTTTAGGGGCCGTTTAACGAAATTTTGAAGGTTGCATTTTGTTAGGAACATCATTTGAAACAACTTCTCTTCTGTATTGGATTACAAAATATTTTTTCTTTCTGAGATATGGGTGATCAAAATTTTAGACTTTTGGCCCTTCAAAACCCTTAATTACGTAATATATGATAAAATCATTACATTACTTGGATACATTACTGTAAGATAAACATATTTGCTTCTATAACATTTCACAAAAAAATTCTCAGTAAAGGGCTACAGATAAAAGACTTTAAAGCCCTTTGGTCCCCTAATTTGAGGGGCCAGCCCCTTTTTCTTGATATCAAATGAAAGGTCCTGTAAATATTCACCTTTCTTACATTACATGTCTTAACAAAATATTTTTCAGAAAAGAGATAAACAAAGAAAACAAGAAAAAAATACGACATTTTTTTAAACTAAATTTTCGGGTCCAGGCGAGCTCCGGCGCCTTTCAATCCAGTTCAAAATGAAAATAAAATTGCAAATCTACAATCTGTTGTCTACCATTGCATGAAAGTTTGAACTCAATATCTTTTATAGTTTAGGAGGAGTTAGAGGAACAAGCCACCCCTCTAAAAATCGCTAAAACGTCAAAATTTCAAAAACGGAAGTGACGTCATCAATATCATAAAAAACCTATAAGGTTTAGATCACTATCTATCATATCTGAAAGTTTCATGAAAATCGGTCGAGCCGTTTCTGAGAAATCGCGTGCACAAAATTTGTAAGAAAAAAAAAGAAAAATAATAATAATAATAATAGGGAAAAAGAAACCGAACGAAAACAATAAGGTCTTCCGTTGGAAACGGAAGACCTTAACTAGATTCGATCTCGTTGCGAGCAACGAGGAGGTCTTCCGTCCGATTTTTAGAAGAAAATATGACATCATCAACTATGATTTTTGACAACAAAACATGGTATGGAAAAAGGGGTGAACTACTAATGCTTTATTGTATCGCTTTTTATAAGTTCTATTACATTGCTTTTTAAAATACTTGCATTTCTTCCAATGAAGATTAAAAAGATTAAACTTGTTGACATCTGGTCCCAAAAAACCCTAATTGGGTAACGCAAAAGAAAATCATTATATTTTTAGGATATATAAACGTATTATACCTAATCTAGCTTTAATAACCTTTTACAAGATGGCTCTCATTAAAGGGCTATAGATAATTTTTTTAGAGCCCTTTGACCCCCTAATTTAAGGGACCTTTCATTCAATATCAAGAAAAAGGTTTCTTGATATTAAATGAAAGGTCATTTAATTCTGAACACATTTTGCCAACAAGTGTTTAAAAATTCGGTACCGTTCTGGAGATACATGAGAAAGAAGTTTTAAGGGGCTGATTCTTTATCTCCTTATAGGGACCGTTTACGAAAATTTGAAGGTTGCATATTGTTAAGAAAATCATTTTGAGCCATTTTTTTTTTATTGCATTTCAAAATATTTTTCCTTTCTGAGATATGGGTGATCGAAATTTTGGATTTTTGGCCCCTAAAAACCCATAATTAAGTAACACATGATAAAATCATTACATTGCTTGAATACATAACTGTGAAATAAACATATTTGCTTCTACAACCTTTCACAAAATAACTCTCAGAAAAGGGCTACAGATTAAAGACTTATAGCCCTTTGGTCCCCTTATTTAAGGTGCCAGCCCCTTTTTTCTTGATATTAAATGACAGGTCATTTAATTCTAAACAAATGTTGTTCAACAAGTGTTTAGAAAACCGATACCGTTCTGGAGATATATGAGAAAGAAGGTTTTAGGGGCCGATCCCTTATCTCCTTATAGGGGCCGTTTAACGAAATTTTGAAGGTTGTATATTGTTTAAAACATTAATTTAAAAAACTTTTCTTCTGTATTGCATTACAAAATATTTTTCCTTTCTGAGATATGGGGGACAGAAATTTTGGACTTTTGGCCCTTAAAAACCCTTCATTACGTAACACATTATAAAATCATTACATTGCTTGGATACATAACTGTGAGATAAACATATTTGCTTTTATAACCTTTCACATAATATGTTACAGTAAAGGGCTACAGATTAAAAACTTTAGAGTCCTTTGGTCCCCTATTTTTAGAGGCCAGCCCCTTTTTCTTGATATTAAATGAAGGGTTATTTAATTCTAAACAACTTTTGTTCAACAAGTGTTCAGAAAATCGTTACCGTTCTGGAGATATATTAGAAAGAAGGTTTTAGGGGGCCGATCCCTTATCTCCTTATAAGGGCCGTTTAACGAAAATTTGAAGGTTGCATATTGTTAAGAACACTAATTTGAACAACTTCTCCTCTGTATTGCATTTCAATATATTTTTCCTTTCTGAGATATGGGTGATCGAAATTTGGGACTTTCGGCCCCTAAAAACCCTTAATTACGTAACAAATGAGAAAATCATTACATTGCTTGGATACATTACTGTAAGATAAACACATTTGCTTTTGTAATATTTTACAAAATATCTTTCAGTAAAGGGCTATAGATAAAAGACTTTCGAGCCCTTTGGTTCCCTAATTTAAGGGGCCAGCCCCTTTTTCTTGATATCTAATAAAAGGTCACTAAATTCTAAACACATTTTGTTCAACAAGTGTTTAGAAATCTGTTACCGTTCTGGAGATATATGAGAAAGAAGGTTTATGGGGCCGATCCCTTATCTCCTTATAGGGGCCCTTTAACGAAAATTTGAAGGTTGCATATTGTTAAGAACATCATTTTGAACAACTTTTCTTCTATACTGCATTTCAAAATATTTTTCCTTTCCGAGATATGGGTGATCGAAATTTTGGACTTTCGGCCCCTAAAAACCCTTAATTACGTAACACATGGAAAAATCATTACATTGCTTGGATACATAACTGTAAGATGAACATATTTGCTTCTATAACATTTCACAAAATATCGGTCAGTAAAGGGCTACAGATTAAAGACTTTCGAGCCCTTTGATCCCCTTATTTGAAGGGCCAGCCCCTTTTTCTTGATTTTAAAAGAAAGGTCATGTAAGTAGAAACTATTTTTACATTACATGTCTTAACAAAATATTTTTCAGAAAAGAGATAATTAAAAAAAAACACAAAAAATTACGACGTTTTTTCCATCTCAATTTTCGGGTCCAGGCGAGCTTCGGCGCCTTTAAAGCTAGATCAAAATGAAAATAAAATTGCAAATCTACAATCTTTCGTCTACTATCCCTGAAAATTGGAACTCAATATCTTTTATAGTTTAGGAGAACTTAGAGGGACAAGCCACCCCTCTGAAAATCGCTAAAACGTCAGTTTCTCAAAAACGGAAGTGACGTCATCAATAAAATCAAAATCCTATAAGGTTCAGATCAGTATCTATCAGATCTGAAAGTTTCATGAAAATCGGTCAAGCCGTTTTTGAGAAATCGCGTGCACAAAATTTGTAAGAAAAAAAAAAGAAAAATAATAATAACTAGACACGATCTCGTTGCGAGCAACGAGGAGGTCTTCCGTCCGATTTTTAGAAGAAAATATGACATCATCAACTATGATTTTTGACATCGAAACATGGTATGGAAAAAGGAGTGAACTACTAATGCTTTATTGTATCGCTTTTTATAAATTCTATTACATTGCTTTTTAAAATACTTGCATTTCTTCCAATGAAGATTGAAAAGATTAAACTTGTTGACATCTGGTCCCAAAAAACCCTAATTGGGTAACGCAAGAGAAAATCATTATATTTTTAGGATATATAAACGTATTATACCTAATCCAGCTTTAATAACCTTTCACAAGATGGCTCTCATTAAAGGGCTATAGATAATTTTTTAGAGCCCTTTGATCCCCTAATTTAAGGGACCTTTCATTTAATATCAAGAAAAAGGTTTCTTGATATTAAATGAAAGGTCATTTAATTCTGAACACATTTTGTCAACAAGTGTTTAAAAATTCGTTACCGTTCTGGAGATACATGAGAAAGAAGTTTTAAGGGGCTGATTTTTTATCTCCTTATAGGGACAGTTTACGAAATTTTGAAGGTTGCATATTGTTAAGAAAATCATTTTGAACAATTTTTTTTTTGTTTTGCATTTCAAAATATTTTTCCTTTCTGCGATATGGGTGATCGAAATTTTGGATTTTTGGCCCCTAAAAACCAATAATTAAGTAACACATGATAAAATCATTACATTGCTTGAATACATAACTGTGAGATAAACATATTTGCTTCTATAACCTTTCACAAAATAACTCTCAGAAAAGGGCTACAGATTAAAGACTTATAGCCCTTTAGTCCCCTTATTTGAGGGGCCAGCCCCTTTTTTCTTCATATTAAATGACAGGTCATTTAATTCTAAACAAATTTTGTTCAACAAGTGTTTAGAAAACCAATACCGTTCTGGAGATATATGAGAAAGAAGGTTTTAGGGGCCGATCCCATATCTCCTTATAGGGGCCGTTTAACGAAATTTTGAAGGTTGCATATTGTTTAAAACATTAATTTAAACAACTTTTCTTCTGTATTGCATTACAAAATATTTTTCCTTTCTCAGATATGGGGGACAGAAATTTTGGACTTTTGGCCCCTAAAAACCCTTCATTACGTAACACATAATAAAATCATTACATTGCTTGGATACATAACTGTGAGATAAACATATTTGCTTCTATAACCTTTCACATAATATGTTACAGTAAAGGGCTACAGATTAAAGACTTTAGAGCCCTTTGGTCCTCTAATTTTAGGGGCCAGCCCCTTTTTCTTGATATTAAATGAAGGGTTATTTAATTCTAAACAATTTTTGTTCAACAAGTGTTTAGAAAATCGTTACCGTTCTGGAGATATATTAGAAAGAAAGTTTTAGGGGCCGATCCCATATCTCCTTATAAGGGCTATTTAACGAAAATTTGAAGGTTGCATTTTGTTAAGAACATTAATTTGAAGAACTTCTCCTCTGTATTGCATTTCAATATATTTTTCCTTTCTGAGATATGGGTGATCGAAATTTGGGACTTTCGGCCCCTAAAAACCCTTAATTACGTAACACATGAGAAAATCATTACATTGCTTGGATACATTACTGTAAGATAAACACATTTGCTTTATAATATTTTACAAAATATCTCTCAGTAAAGGGCTAAAGATAAAAGACTTTCGAGCCCTTTGGTTCCCTAATTTAAGGGGCCAGTCCCTTTTTCTTGATATCAAATAAAAGGTCACTGAATTCTAAACACATTTTGTTCAACAAGTGTTTAGAAATCTGTTACCGTTCTGGAGATATATGAGAAAGAAGGTTTTAGGGGCCGATCCCTTATCTCCTTATAGGGGCCCTTTAACGAAATTTTGAAGATTGCATATTGTTAAGAACATCATTTTGAACAACTTTTCTTCTATACTACATTTCAAAATATTTTTCCTTTCCGAGATATGGGTGATCGAAATTTTGGACTTTCGGCCCCTAAAAACCCTTAATTACGTAACACATGGAAAAATCATTACATTGCTTGCATACATAATTTTAAGATGAACATATTTGCTTCTATAACATTTCACAAAATATCGTTCAGTAAAGGGCTACAGATTAAAGACTTTCGAGCCCTTTGGTCCCCTTATTTGAGGGGCCAGCCCCTTTTTCTTGATTTTAAAAGAAAGGTCAGGTAAGTAGAAACTATTTTTACATTACATGTCTTAACAAAATATTTTTCAGAAAAGAGATAATAAAAAAAAACCACGAAAAATTACGACGTTTTTTCCATCTCAATTTTTGGGTCCAGGCGAGCTTCGGCGCCTTTAAAGCTAGATCAAAATGAAAATAAAATTGCAAATCTACAATCTTTCGTCTACTATACCTGAAAGTTTGAACTCAATATCTTTTATAGTTTAGGAGAACTTAGAGGGACAAGCCACCCCTCTGAAAATCGCTAAAACGTCAGTTTCTCAAAAACGGAAGTGACGTCATCAATAAAATCAAAAACCTATAAGGTTCAGATCAGTATCTATCAGATCTGAAAGTTTCATGAAAATCGGTCGAGCCGTTTCTGAGAAATCGCGTGCACAAAATTTGTAAGAAAAAAAATTAAAATAATAATAATAATAGGGAAAAAGAAACCGAAGAATAACAATAAGGTCTTCCGTTGGAAACGGAAGACCTTAACTAGACACGATCTCGTTGCGAGCAACGAGGAGGTCTTCCGTCTGATTTTAGAATTTGAGATATATGTTAGATCTTGATTTTACTAAACATGATTTAGAATAGAAAAGCGGGGTCTACATTCAAGGGCCAGATACTATTTTGTTTCAGGGATAAGAGCTTTGTTCAACAAGTGTTTAGAAATTCGTCACCGTTCTTGAGATATCTGAGAAAAAAAAGTTTTAGGGGCAGTCCCTTACCTCCTTATTGGAGCCACTGAACCAAATTTTGAAGGTTGCATTTTGTAAAGTACATCATTTTGAGTATCTTTTCTTCTACACTGCATTTCAAAACATTTTCCTTTTTGAGATATAGCTGGTCATAGTTTATGGACCCTTGACCCCTAAAAAATCCTTATTCCATAACACATGAAAAAATCATTACATAACTTGGATACAGAACTGTAAAATAAACATATTTGCTTCTATAGCCTTTCATTAAATTTTCCTCAGTAAAGAGCTACAGATGAAACATTTTAGAGCCCTTTAGTTTCCTAATTTTAGGGGCCAGCCCCTTTTTTGATATCAAATAAAAGGTCAAATGAATCTCAACACATTTTGTTCAACAACTGTTTAGTAATTCGTCACCGTTCTTGAGATATATGGGAAAGAACGTTTAAGGGGCTGATCCCTTAACTCCTTATAGGGGCCATTTAACGAAATTTTGAAAATTGCAGCTTATTAAGTACATCTTTCTGAGTATCTTTTCTTCTTTACTGCATTTCAAAATAGTTTTCCTTTCTGAGATATTGGTGATCAAAATTCTATAATTTTGGCCCCTAAAAAACCCTTGTTATGTAACAAATGATAACATCATTACATTGCTTGAATACATAACTATAAAATAAACACATTTGCTTCTACATCATTTCACAAAATATCTCTCAGTAAAGGGCAACAGATTAAAGACTTTATAGGCCTTTGGTCCCCTAATTTAAGGGGCCAGCCCCTTTTTCTTGGTATCAAATAAAAGGTCATATAATTCTACACAAATTTTGTTCAACAAGTGTTTAAAATATCGTTACCGTTTTGGAGATATATGAGAAAGAAGGTTTTAGGGGCCGGTCCCTTAACTCCTTTTAGGGGCCGTTTAACGAAATTTTGACGGTTGCATTTTGTTAAGAACATCATTTTGAACAACTTTTCTTCTGTATTGCATTACAAAATATTTTTCCTTTCTGAGATATGGGTGATCAAAATTTTGGACTTTTGGCCCTTCAAAACCCTTATTTACGTAACACATGATAAAATTATTACATTACTTGGATACATTACTGTAAGATAAACATATTTGCTTCTATAACATTTCACATAAAATTTCTCAGTAAAGAACTACAGATAAAAGACTTTAGAGCCCTTTGGTCCCCTAATTTGAGGGGCCAGCCCCTTTTTCTTGATATCAAATGAAAGGTCCTGTAAATATTAACCTTTCTTACCTTACATGTCTCAACAAAATATTTTTTAGAAAAGAGATAAACAAAGAAAACCAGAAAAAATACGACATTTTTTAAAAAGTCAATTTTCGGGTCCAGGCGAGCTTCGGCGCCTTTCAATCCAGATCAAAATGAAAATAAAATTGCAAATCTACACTCTTTTGACTACTATCCCTGGAAGTTTGAACTCAATATCTTTTATAGTTTAGGAGAAGTTAGAGGAACAAGCCACCCCTCTAAAAATCGCTAAAACGTCAATATCTCTAAAACGGAAGTGACGTCATCAATTTAATAAAAAACCTATAAGGTTCCGATCACTATCTATTACATCTAAAAGTTTCATGAAAATCGGTCGAGTCGTTTCTGAGCAATCGCGTGCACAAAATTTGTAAGAAAAAAAAAGAAAAATAATAATAATAACTAGACACGATCTCGTTGCGAGCAACGAGGAGGTCTTCCGTCTGATTTTAGAATTTGAGATATATGTTAGATCTTGATATTGCTAAACATGATTTAGAATAGAAAAACGGGGTCTACATTCTAAGGGCCGGATACTATTTTGTTTCAGGGATAAGAGCTTTGTTCAACAAGTGTTTAGAAATTCGTCACCGTTCTTGAGATATCTGAGAAAAAAAAGTTTTAGGGGCGAGTCCCTTACCTCCTTATTGGAGCCGCTGAACCAAATTTTGAAGGTTGCATTTTGTAAAGTACATCATTTTGAGTATCTTTTCTTCTACACTGCATTTCAAAACATTTTCCTTTTTGAGATATAGCTGGTCATAGTTCATGGACCCTTGACCCCTAAAAAATCCTTATTCCATAACACATGAAAATATCATTACATTACTTGGATACAGAACTGTAAGATAAACATATTTGCTTCTATAGCCTTTCATTAAATTTCCCTCAGTAAAGAGCTACAGATGAAACATTTTAGAGCCCTTTAGTTTCCTAATTTTAGGGGCCAGCCCCTTTTTTGATATCAAATAAAAGGTCAATTGAATCTCAACACATTTTGTTCAACAACTGTTTAGAAATTCGTTACCGTTCATGAGATATATGGGAAAGAACGTTTGAGGGGCTGAAACCTTAACTCCTTATAGGGGCCATTTAACGAAATTTTGAAAATTGCATCTTATTAAGTACATCTTTCTGAGTATCTTTTCTTTACTGCATTTAAAAATATTTTTCCTTTCTGAGATATTGGTGATCAAAATTCAATAATTTTGGCCCCTAAAAAACCCTTATTATGTAACACATGATAAAATCATTACATTGCTTTGATACATAACTGTAAGATAAACATATTTGCTCCTATAACCGTTCACAAAATATCCCTCAGTAAAGGGCTACAGATTAAAGACTTTAGAGGCCTTTGGTCCCCTAATTTAAGGGGCCAGCCCCTTTTTCTTGGTATCAAATAAAAGGTCATTTAATTCGACACAAATTTTGTTCTACAAGTGTTTAAAATATCGTTACCGTTTTGGAGATATATGAGAAAGAAGGTTTTAGGGGCCGGTCCCTTAACTCCTAAAAGGGGCCGTTTAACTAAATTTTGACGGTTGCATTTTGTTGAGAACATCATTTTGAACAACTTTTCGTCTGTACTGCATTACAAAATATTTTCCTTTCTGAGATATGTGTGATCAAAATTTTAGACTTTTGGCCCCTAAAACCCCTTAATTACGTAACACATGATAACATCATTTCGTTGCTTGAATACATAACTATAAAATAAACACATTTGCTTCTACATCATTTCACAAAATATCTCTCAATAAAGGGCTACAGATTAAAGACTTTAGAGGCCTTTGGATCCCTAATTTAAGGGGCCAGCCCCTTTTTCTTGGTATCAAATAAAAGGTCATTTAATTCTACACAAATTTTGTTCAACAAGTGTTAAAATATCGTTACCGTTTTGGAGATATATGAGAAAGAAGGTTTTAGGGGCTGGTCCCTTAACTCCTTTTAGGGCCGTTTAACGAAATTTTGAAGGTTGCATTTTGTTAGGAACATCATTTGAAACAACTTCTCTTCTGTATTGGATTACAAAATATTTTTTCTTTCTGAGATATGGGTGATCAAAATTTTAGACTTTTGGCCCTTCAAAACCCTTAATTACGTAATATATGATAAAATCATTACATTACTTGGATACATTACTGTAAGATAAACATATTTGCTTCTATAACATTTCACAAAAAAATTCTCAGTAAAGGGCTACAGATAAAAGACTTTAAAGCCCTTTGGTCCCCTAATTTGAGGGGCCAGCCCCTTTTTCTTGATATCAAATGAAAGGTCCTGTAAATATTCACCTTTCTTACATTACATGTCTTAACAAAATATTTTTCAGAAAAGAGATAAACAAAGAAAACAAGAAAAAAATACGACATTTTTTTAAACTAAATTTTCGGGTCCAGGCGAGCTCCGGCGCCTTTCAATCCAGTTCAAAATGAAAATAAAATTGCAAATCTACAATCTGTTGTCTACCATTGCATGAAAGTTTGAACTCAATATCTTTTATAGTTTAGGAGGAGTTAGAGGAACAAGCCACCCCTCTAAAAATCGCTAAAACGTCAAAATTTCAAAAACGGAAGTGACGTCATCAATATCATAAAAAACCTATAAGGTTTAGATCACTATCTATCATATCTGAAAGTTTCATGAAAATCGGTCGAGCCGTTTCTGAGAAATCGCGTGCACAAAATTTGTAAGAAAAAAAAAGAAAAATAATAATAATAATAATAGGGAAAAAGAAACCGAACGAAAACAATAAGGTCTTCCGTTGGAAACGGAAGACCTTAACTAGATTCGATCTCGTTGCGAGCAACGAGGAGGTCTTCCGTCCGATTTTTAGAAGAAAATATGACATCATCAACTATGATTTTTGACAACAAAACATGGTATGGAAAAAGGGGTGAACTACTAATGCTTTATTGTATCGCTTTTTATAAGTTCTATTACATTGCTTTTTAAAATACTTGCATTTCTTCCAATGAAGATTAAAAAGATTAAACTTGTTGACATCTGGTCCCAAAAAACCCTAATTGGGTAACGCAAAAGAAAATCATTATATTTTTAGGATATATAAACGTATTATACCTAATCTAGCTTTAATAACCTTTTACAAGATGGCTCTCATTAAAGGGCTATAGATAATTTTTTTAGAGCCCTTTGACCCCCTAATTTAAGGGACCTTTCATTCAATATCAAGAAAAAGGTTTCTTGATATTAAATGAAAGGTCATTTAATTCTGAACACATTTTGCCAACAAGTGTTTAAAAATTCGGTACCGTTCTGGAGATACATGAGAAAGAAGTTTTAAGGGGCTGATTCTTTATCTCCTTATAGGGACCGTTTACGAAAATTTGAAGGTTGCATATTGTTAAGAAAATCATTTTGAGCCATTTTTTTTTTATTGCATTTCAAAATATTTTTCCTTTCTGAGATATGGGTGATCGAAATTTTGGATTTTTGGCCCCTAAAAACCCATAATTAAGTAACACATGATAAAATCATTACATTGCTTGAATACATAACTGTGAAATAAACATATTTGCTTCTACAACCTTTCACAAAATAACTCTCAGAAAAGGGCTACAGATTAAAGACTTATAGCCCTTTGGTCCCCTTATTTAAGGTGCCAGCCCCTTTTTTCTTGATATTAAATGACAGGTCATTTAATTCTAAACAAATGTTGTTCAACAAGTGTTTAGAAAACCGATACCGTTCTGGAGATATATGAGAAAGAAGGTTTTAGGGGCCGATCCCTTATCTCCTTATAGGGGCCGTTTAACGAAATTTTGAAGGTTGTATATTGTTTAAAACATTAATTTAAAAAACTTTTCTTCTGTATTGCATTACAAAATATTTTTCCTTTCTGAGATATGGGGGACAGAAATTTTGGACTTTTGGCCCTTAAAAACCCTTCATTACGTAACACATTATAAAATCATTACATTGCTTGGATACATAACTGTGAGATAAACATATTTGCTTTTATAACCTTTCACATAATATGTTACAGTAAAGGGCTACAGATTAAAAACTTTAGAGCCCTTTGGTCCCCTATTTTTAGAGGCCAGCCCCTTTTTCTTGATATTAAATGAAGGGTTATTTAATTCTAAACAACTTTTGTTCAACAAGTGTTCAGAAAATCGTTACCGTTCTGGAGATATATTAGAAAGAAGGTTTTAGGGGGCCGATCCCTTATCTCCTTATAAGGGCCGTTTAACGAAAATTTGAAGGTTGCATATTGTTAAGAACACTAATTTGAACAACTTCTCCTCTGTATTGCATTTCAATATATTTTTCCTTTCTGAGATATGGGTGATCGAAATTTGGGACTTTCGGCCCCTAAAAACCCTTAATTACGTAACAAATGAGAAAATCATTACATTGCTTGGATACATTACTGTAAGATAAACACATTTGCTTTTGTAATATTTTACAAAATATCTTTCAGTAAAGGGCTATAGATAAAAGACTTTCGAGCCCTTTGGTTCCCTAATTTAAGGGGCCAGCCCCTTTTTCTTGATATCTAATAAAAGGTCACTAAATTCTAAACACATTTTGTTCAACAAGTGTTTAGAAATCTGTTACCGTTCTGGAGATATATGAGAAAGAAGGTTTATGGGGCCGATCCCTTATCTCCTTATAGGGGCCCTTTAACGAAAATTTGAAGGTTGCATATTGTTAAGAACATCATTTTGAACAACTTTTCTTCTATACTGCATTTCAAAATATTTTTCCTTTCCGAGATATGGGTGATCGAAATTTTGGACTTTCGGCCCCTAAAAACCCTTAATTACGTAACACATGGAAAAATCATTACATTGCTTGGATACATAACTGTAAGATGAACATATTTGCTTCTATAACATTTCACAAAATATCGGTCAGTAAAGGGCTACAGATTAAAGACTTTCGAGCCCTTTGATCCCCTTATTTGAAGGGCCAGCCCCTTTTTCTTGATTTTAAAAGAAAGGTCATGTAAGTAGAAACTATTTTTACATTACATGTCTTAACAAAATATTTTTCAGAAAAGAGATAATTTAAAAAAAACACAAAAAATTACGACGTTTTTTCCATCTCAATTTTCGGGTCCAGGCGAGCTTCGGCGCCTTTAAAGCTAGATCAAAATGAAAATAAAATTGCAAATCTACAATCTTTCGTCTACTATCCCTGAAAATTGGAACTCAATATCTTTTATAGTTTAGGAGAACTTAGACGGACAAGCCACCCCTCTGAAAATCGCTAAAACGTCAGTTTCTCAAAAACGGAAGTGACGTCATCAATAAAATCAAAATCCTATAAGGTTCAGATCAGTATCTATCGGATCTGAAAGTTTCATGAAAATCGGTCAAGCCGTTTTTGAGAAATCGCGTGCACAAAATTTGTAAGAAAAAAAAAGAAAAATAATAATAATAATAGGGAAAAAGAAACCGAACGAAAACAATAAGGTCTTCCGTTGGAAACGGAAGACCTTAATAACTAGACACGATCTCGTTGCGAGCAACGAGGAGGTCTTCCGTCCGATTTTTAGAATACGGAATGACCTTGCTCTTGATCTTCGTCAACGAAACGTATCTGGAAATGGAAGCGGGGTCTAAGAGTAATGGGTGAAAGACTATCTACCCCTTTTGTGTCCCTTTTTTGAGGGATCAGCACCTTTTCATTCATTTTAGGTAAAAGGTATTTTTGTGTACTGCTAATAAGTGTTTAGAAATTGGTTATCGTTTTGAGATATATGTGAAAAATAGTTTTGATATCTGGTCAACAAGTGTTTTGAAATTCTGTACCGTTCTGGAGATATCTGGAGAGGGTCTATTTAGGGGCCGACCCTGTAACTCCTTTTAAGGACCGCATCATACAGAAAATATGGTTGCATATTGTTAAGCTTAATTTTTTTAAGCATCTTTTGCTCAAAATTGTTTTTCAAAATTGTCCTCCATTTAGAGATATTGAGCATCAAAGTTTTGGACTTCTGACCCCTTTAAATCCTTAATTACGTAATACAGGAGTAAATGATTGCCATGTAAAGGTGAATAACGTTAGAATGAACATAATTGCTTCTATGACGTATCACAAAATATTTTATAGTAAACTGTTATCATCAAAAGCCTTTAGAGCCTTATCAGCCCCTAATTTGAAGGGCCAGCCCCTTTTTTCTGATCTCAAATGAAAGCTCTTGTCAATTCAAACACATTTTGTTCAACAAGTGTTCAGAAATTCTGTACCGTTCTGGAGATATCTGGAAAGAGTCGTTTTAGGGGCCAACCCTGTAACTCCTTTCAGGGACCGCATAACAAAGAAGTTTTTGTTGCATATTGATAAGCTCAATATTTTGAGCATCTTTTGTTCAATATTGCTTATCAAAATTTTTCTCCATGTAGAGATATTGAGCATTTAAGTTTTGGACTTCTGGACCCTTAAAATCCTTAATTACGTAATTCAGGAGTAAATGATTGCCATGCATAGGTGAATAACGTTAGAATGAACATAATTGCTTCTATGACGTATCACAAAATATTTTACAGTAAAAAGTTATCATCAAAAGACTTTAAAGCCTTATCGGCCCCTAATTTGAAGGGCCAGCCCCTTTTTCTTGTTTTCAAAAGAAAGGTCTTGTAAATAGAAACATTTTTTACATTACATGTCTTAACAAAATATTTTTCAGAAAAGAGATAATTAAAGAAAACCAGAAAAAATTTCGACGTTTTTTCCATCTCAATTTTCGGGTCCAGGCGAGCTTCGGCGCCTTTCAAGACAGATCAAAATGAAAATAAAATTACAAATCTACAATCTTTTGTCTACTATCCCTGAAAGTTTGAACTCGATATCTTTTATAGTTTATGAGAAGTTCCACGGACAAGCAACCCCCCTAAAAATCGCTAAAACGTCAATTTCTCAAAAACGGAAGTGACGTCATCAATATAATAAAAAACCTATCTAGTTTAGATCATTATATAACAGATCTGAAAGTTTCATGAAAATCGGTCGAGCCGTTTTTGAGAAATCGCGTGCACAAAAATTGTAAGAAAAAAAAGAAAAATAATAATAATAGGGAAAAAGAAATCGTACGAAAACAATAAGGTCTTCCGTTGGAAAACGGAAGACCTTAATAATAGGGAAAAAGAAACCGAACGAAAACAATAAGGTCTTCCGTTGGAAACGGAAGACCTTAATAATAATAGGGAAAAAGAAACCGAACGAAAACAGTAAGGTCTTCCGTTGGACACGGAAGACCTTTATAATAATAATAATAAGAAACAGTACGAAAACAATAAGGTCTTCCGTTGGAAACGGAATACCTTAATAATAAGAAACAGTACGAAAACTATAAGGTCTTCCGTTGGAAACGGAAGACCTAATAATAACTAGACACGATCTCGTTGCGAGCAACGAGGAGGTCTTCCGTACGATTATTATAAGGAAATGTGACGTCATTGACTTTGATTTTCGACAACAAAACATGATATCAAAACATGATATGAAAAAAGGAGTGGAGTACTTATGTTTTTGTTGTATCTCTTTTTATAAGTTCTCTGATATTGCTTTTTTAAATACTTGCACTCTTCCAATTAAGATAGAAAAGATGAGAAAATTATTATGTTATTAGGATATATTAACGTATTATACCTAATCTAGCTTTAATAACCTTTAACAAAATGGCTCTGAGTAAAAGGATATAGGTAAAATACTTTAGAGCCCTTCGGTTCCCTTATTTAAGGGGCCAGTCCCTTTTTCTTGATATCATATGAAAGGTCACCTATTCTAAACACATTTTGTTCTACAAGTGTTTAAACATTCGTTATCGTTCTGGATAATATATGAGAAAGAAGGTTTTAGGGGCCGATCCCTTATCTCCTTATAGGAGCCGTTTGACGAAATTTTGAAGGTTGCATTTCGTTAAGAACAATATTTTGAACAACTTTTCTTCTATACTGCATTTCAAAAAAAATTTCTTTCTGAGGTATGGTTGATCAAATTTTGGGACTTTTGGCCCCTAAAAACCCCTAATTACGTTACACATGATAAAATCCTTTCATTTCTTGGATACATAACTCTAAGGTAAACATATTTGCTTCTAAAACATTTCACAAAATATCTCTCAGTAAAGGGCTACAGATAAAAGACTTTAGAGCCCTTTGGTCTCCTTATTTAAGGGGCCAGCCCCTTTTTCTTGATATCATTTGAAAGGTCATCTAATTCTAAACACATTTTGATCAACAAGTGTTTAGAAATTCGTTAATGTGCTGGAGATATATGATAAAATAGGTTTTAGGGGCCGATCCCTTATCTCCTTATACAGTGCTGCTATCGTGAAAGTTGACAAAACTATCCTATCCTATCCTATATCCTGTATCCTGCATCCTATCCTGCAAATAAGCTCTATCCTATCCTATCCTATCCCATACCTTCAAAATATAGAAATACAGGTTAAATGAAACGAACGTTAAGAATTAAATGATTTTATCAATTAATGTAGTACTTAAAATGAATAATTAAATCTTAAAACTGAATATTCTTCGAGCGGGATAACTTACCTACCTGTGCTACGGTAAAATTAAATCGTACGCGGGGTGGACGCAATAACGTAAACAAACAGGTAAGCGATTCGATTTTTGATTTTATTATATTTATGCATAAAAAAAACAGATAAATAACTTCTATGCACTTATTGAGGAACTGTTTAGTCACATAATTTTATCAAATTATTTTCTAATCACATATAACTGAGCGTTATGAACATTATTCGAGCGATTCTTTCGGCGATAAATGTAAACACGATCTGGAAATGAGTAATTCCTTTACGAAGTCTATATCGTTTATAAATCATTCTGAATTATTTTTAATGTATAAATTCTTAAGTATTTATAGCTAGCTAACATTTATGAATTCGATATGTTCAGGTTAATATCGGACAGAAATATGCGTCACTGTTATTGGGCATCGAAGAAATGATATGAAACGTGAAGCAATGTTTGTTTCTTGTATACATGTTTATCTTTTAAAATGCAGAATTGGTCGTTTATAAATTCAAGCTTTTATTACTTTGCAGACGTTAAATGAAGTAAATACAGAAATCTATTTCTGACGTTGTCATATGTTGCATTGAATTTTCACAGTAACTCCGTACTTGCGTACGAATTGACAAAGATGTAGCGCCGACATTTTAGCGCGCATCAATGTTATGTACCGCGTTCTTGATATGATAATTATTCTTAAATGGTTTAACTTATAAAACTTATAAAAATCACATTGAAAATATATTGTTACGCCAATTTTCGTTTCGCAAAATAACTCTGAAATTTATACTCGAATCTGATTGGCTACAGGATGCAGGATAGGATAGGATAGGATAGGATAGAACTTAACTTTTATATTTCTATCATGTATCGTGCATCCTGCATCCTATCCTATCCTATCCTTGTCAACTTTCAGGATAGCAGCACTGTAGGGGCCGTTTGACGAAATGTTGAAGGTTGCATTTTGTTAAAATCATCATTTTGAAAAACTGTCCTTCGGTACTGCATTACAAGATATTTTTCCTTTCTGAGATATGGGTGATCAAACTTGTGGACTTTTGGCCCCTAAAATCCCTTAATTACGTAACACATGATAAAATCGTTACATTGTTTGAATACATAACTGTAGGATAAACACATTTGCTTCTATAACATTTCACAAAATATCTCTCAGTAAACGGCTACAGATTAAAGAATTTAGACCCCTTTGGTGCCATAATTTTAGGGGCCAGCCCCTTTTTCTTGATATCAAATGAAAGGTTATTTAATTCTAAACAAATTTTGTTCACCAAGTGTTTAGAAATTCGTTACCGTTTTGGAGATATCTGAGAAAGAAGGTTTTAGGGCCCGATCCCTTATCTCCTTTTAGGGGCCGTTTAACAAAATTTTGAAGGTTTCATTTTGTTTAGAACATTTTGAACAACTTTTCTTCTGTATTGCATTACAAAATATTTTTCCTTTCTGAGATATGGGTGATCAAAATTTTGACCTTTTGGCCCCTAAAAAACCTTAATTACGTAATTCATGACAAAATCATTACATTGCTTGAATACATAACTGTGAGTTAACATATTTTCTTCTCTAACATTTAACAAAATATCTCTCAGTAAAGGGCTACAGATTAAAGACTTTAGAGCCGTTTGGTCCCCTTATTTGAGGGGCCAGCCCCTTTTTCTTGATTTCGAAGAAAAGGTCCTGTTAATAGAAACTTTTATTACATTACATGTCTTAACAAAATATTTTTCAGAAAAGAGATAATTAAAGAAAACCAGAAAAAATGACGACGTTTTTTCCATCTCAATTTTCGGGTCCAGGCGAGCTGAAAGTTTCATGGAAATCGGTCGAGCCGTTTCTGAGAAATCGCGTGCACAAAATTTGTAAGAAAAAAAAATTAAAATAATAATAATAATAGGGAAAAAGAAACCGAAGAATAACAATAAGGTCTTCGGTTTGAAACGGGAGACCTTAATAAGAAAAGTGAAAAAGAAACAATAGCATAATAGAAGGGTCTTCCGCTGAAGACGGAAGACCCTAATAAGAAAAGTGAAAAAGAAACAATAGAATAATAAAAGGGTCTTCCGCTGAAGACGGAAGACCCTAATAATAATAACTAGATACGATCTCGTTGCGAGCAACGAGGAGGTCTTCCGTACGATTATTATAAGGAAATGTGACGTCATTGACTTTGATTTTCGACAACAAAACATGATATGAAAAAAGGAGTGGAGTACTAATGGTTTTTTTTGTATCTCTTTTTATAAGTTCTCTGACATTGCTTTTTTAAATACTTGCAATCTTCCAATTAAGATAGAAAAGATGAGAAAATCATTATGTTGTTAGGATATATTAACGTATTATACCTAATCTAGCTTTAATAACCTTTAACAAAATGGCTCTGAGTAAAAGGATAGAGGTAAAAGACTTTAGAGCCCTTTGGTTCCCTAATTTAAGGGGCCAGCCCATTTTTCTTGATATCATATGAAAGGTCATCTAATTCTAAACACATTTTGTTCAACAAGTGTTTAAAAATTCGTTATCGTTCTGGAGATATATGAGAAAGAAGGTTTTAGGGGCCGATCCCTTATCCCCTTATAGGGACCGCGCGACGAAATTTTGAAGGTTGCATTTCGTTAAGAACATTATCTTGAACAATTTTTCTTCTATACTGCATTTCAAAACAATTTCCTTTCTGAGGTATGTAACGTAAACATATTTGCTTCTAAAACATTTCACAAAATATCTCTCAGTAAAGGGCTACAGATAAAAGACTTCAGAGCCCTTTGGTTTCCTTATTTAAGGGACCAGCCCCTTTTTCTTGATATCATTCGAAAGGTCATCTAATTCTAATCAAAGTTTGTTCAACAAGTGTTTAGAAATTCGTTAATGTTCTTGAGATATATGAGAAAGAAGGTTTTAGGGGCCGATCCCTTATCCCCTTATAGGGACCGCGCGACGAAATTTTGAAGGTTGCATTTCGTTAAGAACATCATTTTTAACAACTTTTCTTCTGTATTACATTACAAAATATTTTTCCTTTCTAAGATATGGGTGATCAAAATTTTGGACTTTTGGCCCCTAAAAACCCCTAATTACGTAATACATGACAAAACATTACATTGCTTGGATACATAACTGTGAGATAAACATATTTCCTTCTATAACATTTAACAAAATATCTCTCAGTAAAGAGCTGCAGATTAAAGACTTTAGAGCCCTTCGGACCCCTTATTTGAGGGGCCAGTCCCCTTTTTTGATTTCAAAGAAAAGGTCATGTAAATAAAAACGTTTTTTACTTTACATGTCTTAACAAAATATTTTTCAGAAAAGAGATAATTAAAGAAAACCAGAAAAAATTACGACGTTTTTTCCATCTCAATTTTCGGGACCAGGCGAGCTTCGGCGCCTTTCAAGACAGATCAAAATGAAAATAAAATTACAAATCTACAATCTTTTGTTTACTATCCCTGAACTCGATATCTTTTATAGTTAGGGAGAACTTAGAGGGACAAGCCACCCCTCTTAAAACCGCTAAAACGTCAATTTCTCAAAAACAGAAGTGACGTCATCAAAAAAATAAAAAACCTATAAGGTTTCGATCATTATCTATCAGATCTGAAAGTTTCATGGAAATCGGTTGAACCGTTTCTGAGAAATCGCGTGCACAAAATTTGTAAGAAAAAAAAGAAAAATAATAATAATAGGGAAAATGAAACCGAACGAAAACAATAAGGTCTTCCGTTGGAAACGGAAGACCTTAATCATAAAAAGAAACCGTAGAATAACAAGAGGGTCTTCCGTTGGAACGGAAGACCCTAATAATAATAAAAAGAAACCGTAGAATAACAAGAGGGTCTTCCGTTTCCAACTTTTTTTTTCCGTTTCCAATAATAAAGAAAACAAACAATAGAATAACAAGAGGGTCTTCCGTCGGAAGCGGAAGACCCTAACAAATGATAGAATTATCAAAGCAGAACATGCCAAGGAATTCACATTTACGTGTACGGATTCTAAATTCTATCACATATAAAACTAGCTAACGTATCGTAACGCAACTGATGCCCCTGCAGGAAGCTCCCATTTCAATTACCACATTTTAATTTACATTTGTGTGCACACACGATTTTTTTTTTGTTTCAAGTTTAAAAAACCATAACTCTGTGAAAAGCATTGGATTTGGACCAAATTCTAAAATGACCTGTATTTTCTAAGAAGATACACATGTTAACGATTTCGACTTTATATATTCATCTTAAAAGTTAGAAATGGGAATTAGAAAATTATTATTTTCTGAGTTAAAGAAACATAACTCGGTTAAAATCATCGGAACAAAACCACATTCGAACTTGACCTGCATTGTAGCAACCTCTAATGATACAACGTCCACTAATGATATAATGTTGTATTAGTGGTCAACCTAACCGACCGCTAATGATATAATTTCAGATTTTTATCATTAGTGGTCAAAAACCGACACCTCCAATGGTATGGTAAAAATGAGCAATAAGTACTACCTTGACCATTAATGATACACATTTGCACACATTTTCAATTGCATTAGTGGATGGATTTGCTACCTTTAGTGATATAACATAATAAAAGATTATATATATATATATATATATATATATATATATATATATATATATATATATATATATATATATATCTATATCTATATATATATATATATATATATATATATATATATGGGTTTGTTAATTATAGATTAGAACAACAAAGAATATCAATTTAAGTTGGTTGAATTAAAACTAATAAACAATAGGGATCATGTCGTTGTAACAAAGAATATTAACCCGAGTTAAAAATCGACACGCGTTTCATTTTCAACATTGATTATTGATTGGGGAGGGGATGTGGGGGGGGGGGGGCATTTCCAACGTTGAAAACTGAGACCAAAAGTCGTGAAATGTATACCCGGATTTCATTTTTCAACGTTGATTATTGATTTTGGATGGGGGGGGGGGGTTTCTAACGTTTAAACTGAGACCAAACGTCGTGAAATTTATACCCGGGGTCATTTTTCAACAGCTTAAAAAAGGTTTTTTTTCTAATCTCTGATGACCTCACACCTTGAAAATTGACCAACTAGTGGTTTTTGAACTGTCTCTGAAATGGAACTTGCTTTACACAATTATTATGTATCTGATAAAAAATTTCAGCTCCATATTTTAATTCCTAATATTGTCCGATATTCATGTTGATATGGATTTTTGTTTCTGTTTTATGTTTTTTTTTATTTTCCCGATAGCAACAGTTTGTTATTAAGACTAAGAACTCTGTGTCTTGATGTTAAACTGTGTAGATAGAGCTAAAAGGAATATATGTCAAACAACATCGTCTCAAGCCGGAGTCCGTTTATATATACCTCTCTCAATCATGATCGTTCATGTGGGCCGTGGTTTGCTAAGATTGTCAAACCAATACCGGCCGTTTATGTAATATTTCCGGTAAATGGCTTCAACTTTAATTCATTTTGAGAAGTCATGATAATTAACTGACAGCACAATATTGAACAGTTGTTATATTTTTATCAGACAAGTCGCGATCATTTGTTATTTAATTAATTCAACTTAACAATAAATTTTCTTAAACTTGCAAGATTAACAATATCAAATGATGAATAATAAGCTACTGATTATGTATCTGATAAAAATATGACAAAGTTCGGGTGAGCTAAACCGACCCTTTCATCGTCTTTGCTGTATTCGAAGGTTCACGTCAAAACATGGCTGAGACAAATTAATCCCAATTTCACCCGATGATTTTCGCTGTTTTTGACTGCCACATATGATAATTTTCTTATGACAATAAAATCGCAATGCTGGGCGTTCTATTGTCTCATATTCGTAATAATACGATGTCTTTTTAAATTTCGAGTGATTTTGTTTCCAGGGGAGTGAAAAGGCCCAAAGATAAATTTTTTAACACGCACATGTTCAACTTCGATGTTAACAAATTGTCTTGCCACACTGGATTGGCTTGGGACTATTAATGTATTTGTATCGTTTTATGCCTTTTAATATACTTTAATTTATCATGTCTTTTATATCATAATACCATAATCAATCTTTTATATCATAATATCACTTTATACGATGCATATAGTTTTTCTATTTGTATCAATAAGTATACACTTAGGATAACATTTTCATAACTTATTACCCGTATAGACGTATTTCATTTCTATCCAACAGAGACTCATTTATAACTCTTATCCAGGCGAGCTTTACTGCTTCGGAAGTCGTCAATGCTCGTACAAATTATTGAGCATTAATCATTTTGATATTAATTAAAATATGTCGATAATTAAGAAAACATAATTTTCTGTTCCAGTACTCTCAATACTTTGATGGATTTCCTTATTGGCTGCTAGCTTCTGCGGGCTTAGTGGCTGCTGTTAGTGGCTGCTAGCTTCAGCCTGGTTGAAATTTGACCCGGATATCATTTTTCAACGTTGAAAGATTGATACCAAAAGTCGTGAAATTATACCTGGGCCAGTTTTTAACAGCTGGAAAAATATTTTTCAAACTTCTAATGACATCGACACGTTGAAAACTGACCCTGTTGAAAATTGACTTCGACTTCAGAGTTTTGAACTGTCTTCGAACAGAAGTGTAACTTGCTCTTCATAGTTTATTTGTACATGTGTTTTCTCTTTTCAGTTTCGGTTTCAAAACTTTAACTCTTTCATACCATCCGCTATATTTGCAATCTTGGGTAATTTGACATTTCAAAGGTTGATTTTTCCGACTTCAATCATTTGATATTTCATAAGACTGAAAACGTGGTATGTAGCAACCTCCAATAATACACCGTCCACTAATGATATAATGTTGCATTAGTGGTCGGGATGTTGGCCACTAATGATATAATTTTATCAAACCCGGGTCAATTTTCAACCCGGGTTAACATTCTTTGTTACACCGACATAATCACCATTGTTGAAGTAGTTGTAATTCAGCCATCTTTAATTAATATTCTTTGTTATTCTAATATATAATTAAAAAACCCACATATTCAACTTAACAACAAATTAGTGATTCAATTGTGCTACAGACCACTTATGAATTGGACCTTTGTTATGCTAATAAAATCCCGCTAAAAGTTTAACAATATTTTTTTTCTATCGTAAAATTGCTCTTCTTTCTTCAACTAAATATATTTAGCACAACTCCTTTTTGACTAAAGATAATCAATGTGGATCTTCAAGTAAACAGACGAAGTCATAAATTGTATGTATTTTGTCTGTATGCGACTATTTCAGTTCAAGTAAAAAGGCAAAATATCAGGGGAAATGTCAGAATGGTGTATTTTACAATAAAGGACTATATGTATGATCGAATAACTGCCCCCCCCCCCTCCCAAATGTTAACCAATTCTTATGTAGTATCGTATCAAAATCAAATCTTTATCAAACGTTATACAGAGGTTGTCTAACATATAAGACTCAACATTAGTCACCATTGTCCCTGACCTGTCCATCTATGACGTCACTTAGGCATTTTTTTTCCAAATGTAAATATCGTCATTTTCCCTTGATACTTTGCCTTTATAAGTATAGAGCGCAGGTATACTCAAATACGATTTAACATTTCGAATATATATATATATATATATATATATATATATATATATATATATATATATATATATATATATATATATATATATATATAATTTAATTCTGGTTGTAACGCGGCATTTGATTGGATAGAAAAATTTAGTTAAATTTGTATAACCTGGTTTGCACGTCACAAGACACGTCACAATGCACCAACGTACTAATTCACTTGACGTTACGTTTGAATTTTGAACAGATTTATATTATTTTTAAAAGTAAAACGGACTCAATTTGTACAGCAAATTCCAGAAAATTAAATTATAAGGAATGAACTCAATATCTACCCAAGTTATACTCGTATAACCTGGGTTGGAGCAATTTACGCTCTTTTATAATCCGCTTCGCGGATTATAAAGCGTAAATTGCCCCAACCCAGGTTATACGAGTATAACTTGGGTAGACATTGAGTTCATTTCTTAAATATATATATATATTTTTTTTTAATTATATCATATTATATCATTAAAGGTTGCAAATCCATCCACTAATGCAATTGAAAATGTAAGCAAATGTGTATCATTAGTGGTCAAGAAAGTACTTATTTCTCATTTTTTCCCATATCATTAGAGGTTACGGTTTTTGACCGCTAATGATATAAATCTGAAATTATATCATTAGCGGACGGTTAGGTTGTTCGTTAATGATAAAATTATATCATTAGTGGTCAACATCCTGACCACTTATCCAACATAACATCCATCCAATATAATCATTAGTGGACGTTGTATCATTTGAGGTTGCTACACTGCATATTTCTATTACGTTTCCGTATATCGAATTTGAGTTGAATGTGTGCAACTGGTGCGAAAAATTGAACGAAAAATTAATGATGACGGAAGAACAGAATGACAGAACAGGGTAACACTACATGCCTTTTCAAGTTTGTGGCGGTGTCATGAAAATAACGTTGTTACTGAATAAAAAAAAACAATTGGATGGTCTGCATTCTTACAAGACATTGCAATCTAAACATAACATATATTTAGTGAATCTTTAATATCAGCTCTAAACTAACAATAAAATTAAATGTGATCTAAATGATTTAAAAATAAAATCTCACGTGTTTCTTTCAGGTTCTTTAAGTCGTATCACTGGAAACGGAAGACCTGGCTGAATCTGATGAAGGAAATAAATATTTGTTAAAGACTTAAATGATTAGCATCATCGTCATTGTTAACATAAACGTGTTTGTCATAATCAAGTATTAGTATAAAACATTTTATGGATGTGAATGTAATGTTATTACCTTATGGAATCGCACATAAGGGGGCCGTGATCGTGTAACACGGGGGCCGTGATTTTGAAGCGGTGAAAGTAGGTCATCGAGTATTCAAAGACTTACTATGTTTAATTAAAATAGATTTTGTTAACCAAACGTATCGCACGGAAGACAGTGATTATTGATAAACTACCTCTAGTAACATGGGAGTTGAGATATCTCTGGAAAAGCTGAAACACTTCGACAATATGCAGGTGGGGTAAGCGCTACGTATTATTTTCAGGGTATTTTTTTTTTAAAATTCGAATCCTACCGCAGAACTTCCAGGTTTTTTCGTCCAAAATCATTCCATGTGAATAGAGAATCTACATTTATAAAAGAAAACCTACTCACATGTGTGAATAAAGGAGTATTTGATCAAAAACCCGATGTGGCGTAGGGGGCTGTGATCGGGTAGCGAAGGGGGGCTGTGACTCTTTTTTATTTTATAAACTGTCAAACAAAAATCCTTATGTCAACCACTACATGTAAGAATATAACTTCTTTATCAAATATATTATCTATTACACAGGAAAAATGTCCACATGTGTGCAACATGTGTTTAACATACATTTTACATATATATTTTACACGTGTAAAACACATAAAAAGAGCACACATATATAAAGTGTTTAATTTCACACATGTTTAACATGTGTTTAATATGTGTCAAACATGTGTAAAATTAAACATAGCATATTTTATATGTGTAAAACACATATTCTATATGTGTAATATATGTGTTGCATTTTATATATGAAATTTATATATAATTTTTTATTAGCAATTTTCAGTAATTAAGCTTTCATTTAAAATATATTACGTACAGTGTGCTTCATATTGCAAACTACTCCTTGATATCAATGTATAGATCATCAGTATACTATTGCAGATGTATACCAGGCACATAAAAAAAATAATAACAAAAACTTCATTAATTTGTTCTCAGGAGTTTATTCTTCATTGCCATGTAACAATTCATTTCTCTCTTCATTGTTCCTGTAAATAAAAAGAAACATTACTCATATATAATTATGTATTGATTCTATTTCATATTTAACACCATTAGTTATTATTTTCCATGTCTCTGTTTTACAGTATACATGTGCACTTGTTACACTATCCTATGATATCACATTATATAGATTCAATACCAGAATTCATACAGAAATATATTAGATAAATACCTGGTAATCTAGGTCAGAATATATATTAATATTGTAAAAGAGTGATATCACAACAATTTTTTAACTTACCTCTTGGTAACCTTTAATTCCTCTTTCTTCTTTTTTCTGCAGAAGCTCCCAGATGTTTCGTCTGTTGTCTTTTTTATTAATACATAGAACTCTGGTGACAGAAAAAAATCTCAAGTTAATATATAGTCATGGTATATTTCAAAGATTGAAGATATAAATTAAATTGTCATGTGAGAATCAAATTTTTAATACATGTATTTCTCTAGCAGAACTTACATACATGTAGTTATTACTATACAATCATGTATATAATTTAATTATAATTCTCACCTTTAAACTCTGGCCAGAACTTCTAACATTCGGTAAACTTTTTCTTTGTTAGGAATAACCTCTGAAAGAAATGAAAAAAAAAATAAGCAAAATTCTTTTATAAAGTATAATTCAATAAATAGTTATATATATTATACACATGTACATGATGCACTTTATTTGTACATAATTATGTCCAAAAGAAGCAACTGGTTGCATGTTAAGTTCAATCGTTTGAGTCGTTGGCCAATAGTATCTATACATTAGATCTGACACTTTTAAGATGCCTAGTATTGTTGATTTTTATCAATATATTAGTATATCATACACATGATATTACAAAATCAGAATTACAAGTGCTAATGTCATCTTCTTTCTCCTCATGTCCACAGGACTCTTTCCTGGTGGAGTGAATTGTCTGAATTAATTGCACAGGCCATCCAGGGGGAGAGGGTCTCAAATTAGTCCATTGTAGAGTGGAACAGCTAAGAAAAATAAACATCAGACTTTCAATATTAAAACTATAAAACAAATATTTGTTTAAATCAGTCACTGTATACACATGTAAGAAAAGCCATTGTTGTACATCCTAGAATTACCATTATTAAAACTATAAAAACTGAAATATCCTGATTTTCAGAATTATATTGCTGTTTTGCAAGTACATGTACATGTTATACAATAATTGTTACAATTGCTGTTGATTGCTAAAAACTAACAGCAATTTAAAGAAGTCTGAGATAATTAAATAAATAATTATACAAACATGCAGCCATCAGTGGATACCAAGCAGCTTTAACAGAATTCTGATACTGCACATATTTTTGCAACAGAACTGGCAAACTAACCTAAAAAACTAGCCATCTCTATGTCGATCTAACTTCAACTTCCTTCTTTTCAGTGCATTGACCTTAACAATTCATGCATGGACTGGGTTCTTTCTAAAATAGTAATACCAACTTAATACAATCATCAGAGGTTTTTAAATCGACATAAAATAAACATTTAATTTTGAGGAGGAAAACAGACATATTATGATAATATTTTTTTTAATTAAACCTGAAATATTTGTAAAAGTTAGATTTTCAACTCTTAAAAATTACGGTACAATATACAGAAATTCTTAATATTAACAATACAGTCAGAACTCTACGTATTCAGATTTAATTACCATAATTTGTCACTTTTATACCAGCTGCAGTGTAGAACTGTCTATGAACTCAGGAAGAATGTATGGATCTTGAAAAATTCATTACTCCATGTCTTCGGACTTCCTGACCGACCAAATATTGGTAGCCTTTGTACTATAGCCATTTTCTACAAAAAAAAAGAAATTTCACACAATAGTTGTTTATATACAATAAGTTGCATATCATAGTACATTGCAGGTATATTATTGCATGTTTAATAATAATAAAAACCACTTAAAACATGACATTTAGAATTAATATGAAAATTTCAATGATTTTCTTTTACAAAATTTAAATCATAAATACTTTCAAATGAAAGTCAAGCAACAGTTTTGAAGATAAAAAAAACCTTAATTTTACTTATAATACTTACAACTGCATAAACAGTTTAGAGAGACATATCCCTGCTATCCACTGGGTTAGTTTATGTTTTCTGTGACCTGTCTGAAAATAAAGTGTGTTAATTAGCATACTCACTTAATATATATTAAGTAACCGACTGAACATTTTAGCAACTTGTTGTATAATAAGTAACATTTTAAACAATCAATTTAATTTTCAGTTTTGATATATCAACAACAACAACAAAATTATATAAAACTTTCGACTTGCTGCTTTAAGTTTTATGGAATACCTGCTCGTTACTTTGCAACGAGCTTTACTCTAGTTTATTCTACTTTCACTTTTCAAGATTAAAATGTGTCTGATCTAAATAAAAATACATTTGATAAACATATAATTAATGTTCGCTTAATTTTCAAGCATTGTTCTGTCTATAAATCTGCTTTTTTTCAGCTACAACTGCTTAATTGAAGCTTTGTGGAAAACGTTTACCGACAGACCTACCGTTTACATATAGCAGATGTAGTATAATTTTACAATACAAATAAATGAATAAGATGATGATTGACAAACCTTACCTTTAGCCTCAAATCGAATATCTGTAAATGATTCAACATCTTCTGCTCCCGTGACGTAAAAAATGACGTATGATTGCAAACGACAAAATTAAAGCCAATCGTGATTTAAATCCGGAATTGGTTAATTAATAAATTTTTTGTAAGTTACTCGGCAAAAGTTTGTTAAATAAATTTTAATTTTACAAGTATTTACTAATAAATGCATAAATATAGGTGAAAGTCATGAAAATAAATAATAAATTAAACATTTTTTTTCGTGTATATGTTCTTTGAAACATGTATTGAACATATATTATTTTATATATGTGTTAAACATATGTAAAATGTATATGTTACACACGTGTATAATATATGTGTTCAACATATAAATTTTAAAACATGTGTTGTACACATGCATTATATGTGCAAAACATGTGTAAAATTATACACATATTTTACACATGTGGACATTTTTCCTGTGTAGTTACAGTAGCACATTAAGGCACAGTGGAGGGTAGGGGGCATATATGTGAATTACTAGGATTGTTTGTATGTTTACCTTTTTACCAGTCTTTTGAAACCAACATCAACCGAATTAAGACAGTTTTGCTTTTTTTATATTCTGTTCATATTCAATCCAATTTGATAAATATCAAAAACGAACAATGTGAATTAAATGTAGAGCTTTGTCTTTTTAATAACAAGTGAACAAATTGTAACTATATGAATATAAATATGCCTGCTGCATGCAATAATGAAGTTTTCTGTCGAAGTTTTTTCTTTTGCACGTCGAATAAAAAGACAAGGATTGTTTGAATTGATCGATAAATTTACCTTTTTTTCGAAAACACGCGATCTGTCTCACATACGCTTATTGTCGATAAATGCAACTCGCTGTTTTTTCCGTCTCATGAACAAATAGTGCTATTTTTCCAGTTTTACATTTAAAAAAACACCAGTTAACCCAGGCTGAATTATAATAGCGTCGTTCTCAATTAAAATATTTTAAAATCATTTCATTTTAGATAAGATTTAGATAAGTTTTACATAAAAAAACCTATTTATGGATATGTAATGTTTTTATCGTTCTCGGGATATTCATTGAATTCAATCTAAGCGTACTCACGAAATCTAGAAAGCTATCCATATATTTACCAATAAATGTATAGTATATATCATACATTTACTTTTATGACAATTCTTATTTTAAAAAATATACAATGTTTAAAAGAATTCCTTTTTATTAAACCCCTTTCACACCGGAGCTGCGTCCTCATGGCGATGCCGCTGCGTCCTTAAATAATTAAAACGCCAATGTAAACGCAGTAGAGTCTCCTACAGCGCCGTAACAACGCAACGGCATCTTCATTTGTAGCGGTGGGATCACCTAGAATATTTTAGAACGTCATGCGACGGCGTGCACTTTGAATATGCACAAAGTACACACCGTGACTCTGCGTTCTGTTAACACGCCGTAGAAGCGGAGTGAGGTCGCCGTGACAGCGCCGATAGGTCTCCAACAGCACCACGAGAGCTCCGTTAGCGCGCTCAAGGAACGCAGCTAATTGCAGTGTATACGCAGTCATTAGTCAATTGCACTTGCACGGAGACCTCTCGGAGTCCTTTGGGATCCCACCGCGTCTCTCTCGCGCTCTCACTGCGCATCCACAGCGTTTGAACGAGTTGTTCTTCATTTGTCTGCGTTCACACAGCGACCCCAAAGAGCTGTTCTTGCGATCATTGCCTCTCTTGTCGTTTTTCTGCGTTTTTTAGCGTTTGTACCGCGCTATCACGGTATCTCTAGTGCGTTGTCAGCCAGAGCACGAAAACTCGAACAAGGGCTGATGTACACTAGCAAGTGATGTTGTATTATCAAACTACCAATATGTAAAAAGTAGCATTTGCGAATATTCCAGGGTTTACAAGTTGTAAATTCTTGTTCGTTCCCATACAACTATACAAATTATCATTAACCTACCAACAAAAAAAGAACGTCTTGCACACGCAGTCAGCGTGCTGCGCACGCCGTGGACGCGCGGTAAAAACTCCTAGCACGATTCGAGCGCTCGGCGGACACTTGGCGAGTGCACAGTCAATCGCCAAGTACAACTCTGTGGACACGCAGTTACACGCCGTAGGAGCTCCGTAAAAACGCCTCGGTCGCCGACAGGACGCCTTGACATCTTTACTTGTAAATTTTTAAATAATGCTGTACCTTTTTTCACGGCGATTCCAATAGTTTTACAACACCGTGAATACACTGTGGAAATGGGACAGGGCCTTTATTAGCATGAATGCAGTTATATTTAATTACCTTTGTCAATATTCTAAACACAAAGCAGCAAAATGAAATAATTCGAAAATCTTTTAATTAAGAACGACTGCATTTATAACTAAGTTCTGATAGTTGATATACTTTGATAAAGAAATTATTCTTAGTGGTTGACATATGGATTTTTGTTTGACAGTTTCTAAAATTAAAAAAAAAAAAGAGTCACAGCCCCCACTTTCACAACACGATCACAGCCCCCTACGCCACATCGGGTTTTCGATCAAATACTCCTCAATTCACACATGTGAGTTTGTTTTCTCTACAAATGTAGATTCTCTATTCACATGGAATGATTTTGGACGAAAAAAGTTTTGCGGTAGGATTCGAAATTTTTAATAAAATACCCTGAAAATAATACGTAGCGCCTCACCCACCTGCATATTGTCGAAGTGTATGAGCTTTTCCAGAGATATCTCAACGCCCATGTTACTAGAGGTAGTTTATCAATAATCACTGTCTTCCGTGCGATACTTTTGGTTATCAAAATCGATTTTAATTAAACATAATAAGTCTTTGAATACTCGATGACCTACTTTCACCGCTTCAAAATCACGGCCCCCGTGTTACACGATCACGGCCCCTCTATGTGGGATTCCACACAGTGGTAATAGTGTAATAAATCAAGAGCAAATACGGAAACACAAAAATTAAGTGTATATCATCAACGTACATGTACTGTACACTGCTTTTACATACGACGAGATATGACCTTATTTTATATTGAATTTATTATAGCGATCATACAATTTTCCATGAATGTCGCTTATAATTGGTTTCAAACAAGTGTTAATCTTATTGTATTATCGAAAAAAAAAATTTTGAAACAAATCACGTGCAATGATAGGCAATTGTTGTATATTTGCTATAAGAATAAGGAATTCCGCGGTCTTTTCAAACTTGTTTAACCGAGTTGATAAAAAAAAAAATGGAAAAGTGAGTCCGAAGCGTGTGTACATGACACACTTCTCAAAAATTCACGTTATCACGGCATGAGTGATTATAGAGCCACTAAATTATGAATTCATTCCAAATGCAATTAAGCAAATATTCCATGTGTTTCTGACAAACTCTCTTTAATGGTCTATGCTAAAAAGGATGTACTGTTTCTTTCAATGTCTGCCCTAATCTTAATATCAGACCATTACCAGTGGTTACAATACTGTTATTCTTTAAAATTAGACAGTTATCGGCCCTATAACAGGCCTCGAAACTGCTTTCGGCATACTAGTATATCCATTACAAATACACAGTCGCTAAAAGGTTTTATTTTTCACTTGAACAGTTCGTGAACGGTGAGCACACAGTGAGTGCACTCTAAACGAACGGTGAGTGCACGCTGAGCCGAATTTGGATAGCGCTTATGAACGGTGAACTGTGAGCGTAAGCAGAGCGCAAACGCAAGCGCAAAGTGAACGGTGAACGATATATGTACTCTATGGGAACGCAAGATGAACGATTTATTCGGAGTGCCCCGGGAGGTATTGTTACATTGTGTTTCGTTGGTAATCAGGAAATAATAACAATAAACTACATGTTTGTATTGTTATTAGCCTAAATATAATACAAGTTGCTGTCCTTTAAAAAAGGACTACAATACGTGGACCATTTGCATGTGTTGCCAACGAAAACGTGAAAGAGTATCACAGATTCCACCGATTCTAGCCCTCTGCTTTTAACCACTAAATTTGTACGTTGTATTACGTATACATGTATGTATATATAGCCCTGACTTTTTATCTCATAATTTAAAGGATTCATACTTCTAAAATAATTATGATCTATCTATGAATGAAGTTTGCATGTATAGTATCAGGCATTCGGTGAATTCTACAATTTGCGCACACATTACGATTCGCACTACTTTGTTAACTATGCAGTGACAGCTTTGTGTAAATTAAAAAATTGTCTATCCGTGAATCTTGAATTTTACAGGTACTGTTCTAATCTAGCACATGGGTTAGAGGTCATATTTTGATGCATTTTTCTTGAGATTTTAACTTTTATACAGTGACATGATTATTCAATCATACTTAAATGCTTAAAAACATTTAACCGGGAAGTTCGCTAGCCTCGCCTACTATAAAAGTAAAGTTAAGTTACATGTGTATTCGGAAAACAATAAAACATTGCAAATTATGCTAGTTGATGCATGTTGTGGTTTCGGCTTAACATTAACTTATTTCATGATACTGATAGTTCATATCACATGCCAATCATTTCTTAAAACGTATACTTTGTTTCTGTACTGTTTACCGACATCTTTACAATTATAGCGCCTTTGAACTTATGTGTGCATATGGCACGGAATCCTACGAAAGCCGAGAAGGATCATTCGAGATTCGAGATTCGAAATACGAGATTCGAAATACGAGATTCGAAATTCGAAATTCGAGATTCAATATCTAAATTAACCAATCAAATCAAGGATCTGAAAATATGTATCCTAGCGACATCAAACTGTTCTGAATAAAAATCATACGTACATGCTCTTATATACAAATAAATGCTTTGTTCACTTCTCCCTACCTAATTAAATCAGTATTTGTATTTACTTTTACACAGAATATCTAAGTAGACTAGTAATAATGCAGTGTGCTTCGCTGATCTAATTGATTTTGTTTGCCCTGGTGCATTTCCACCTGATGCGTTTGAACCCTAAAGTATTTCACCACCAGTAATAGTTTAAAACCCGGGTTTATTCACCCCTTTTGTGTAAAAATGTGGTTATGGTAGATAACTTCATAAGCGTAGCTAATTTTTTCTGTAGGGGGTCCTATGCCAATTTTAAAAAAATTTACTATGTAAATTTAATAAGCTCCAATTTTCCCGAGGAGGGGGTCCAGATCCCCTGACCCCCTCCGTTCTAGATCCCCGCATGAAGATTAGTACATGTATCTAAATAATCTAAATATAAATAATCTGTCCTGTTTCACTAATAAATATAAGCATTACTTATCGTTTTTATGTATGCATACAGTGATACACTAGTACTATGATTATAAACAAATCATTGAGATATTATCACATCATACGGAATTATTAATAAATACAATTTTTTTCCTTTTCCTCAGTAAACAACTTATCATGAGTCTTACTTTTGGAATTGTTTTCAATATAGAAGGATACCTTCTCTCTACAATTAAAGGTAGGGATGATAGGGTGCCAATTTGTTCACATTGCCGATTTCTTGTGCAGAGAACAGTAAAACCCTTTATTTGATTGTGCATGAATATTTCAAAATTAATTGTTGTACATATATTTTGTTATAATTCATTCATTGATATATCAACAAGAAAGAATAAAAGCATATGTTTCACAGCCAAGTTAAGTTTCTCTGTAGTTTCCTACCCCCCTACCCCCCACCGCACCAAAATTGACAATAATTACATATAAGTCATACAAATGTTTACTTTTTTTGTAAGTAAATCTCTAAAAATGTAAATAAGCACTGCAAACAAAGATGTGTGTATTTAATATACTACTACATTAAATTTAGCCAGATAAAATGTAATCAGGATGAAGCTACAAGGGGTGAGTGGTGCAAATTTACCAATTTGTCGCCATACACACAGAACACCAAATAAAGAAACTGTGAGTGGTGTGTGGAATGCATAAAAGATGGCGGCAAATTATCTCAAATAATCAGTGCAAAAACCCACAAATAGGCTGGTATTTGTTACATATCCTGCAAAAACATTGATACAAAATGTTTTCGTCCCATAACATAGCCGATTAAGATAATGTGTACATATGGTCAACGTACATGTAATTCTAATATACAAGAAGGCGGACGTATCAGGCGGGGATCCAGAAAATTAAATTTCAAAAATGATCGGTTGAATTACATTAAATGCTTTGAAAATTGTTTTAAACTATCGCACGGGTCAAAATGCGTGATAGAAGCTATGTACAGTGTTATTGGAAACTTTCATTTTATATCAATATGTAGTATTACCTATTATAACAAATGAGAGTATAGCACAACTGCCACAAGCAATACATGTCCTTTACCGGCACCACCTCCCTCCCCATAAAAAAATGAAACAATTGTCGTTTTATTTGCTAAAATGTGTGAGGTTCAAGATTTTTCTAAAGGACATACCCGATTAGAATTGAAAAAAAGAGTCGTACGTTTAAAACTAATTTTGTCAAAACTTTTAGATATTTGGTTATATTTTGGTCCATTTGGGTAAATATATGCACCAGCGCAGCTCTAATTTATATATAATCAGGCCATAAATTCAAAATATTTTCAAAAATTAATAGCTTTAAATCCAGTGGATGAAAGAAAAAGAAAGCAAGTCGAACTCGATGAGTGCTAATACCTGTGTTGAATGAATGGTACAGTAGGATATGCGCAAAAAAGTCCCGTCTACTCTTTCCTACCCTATAATTATTGGAATATTAAATCCGATTGTAAGAGTCAAATTAAAAATCAAGTACGGATATGTACCTGTTTATCAAAGGTAAAACTACTCATAATTTATCTACAGTGCATCGTTATGGAGCTACACAGAATGTCTTATATTAATTTGCCGAGCCAAATAAAAAAAACCTGGAAAACGAAGAGAAAACAAAGTGGGGACAGAATAACTGACAAATTAATTAGGACTATATAGCCGCCCCCCCCCCCCCCCCCCTCTTGAAATGTATATACTGAAAACAGGTTATTGGCGTATAACATCCGCACACAATTTAAAGAAAATTTCATGCTTTTTTTATCATTTTCGCTAGCTAATGTAAGACATCACCAATACCCCAAGCCCCCTCACGGAAAAGGAAATGCTAGGTGATGAGAGAGAGAGAGAGAGAGAGAGAGAGAGAGAGAGAGAGAGAGAGAGAGAGAGAGAGTCGATGTAAATCATGCACAGGTGCGCTAACACCGTTAAAATTAAAGCTTGCTAGTTGGTCTGCCCTACCCTAGCTACCTCCTCTCTTTTCTCGTTTTAGAGGCTTAATTATTGTCTATATATGCTTGTAACAAATCAAATCAATTTCAAATTCTAAATCAAAGTGAATTTGACACTACAAAACTCTCTCTGTGTCTGTCTGTCTGTCTGTCTGTCTGTCTCTCTCTCTCTCTCTCTCTCTCTCTCTCTCTCTCATATCGACAATGGCATTGCCATACCCTACAATACACTATTCTTATCTGGATTTTTGTCTTTGAGGTTGTAAATCATTATATCTTCTATTGTTTAAAACTTTATCATAACCTATGTTTTGAGGTTCGTTTCATAGCTAAAACATTTAGATTAAACAGATCTTTCTTCGCGAGCCGATTTTTACACAGTTGGGGCGAATACACTTCGGGTTAAAATTGTTCGGGGGGAAATACATACAGGGCAAACAAAACCACTTAGATTCGCAAAGCCAACAGTGTTATTTCTAATTTAATTGTTTATACTGTGTGGGGTTAATTCATCAATGTTAATTTAACCATTTTATAACCACTATATAAGAGCTATTAAGACATTTATTTGTAGGAAAGAGCATGTACGAATGATCTTTATTTAGAACAGTTTGATGTTGCTAGGATACAGGTTTCAGATCCATGATTTGATTCGTTAATTTAGATATTGAATCTCGAATTTCGAATCTCGAATCTCGTATTTCGAATCTCGTATTTCGAATCTCGAATCTCGAATGATCCTTCTCGGCTTTCGTAGAATCCCGATCCCGATTCAGATAAACGTGTGCTAGTCTGGGTCCCTGAGCTACCCATTACGCCCAGGAACCAGGCTAGCTCATGCGCAGACTGAATTTTTCCCATAGCATCCGGTTTAACCTCGTTTATATATTTTCTGCGTGGACCTCAGGGTCCACGCAATTAGCTATAACTTTTTACTTATTTTTCTTATATGGTATTGCTGGCATATCAGCGTAACGTACGCAGTTAGTGAAAGCGTTTTATTCGTGTTTTGAGTATTTTTATATTTCAAATATGATGTACATGTATATACTTACATCAAAATTGAATTTTCGGTGTTCTAGACGATCTTTTTTCATACAGACGATACAGTATCATTGAGATGGAAGAAAAAAAACCGTAGGATTGACGACATTAAACATTAAAATACAGTAAACATTAAAATACCCGGTAATTTGTGAAACTAGTAATTTGTGAAACTAGTATTTTTAGCAATGCAATTTTGTTTACGTTTGCATTACTAAGCAGTTGTTTATTCCAGCAGCTATATACATATGATCCGAATAGAGAGCTCTAGACGTTGCCTGGTTTGATTTTCCGATTATATATTGGGACTTATGATAGTCTGTCGATCCCAAAATATTCATGCAGCACATTTGGACGATTAATAATGGAAAATGTTGACATCTTTTCTCCATTTGAAAGTCACTCAGAAGACCTTGCACAATTTTTCAACACTATCATCCAGGTCTGTTGAAATGCAAAACCCCGTAGACTTCTTTATTTTTAGCCGTGTATTTATACCAGCTGATAAGCTAGAGAGGACGTTTTAAAGAAAAAATAATGAGAATGTTTAATGCGTCTAAAAGAGAATCGCTTGAACCCTGAGGTATATATAAATATACAGCAAAAAGTGAATCGAGGAAGTTTTGGGACAGAATATAGTGGTCAATGCATGTACTGTTAATTTTGAGGAAATAAAATATTCTTGAATAAATAATCTAATATTGCTTATCTTTCAAAAAAAAAATTAAAAAGGTACATAAAGTATATCGTTTTAGCATGATTAACAAATCTATGAGGTAAATAACATTAGATAAGGTTTTCCCTTCCGTTCCGCTTTCCGTTCCTTTTCCGTTCCGCGTTTTAGCAACACCCATGTATGTATACACGTGAACCCATCTAATCGAAGAGTTGGGTAAAACTAGTACCCGCTAATGAGACATGCAGACCTGTGTTGTGTACGTAACTTCAGACAAAGATCATTCATTTGTAACATGCATGTATTTTTATGACCTATTCTTCAAATCCACTTGCACTATTTTATTAGGTAAAAAACAGCTTTAAGGTGGTGCAGGACACCTGCATATTGTGATGTACATGTATACTTTCTATTGAGATAAACAATAAAGTATATTAAATATTGATTAAATATTTACCCCCCAAATAATGTTACCTAACATTGAAGCGCAATGGGTTAGAGTGTTTACATGTCTGTAAGAGCATTGGGGTCCAAGGTGTATTTTTGGTAATTTTACAATTGATATAAATGAATTTTCATGGGGGGGGGGGGGGTTCTGGACCCCTCACTCCCACCCCTTCTCTAAATCTGTGCACACGATGATGTTCATGTAGGCACACAGAAGCAAATCTAAAACCGGCAACCGCCACGGGGAGGGGGCATAATTAATTTTTTAATTTTGTTTGTAATAATTATATAGACCATTATACTTTCTATGACATAAAATGTTAAGATTATTGATTAACTGAAAATTCACTGCAAACAGTTCTACCCCAAATTGCACATAAAGTGCTGCTAATGTTTCGATCTGTATTATCATATGGGAAGGGATCCCATCCTTCAGTTATAAAAATTATAAATTTTAATTGTATTACCGGAGCTTGCATATAGCCTTCATTTTTAATCAAAATGGTACAAAACAGTGCTATTTAGGGGCAAACACAAGGTGCTGGTATTACTGTCTAATGACAGCATCTTGTTTTTCTTATTTCAGTGGGATGTATATTGATTCGATTAATTCAAGTGGGCTAACAATTAGCAAGAATAAATTGATTTTTGATGTGTTTTATTGGTCATATCAAATATGGATATGCCAATCGATAAAACGAGGGATTTTTTCAATATATTTTTCAACAAACTTTTTATTATTATCTGAAGTGCTAACAGTAATAACTGCAAGTCATAATTAACAAATTATAAGAAGGTTCATAGAAACAGTTAACTTGTATATTGACCATTTAAAAAGATGAAATACATTTAAGTAGTATATCGCACGTAGTACTTATAGTACGTGTTAAACCCATTCAATTCTCATTTAGAAACAACAAATAAAATTCGTGGGAACGAATTCTGTTCGTGGGGACGTAATTTATTTCGTGGGCACGACTTTTATTTTGTGGCCACGACTTTTATTAAAAATTAAAAATCTCTAAAGCAAATGTCCTATGGAAGCCACCGTACATTCGTGTATAATTAAAAAACCAGGTCATGCACTTTATTCTGTTTTCAAACGAAAAGAATGTTTTTAACGTTCTGTCATATTTCCCAGATGTAGTCAAAATGAAAATTGAAACATTTTCTTACTGTTTTTAGTTGAGGAAAATGTGTCGGCAGCCGTCCCATAAAACGAAATTAAATATATCATGTGATATCACGCGATGAAGTTATGATGTGAATTTTGTTGTAGGCGACGGCTGCAGACATATTTTTCTATTCAAAACATGATGAAGAGTTGGTGTATTCTGTTCAGTTTTATGAAAAAATACGGGAAAATACACTTTTGTATGACGTCACAATTACCCTTGTGAAAGTATCATCAGATAACTTCGAACATCGAACATCGAACATCGAACGTCCGAGTATCGAATACTAAAATCGGTACTAGGTTACTCGGGTGTATATTTTTTTAATATTTCTAAGTTTATTTAATACATGTAATGCATTAAAACATCGGTTTTAAAACTGAAAATGTCCATTGCACTTGTACATACAGTAATTAGGATTTCCTACGCCTCTAATAATGCTAAATGACCGTTATCGCCTGTGGCAGTGTTTATATAATAATTATCATGACCAAGCACCTGTTACCTAGCTTTTCTCATCTTTGACTGTCTTCTACAATTATTTTTGGCTTACTTTAATGATTTGTTTTCACTGAACATGGTTTATATAGTCTATTATATAAATTAGATAGCACACAGTAGAGAAATTGAACAGACTGAAAATGCCGCCACCGACTTCAAAGGTCTGAAAATATTTTAAAAGAACTGAAGACCAAGGTTTTACAGTTATCAATGTATTTATTTACACTTTTAACGAGTACCCGGGTACTCGATCGGAAAAACGTCCGAGTAACCGAGTACTAAAAATTGACCAATTTGACATCCCTATTAGAAACACATGATATATTCTTGTGCGGAAGACTTTAAATTTAGACATGAATACCCTGTAGACATAACATCAAGTAAATAAATTGTATACTTCAGAGTTAAAACATGACTTTAATATTTTTATGATGCCGATCATTGTATCATTAGAGAGGTTTAGCAGACCAACGGGTACCCGGTACATGTACTTGTACATGTAGGTTACAAGTTACAACTATGCGTACCAGTTCACATAATTTTTCTTGTTTAGCAATTATGATGTGTACTTAAATTGTCCTTGTTAGTGTTTTAAATGTAATTTTTATATTCTCCTTTTTTATTCTGACTACTGGCAGTACTGGCGTGCGAGCAGTTCTTGCCGAGGACAATTTCTTGCCGGTGCATTGTTACATCATATTTTCATATATAATTTTATGTGTTGATAAAATGACGTAACAATGCACTGGTGAGAAATGGTACTCGGCGAGAACTGATCGCACGCCAATATTAATTAATTACAGACAAAAACTGAAAGTTGCAAGTGTTATATTTTATTGAACACCATTGTTTAAATAATTCTTTATATATGTGACAGTCAGACTGGTTTGAATACCAGTGCCAGATAGCTCAGTTGGTAGCTAGAGCACCTGACTAGAGATTCAGGGGGCCCAGGTTCGAATCCCAGTCTTTTCCGTCATTATTTCTCCCATCTTGTACATATATATCAGATATACATGTATAACAGATGAATAAGAGTCATCACATGTTTTGCAAGAACACAATACATTTAAGTGAATATTTATGTTTCTTGATAGTATTTGGTGTGGTTTTCTTGACAGCGTCGCATTCAAGTCAGTGTCAGCTACATTATGCATCAACAATTTACCCGCTCCTTAACCACAAACTTTCTTATTAGTGGATTTAGGTTACCACTGATTGTCTGCTGTTGCAGCAGACTAAAAATATATGCACAGACAAAACACAATGAACTTTTCAGAGAATGAAAAATTCATCGAGTTACTTTCAACTGTTGAAATTCGGGTATTTTTTTTTTTACAATTTACATACTTGTGACAAAACATATATGTGGTACATACAGCTGTAGCTTTATGAAGAAAATTTGGGTTAGACCATATATAGCTACCATGCAAGCTAAATGATATTTACAAAAAACTTGCAATTTATGGCGCACGAAATATACGCTAGTTTTATAAAGATTGACATGTATGTAATTTACCACATTCTGTGAAATATAATCTATTAAAAATTCTTTATTAAGTTTACTCATACATGTTTTATGCTTATTACACATAGTATATTCTAAAACATGTAATTCATAAGAAAAGAAACAAAACCCTTGCTAAATTTATTTGCAAAAAAAAACAAACCAGTAGAATTGATAAAACATGGTATACCAGAAGCTAATACTTAGTACTTTGACGCTGTTCGGATGGGTAATATTCCTTTGTAATTTACGAATTGAGATATTGACTGTTGCACTACAAGTAATAAACTCTCTCTCTCTCTCTCTCTCTCTCTCTCTCTCTCTCTCTCTCTCTCTCTCTCTCTCTCTCAATTTGATAAGTGTCTATACCTAAGAAACATTTTTAATATTGCCTAAATGTTATGTCATGTATTGGGATATGTCATACTTATTACACTGCATGGTCAGTGTATTTATTTTAGAAATACTATGCATATGTTAATGTAAACACAGCTATTACTAGTACATGTATGTAAACAAAGCTTATTTTTTTTTATTTCAGCTCAAAACGGACTCTTGTTCTGACATGGCACCACATGGCTTCTACCTGTTGATTCTTGTGGGTCAGCTCCTGAGATTAACCTGTCACCTCTACCCACATGCATATTCCTTGTGTTCTACAGACTATTTACTGGTAATTCAAATTAAATCGGATAATGCAAGAACAATAATGGAACTTTAAGAAAGTATCATGCCATGTTGTGGTTTGTATTTGATAAGAAATTATGAAAAACAAAATTAAGGCTGTTTAAAGAAATTCATAATTGTGGTGAAAATTTGTTTTTCAATAAAAGTATGCAATTATGTTTCCTTTATTTTTTATTTCATAAAGATATTAAGATGTGTTTACATAATTGAAAAATCAACCCCCCCCCCAATCCAATTGTCTGCATTAAGATTACATGTAGGATATGTAAATGTACATTTGACTTTGAAATAACATCTGCTATGATAATTACTTTTGAAATGAACAAGAAACAACCTATTTCTACCTTTCTAAGGTATATATGCATAAAAAAAGGAGAAAAACATGTCAAATTTTGAACATTTGTCTTGGAAATCAACTCTGTCTCCAGCTACCTGGGTGTTTGAATTTTATTTTAATTTAAGGCAGATGTCTAACTTGTAGGATGTATCTTACTGTTTTAGCATGGTTAGAAGGAGACTAGAAATCAAAATAGATTAGATATTCACTAAATATGATTGTTAGCTTACTTTTTTTTCATAAAAACAAGAAATCACAAGCAGGACAGCTGTCTATTTGTTAATTAAAATGGTGTAAATAATAAAATAAACAAATAATTAGGATCAAATTTTAGAATCATTGATGATTGTTTTCAAATATGTGTGAGAAATGACTCAAGGAAATTGCCACAAGTTTCATAAAATTAGGTAAAACATTTTTAACCATGACTTTTTTATGAAAATCAAAAGATGAGGGGGGGGGGTATACATGTAAGGATATGTCTAAGTGATGTAAAGCTTTTATCATGATTATATAATGTAGATGCATGTTGTATTGAATAAGGTTTCTTTTCAAAGGTGGTTGAACAACAATTGACCTCTAAAAGGTCAGGTAAAGATGTTTTACTATGGAGAACCCTGTAAATCTGTGTTTATTAATGGAAATTGGAAATGGGGGGTTCACTTAAATGGCCATATGTTTACTAAATCTCAATGGAATTTGCAATATGTGGTATTCTTTTTCTCAAAATTGCATTAGCTTTCTTATTCTAAGACAAACCGTCTTTTCATAAAATGTTAGTGTATTAAGTTAAAGGTACAAGGAACAGTTTCGGATAAAGTACCGTCAATATTTTTGTAAAATTGAGAGTGACTGTACTTGAAGGTTTATCAGTGTTGTGTAGATTCATGAAATGAATTTTAATGATTATCATTAGTTAGAGGGATGTCTCTTGTTGGAATTGGTAAGCAAAATTAAGGCCCTCTTGTTGGAATTGGTAAGCAATATCAAGGCCCCTAATTTTAAGTACATGAGAAGCAGTTAATAAATAAATTGTGAAACTTGCGGCTATGACTGTTGTGTTGACTTTACACAGTGAAATTGAAGGTACAGGTTATATAACATGAAATGTAGGTGGATGGGATATTATATACCTATTTACTGGGTATGAGGACAATAGCAAGTTTATTGTCCCCCAAGACAGCAACTATTTCATGAGGCAAAGCCAAGGGAAATAGTTGCTGTGGAGTAGGACAATAAACTTGCTATTGTCCGAATAGTCAGTTAATTTGTATTTTATTATACCAAAGAAAACTTTATTTGTCAGCGATACAGAATTCCTTGATGATAAACAAATTAGAGTTATCAAACTTTGTATTTAATGCGGTGATCTGATTAGGTCAGAGGTGTTCCTAGTTTAAAAAGGAGGGAAATCGAATTCTGCTGATGAATGGTTTTGATGACTATTCACCATGGGCATATAGCATGGATAATATTTCAAATTAGATAAAAAAGCATGTTTATGTGGGCGCCTTCTAGTTATCAGTTGATGTCCGTCTGTCCATCTGAGATTGCTTGACCGGAGCATAGCTTCTCTCCCCTTGGCCCAACCTGGCTCATACCTCATCCACAGGGTTCCTTTGGGTACAGGATGTGCAGTGACCTTGAACCATGTTCTTAGGTATAAGGTTAAGGTTATAGCAGAATTATATATATAAAATCCTGTCTGGGGCATATCTTCTCTCCCTTGGTCCAATCTGGCTAATACTCAGTGTCTCTATGGTTAAATGATGTGCAGTGACCTTGACTGAAATTTCTAGGTAAATGGTGAAGATCATATCGGATCATGCAAAAATCTTTTTTTCAGAGCTTATATACTTTCCACTAACCCCTATTTGGCTAAGACTTCACATAAACAGAGCTTTTGAATAAAGGGTGTGTAGTGACCTTGAACCTATTTTCAAGGTAAACTGTGAAGGTCATAGCAGAATAATGTATATAGAAAAATCCTTGTCTGGAGTATATCTTCTCTCCCTTTGCTCCAATCAGGCTCATACTTCACCCACATGATGCCTCTGATCAAAGGATTTGCAATGACCTCAAATGATATTCGTAGATCAAGTGTCAAGGTCATATCAGATCACACAAAAATCCATATATTTTAAGAGCATACATATACTCTCTTTTAAGCCCCTAGTTGGCTAATATTTTATCTAAACAGAGCTTATTGGTTAATTGCGTACAATGACCTTGAATCAAGTTAATGTGAAGGTCATAGCAGATCTTTTTGAAATTAGTTTTAGACTGTAGATTATTTCCAAGATATGCTTAATCTTGCACAAAAATGCCTGTATGTTAGGGGGAATGAAATTGATCTAGAAGTTCTATGCCAGCTGGAAAAATTTCAATTCATAGGTCAAGGTCAAAGCAAAATTCTCTTAAATAACCTCAGCAGGGCCCTTTGAAATGTTCACCATTTCAATGTTGTCTGGTTCATTGTAATTCTACATAGAAAATATTCACAGAGGTATAATAAAGAAAAACTATACATCAATAAGTTTCTAACAATTGATGATGCAACAAGCACACAGTACGAAAGGTCAACCCTTTGTAAAGCAATGAAGAGGAAAAGTTGCTCAGAATTATGTTTTAAACAAAATTTTTGGTTGGTGGCCCTGTTAAGGAGTTTAAGGGTTTGGCCCCTAAAACACAGTGTTTCAGATATAACTTGAACGGTCAACAATTCTTGAACACTTGTTGAACAAAATATGTTTATATTTACGAGACCTTTATTTGATATCAAAAATATGACTGGTCCCTCAAGTTAGGGGCTAGGAAGGCTCAAAAGCTTAACTTTTTCCGGAGCAATATTTTGTCATTAATCATAAATGCTGAAAGAGCTTATCAACCTCAATTTAAAACTGAAATCCATTTCTTATTCGGACGATTGAATGCGGGATATAAGCATTAAAAAATTGATTTTTACAGAAATTTTAATTTTGCATTCTGGATTAAGAAAATAGATATTAGTTCAAGGTAAAGTTAACTTGTGCCTTAAATGTAGTTTATATAAATTTGTTAAATCGTACTTAAACACATTCGGATTTTTTGTTAAGTCGTTCTTGAAATGGTAAAGGTTTTTTGTTAATTCATACTTAATACCATTCGGGTTTTGTAAAGTCGTACCAAGAATCATTCGATTTGTTTTTATCTTTTTGTACTTAAGTTTCCTTTTGGTACTAGACTAAGAACTCTGCTTCTTAGAGGTACTTCCAGCGTTACTTTCGACATTAAAGGAAAACCCACTCGTTGCTTTGCAACGAGATTTGCTCTAGTTACTCTTGTTATTGGTTCAAGAGCTCTGCTTCTTACAGGAACTTCCAGCTTTACTTCCGACATTAACAGAAGACCCACTCGTTGCTTTGCAACGAGATTTGCTCTAGTTTTTATAGATTTTTAATTTTAAGGTCAAGATCTAGTAAATGATTGAAGACTGTCAATTTGGTGCTAAAACCATTATGACGTCATAATTGATTTGATGAATCTTTTTCCGTATTTTACGGCTTTAAAGGAATTATGTAAAATAATAAAAAAATATTTTGACATTCTATATTTAATCTCGGGAAAAGTAATCCCGGTACCTATATTTAATTTAATATCATTTTAAAGAGGATGTCAAGGGCTTGTAAAATGCCGTTTTAGGAGAGACTGTAGGCATTCTAGATGTATTTCATTAGTCAAATATAGAAAAAAAACCTGCTAAATTTGTTACTTTTATCCTTCATATTTCATTGACAATATCAGTTTAAAACATGATTTTCCACCGTGTTTACCAAAAATTTAAGCCATGGTTCATCTTATGAAACAAAGATATTGTTATGAAGCATCATTAAACAGATTCATATCGTGGATTTCATAAACCTGTAGGCACCTTTCATTTACTAGATCTTGACTTTAGGGAATTCTTGTTTCAATAAATGTTCCATTTTAGTTTTTGTGATATGTTTTAAAACAGGGCAAACTATGACTAAAACTATACCTAGTTTTTTAAATATAAACATATAAAATGGTGTTTGCTCAAAAGCTACTATTAAAATTCAAATTAGCAATATTAGATTATTTATTCAAGAATATTTATTTCCTCAAAATTAACAGTACATGCATTGACCACTATATTCTGTCCCAAAACTTCCTCGATTCACTTTTTGCTGTATATTTATATATACCTCAGGGTTCAAGCGATTCTCTTTTAGAAGCATTAAACATTCTCACTATTCTTTCTTTAAAACGTCCTCTCTAGCTTATCAGCTGGTATAAATACACGGCTAAAAATAAAGAAGTCTACGGGGTTTTGGATTTCAACAGACCCGGATGATAGTGTTGAAAAATTGTGCAAGGTCTTCTGAGTGACTTCCAAATGGAGAAAAGATGTCAACATTTTCCATTATCGTCCAAATGTGCTGCATGAATATTTTGGGATCGACAGACTATAGTCCCAATATATAATCGGAAAATCAAACCAGGCAACGTCTAGAGCTCTTTATTCGGATCATATGTATATAGCTGCTGGAATAAACAACTGCTTAGTAATGCAAACGTAAACAAAATTGCATTGCTAAAAATACTAGTTTCACAAATTACTAGTTTCACAAATTACCGGGTATTTTAATGTTTACTGTATTTTAATTTTTAATGTCGTCAGTCCTACGGTTTTTTTCTTCCATCTCAATGATACTGTATCGTCTGTATGATAAAAGATCGTCTAGAACACCGAAAATTCAATTTTGATGTAAGTATATACATGTACATCATATTTGAAATATAAAAATACTCAAAACACGCATAAAACGCTTTCACTAACTGCGTACGTTACGCTGATATGCCAGCAATACCATATAAGAAAAATAAGTAAAAAGTTATAGCTAATTTGCTCGTTTAATCATGTTAATGTTTCACAATTCGTATACATTTGATTTTTCCGTTTCGTACTCAACTAAAGCCGAATGAATACAATGCTATAATTGGTAGACATTCATATGAATATTAATAAGATAGCAACATGTTGATAATCATTCATTAGATATAAATAAAAGATACAAAGTAAATCGTTTCTGGCCAGTCTAAACCCTTTTTAAGCGATAAACGTGATGATATTTTCCATTCCGTTCCGCTTTCCGTTCCGCGTTTTAACAACACCCATACATACATGTCTGTGTTTTCCGTATGCAGAAAATTAAAGGATTAGTTAAGATCAGCTAAAGGAATTCATTATTGTGTTTTAATTGGATTATCATTATGATGTTGACCAATTCAGGTAAGCATAATATATGTAGTAGCAGTAGCACAATATAATGAGATGCCAGCATACATATATAAGTTCTATTTTCACTTTCTAAATGTGATCTCCCTTTGACAGCATACTGTATCATCATCTTTTAATATTTAAATAAGCTTATCATCGTTACCTACCCTATCGCATTTGTAAAGTTTCTGTCATTTTAGTTGCAAACGTTATGTTTTTTTCATTTATCAGACTGCACTATTGAGTTGACCCCATATTAAACATGTATAAACAATTTCTTATTAAATTTGTGTATTACATGTAAGTTATTGTAGACACTTATCATTTTTATATGAGTTATAATAGGAAGGAAGAAGTATTTCTTTCTTAATGTATTATAATGCATCAAATACAATGTAGGCCATGACCTTATGGGACTGTTCTGACCCCACGATACAGGAAAATACAAAATATCTTCTAATGTCATTATGATGCATCAAATGGTGTAAAGTACATTAATGACCCCCAGGTGTTGTCTTTAACCCCCCCCCCCCCGCCTTTATGAAATAGGAAATGATATGATACACTGTATATTTTGTTACATTCTGAGATCTGAGATCCTTATCCCTAAACCATATAATTTATTTTTGCTCTTTGTGTCATTGCGCGTAAAATTGTATATAGATTATGCCCCCTTGGAGACACCCTGACATTTTAAAACTAGAAATAATAATGTATTTTATTTTATTCATATGTTATACAGTAGTGTTTGATCCATGTGGGTAATTCCTAGCATAATGATGTCACTGCTTTGTTTTGGAGACTTTACAATTGCCCCAAATAGGCGATTACACATGGCAGTGATGCATATAACATTTTGTTTATAAATCTTATAAATTGAATTATGCAATTTCCAAAATGTTAATGTGAATCACGAGAGAAAAAGCAATCAAGAAATGATTTAAAATTTGCTACTGTACACAAATAAGAATGTATTAAGAAGACTGAGTCTTTATAACCAGGTTAGATGGGGGGGGGGGGGGGTGAATGTGGAGTATAAACATTTATAAATTTGAATGATTTTATTTTATTGTTATTAATTTTAACTTGTCAATGAATACTACTTATTGATCCCAAGGTAGAAATATGACCTCTGATCATATCTCAAAAGATTATTTGTCAATTATGCAAGGTGAAATGTAATTTTTTTAAGAATAACATTTTCTACCAGTTTATGAAAGATCTAGACACCCAAATTATATTTTGATTTTAATAGATCATTCGACAAGGGAGGAGGGGGGAGAACAGTTTATATTAAATTATTATTTGAGTTTGTTTGGGGGTGGGGGTTCCAAGTCATATATTTGACAATTTTTTAATGTAATTTGAAATAAGACTAAGCCATACTACAGTCATGAACATGAACAGTATAGAACAAAACACAAACTAATACATGTACATGTATATATATATATATACATAGAAAGTATTACAAAACAGATGATTGATCTATATCTGGGTTCTGAAATTGAATCATATATCATGTACATATTATATTATTGTTTCTTTGTTCAAGGAATTTAAGATGGTATGTAGGTCATGATCCCAAGTGCTCTTCCTGAAATTATCAAATATCATAAAAGCAACCTTAATCCAAAGATATTATTTCTCCTTAGGTCATGCAGGCGTATCAGATCATTATGGCATGTAAGTCATGACCCTAAGGGGTCATCCTGACCCCCTTAGCATAAGAAATTAATTGTCAATTATCTTTATATCAATGATGTTTGATGATCCTATCTCTACTTAATCTTTATTATTAAGTGTCCCAAATGATTTTGGAGACTTATTGTTTTTGTACGGTTCTTAATACATGTATTATTATTCTTCATCTTCTTTTTCTTCTTTCCCACTCTGAACTTGTTTCTCAGAGATGGCTGAACAGAATTGTGAAAACTCTAGGATATGATAGGCCTGCATATGTAGATGTGCACCCTGGTTTGATTTTTCTCATTTTGGGTTAGACAACCACTTTTCGGAGTAGGGGGTGAGGGAGTGTCAAAAGGGTATGGGGTCTAACATTGAACCTTGTAGGAAGAATCGTAGACTCTATTGTAAATGGTAAATTGAAAACGGACAAAGATAATAATACATGTATAGGGTTTTCATAATCATATATTGGCTGTTACTGGCAATATATAGGGTTTATTAGATCTGACCCCTGGGGTCAACCCCACCCCCCAGGAATTTGAAATTACCATATATATCAGAAACTGTTATAATCATGACCCCTAAACCATATATATTCATGTTTCTGATGTCAAGGCGCATCAAATGTTATGTAGGTCATGGGCCCTGTGGGCGGTCCTGACCCCCTCAAACAGCAAGTCCCTTAATATCTTCAAAACAGTTGAGATCCCCACCCTTAAACCATATATATTCTTGTTCCTTGTGTCAAGGGGCATCAAATGGTATGTAGGTCATGGGCCCCGGGGGTGGTCATGATCCCCCTTGAACAGGAAGTGCACGAATATCTCGAAAACGGTTGAGATCCCCACCCCTTAACCATATATATTCTTGATCCTTAAATGGCATCAAAAGGTATGTACTGGTAGGTAATGGGCCTCAGGGTTAAATTTAATTTTTCAAAACTGTAATGCACATCTATGGAACAGTTCCTATCATATCCCAAAATATGATGTGTCTATCCATTAAATCATAAAAATAGTTCTAGGATCTATGTTTTTTTGAAGTGATAAACGTCAATTTTCTGCTACTTTTTTACTCCCTGGATAAAATTTAAATGTTTAAAACCTTACTGCACATCTATAGAACAGTCCCTATCATATCCCAAGATATGATTGTATATCCATTAAATCATAAGAGGAGCTCTTGGATCTATGTTTTATACCCGCCCTTCTAAAGAAAGTTCGGGTATATTGTTGTTACTCTGTTACTCTGTTCCGTCCGTCCGTCTGTCACGTTTCACTTTCTTAAACTGCTCTTACATCTTATAAACCAGCAATCTGAACTCTTAGAGTTTGATGTGGAGTGTCATGTTGTTTTGTAAAAAGGTTTCAAAAATTCTCTGGTAGTCCTGAGGGTCAACTAATTGGTTAAAAATGACGTTTTTTCACAAAAAACCTTCTTCCTCGAACTTCCTCGAACTCCTCCTACATTTTCAACAGTAGACAAATCATCTCTTGGAATATGTTTTAGGGTATCCTATAGATGCGCAATAAGGTTTTGGAATTTTCAATTTTGTCCTGGGGGTCAATTAATTGCTAAATAATTACGTTTTTTTTTTTTTTTTTTTTTTTTACAAAAAAACCGGTTTCAAAAACGTCATTTTCTTTTTGCAGTAGCCAAATGATCTTCTAGAATATAACTGGGGGTGTCATATTGAAGTGTGATCAGGTTCCAGAAATTTTTTTTTATTAAGGGGATCAGTGGGCAACAAAAATGATGTTTTTTTTGCAAAAAAAGTATGGTTTCCAGAACTCCTCTTACAACTTTTGGGGTAGCTACGTCATCTCTTGGGATATAATTGGGGCTGTCCTATAGATGTGCAATAATATTTTAAAAATCTAAATTTTATCCACGGAGTCAAATAGTAGCAGCAAATTGACGTTTATCACTTCAAAAAAACATAGATCCTAGAACTCCTTTCATGATTTAAGGGATACACACATCATATCTTGGAATATGATAGGAAATGTTCCATAGATCAATATAGATGTGCATTACGGTTTTGAAAAATTAAATTTAACCTTGAGGCCCATTACCTACATATCTTTTGATGCCCTTTAAGGATCAAGAATATATATGGTTAAGGGGTGGGGATCTCAACCGTTTTCGAGATATTCGTGTACTTCCTGTTCGATGGGGTCATGACCATCCCCGGGGCCCATGACCTACATACCGTTTGATGCCCCTTGACACAAGGAACAAGAATATAAATGGTTTAAGGGTGGGGATTCACAGGGCGAAAAACCATCTTTAAGCAAGTCCTTAAAGGTGGCTTAAAGGTGACTTAAAGGAGCTTAAAGGCTATACAACCTTTAAGCCGCCTTTAAGTCACCTTTAAGCAAGTGCTTATAGGTCCTTAATGTCCAAACTTCTTTAAGCTACCTTTAAGCCACCTTTAAGCATCTTTAAGTGGCATTTACGCTCTCTTTACACTGCCTTAACACTGTCTTTAAGTGGCCTTTAAGTCAATATTGATCAAGCTGAACAATGAAAACATATATTAAATGCAAAAGCTCTTTTATAGAGATGGGAGGGGGTCATCCGAGTGATAATATAATTTCCAAGGAAGGGGGGGGGTCCCAGGCGGTTTTAATCGTCGCTCCATTAAACACAGATCGCTATCATCAGCACCGCTCCGATGGACACAGATTGCCGTTATAAAATTCTTTATAATTTGTTTGGGGTTTCAAAATTATTGTAGGGATGAGCGCAGTCTCTGTATCTTAATATGTGCATAAAACTAATTAAAGTATGTTTGTTTCCTATTATAAAATAATCGGTGAAAAAAATATCTCTCTCTCTCTCTCTTTCTCTCTCTCTCTCTTTCTATCAGTTCATCTGGTTATTAAACATAATAAAGATAATGAACCAAAAATGCATGATTTAATTTGTTAATCGGTTTAAGGTTTGTATTTTTTTTTTCAATTTTCATTATTTCTAACTCTAGATCTGCTAGATACATGTTAAAGATGAAAAGACTCTCAACTGCCTTTGTTATATCGGGCAGGATATTACTGCTTTGTTTGTCTAGACATAGTTTTGTTCGTTTGTGTATATCTAATTAGAGTTTATTGTTTGTCCAACTTAAGAAAACCCCTGGAACTAACACAGAATATACAAGATATACACAACAGTTGTGTCGTGTGCCCAGTTGCATGTTTGTGTATATCTAATTAAAGTCTATTGTTTGTCCAACTTAAGAAAACCCCTGGAACTAACACAGAATATACAAGATATACACAACAGGTGTGTCGTGTGCCCAGGTGCACGTCAGGGTTTCTAAAGGCGTTGAATCTTTGTATGTACGAGTATACGATAAGTCTAGTGAATAAAAGTTAATTTACATTTGTAATTCATTTTCAAAGTATTATTTCCTAGCTCTGGGTTTCAAATATGTTACGTCTACAAATTAACGATACATGTATGTAAGAGTAAAATCTTGAGGCTAATTAATTAATGTGCCGGTGATCATAAATAGGGGTTGATTATTTAAATATATGTATAAGGGTAAATATGTCAAATATACCCGGCCTGGCACATCATACAATTGTATAGTTTAAAAATCATGTACATACAATTACATGTAAATATTTAAACATATTGGAACGGCGCCGCGATCATGAAAACCGGGAAATTGCGGGAAATTGAACAAATACCCTAATAGTATCAATGCATTTAATAAAAGAAATGATTTCATTTTCTTTCTTACATTTTTATAGCTATAAATTAGATGAATTACGTATATCTACTCGGTTTAAATTTATTAACTAAGAAAGCCTACTATAGTGAACCTAACGGTTTCCATTTAGGTATAATATATTTTTGTTCACTGAAGACCAAGTTCCGTATTTCATTCTAAATACATGAATGCATGTAATTTATAAATTAGATATAATTGATTGTTACAAACTGAACATGCTGAATGGTTTGTCAAAATCTTTTCAAGTAAACACATTCAATACAGTGATTCAATATCCACTGATATATAGGATATAAAAACAATTATAAATATGTAAGTGTGTGGCGCAGAGGATGTGTGGTGATGCTAGTAAACTAAGGGTCCCGGGTTCAATTCTCACCGCGGCCGTTTTTTTTTCGTTTTTTTTTTTCCATTTTTCTTTCTAGAACAAAAACCGTTTTAATACCTTTTCTTTCATAAAGTTAATACATTTTGTTGGAAATTAAGCACAATCTTGAATTAAATTTTTTTTAATGGCTTAAAGGTGGCTTAAAGGTAGCTTAAAGGTGGCTTAAAGGTGGCTTAAAGAAGTTTGGACATTAAGGACCTATAAGTTGTCCTTAAAGGTGGCTTAAAGGTGGCTTAAAAATAGTCTTTAAGCTGCCTTTAAGCCATCTTTACGCTTTCTTTAAGCCATCTTTAAGCAATACATATAGCTTAAAGGTAGCTTAAAGGTGGCTTAAAGATCGTCTTTAAGCTACCTTTAAACACCTTTAAGCTATCTTTAAGGAGGACTTAAAGATGGTCATTCATCCTGTGATTTCAACTGTTGTGAAGATATTAAGGGACTTGCTGTTTGAGGGGGTCAGGACCACCCACAGGGCCCATGACCTACATAACATTTAATGCCTCTTGACATCAGAAACATGAATATATATGATTTAGGGGTCATGATTATAACAGTTTATTATCTTTGTCTGTTTTCCAGTTACCATTTAAAATGGAGTCTACGATTCTTCCTACAAGGTTCAATGATAGACCCCACACCATTTTGACACCTGTTAGGGTCATGACTTACATGCCATAATGATCTGATGCGCCATGATCTTTGGATTAAGGTGGGGATCTCAATGTTTTTTTTATGATATTTGATAATTTCAGGAAGAGCACTTGGGATCATGACCTACATACCATCTGAAATGCCTTGAACAGAGAAACAATAATATAATATGTACATGATATATGATTCAATTTAAGAATCCAGGTATAGATCAATCATCTATGTTTTGTAATACTTCCTATGTATATATACATGTATTAGTTTGTGTTTTGTTCTATACTATTCATGTTCATGACTGTAGTATGGCTTAATTAGTCTTGTTTTAAATTATATTAAAAAATTGTCAAATATATGACTTGGAACCCCCACCCCCAAACAAGCCTAAATATAAACCGGCACCCCCACCCCCTTAATTGTCGATTGATCTATTAAATTAAAATATAATTTGGGTGTCTAAAAACTTTTATACAATGGTAAAAAATGTTACACCTTGCATAATTGACAAATGATCTATTGAGATATGATCAGAGGTCATATTTCTACATTGGGATCAATAACTAGTATTCATTGACAAGTTAAAATTAATAACAATAAATGATTCAAATTATAAATGTTCATACTCCAAATTCACCCCCCCCCCCCCCCCACCAATCTAACCTGGTTGTTAAGATTCAGTCTTCTTAAAGTAGTCCGAGTATCGCGCTTCGTCACACCGACATGTAAAATTAGAGCCGCAATAAACCACACTTTTGTTTTCCGAGATGTGAATTTTTTACGGTTTTGGTTCGACTTTTACGCAGCGTTTTTTATATCCGGTAGTTAGCTGTCGTAACAACAAATGGCGAAGTTTAAGTGAAAATTTTGTAGAAAGGGAAGGGACAAAATAAATAAGGCTTTGGAAAGGGGAAGGGAATCACGATGGAGACAAGAAACCGCCTCAGCTGCTAACGTTGTACCAATTATTAGCTACGATCACGAGTATGCTGCATGTGACATCCCCGATCCAAGTCAGCAAATTGAAATTCCTCTTGATGAAAACTTGAAAGAAGGTGATTGGCGTGTAGGACGAAGAGTTGTAGAACTAGGTAATAACAACAAACCAAAACAGACAATATTTGTGTTGACCATACACCGTAATTTTAGTTTATATGCTATGGAATATTATATCTAATTTGTTGTTCAAAATTAACTTAGGAATCTTGGCAGACGGATTAAAGTCTTGCCAGCTATGCAGTCAGCCCCTCCATCTGAACGATTGCACTGGTGAGAAAAAATTTGGATTAGGACATATGTTGCTGATAAGATGTAACTATTGTCAACTTGTTAATGAGATCCCGACTGGTAGCCGGCATAAAACTATTGTTGGTGGTATTGCTTGGGATGTTAACAAAAAGTTGGCAGCAGGTAAGGATAACTTAAAAACTTGGAATGAGACTTTATTTTGATAACAAAAAAATAAATCTTAGGGATACATCGGTAAAAAAAAGAAAATTGTATTTGATGTTCACAATAAAATATTATAATGATTGTAGGCATGATAGATGCTGGTCTTTGAGAGATGCATGTGAATAGTTTATTGTCTGCTATGAATATTCCAACTATACCACCCAAGAGCATTAAGTGCAGAGAAAGAGAAATTGTACCTCGTCTAGCAGACATGGCAGAGGAGACCTGCAGGAAAAATTTAAAGGAAGAAGTTAGATTGTACGTATATTATTGAGTTAACTTTTAAAGATTTGTTTGAATAAAATATTAGTACTATTTAAAAATCACTAACTGCTGTTATTTAATTTTTCCCTCTATATGCTACCACAGAAACCACATATTTAATATATAACCAGAAAATGTGTATTTGTTACTTTATTAGAAGTGATGGAAATTTAACAGCAATTTTCGACGGAGCGTGGTAAAAAAGAGGTACAGGCCGTGCTTACAATAGTTTGACAGGTTGAGTACAAATTTTGATTTAGTTATTGTCCCGGTGACAAATGAAAATTTGATTTTATAATGGGTTACCTAGTATTGGATGTTTTTTACATCCAATGTTTAATATATTTGATGATGCAGTGAACCACAGAGGTTTTCTCTTGCATAAGACAGTTTTGGTTAATATTATTATAGGACATGCAACTTTGATTGGAGAGTCCACAAAAAAATGTCTAGGGTTTTCCGTGATGAGTAAACGCTGTAGGATTTGTACAAATGCTAAGAAGAAGGGAGTCCCCCCAAGAAACCATGCATGCTCATGCAACTGGACTGCCTCTGCAAAGTCCATGGAGCCAGCCATGGCCTGTGAAATGCTTCAAGACATAATGAATACAGGAAAGCAGGTATTTCTGAAATGAAGAAAACAGTATCCCTTTTTGATGTGTATATGATAATGTAAAATATGGTTTTATTTTTTTTAAAATGATGAATTGAAGGTCAACACTTTGGTCATGGACAATGATTCTACCGCAATTGCGAGGGTCAAAGTCACTGTGGATCCTAACACCAAAAGAAGTGCGATAGTAATCATACTCGCAAAGGTTTCACAGGCAAGCTAGTTGATATGAGTAACACCTTCAAAGCATTGAAAAATGTTAAAGTTCGGGGTCATGTGTAGAGATTCTTTATGTATTGTGTCAAACAAAATCAAGGAAAATCAACACAGCTTGAAGAAGATCTGGAAAAGATTGTTCCTCATCTGTATGGTATGTATATATATATATATGCATAAATAGATCTATGCTAAGTTTTGAAACATTACATATAAATACATCTTTAATACATGTATTAAAGATCATCTTGTTTAGATCTTGACAACAATTTATCAAATTTGATTTCAGGTGAACATGACAAATGTGGGGCATGGTGCAGGAGTGAAAAATCAGGCTACAAGCCAAGGAATGTGCCATATGGTAAGCCTCTGACAGATCAGCCGTTACGTGTTGCCTTGGAAGATCTTTTTAAAGTATATGTTGGAAAAATCTAGGAATTGGCCACTTTAGGATCCACGCAAACTAATGAAAATTTTAACCATATGGTAGCAAGCAAAGCACCAAACAGAATGTAAGTTTACTGAAAAAGAATCACAAGTTCAAGTATTCTTAGACTAGTAAATAATATTTCATACTACATGCTTTAAGTACATGTATTTGAGACCCACACAATTATGATGACAGGTTTTATGGCGGATCTGAGAGTCTAAAAACAAGAGTTTCTGCCACTGTATGCCAAAAGAATGAGGGTTACAAATATATCACAGAGGTAGAACTGTTAATTGCAGATGCAGTTTAGATTGACAGATTGTTTTAATAACCTTTTTTTTTTAGAATTACCAGTTGTTTGTTTTATTGTTGTTTATTTTGATTTCATAAATATTCGATGGCCAGATTGAAATACATGTATGAATCTGCACACATACATGTACACTTACATGTATATATATATATATATATATATATATATATATATATATATATATATATATATATATATATATATATATATATATATATATATATATATATATATCGTTACCTAGTGCTACCCAAAATTCCTGCTTATAATATTTATGAATGTATTTTGTTCCATGAAAATGTATATTTGCAAACTGGTCATATTGCATAATTTTTTACTTTATTTTTCAGTTGTTCATATATTTGAAATCATAATATTTGTTATTAAATTATTACTAACATATCAAATAATTTCAGGGAGCCTTTTTTTTTAATCCAGCATTCCATGTAATTTTAAATGAATTTTTGATTTTTACGTTTAATGCATGTATATCGCTAGAAAAAATACATGTTCATGATATTTTAACATGTAATGAATAGTTATCCTTAAAAAATTTGAACTACGTGTTAATTTCTATGTAATTGAAGTAATTAATAAATAAGAGTTTTTCTGTCTTTTAATTAGCTCAACAAGAGGTGTCAGATGTCTCCCGGAAGATTAACGGTAAAATACACCACAAAACTGGCAAATTCATTAAAAAGGAAGCGATTACTTCAAGCCCAACGCAGTGCCAAACAAAGACGTCTAGAACTGAAGAGTGAAAGGTTATCAAAAGATGCTACTCACTCAGTGCTTGAGGGTAAATAAAATACATGTACCTGTACTTATTTCACACTGTATGTAATGGCAATTTTTGTGAAGCTAGAGCATTTCATATTATGATGGCAAAAAAGTTGTTCCAAATTTTTTTTAGGTGAAACCTACAGCACCAATATTGGATTTGATGAATGTACTGACAAAGAGGACATCACCATTCCGTCAAAAGAGTTCTCCGTAGACAGCAGATCCGCGGGTAGGTTAAGGCAACTTTTAGTTTAATGACCGTCAAAATTATGATCTATTTGAAAACTGTTTATTTTTATGAAAACAGTGTGTTATATTAATACCAAGTGAACGTGTTCAACAAGATATTATTTTTCTACTTCGGAATCAACTCGATCTTTGAAGCTGCCGTGCCATAATATCACGTGACAGTTATAAATATATCAATTTTTTACCTTAACAAAAAATCAAAAAGTGTAACACTACCCCGAAGTTCATTTGTCTGTTTGTTACAATAATTCGATCGTCAATTAGTTCAGGTTTATTAGTATTACTGCTAGAATCCTATTGTTAATCGCATAAAATAAATATTGTAAATATTTATCGGAAACCCTCTCAACTTCTATAATTTCATTGAAAATATTACGTATATTTCATTTAAAACAACAATTCACAGGATTCTAGCAGCACTTTTCAAGTAGTTTAGGTCATACACCGTTGATATTTAACAAAGTCATCTTTCATAATATCCGGGGTAGTGTTACACTTTTGCCTTTTTCTGTACACACTGACAGAGGAAAGGCTGGTCAAGCCATATAAATGTCGATCTGCTTACCTTATAACACTCGCTGATTAAACAAAATATCCATGCCTGTATTATCCTGATTATATCCTAACTGACACTCGTCTAAATCTTAGGTATCTGTATTAAATAAGTCTTATTTCGGCATTGTTTACACTGTATTCCGATGATTTGCCTCCCGACATGATCTTCTCTATTAAACATGCTTGTGACGTCATCAATGATAATTATACGTAATAGAGAAAAATCAAAGATATATTCAGTTAGAAGAGTTTTTAGTGATATTTTATGTCTGTAGTTTTTATAATTTAAACCAGAGATAAAGTTAAAATCGACATGTTTCTGAGTAAAATATGACATCATGCTGCTTATTGTGACGTCATATCGATCAGAGGAATTTAATCGCTGTTAGTTGCCTTATCCTACCCGCGTCCTTGATAGTTTTTTTTTACCTAGAAACTACAGGATTAGGTTAGTTTGTAGTAACCTTTGTTATGTATGCGTAATTGATATTTGATTACAAATTATTTGAAAGGATAAGTGAACTTTTTACATTATATTGCAGCAAGAACATCAGACATCCTCCAAATCGCTTGTGTGTGTGGGGATAGAGAGTTAAGCGTCTATACAAGACCAACCTGTACCATCAGTATTTGTGCCTCAGCTACCACAGGATTAACATATTATGGAGGAGTTCTAAAGCTGAAGGGAGAAGCTGTTGATTCGTTAACAATTTTCGAAGGACTTGAACAGTTTATTGTATTTGTTTCGAGTTTTCCAAAAGCTGTTTTGATTGGACATAATATCATAAGTTTTGACATCCCTGTGCTTATGCATAATCTTTTCAAGCACAACCTACTTGAGAGATTTCAAGAAGTTATTTTTGGATTTGTTGATACTCTCAAGTTGTCCAAAAGGATTTATCCAAAAGCAGAAATGGGTAATTACAGGCAAGAAAACCTTGTCCAGAAACTTCTGGGAGAAACATATAATGCGCACAAGGCAGTTTCAGACGTAGAAGTTCTACAAAGACTTTTTCACGGAAAACTTAAAGTTAACTGTAATGGTGAAGATCTTGTTAGACCGTCTTATTACAGCTGCAAGTCATCGTTAGAACCTCTTGTTAAGATGAAGGTTATTTCTGCAGCAACTATGAGTACGCTAGTGGGACTTTCCTTGAATTTAGCCAAGCTTAAAATTATTCACAAGCGTGACCCCAACAATGGCATAAGAAATGTTTTCAGTGACCCAATTGCTAATTCAAGAAGATGCAAGGTGTCAAAATCAAAAGCAGTTATTGAGAAAGTTGTGCAATATCTTTCAAACATCTGAAATGCTTTTAGGCATTTTGTACACTGAAGCTTATTAGAAATTTTGTTTTACACATGTTTTTGTCAAGGTGTCAATCAAATACAAGAATGTAAAATTTTTAAAGTGAACAGTGCAATTTTTTATCGCTTCTAGATATTATGGATGAATCAAAAGCTTGTATGAAGGCAGTTCATTGTAAGTGGTATTGAATTAAGATCATGTAAATTTTTGTGACTAAACATGCACTCATTTGCTTTGACCTGTTGGAATAAAATGCATATGGTAATGAGAAAGTATTCATTTAATTTTCTTGAGGTATTTACCATGTTCCATTTGCATGATGAATTATTTAGGCATTGTATTTTATTATGTACAACATGTAATTTATATTGTATTATATGTGTTGCACAATCGCTAACATAACATACCCTGAAAAGTCATTAAAATATTGTTAATTGAGAAATTGCAAAGCTATATTTCATTTTATCTATTTTTAAACTTAAATTAATTGTGAAAACTTGTAAACATTTTAAATAAACTCAGATTTCATGTACATTGAAAGAAGTGATATTTTATGATTTTTGGGGGAAAAAAATTTGGGGGGTATACTTGTTACATGTATATAGTCTAAAACACAAAAAGTAATCCGTCAACATATATCTTTTTTAAGAAAATTTCTTTTCTAAGATGCTAATCTGTGAAATAAAATCAATTGATTTCACTTTGAGTCCATAAAACTTGAAATATAACCCGAATTTATCTCTGCAATGTAAAATTTTGCAATTTTTTTTGACAAATATTGCCTCATATATGACACATTAGAAGAATATTTATTAACATTTTTCCAAAAAATGATTATATGTGATTAAATGAAATATATATGTTCCAATCTGCATATGAGACTTCATTTGTTATGGAATAAATCATAATTCACAAGAGGAAATTGGGAATATATATTTTTTCAAGAATGTCAAAACATGGGTGCAATGGATGACATCCAATAACAAAAAAAAAGTATAGGACTACCTTAATACATTCTTACATGTTTGCAGTAGAAAATTTTAAAACATTTCTTGATTGCTTTTTCTCTCCTGATGCACATTAACATTGTGAAATCGCTTATTTCAATTTTTAAAATTTATAAACAAAATGTTATATGCATGTGTATTCGCCTATTTGGGGCAATTGTAAAGTCTCCTAAACAAAGCAGTGACATCATTAGGCTAGGAAGTACCCACACTACTGTAACATATGAATAATTAAAGATAAAATACTTTATTAGGAGTTGATTTTAATCAACTCTCCTATGCACTTACTCGGGCAAAGCGAGTTAAAGACAACACCTGGGGGTCATTAATGTACTGTACACCATTTGATGCATCATAATGACATTGGAAGATATTTTGTATTTTCCTGTTTCGTGGGGTCAGAACAGCTAGTCCCATAAGGTCATGTCCTACATTGTATTTGATGCATTATAATACATTAAGAAAGAAATACTCCTTCCTTCCTATTATAACTCATATAAAAATGATAAATAAGTGTCTTGTACACTTCCTTCCTTTTATAACTCATATAAAAATGATAATTAAGTGTCTAGTACACTTACTTACATGGAATACACAAATTTAATAAGAAATTGTTTATACAGGGTCAAGATGGGGTCAACTCAATAGTGCAAGTCTGACAAATGAAAAAAATAACTTTTGCAACTAAAATGACAGAAACTTTACAAATGCGATAGGATAGGTAACGATGATAAGCTTATTTAAATATTAAAAGATGATGATACAGTATGCTGTCAAAGGGAGATCACATTTAGAAAGTGAAAGTAGAACTTATGAATGCTGGCATCTCATTACATTGTGCTACTGCTATTACATGTATTATGCCTACCTAAATTGGTCAACAACATAATGATAATCCAATAAAAAAACAATAATGAATTCCTTAAGCTGATCTTAACTAATCCTTTTCTGCATATGGAAAACACAGACATGTATGTATACACGCGAACCCATGGCCCATCTAATCGAAGAGCTGGGTAAAACAAATACCGGCTAATGATACCTGCTGACCTGCGTTGTGTACGTAACTTCAGACAAAGATCAGGTATTTGTAACATGCATGTATTTTTATGACCTATTCTTCAAATTCACTTGCGCCATTTTATTAGGTAAATAACAGCTTTAAGGTGGTGCATATTGTGATGTATATTTTCTATTGAGATAAACAATAAAGTATATTAAATATTAATGAAATATTTACCCCCAAAATAATGTTACCTAAAATTGAAGCGCAGTGGGTTAGAGCGTTTACATGTCTGTAAGAGCATTGGGGTCCAAGGTGTATTTTTGGTAATTTTACAATTGATATAAATGAATTTTCATGGGGGGGGGGGGTCTGGACCGCTCACTCCCACCCCTTCTCTAAGTCTGTGCACACGATGATGTACATATGTATGCACACAGAAGCAAATCTAAAACCGGCAACCGCCACGGGGAGGGGAATAATTTAATTTCTAATTTTGTTTGTAATAGTTATATAGACCGTTATACTTTCTACGACATGAATATTATTGTTTAACTGAAAATTCACTGCAAACAGTTCAACCCCAAATTGCACATAAAGTGCTGCTCATGTGTATTATGATATATGGTAAGGGATCTCATCCTTCAGTTATGAAAATTATAATTTTTAAATGTATTACCGGAGTTTGCATGTGGCCTTCATTTTTAATTAAACTGGTACAAAACAGTGTTATTTAGGGGCAAACATTTGATGCGGACATTACTGTCTAATGACAGCATCTATTTTTTTTTTGTGATAAACGTCAATTTTCGGCTACTAGTTGACTCCCTGGATGAAATTAAAATTTTTAAAACCTTATTGCACATCTATAGGACAGCCCCAATTTTATCCCAAGAGATGTCGTAGCTACTCCAAAAGTTGTAAGAGGGGTTCTGGGAACCATATTTTTTTTTGCAAAAAAACGTCATTTTTTGCTGCCGTTAATTGTTAAAAATACACTGTTTAAACAGTTTTCCCATTAAAATTTTCAGCACAATGCTTATCGATAAATTCTATCATTTTTAACGCATCAATTTAAGTTGAGGCAGTATTTATTTTGTTGTAGTTTATTCCAAAGAAATCACAACAAATACTGACAATAAATGCTATATAAATGCTGCATTCTATTGAACTTCAACCGATCAATGACACACTTTAACAAGTGTTCATGTGTTTTTAAACATGTACTCAAAAATCGAAATTTACAGCACAAACGTGTTTAATGTTGGACTGATCTGTGATTTACTTTATTGTGTAACTCACTCAGTTTATAGAAACATTAATGTTATTTCATGTACCCCAAAAATTCATCATACAATATTTACAACCGATGTTGTCGCTTGACTTGCTGACTTTCTCTCAAACACGCTAGATCTGATTGACCTCAAATTGCTTTTTACAGTTTTATATTTATAAACAAACCACACTTCTTCATTTTACAGAGTGGTGACGATGTTTCAAAGACTTTCAGTACAGATTTATTATAAGCAAAAAAGTGAAGACATATGCTGTAGAACGTCTAATCGATTTCACAGCGTGTCAATCCGAATTTCGCCGTTGATCTACATTTTGCGGCAAGGTTTTTGTGAGGAAAAACAGTCTATTCAACTCATGTCACTTTCCACAAATGGTACATTATGAAGGTAATGTAAGATATATTTGTTCACCAACCAGTTTCTGACAATTTTTTCCAGAATAAGCTGAACAACGAATGTTATTCGATATGCAAAGTCCAATCTGTAACTTTAATCTATACATGTATGCACCTATCTAAGCTTTTAAAGAAACTTTTTCTTTGTTTTGTTTTCACTAGCTTTATTTACATATGTACGTTAACATTGTCCCGTTTGCTCTCAAATAACTCTGTATGTAATTTTTAACTTGCGGGTACAACTTTTCTTTCTCTGGCATTTGTTTTCACGTGTTAGCATCATGTTCTCTACATGCGTTCGATAAATGGACGGGGCTATATAAATAAACCAATCAGAAACTTTGTTCCGAATCGCAATTAACACTAGTTGGTATTTTTTTTTTTTTTTACAAAAAAAAAACATGTCTCCCCTTCTCCCCAAGGATTGTAATATGGGGCAAATTTAATAAGTGAAAAAGAATGATGTCAGCTATATGTTATATATCTTCAACATATGATACAAGTCATTATTGTAAGGAATATTTTCATGATAATTGACCCCGAAATCTAAAAAGGTCAAGGTCATAAAGTTGGGTTTGGTTCACTTTTTTGCTAGATCATCTAACTGTTTTAAGTTCAAAGTCTCTCTGTCAAAGAATTTTGAAGTTATGGTCTGGAAAACAAAAATGATTTTTTTCTTTTAATTTTGGTAGGTTCCATCTAGGTAACTTACTATTTATATGTGATACAAGTTTAAAATCTGTATGTTTAAGGAATCTCATGTTATGATTCATACAATATTTTTTTAGAAAATGAATCAACTTGAGACAAAAGATTGGTCAAGGTCAAAATTCATGGTGCTGTGCACTCTTACTCAATACCATCTACCTATGTTCCAAGTTTGAAGTCTTAATGTCAAATGGTATTCAAGTTAAAGCCCAGACAAATTTTTATTATTTTTTCTTAATTTGACCTTGAGTAAAACAAGGTCAAGGTCAAATATTAATCAATAGAACACCTCAATGTATTATTATTGTTCTTTGTTATAAAGTTTAAAGTCCTTCTGTCAAAGTATATTTAGGAGTTGAACAATGACGTTTTTTGACCTTGAAATAAAAAATTAAGGTCAAGGTCAAAAATTATGTTGATGTTCAACTTGGTTATACACCATCTATCTATGATACAAGTTAAAAGTAAGTATGTTGAAGGAGTCTTATGTTATGGACCGGACATTATTTTTTATAAAACGCTTGACCTTGAAGAAAAAAATAAATCAAGGTCTAAAAGTTTGTTGACGTGCACTCCTTCGCAATACCATCTACCGTTATTCTAAGTTTGAGGTCTTAATGTCAAAGGGTATTTAAGTTACAGCCCAGACAAAATTTTATATTTTTTTCTTAATTTGACCTTGAGTAAAACAAGTTCAAGGTCAAATATTAATCAATTGTACACCTCAGTGTATTATCAGTGTTCTTTGTTTGAAGTTTTAAGTCCTTCTGTCAAAGTATATTTATGATTTAAACAATGAAGGTTTGTCTAATGTGACCTTGAAATAAAAATGTTTGCTCAAGGTCAAAAATTATGGTGGGGTTCAGCTTGGTTATATACCATCTATCTATGGTATAAGTTTTAAGTCTGTATGTTGAAGGGGTCATGTGTTCTGGACTTGACAATATTTCATATAAAATGCTTGACCTTGAAGAACAAAATAGCTCAAGGTGGCGTGCACTCCTCCTTCACAATACCATCTACCTATATTCCAAGTTTGAAGTCTTAATGGCAAAGGATATTTAAGTTACGGCCTGGACAAATTTGGATGAAGAAGAACAAGGGCACCGCTAAGCGGAGCATCCCCTCGCGATATGAGTTAGTGTGTATAGGGATGCATTATTTAGGAATATATAGTTAATATATAGGAATATATGTTAATGAGAAAACCACATTCTACTAACCCTCAATTACTGCAAAAACTACATTTTCTTTACCCGTACTAGATCAAAATCCAAAAAATATCAAGTTGTTGATTTGAACTGCTTACTTTCACTTTCGTTTCAAAGAAGTGAAGCGGAAGATCGATAACTCTTACTCAGAAATTTCGATTGATTAACTTGTATACAAAGTTGATTATGACATTGATTTAATGAAATAATAATTTGTAATAATATTAATGGTTTGAAAGGCAAATGCATTTTTTATTTGTTATTTTACAGAAGTATGCAATCTATAATAAATATTTTTAGTTTTGAACGAATTTTGTCATAATGTATGCCCCCCCCCCCCCCCTTTACAATTGTGTAATTTTATCTAAGTTTTTGCATGAAAATTTGACCAATTAATATGACATTGCATTTGTTTTAATCTTTTACAATGAGGCATATATGTGCAAAGGTTGAGGAAATTCTATTGGAAGTTTTTTTTTTGATTTACTAGAAAATTGAAATGGAGTGCTCACACAAACACACACACACACGCATACATACATACATACATACATACAGACATACAGACAAACAGACAGACAGACAGACAGACAGACACACAGACAGACGGACAAACAGACAGACGCACGGTAGCGATGCTATATCCCCTTCGCAACAAGTTGCGCGACAGGATAATAAGAAAAACTAGATACGACCTCGTTACGAGTAACGAGTAGGTCTTCCGTCCGATTTTTGTTTTTGTTATTTTAAATGATACCATGAAATATTGATACAATTTCATATTTAACACCCCCCCTCGAAAAAAATTTAAAATATTGGATAAAAATCTCTAATTACGTCAAACATGGGCCTGACGATGAGTTTTTTTAAACCGATAATGTAGTGTTCAACAACTTTGATTCTATAATGCATAACAAAATATTTATCGTTTTAAAGTTATTCGTAATAGACTTTACGAGTCTCTTGGTCCCTAATTAAAGGGGCCAGCCCCTATTTCTTGATTTTATTGGAAAGAACTTTTGATTATCTACCACTTTTGTAATATATTATTTAACAAAATGTCAACTTATAAAAAGATACAGATCAAAACGTTTGACAATTTTGAATGAAAATTCGTACCCAATTTTTGTGCCTGGGCGAGCTCCATGAAATGGCGCCACTGGCATAAAACAATATAATAGTGCACAACTTCAAACTATAGACTACCTATCCTGAAAATTTCGTATTCATATCTTTAATAGTTTCTGAGATCAGCTCTGCACAAGATAGGTCGGAAAAAGATAACAAATCCGCCGTAACTCGGTACCTGAAGTGACGATTTCAAAATTTCAAAAAACATCTAGAACTATGACCTCTGGCAATCATCTGTGAAAAAATGGTCAAAATCGGCTGAATAGTTTCTGAGAAATCGCGTGCAAAAAATTTGTGGAACAAAATAATAATAAGAAACAGTACGAAAACAATAAGGTCTTCCGTTGGAAACGGAAGACCTTAATAAGAAAGTCGACAAAAACAATATTGGAAAGGGGTGACATAATTCTTACCGATTAGAAAGTTTCATCACTCAATTAAATGCAAAATCGCCCGTAGCGTGAACACACATTGTGGATTTGCAAAAAAATCGATAACATGATTAACTATAATGAAAATTTATGTTTGTTGATATCAGTATTTGCATTAAATATTCAGGCTTAAGAAAAAAATATATTTGTTAAAATAGTCAGCAGGGAAACAGAAGATACAAGTTCGACCTTACGGGTAGTTTGCAATTTACAGGTATGTTCATTCGGGTACATACGTGTAGAAATTCATCACTAAACAAAAAACTGACGAAATAATGCACAAATTTTCTTTTCTACGCGTACACGTACGCGTACACGTTGATTTGCTTAACCTCACTGTTATAAGCGAAATCAAATGGCATTGCTTATCTGGCATAGGTTAAGCGTGTTGCAAATCTCTCTCTCTCTTTCTCTCTCTCTCTCTCTCTTTATATATATATATATATATATATATATATATATATATATATATATATATATATATATATATATATATATATATATATATATATATATTATAGTGATAAAAATCGGTTACAAAATTGCTAATCGGTTAATCGCATGACGTTCCGACCGACCGATTAATCGTATCAGATATTAGAGATTACTCTCTGGAAACACATTTTTTTTTATTCTTATGAACTTTTTTTTTACATGCATAAAGACTCAAAATTAATTTGTCAGTATGAACATGTTCAATGAGAATATTTTATTTTTTAATGAAAAAATAGTAAGATCCGTGTAATGAATGAACATGCAAATCAAGGACAATTTTATATATGTATAGTTATGCTGCAGTGTCTTTATCATCATATTCAGTCCTTTCGTTTCAGTGTTATAACAGCACATGATAATCGGCCTCGAAGTCTTTTAATAATGCCTGTCGAAAATATAAAAAAATCCTATCAGATAGTAATGATAAATATTTTCTTGCTATACCAGCGAAATTTGGAAGTACTTAATTTCAAGAGCAACATTTTTGAGGATTAACGTTTTACATTACTTTTTATTTCGAGACTTCATTTTCTGATTCGTTCAGCTTGTCTTGAAACGGTGTCAGAAATTCCAACGATTGTTTAGCTTTACCTTTTTTTAGGGTGGAGGGGGGCTGTTCTTTGCTGATGGCCTCGAGTCGCGCGCAAATGTAAACGTAAACTGTCAGTAAATCAAATGCTCTTTTCGCACAGAGTTATATTGTGTGGTCTATACAATGTGAAAAGTTTTTTCAGATTTCGAAAATGAAACATGCACATTTCTAGCATTACCATGTACAAGACACCGACTTTTCCATCAAAACGGCGACAGAAAGAATATGTTTTTACCAAATAGCGATTTCATAATCATTCATGCATGATTATAAAACAAAAACGGTAGACAGTAAGGACAATTTCGATGTGTTAAAACAGTAATTGGCACCTTTAACTCATCCCTTTAATTTAGCTGGAAGGAAACCAATTACACCCAAATTAAAGCTTTTAGCGATGTTTGAAAATGTTCAGGTAAATATTACATTGTTCTGGACGCTGAATCCGATTAACTAATATATATATATATATATAGATATAGATATAGATATAGATATATATATATATATATCTATATCTATATATATATATATATATATATATATATATATATATATATATATATATATATATATATATATATATATTTATATATATATATATATATATATATATATATATATATATATACCCTTGGTACAGCAAACAATGCTTAAATAAATAAAACAGATTGCGACAGTCTAAATTAAATAAATTGTTAACTGTTAGCGATTTCAGCCATGTCAACAGTTATACATAATTAAAAACGTTGTTTGTATCGTTGTCAATGACGTCGTGTTTTTAAAGTTCATTATGACGTCACAATATACATCAAGGAAGCGATGGCGTGAACTGTAAATCGTCTAATTTGATATACTGTGCAACTTGTTCAACATGTGGGAAAATTATATTGGCCAGACTAACCAGTTCAACGCCCGAGTGATAGTCCACAAACAACAAATAAAGGACGAAACAATGAGAAACACTCCATGTTCGGAACATTTTGTAAAATTTAAAATATTTCCGTTTTACAAAATGTTGACTTCAAATGAAATCGCCCGAACCACAAAAGAGGACTATTTTATTAAAATACTTAACCCGAAACTTAATCGAAAATAGATTTATCATGCACTGATTACATTTTATGCCTAACTGCATTGATAAAGTTCACGCCATCGCTACTTTGAGGTGTATTGCCATGTTATAATGAACTTTAAAAACATGACGTCATTGACAACGTTACAAACAACAAACTGCGGGCGGCATTCACGACACGGTTATTTAATATATGCAAGCTAAATCAAATGTTTCACTCACAACTAATTAATAAAACAACGGTTCTACTTCTCACTAATGTAGCATATATTGGTTAATAAACCCCGCAAACAAAGTGTTGAACAAAATCTATCGAACTGTGAAGTTATGTTTTAATTTCGTGCATATTTGAAATCTCATAGGAAAATAGGTCTGCTACAGTATTTTATCAGTACTATTTTTACAATATGCAGTAAATTATATTTTAAGCGGTATTATTAGGGAGTTTGATTTTTTCTAACTAAAGGCGGCAGATTTTCAGTTTTCGCAAAGGTGTGTTGAAACCACTACTGAAATAAAACCACCATTGAAATAAATTATTTCAATAATGGTTGTGGATGTATTTCATTATAAGAATTACTTTACGGACACCATTCAGGTTCAACTACAATTAAATTTATTTTTTCAAACGTAGATAGGAATTGATTTCTCTATAAGTATTACTTTGTAATCACTGTAGTAATACATTTGGAAGGAAAACAGTTGTATATCATTGTTGCTAACTATTTTGAAATGCAACAAATATAACGAATAATTCAAAATATACAATTTAGGTAGTATACACTTGCATATTTTACGATAATAAGAACAGAGACTGTAAAATAATGTAATAATGTTATGATTTTCACTGCTGTGCAGAAATAAATAACCAATTCTAGCAGATTAACATGCACATAAATTTGTTTGTATCTAACAAACAATTTCAAATACGCAATTAAGGGATTAAAGACTTGCATATTATACGGTAACAATAATCGAGACTATGACAGTTATGTACGTGTGTTAGGATTTTCACTGTTGTGCAGAAATAACAATTTCTCGCTGATTTACATATAGAATTTTCTTCATTTCCCCCCCCCCCCCCTAATTTTTTTAGATATATCATGTTCTATGAAAATTGTAAATTATGTGTACTAGAGTGAACAAATTTGTAAATTGCAAGAATTTTTATTCAAACCCCCTGTATATTATTCGCTAGATATATGTTATTATAAATATCACTAGTGAGATAAATTATTTAAATAGTGATTAGAGTGTATTTCATTACGGCTACTATTGAAATATCTTATTTCAAAGTGGTTGGTAATGAATTTTATAACGACCACTATTGAAATATATTACTTCAATAGTGGTTGGTTATGAAGTTTATTATGAGAAAAAAATTGCAACACTACAGAAATACAAACACCAATTTGAATACTTTATATTTTTTTCATTATGGTTATTTTTATTAAAATATATTATCTAAATGGTGGTTATATATTGTTTTCATTATAAAAATTACTGTGCAGCTATACTACTAAAATTCAACTTACAATATTTGATTATCAGCTGTTTTGAACGGAAAACGTGGAATGAAATAATAAACTGTTCCCTGCTCTGATGCTATTCCCAATACATTTTTGTAATGTCACCTGCATCAGACGTTCATACATATGTGACGGATTATCGACATAGAAAAGCAAATATGATATTTTCACTTATACAATATATGTATGATGGACACAAAACGAAACTATCATAGTACGATCTCTTGTATTGATCCTAGCTTCCCAAATGTAAAACATTGGCAGTAAAGGACATTTATTGATACTTTGACATAAAACCGATGTATTTTGATTTAATTATATATTACTAGATAGCAATAGCGATGGCAGCCCGATTCAACTCACTAGGAGTTCATATGCTTATGGTTGTCGTTTATGATAGCAATGGTATATATAAACAATAACATATTCAATAAAGATAATCTTAATGAAATACATTATATAATGTAATAATGGAATGTGTAGTTCAATAGTGGTTGCAAATAATTTCTTATAATAAACTTCATCATCCATTACTAATGAAGTAATTTATTTCCATAGTGGTCGCAATACCAATCGGCACCAATCACTATTGATCAATAGCAGTCGTATTGGAGTACATTCCAAACACCTATTAAAATATCATATCTCAATAGTGATATTCATATAATATTTATCTATAAATAAATATCTAATGGATAGGGGGTTTAAAAGAAGTTCTGGCAATTTACAAGGTGTTCACTTGTACAAATAATTTACAATATTCATAGAACATGATATGTCTTTAGAAAGAGAAAGGCAAAGAAAAACAATATAAAAACTGTTCTATAAGCTAATAAGCGAGAATTGGTCATATCTGCACAACAGTGATAATCCCAACATAAGTACATTACATTCATTGTCTCGATTATTAGTATTGTAACAGATGCAAGTCTGTAAAACCTAAATTGTGTATTTCAAATTGTTTGATGACTAAAGTGTTTCTTGCATTTGAAAAATTTTCAACAACTTCTTTTTTTCCAAATGTGTTAAAATAGTGATAGCAAAGAAACACTTAAAAAGAAATTCATTCCTTACTACGATTTAAAAAAATAATTTTAAAAGAAGTTGTACTTAAATCATTATGGTGTCTGTAAAGTGATTCTTATAATGGAATACATCCCCTTACACTATTGAAATAATTACTTCAATAGTAGTTGTAAGTAAATGTATTTCAATAGTGGTTGCAAAGTGATTCTTCCAATGAAATACATTCCCAAACACTGATGGAATAATTTATTTAAGTAGTGGTTGCAACAAAGGTACCGGTTTTCCTGTAAAATATTAAGTTTGTTTTAAAAAGCCTGAAAAAGTCAGATGCTTCAAATTAACTTATATTTTTTTAAAAATCGAATTAAAACAACATATTTTTTTCCAAACAAAAAATGATTTCACTTTGAACAATTTTATGATGTTTCATTTATGCCTTACAAATCTTATGAAAAAATATTCTATCGAAATATGAAAAAAATTATGCACGTTCTAACACTAACATAAATAGATGAAGGGGGTCATTATTTGTATGGGCTCTCAGTCTGAACAGTGTAGGTAAATATTGTCAAAATGTAATGCTAATTTCCTTGAAGTGTTTTATCGTTGTTCATTTGTTTATTTTTGGGGGTTGTTTTCACTCAAACAAATTAAATTGTATCAATAATTGACGGCTAAGTTATTCGCTAATAAAAAAAGTTATATCATCACTGGTGAGATTTCTGACTACTAATACAACTATATACTAGTATCATCAGAGGATATTTTAACAATATAAATGAACTTCAATCATACATGAAGCAATAGTGTTTGAAAAATAGCACTGTTTAGATAACATTCATGTCTCATGCTCCTTTGTTTGTTTTCTCGATATTAGTAGATGTAGGTGAAAAGAGTTTGAATAGATTAATAATTAACACAAAATAAGCGCATCGTCAACGATTTATGACATCAATTTTACTGCATTAGTGTACATATAAGTACACCAAACATTAATTAAAAAGCTATGCATACAATAGTACAGTAAAACTCGTTTAGTTCGAACACGGATATACAAATGTAGCAACATATCAGAAACAACGAAGTTTTTTGATTCCTCAATGAAAGTCTTAATAAATCGTTGCAACGGTTTATGGTTATAACGAATTCTGATTCATGTATAATGAATTTATGTATAGAACGAACTGATGTTCAGTACCGTAAAGGTGAGTAAAGATGAAATTTAACGCATTTATAAGGAATTCCTTCTCGGTTAAAAAAGCACTACCATTTGACATAATTGTTTAAATAAATTTATTTTACATATATTTTTCAATATACAATCCGATTGTTATAGTAATCGAACAAATGTATTTTCATTCTAAGCCTAAGTTTGCAAAAAATGTAGTCTGGTGAAAGAAAACATTATATTGCAAATTTGTTTTAGTTTATTAAAAATTCGTTATACGGATATAACGAATAACGGATATAACGAAGTAAATCTATTTGTCCCTAGGACTACAGTCAGTTTAAGTATATCTTTTACAACATACACCATAACATAGCATAGAGCATTAAGATATTGTAGCATATCATTGGACTCTCATACTAAAGCATTAGAATCTCACACATGTACCATAGAATACAATATCATAGATTCCCATTCGTCTTATCATACCATAGAATACCATATTATAGCATACAGTATGATTTTAACTCGGGTTTTAACGCTTTTATTTAAAAGAATAAATGTTCACATTGCAGATTAGTGATAAACGTTGGTCTCTTATAATTTTATTTTAAAAAGTATGGAACTTTTCTGTGTATAGAAACGTTTTTGCTGACATCTCATAGAATACGATTACATTACATAGCATACGTGTATCATACATATACCATAAAGACCTTTATTTCAATTTCTTATTTCATATCATTCAAATTGTTTACCATAGCATTGCATAAAATTGTAAAAGATATGCATGAAAGGACTGTTTGCTGTAAGCTAGTTTTACTGTACTGTTTTGAATTTACATGTTTGCATACCCCTTGTTATACATAACTGTATCATTGATGGTTTAAGTCCATTTAGTAGGATATACCATTCATTAGGCTCAATGCACAATGAAGATTCGTCATGATGGTCGACAATGCAGTTATTTTAAATTGTTTTTTTATCTATTAATTTATCTAATATCCTTCTTAACAAATACAGAAATTGAAAGAGTGGCGTGCAAAAATGAATGAATTTTCCACCCACTAGGTAAGACAATCCACTTTACTTCATCATACAAACATATCAATATTGGTCAACAATATACTTACACCTTATTTGAGTTATCTACTTTTTAACAATGTATCTACATGTGAAACCCCCTACTTGGTAGCCACATGTAACAGAGAAATAGACACAAGGACATGCAAATTGCATGACTTGTTCAAAATTATACTATTTCAAATCAAGTTGTATCATTATATTATTAATTGCCAGCTTATGCTTGAAATAGGCTAATTGTTGCCAATGTTAGCTTTTAACAAGCTTACCAATACATGTATCCCACAAAAGCAAAGCAATTACAACAAACCATAGGGAATCGGTACTTACAGTGCATTTACTTCATTACTATACAAACCCCTAAACAAAAATTACTTACAATAAACACCTGACTCAGTGCTAGGGGTCGGACTGCTTAATCCTAGTTTCAGCTCTTTATCCCGTTGACGACGAAAAGAACGAGGTTTCTTAAAATCTATTTTTAAAAAAAATAGTCTTTTAATAACTCTTTACGTTTTCTTAAATCAAAGCAATAATTTAATTTTCTTCAGACAACGAATGGATTTCTTATTCATTAAAAACAGTTTTGTTGGCAATATCGGAAATTATACTGAATCACAATAGATATGGGACGCCTGAAATAGCTGATATAAATGCTATAACATTATGTACTGGTAACTGATCAATGATAATACTTTAATTTTCTTTTTTTTTTATTTCTAAAATTTTCCAATCATCTATACATTGAAGACAAAGAAAGCGTTTGAACATAACCTCAGCAAATTCTTCATAAATCAATTTCTTAAAATACTGGTGTATTATCCTTAGCATACAACATTTCTGTTCAATTGATAACATTTCTTCTCTGTTTTCAACGCGACGTGTCAATTTTTTTGCTTAAAACTGTACATATGTACATGCATGTAATTAGTTTGAGATTAATACGTAACGTCTTGTTTCAAAAATTATGTATCGGAATGACAGCTTGATTAAATAGTGTACAGAAAATAGAACATAATTTGTTAAGCATAAAGAAAACCTTACAACACGTAATAGAAAATATAAGAAATAAAGTCAACCACGCCGAACCAGTTATATGTACAGATCCTTAATTTTATCACATATAAAACAAGCTAAAGATCCGCAACGCAACAAACAATTACCTTGGAATATAAAATTTCGAATACCATATTCAGTTGTACATTTGTCTAGACAATAGAGTTCAAAAGGCAAAACTCTGTAAAAAGCATTACATTTTTATAACAAATTTTAAAATGATTTGTATTCTGAAAAAAAACCCACGAATATGCAATTTCAAATCCATATATTCATTCCATTAAAAGTTAAAAAGCAGAATCAGATTTTTAGGCGGAAGCGCCTATTGCAATTGCTTTCATGACCTTCTACGTCATAGGTCAAATTCCTGTCCTTTTTCATGGTAAACTATCGGATGTTATTTAAACTAAGGGTAAACAACTCTATACCGCCCCCCCCCCCCCCCCACTGTTCGACCCCCATTTAAACATCGTTTCTGATAATAGAACTGTGATGTGTCTCTAAAGTTTTACTTTCTCGTGTTTAATTATCCATTGAAAATGCCTATAGCAAAGAAAGCAAGTGGTAGATTTATGTTTTTTGATACTACAGGAACGAACGATAACTCTTGCGATGGTATGCGACATAAACAAAGGATAAGCACGGAGTTTGATGCCTGTAGATGAAATTCCGAGGGAAAAAATAGTCCAATTTGAAATTGCGTGTTTATGAGTACAGAAGGTAAAGTTGATAGGGAAACGGGTAATGAATGCTTTTAAAAAAAAAACAAGGGTGTGCATAAATCTATTTAAAAAAGATTATTAGAATGATACAATGCCTATAAATTATTTGTAAACATACCAACGTTTCGCGTAGTAATCTCAGACAATACTGCTTAACGATATGCAGTGTAAAATTTGTGTCAACAAACCCACGTTGAGAACAACTGGTGACTGTCCATCTTCGACATACGTAAGGTAAGTTAGGTAATAATGTGTTATTTCTCATTGTATAAACATTTGCCTCATCATTTGAGATTTTCATGTTACAATTATCTTGATCGAGGAGCTGGTACATTCTCAATCCGAAATTCCCCTGACTCTAATCCCCGCTTATAAATTGTGACGTGCAGAGGAAACATGTCACAATATAAAAGCGGGGGTTAGAATCAGAGAAATCTCAGATAATTACATACATTTTATTAAAGAATTAATATTGTTTGCGTTAGACATTCATCAATAATTCTGAAATGTCGGTCTTTTGTTATGAATACTGTATAAGGCGAGGCCTACAGGATATCTTAAAAGATTAACATTTAGCACAATGGAATCGCATATAAAGGAAGATAACATTTCCTTTTTTTAAACCTGTAATATTTTGTGACATCTTTGCAGATCTATATGTTCATATGGTGATTTTATAATATGTTACGATTTACGAACTGCACTGTATGATATAGGGTTCATTCATTTTGCTTACAAAAAATTACAATATTCAGCTTGGTTTAAAAATGACTCATGAATGATGCAAATGAATTTTCTCTAAATATATCTCAAATATAGCTTTTAAGTATCATACAATATAGAATTCATTGGTTGATATAATACATATTCAAGATAGGCTATTGCAAAGATATTTATGTAGCAGGTCAGTGCAGTATAGGTTTTGATCAGTACTTCGCGTTGTGTTTATTTTTGTTTTGATACTGAATTTGACCTCTACATTAAGAATTAAACTTTACGAAATTATAAATAAGGTGTGAAAACGACTTTACGCTCAATATAGATAAACCAGATATGATAAACCAAAAATCAAAGTAAATGAAAACCAAGATTAACCACCTTTTATAAATTTATTATAACAAAGTAAGAACACAAGTTTACAAGTACTCAAAATCCCCCAACCCTAAAACCTAACTTTACAGGGACCTCAAATAGACAGACGAGACGGGGACTCAGGAGAAGTGGTAGCTAGCGAAACCAGCTGTCTCCCTCCCTCTCTCTGTTTGGAGAAAAGTAGCTAGCGAAACCAGCCGTCTCCCTCGTCAAATAAAGACTAACATGGGTTTATATACGGAAAAGAGAACAAAGACAACTGTCATTAAAGTTATTGGCTATCGTATAAAGTGGGTGTTACCAAAGTAAAAGAATAAATCCCATCGCGATCGGAATACTAATAATAAAAAGAAACAAAATCCCGATTAAACACATTTAATTGTAGATTTAAAAAAATTAATATGATTTATCCTTTTACCTACTGTATTTACTTGAATCTCAGAATTACCTTATCATTACTCATTAATGAAAGTGACTATAATTTCCTATGGAAATTTCTCTACATTATAATTTATATAATAATTTTGATGACTGCATCTTTTGTTTTTAAATTTTAAAATTTTCAATTCATGAGAATTTGGACTATATACCGATTTATCTCTGATCTACCATGTTCCTGATTAATTGCAATTCCAAAAAGACTCAATTATAGACCTGACAATGATTATAGATAATAACCTAACATATATCTATTTGTTCTATATGTATATGATCTTTCAGATGAATGTCAAAAACTGATTAACATTAACTGACAAGAGGAGAGAATGAGAGCTCAACATCATTCTTCATCTCTGGTGAAGGGGAGAGTTGCTAATATAAATTTGGGTGGACAGCTAAATTCAAGAAAAACAAAGAAAAAGACGGATGCTATAAAAATGCGGTGTTGGCTTTCTAGCTGCAATAATGTAGCTCTCTCCGATTTGTTTATATCTGATTTTACTGGAGAGGGCTACAATTCCATAGGATCTTCAAAATGGTGCAAAATTAATTTTTAATGCGGCTGACCTTGGTCTGAAAAGATCGATTTTATATTTGACTTCCTTTAGATAAAATTATTTTTTAATTCAGGTTGAGCAAAATAATTGTATATAAATCAAAACCAGATTAAACACATCAGCATGTTTACCAGTTGTCTTTTTCAGCAGCCATGACAGTTCTCGCGTGATTTTATGGGATTTACGCTTGGAGTTTTGATGGGCTTGATAACGTGAATGCCAGTGTAAATTAGTGATCTTACCTCGTTCTATCACTACATTATTTAAGGAAATGGTATATGATAGAAAATTCATATTTACCGCGTTAATTATGTTTCAAATAGGGGAATTCCGATATTCAGTCCAAGATCCGCTCCTGAATTCTCATTGGCTGTCCAAAAATAAAACCGGTCAAGGTTAGTAAACATGGCGGACAAGTTCAACTTGTGCTGTTGACATACACGAAAATAACCGATATATTGACTATACTTGATATTTTTGGATTAATTTATGCCATAGACATCTACAATGTTTGAGTTCAGGTAAGAAATGCAAATGGTATTGCCATTTATGTACGATTTGAAACGAAATCGTTGCGGGAGTGAATCACTCCCACTCTTGCACCATTACGGAGATCCTATGGTCTTGTAGCCCTCTCCCCCCAAAAAAAATCGGGAGAGGGATACAGTATTGCAGCTATTGGCTTCCCAGTTCAGCACTTTTAAAGAGGGACAAACATTGCACGTGTGCAACTTCTAAATGGAAGCAGGGCAACCTAAATATGCTGGAATCCTCATCTTAATGGCCTTAACGCCATTTTCAAGGTTAGTAAATACAACTAAATTTAAATACGATATTCCCGGTGGTCTTCTTTTTTTACATGTAGTATGAACTAATTATACCCATGCTTGGAAGGATAGGGGGTATATTGTTTTACCCTTGTGTGTCCGTTTGTCTATACCACAAATATTGTCAAAATTATCTCAGCAACAATCGCAGATGCTTGAAATTTTAACTCAGTCTTTGTTAAGGCATGCCATTCGGTAGGATTGATTTTTCAAAATAGTTGATGTCAACTTCCCTTTACATGTAATGTTAACTATGCTTTTTTGTATACACATCAGAGCAGGGGTATTACTAGTGAGCATTGACTCACAGATATTTTGTTGTCATATCTTTAATAATATTGTAAATATTCTTGTACTAATGCAATTAAAACCTGAAGAATTTTGGAGAGAAAAAATTAAACTTTCATTTACAGTTCAATCACTATATTTTCCATTACTTGTATGTACAATATACCAAAATAACCTTACAATTATTGATAATTCATATCGTGTGTTCTTCTTATATACATCTCATCCTTTATTTGCAAGATACATGTTTACTTTTGAAAATAAATTATTTAAGGTAAAATATAAATTCAAAATATTTTATAGAATTTTTTTTTTTTTAAATCCATGTTTTCTTTATTGGAGGTCAAGTATATTGTAATGAAATATTGCTTGATAAGATATCCATTATTCATTTTTCATCAACACATTTTAGAATATCCTGCTGAAAAAGACTGTTGTCATTGGTATAATGGATGTAAGACAACACTAGTGAATTGAAATTGTTGTTACCACAAATGGCACACTCCAGGATTACACGCTTTCCAAAAACACCATTACGGCATGCTGCCATAAAGGGATTCTTTGAAAGTCTATGTTCTGTAATGGTGGAAGTTCTCTTGAAGATTCCAGTAGTATTTAAATAAAAACTTAAAAGTTAAAAGTTTAAATGCAGGCCTCTCACACCCATTTTTGGTACTGGGGCCGGGGCCAATGGATTGGGAAAAATGCGACGTTTTGATAGAAATGGGGAATTTTTTTCCTTGCTTAATGTACAGTCCCCAGAACAAAAACTAGGGTACATGTATATATTGATAGGATTTTTTAAAGGTAAATTTTTTAAAATATTTTTAAAACTGGTAACATGGGTGTATAATAATAAGAAAGAAAAAAGTTAATTCACAGTGTTTGATACAAGTTTGTTACTGAAGACGTAAAATTTCCCAAAAGGTTTTTGTGTAATTAAGCTATATGTTAAATGGCAAAGAAAATAATGAAACAATTTTTTTTAGAATTAAAAAAAAAGTTATCTTATTTGTATTAATGTAAAATGTAACCTATTATATATTTGTAATTATACCTTTTATAGATAATTTCTTCTTGATTGTGTTAGCCTTATGACAATATTTATAAAATCAGTCTCTGTACTTCAGTGTGTTTTGGGTATTATTTAGGCTTTTACATTGTATTGTAATTCTCAACATTTGCATATATGTTTGATCTTTGTAAAATATATTTGGTATAGAGTATAGTTAGTAAATACATTCTTTCTAAGTTTTAAACATTTGTCAACAAAATATATGAACTGCAATCTGAGGATCAATTAGAGGTCTGCAATTCTCCACATATAAAATGACTTTGAAATCATCCTGTTACTATTAAACTTGAGAATATATTAAGAAAACATCAAAATCTCTTCATTGAATACAGTGCTGCTATCCTGAAAATTGACAAGGATAGAATAGGTTAGGATGCACGATGCACGATACATGATAGAAATATAAAAGTTAAGTTCTATCCTATCCTATCCTATCCTATCCTATCCTGCATCCTGTAGCCAATCAGATTCGAGTATAAATTTCAGAGTTATTTTGCGAAACAAAAATTGGCTAAACAATGTATTTTCAATGTTAATTTAATACGTTTTACAAGTTAAACCATTTAAGAATAATTATTATATCAAGAACGTGGTGCATAACATTAATGCGCGCTAAAATGTCGGCGCTACATCTTTGTCAATTCGTACGCAAGTAAGGTGTTACTGCGAGAATTCGTTGCAACATTTGACAACGTCAGAAATAGATTTCTGTATTTACTTCATTTAAAGTCTGCAAATCAATAAAAGCTTGAATTTATAAACGTCTAATTTGGCATTTTAAAAGATAAACATGTATACAATAAACAGACATTGCTTCACGTTTCATATAATTTCTTCGATGCCCAATAACAGGGACGCATATTTCTGTCCGATGTTAACCTGAACATATCGAATTAAAAAATATTAGCTAGCTATAAATGCTTAAGAATTTATACTTTAAAACTAACTCCGAGTGGTTTAACTATAAACGATATAAACTTCCTAAAGGAATTATTTATTTTCAGATTGTGTTTACATTTATCGCCGAACGAATCGCTCGAATAATGAGAATTACGGTACATAGAATTACCAAAATACCCGCGATTTACCGAAATACCCAGTGAAAACACCGAAATACCCTTAAAAAAAAAACAAATTGCCCATTATTACGCCATAAAGAGTGTATGTCTAGTATTTTATATAGATAGTTATTGTATTTAAAGTTAATTTTTTTTTATAAATCAGCCGATTTTCGTGGTTGTTGATAAAAATGCAATTCTTCCAAGAAAGATAACTCTTTCATTAAATTTAGTTTTTAACGTGTTGATAAAAACCCAATGTATCTAAATCTTTTTATTAATGAATTTCTTGTAAACAACCATAATTAAATTTATTTATATGTGATAGGAAAATAATTTGATAAAAATATGTGACTAAACAGTTCTTCAATAAGTGCATCAAAGTTATTTATCTGTTTTTTATGCATAAATATAATCAAATCAAAAATCTAATCGCTTACCTGTTTGTTTACGTTATTGTGTCCATCCCGCGTACGATTTAATTTTATCGTAGCACGGGTAAGTCAGTTATCCCGCTCGATGAATATTCGGTTTTAAGATTTAATTATTCATTTTGAGTACTACATTAATTGATAAAATCATTTTATTTTTAAATTTCGTTTCATTTAACTTTCATTCCTATATTTTGAAAGTATGGGATAGGATAGGATAGGATAGGATAGAGCTTATTTGCAGGATAGGATGCAGGATACAGGATATAGGATAGGATAGTTTTGTCAACTTTCACGATAGCAGCACTGTACCTTTTTTACAACACATTGTCCAGATATTTTGTGTATTATTCTATGAAGCTGATTTATCAATTGCTATTGCTTCTCAGGTAAGCAAAGTGTCACACATACTACTTGATTCTGTAAAATACTGTAATCAAGTGATGTACAAATGTAACTTCTGCATTTTTGAGAAACATTATAGTAAAGAATAAAATACTACAGTTTCAGAAGTTCAGCTTACTAAATTCTAATACTATAATATTCTTTCATCATTTTGATGAATGAAAATGTATTTATGTAATTTCACCTTGCATATAAGTATCAACTGTTATACAAATGTACTTCACAAAATTAATGGTTTGATGTTTAAATTGCTCTTCTCATTTAATCTTCATTTAAGGCATCATGCATACTAATCTGGTGTAGTTACAGAGTATTTCCACATTTACTACATGTATATACCTTAATTGATATATTAGAATAGTGTTTGATGATATCAAACTAATTCGTAAAAAGGAAAGTTATAATAACACTATGACATTGACAACTTGCAATCATGCTTCCGCCTATCAGTACTTTCAGTGCTTTGATTTTTTCTAAGTTTGGAACGAGGCCACATCGAATTCGATCCGCATAATTCTATTACGTATTTGAGTTAAATGTGTGCAAATACTGCTGAAATAATGAACAGAAAGTCAATAATGACGGAAGGACGGAATGACGGAATGACGGATAGTCTGAATTCTACCAAGATAATGCAATCTTAACATTACATGTTTTATGGTAATCCTAAATATTAGTTCCCAGCTGATAATAATAATAGTCTGTATTCTTAACACACTTTGTTTAAAGGTAATTTTGGATATCAGTTCCCAGGTCACCAGAAAAAAAAAGTATGCGATCAAAATGATTTTTATTTTTAAATAAAATCTTACCTTCTACTTCCTGGGATTTAGGAGTTTCCGATAAAGACAGAAGTGACCCTGATGAAGAATGAAAAATTGCTTTACATATATCACGACTGTCATAATCTAATATTGGTATACATAATTTTATGGAGGCAAATGCATATGATCAGTCCATTAAAACTAAAAGTGTGATTAATGTAGGGAATATACGGAAACACAAATGATAACTGATAACATCTACATATATTTATATATACACTGCTTTTACATATGACAAGATATGGCCATACTTTTACACCATTTATTGTAGCGATCACATAATTCACCATTAGCCATTAAACAATAATAGTTTTCTTCCAAAATGTTATAGAAGTTGGTTGGGCATTCCTCTGTATGAAAGATGATGTACATCATGTAATAATAATAATCAAATAGCCGATGAAATGCACTTTGTATTAGAATGTAATGCTCTCTCTCTCTTGCAAAAGAGTTGGTTTAACTTAGTCTATTAATGAAATAATGAGTCCGTAGCATGTGCACATGCCATATTTTTTTATGAAAATATATTTGCGTTTTTATTGCCTCAGAAATTACAGAGTCACTGAAAATATACAATCATTGTCTAAATTAAATTCAGCAAATATTTTGCAAGAAATTCAGCAAAAATTTTGCATGAAACTCTGTATAATTCTGAAGCTTTCAATATTCCACACACCCGTCGTACGTATTTTCTGACAACATTTCTTTGAGAGCTCATGCTACAATTTTTATATAAATATATAAAACTTTGATTGGTAAAAAGCTAATGCATGTATTCAAATTAATCTAAACAAAGTTATTTTAAATTTATTATAAATAAAATCAGATGTTAATTTGTCTTTACTTTGGCGTGTTACAAAACACACACACACTCTCTCTCTCTCTGTCTGTCTGTCTGTCTGTCTCTCTCTCTCTCATTCTCATTCTCTCTCTCTCTCTCTCTCTCTCTCTCTCTCTCTCTCTCACTTTATTCTCTCATAGTTTTTCTCTCTTTTCATAGTTGTTTCTGCACAATTTATAGGTCGACTCCTTTCATAAGCAGTAGAGATAAGAAGTTTTGTCACAGAATATCAGTGAATGAAATTAAACAAACGCTTTTGATTACTACTTAACCAATAAGCAAATAAGTTCTGTGAACTCTTTCCCTATGCATTTATAAATAAATATATTTGTTGTATTCTTTATCGGTGTTCCGTAAACATATCTTGCCCATGTACACTTTATAACGCCAACACAGTTGAATCAGTTTGCGGCCGATCATGACTTCGGTCATTACTTGCATGAGCTCTCAGTATGAGCAGTGTAGATAAATATTGTCGAAAGTTAATGCTAATTCCTTTGGCTTGTTTTATCGTCGATTTTTCACACAAAAAATTAAATACACTATGTCGGGAAAAGCAACATTCGATCAAATGTGTTACGTTCATGCTTATACTCAGTTATTGTAAAAAGTTACAAACAGTTTTTGAGAGGATTCTACGGCATACTCCAACCCCTGTCATGACCTGGCCCTATTGGCGTGGTCTGGCTTAAAATTGGCCTGACCTAACATTTTGCCTCAAACTTGGCCTGACCAAAAATGTCAGCTTCGGTAGCCACGGGTTTTCGGTCCACTTTTATCCCCATAAACCCTTGGCGGATTCCATTACGAAAACCCAGTGACAAGCTCTGTTTTATGATTGGCTGCAGCTGCGAGTAGCTGATCCAATCGCATTGTTTGTAAATATAAACTCTAAAAGAAAACACACGTGTGATCTTTGATAAAACATTCGGTGCATTGAAAAAGTTGAGACACGAGTTCTCAAGTACAGTGCCTCCCCAACGATGGTCTAACCAGATTGCTTTAAAACCCTATATATTTTACTGGGATTGAACGTACATTGTAGTTCTACAAACTTATCAGGGCTCGCGTGATAGAATGGGAAGTAAACATGGCAAATGTAGAAGTTGCCTATTCCGTTAGTAAATATACTTCTGCTTATGGTTATTGCTTTTAAAGGTTCAATGAGCTACGTTTTATTTAATTTCCTTGGTCCTTGCAATATTCAGATCGATGCCTGGTCTTATGACATGAAAGCTTTCATATAAATCGGCGACTTTTTCACTCCCGGTACAAGTCCTAACATAATGAGTAAAACATCCCGTGTTTTTCTAGGTTATACCTTAATTCGCATTTAATTGCATCGTTAATTATGTTCCGATATTCGGTAGTCAACAGGTTTTTAAGTTGTATAAATGCAATGATGTTTACAGTAACCCTTTGTATGATTCGATTAAAATGTAAATATGCAAGGGGAGCAAGTTGCTCGCTAGACAGGTATAAGTGATTGATTCTAGTATAGTTTGATCCAGTCTGTTTTTTGAATTAATTCCGAAGTACTTTGATGATGCAATTTTGCCATTGCATTACCATGGCATGTTTTGTTTGGGTTTTTTCAATGTACCTAACTCAGCCTACTCTTAGGATCTTGCAGTACCTGTATCAAATACTTGTTTTATAGAATAATAATGACAGAGATCAATGTGTTTATTCTAACCAACACTTAAGTAAAGGTAAAAAATACTTTGTTTTGTTTAATTCTGATATCAAAGGTCCTCCACGGGGACAAATTTGTTTCTAAAATGCAAGTACATAAACACATGCATGAAATTCTACTCTAATGTGATTTTTCTCTCCCTTTGTATAACCATGGCATTTTTTTTCAATAATGTACTTAAATGAAACTGCTCTCAGGATCGGACAATATCAGTGTAACTCTTCTTATAACTACGACATGTATGAGAGAAGAAAATTAAGCAAGAGGCTAAAAGTTGTTTATTCTAACCAACATCAAAGGTCACAAAATGTTTGGCTATGTTCAAATTCTAATAAAGAAAATTACTCATAGGAGAAAAAAGTGATTCTTAAATTTACAAACAAACATGCATGAAACTCTACTCTAATCAAGAGGTGATGGCAATAATGACCAACAGGAAAGTAATCGGAGGATCAATTACGTTTGATTCCAGGCTACCTATAAAGATCATTAATTCGTACAGTGGGTTTCAACGTGACTATATGTATGCATGTTACTATCTGTAAATGTGGAAAATAAGGCTATTCACAAATGACATTAATATAATTAGACCTTGTGAAAATCTGAAACGGCAATGCAGGCAATTAATCTGACCAATATATATAACATTACAAACTGAGGAGACTGATGTCGAATTTTTGCTGAAGAAGGACGGTTGAGTGTAATTAGTGTTAACTACAGGGTCGAATACGGACCCCATATAATGACACGGCGTACAAGTTTGCGCCATGCAAGTCTTACTAAAACTGCAGAAATCATTATACAATTCAAAAAAAGCCGCAAGCCTTATGTGAAAATTTGATTATAACTAGTTACTTAACTCACTCTGCACAATAATTTTCAATTTTAAAAAGTATTGAAAAGTTTGAGTTCCGAGTTTAAATTGCCTTTAAAATTAGCAAGTTCGGGTAAAATTTGGTTGTCTTTCTTGGTCATCGTCGCAAGATGGCGCCTCGTTGCTACGTATGCTAGTGCGCAAAAATGGAAGTTGGAGAAGAAGACACGGTTTTGGGAAATTACGCAAACAGTTTCTCCAGTCTGTATAAAGCCTATCCAGAATAAACAGCTCCAGTGACCCTTAGTAATTATGGCAGAGACATAACAAGACATCTGCAAGGTTTAAAACGCAGTGATGGCCGACAACCAGTCAACCAGCAACCGGTCAGCGAAGGAAGTCATACCCTAAAGAACCACATTATTTAGCTGGGTAATTTATTGCATATCCACGCTACATATGTTAAATACAATAAGTTTATTAAAGAGTGATGTAATATAACTAACAACTGCAGTGAATTTATCGTTTTATCGGTAAATATTTCACTCGTGTCGGTGATCATACTGGTTTTCCCCGAATCTTTTTTTAGAACATCGAACCGATTGATGCAATAATCCGGACACTCAAATATAATTGCATACTTCACGAATGTATAGTTTTATTTACAGTTCTAATTATAAAAGGTGCGTTGTTATAACTAATATTCAAAATTATCATATCTTAATTTGAATAAATGTACTGCAGTAGCCTTTCACTGCCCTTTGTTTTCAGATACATTAAAAAATGATGTTTCTCTACAAGTATATAAGAAACTGTAATTCATGTTAATGCTACAAGAAACAATTTAAACAGTCAATCTTGATTGAAAAGTTCCACAGTGTAGTTTTTTTCACAGCTGCTTTTCATTGTGGGATAGGCGGGTTTTTCTTTCCTTTACTAAACTTACACATAAATCCATTAGCTATGGTCAAAAATACTTTTAGGAGTAAGAGGGTAACGTTATAAAATACCTGTCGATATTGCATACCTGTTTACCCTCCTGTTAACCGGCCTAAAAATCTAAGATCTCCCGCATCAAACCTATCTCCCACGCGGGAGACAAATTTGTTCCGCAATCGTATTTGTTTTCCCCATACCCCCCCCCCTCTCGAAAAAAAAAACAAACAACAAAACTTCTAAATCTTTACATGTAAATTTCAAAAACCACTGCGGGTTTTTCTCTGATGCTGAGCTCAAAAAGCTGCTGTGTAGCTTGAATATATCAAAATCCATCCAAGTACTGTCTACCGTGATCATAGTATGACATGGTGTAGTCCAGTCTACTTTTTACGATTACTTCCGGTTTTGACTTAATCAGTTACGTATCTAGTTATGCATAGGCCTTATAAAAAAATAAGTGAAAGCTTAAAACATACTGATTTTACTCTGTAACACCAAAGAAAACAATACACAGCCAGTGGTGTCACTTAACAGGTGCACAGGTAAGACACCCGAGCCACGTGCAGTGAGTCGTGACTAATTCTGTCTGGCCAACTCGGTCGGTAAAAATCAAAGTGAGTTTGGTACACTGAGTGTTTATACAAGCTACTGATAAAAAAGCATTTCACAAGAGTTTTTAAAGTGTATAGTACGGTACTATGAATTACAGGGATGCTATAGATATTACAACAGAGATCATTTTTAAATGATACTGGAGAAATACATGTTGTTTTGTGAATTAAAAATCTATCCTATATTTAAGGCAAAAAATAATTATAATGAATATTATTTACTGGTATTTTCTTAAATGGGTTTCACTGCAAATTCAAAATACGCAAAAATTATTTTTCTGTGTTTACCCTAGATGTCAGCATGCAGTGTCGGTTCAATACTGAACAATAAGAAGACTTAATATAAAAAGTGGCACTATTGACTTCGTGTATTGTACCATGCAAACAAATAATAGTTTTCTGAACATGTACAGCAACACAAGTTGTAATTGCACACTGGTAGTCATAGAAATGATAAAATTTAAAACGATTGCAAATGCATTAATTACAATGGTAAAATAAGGTATCTAACAGTATTTTAATATATATTTGCATTTCACGTGAAAAAACGTCGTTCACGCAAAATCTCCCCCTTAGCCAACTTGGTAAGGGGGAGATTCTCCCACATAGCAGCTTTGAGAGGTTAACAGGTATGATATTGATGTTGAATGGATAAAAGTATATTATAATCAAAACACTATTTTAGAAATTTCTACTTTTACAATATTTGACCAATTATATAATTTTAAAAAAATTATTGCAAAGGTAAAATAATGATTAAGTCATTTCCATCCCTCATTTTATAACGGTAATTGGCTGTATTCCAGTAGAGATCCCCACCCCTTTATGTTCATTTATATTCTTAGATGCAGCTCATGATAATACTTGGTGATTACTTAGGTATGCAAATTAATGCATCTCTTATCCCACGTTTTTATAATTCATTGGTCAAATAACTTGAAAACAGTTTACACCCCAATCTCAACCATTATTTACTTTTTAAATTGAATTTTTTACTTTCACAACACATATATGTACATTCATAACAGATCTTGTACATATGTGTATATAATCATCTTGGAAAGTTTTTAACTATTTGATTATTCTAAATTATACAGTTCTTATGTTGTGAAAGTAAATTTTAGGAGAGAGAGAGAGAGAGAGAGAGAGAGAGAGAGAGAGAGAGAGAGAGAGAGAGAGAGAGAGAGAGAGAGAGAGAGAGAGAGAGTAAATACAGGGGAAAGAGCGAGGGAAAGGATTGGGCCATTGTTCACATATGTATATAAAATATAAACCATAATCATGTGATAGGTTCCTGTTCTACAAGGATACTTGAAAGAGGAAAAAGGAATAAAACACAAAAAAATCCAAAAAAGAAATCACTGTTCTAAACAAGATTGAGATGAGACACAATAGGGAGACAATTTAACTATATATACGAGGGTCAATAAAACAATACGAAGACTTTTGTCATAGCTGTGTTACTTAACGTCATATCATTACTAAATTTGGTAGATATAATTTAGCAATAGTTTCAAACAATTTGCAAGAAAATCTTTTAATACATTCTTTAATTTCTAAGAATTATTTAGAATCTAATCCTGCAAAAACGAGGTCACGGCGCACGGTCAAAATTTGTTTTATGTCAACAATAAACCATATAATGTTGAAAGTAATATCTCTATAGATTGGGCTTAAAATAAAAAAATATTGAAACCTCAAATTAAGTATAGTCATGGTATTCTATGTTCCAAATAATGGCGGGATATATTGTTTTGTCGAACAGATATCAGTAATTAAAGACAGATAGTCCTCTTTAGAATTGACTAAAAATATCGACGTCGACGGACGTCACGGCGCAACGAGAAGTACAAACAAAATGGATTTACCTCAGGAAAAAGCCGATACAAGCTATGAAAATGCTCAATGGTGCAAAAAATAAGTCAGCTATTATTTGCAAGTTTGTGTTAAACTGTAATAAATTTTGTGAGGGTGGTGGAAATTGTATTTTGAATATCAAACAGTCCGAAAGAGAGTAGAATATCTGTAAATATTTGGTCAAAAAAAAAGTAACGTCAACCGACGTTCAGGGTTATCCTTACTGTAAACTAATAGATACACGGTTAGAAAATGAAAACTTTGAAGAACTAACTTATGATTCTCGAACAAATGTGTGCAAATAAGATGTTAAATGGTTCAGTGCCATTTTAAATTGTAAGGAGAAAGGCACAAGAGACTAATCGTGATATAAAGATGGGGTATATCTATAAACTGTGCGTGTTTAATCTTGACTGTATGTTTTGACGTTACCGTGCGCCGTGGTGACTAAACATGTTGTTTTTAAAAAGGGGTAACAAAAATACCGTTTCGTCAAATGGACTAAAACTTCGCATATCGATAACATAAGTGTAGGTGCACAGATTAATCTGTTAAGTATGACTTTTATGAAAAATATATGATAGACAGCCACATTGTCTTCGTATTTTTTGATTGAATCGTACTGCAGTGCTACAGCTTATCACATATTTTTTGCCAATGGCTTTCATACTCCTTATATCTACAGTTTTTCATTAGCACATATTTTTGGTCAAGGGCCTTTCTATTATAACATTTTTTAATCCATGTATATTTGGAGTTGCATTACTTTTGTAGTTACAAGAAAAAATATATTGCTTCACAATAAGAACTATCAAGTTAAAAAATATCTAAATATCTCTATTTTCTTTTTTCCAAAGAGAACTGATTTTTTTTATCAAATGTTATTAACGAATCAAATTATCTCAAGATCCAGTCTCCAACAGCCGACCATAATTCTTTTACAATAGTACATTCATAAAATAAATGCCCAATACTCTCTTCATCTATTTTACAGAGAGTGCATACAGGAGACTCTGCTTTTTTATTTTGAAAAGATATTTATTTGTCGGAACAATCTTATGAATAATTACTTACATATGTCTGAATGTTTTAATAATACTATATAGATCACCTTTTCCGCCTTTGTCAAATAAAAAATAGCCATTATCTGACGAATCTGGGAAATTGGGCATACAAAAATCAACTTTGATAAGACCCCTGGAACAAACCAGCAGGTAAAAGGATTTTTTATTTGACAATTTGATGCCTTTTAGCAATACCTTTAATATGTAGAACAGAAAAAGAAATCCCTAGGGCAGAAGTTTTGAACATGTAAAAAATATACAAAAGTGATACATTTCAAGCAAAATCCCATAGGGTCCTATGTTAAAGATTAACAAACTTTGAGATGACCCCCTTAACAAACGATGTGGTAAATGTCTTATTTTTTAATCTTAAAATAATAATTATATCGGTAGAAATTCATGTAAAAAGTTTCATCCAAAAATCTAGGGCAGAACAAATTAGACCCGGCCTTGTTAAAAGGGGGTTCAAAACTTTTGTTCCAGGTTTATGACCCTTTTTCTCCATTTTGATATAGATCGATGTACATGCTTCTCTCTTTTTATCAAAAAATAAGTTGTACATAAGTTTGCAGCCTCTACAATTATTATTAAAAAATAGGATATGATTAGGTATAACAGGACCATATTCTTTTATTATTTGTAAGTTGGTATGTATAAATCTAACCATTATGATAATGTTTGTTGCTGGTATTTAAAGATCTATTTAATAAATGGTTTGGCGAGTATTCCCTGCTGTTTTTCCCTATTTCCATGCAACCATTCATTATATCATAAAAGGTCATAACGGCTGAGATCCTATTGCAGAAGTTTAAATCCTCTTTAATTAATTCATCTTAGATTAAATTGGTTTTAAAGTGTCTTAGGGTCCACAGCTGGCCCTACCTTTTACCAATCCATCCAACTGTTAACTTTCCCTACCTACTGATTCTATCTTTCAGACTGGAGAAGGAACAAATGTTTTATTTAGTAGGCTTAATTGACATGACTTGTGTATTAATATTATATTCTGTTTTAATTTACATACATGTATAAAAAGGAGCATTATTTTTAGTTCTTAAAATTGTTCAAGATTCAGAACTTTGACAATCACGCACAGACTCTAGTGTCACAAGCATTAAACTGGATTGATGAGGCAGAAGATATCTTACAGAATGTTTCAACAAGCAAAAAGTCGAAGAATGTGTTGACTCAGTGCTTAATCTAGGCAGTCTGAGAAATTAAAACAATTGATTATGTTAGGACCTTATACAAGATGAAGATCTTGCAAACACAACTATCAAACTACATGTTCATGAGGAAATAACTAACATTGAACTTCACACTCAATTTTTTTAGTAATGTCAAAAAATCCTATGTTAGGTATAACAGTAACTACATGTACATGTATCACTAATTTATGTGGAAGATGAGTGCATATATGCATGTCCCTTTCTTACTGATTGTCCATTAAGAAGAAACACATTTTTATGTCTTAATAGTTTAAAAGAAATTATGTTTTATTAACAAAGAAAGACTTTAATTGCATGGTTAATATCCAAGGAAGACATAACAATTACTATGGCGTATGCAATCTATTGGTTGATGCTTGGTTATACATTTACATATAGTATACATGTTTGATACATTTTGATATGTACGGTTGTTTTTATCATACTACCTTGTAATATATTTTAATAACTATCTATATAATAAATATATACATGTGTATGGATAAAGGGAATGAACAATGCTTATTTTGTTTTGTTAAATTCTAGAATATAAAGCGTGCCCTTACAGGATTAAGCTATATCCAATATACATGATATATAATATACTAAAACAAGGTTACAATAATTACGCTTACAATAAATTCACGCTTACAGAGGTACCCCCCCCCCCCCCCAAGTCTAAATACACATTCTAAATTTCTATACCAGATATAAGCCCGTTTTACTGAAATAGTATAAAAGTATACATTATGTTTTTTGATTGGCAAGGCTGGGCTAAGGGTCAATATTACAGTACGTTTAACTTAATTATGCTCCGAATATAATAAATTTTATTTAACTGTTTAATATGGTGTGCATGGTTAACAAATCTGCAGACATCTTTGTTAAAAAGAGAATTGTGTTATAGTTTTTAAGTCAACAACCCACTACATGTTGACCTCATTTCAAATTATGTAAAATAATATGAATTCTTCAGAAGTACTTGTAGGTTCAGGTTCATGTATTATTAACAACCGAAACAAAACATGTTGTATATAAGTTTTGAAATAGTTATACACATTGCACACAATAAACATGATAAACAGCAGGTCGGACATGTGTTCCTTTTCCCTGTTTGTTATTGAAAGTCTTGCTAACATAGGCTACTTCTATTACTTTTTGATAGACATACTTATATGTTGTCTTAAGATTTGTCTTACATCATTAAATATTGTTCAAAACTAAACTTTTGATAACTTGATGAACGTATCTTTTAGAACTCAGAAAAAATTCGGAATACATTTGATACACAATATTTGGTATTCCGATCCCTATCAATAATGATGTAAGATCACATTTTTACACAGGTGATGGATTAAGGTCAGTAGCGGGTTTAAAAAGTGGTTTACTTGTCGTAAAACACCAATTACGGGAAAAGTATTAATTGAGATTAAAAATATAACAATTTGATTGTTTTAAAAATTATTATTGTAGTTTAAAGAATTTTTAATGAATTAAACCAAAAAAATATCCCTAGAATGTTGCAAGAAAACACTTCCGGTTTTCGGTAGATCGTCAAATTTCTACACATTGAAGAAGAAAACAGGCAATGAGTTTCACAGAATTTTCAGGATGTGCCGCTTTGATGTTATATCAGAGATGATGACCAGAAAATATAAGATATGGGCATCATTTCTATGTACATTTTAGCGATTCATCTACGTTCATCGATTCAAAGTCAAGGGCTGAATATGCATTGTTTACAAAACGAGTAACAAGGTAAGTAATGTACATTGTATTTATTTAGTTTTTATTACGGATTTATCGACGAAAAATCAAAGATTTTGGTAAAGATAGATAACTCGTACGTAGAATTCGTACGGCAGCAGAAGAAATCTGTATACCCGTCGTTTATTGATGGATAATTTAAATTTTCTTTAACAAAAAAAGATCTAAAAGCAATAAAGAGTATTTTTGGGGGGTAGGGGGGTATTCAGGTTTGTCGGGGGAGGGGGTCGAGGCATATTTTTGGTCATTTTACGATAAAAATTTACGAAATTTCATTTTTTTACCGGGGGGGGGGGGGGATTCCACCCCATCCTCCGAATCCCATCTAGATCAGCTCATGAAAAGTCTGTTAGTGGTGAAAATCTTCCTAAAAGTCAAAGAAAAAATCTTGCATCTACTCCAAAAAAAAAGAATGATGACTGAAATAAATATTTGATGGAAGTTCATGAGTTATACTAACATATACATGTATTGTCATTAAATTGTTATTGTCAGCAAGAACATTCTAGTCTACGGCAGCTTACCGTTCACGAGACTGATCCACGATCTTTGGGTCTAAAGACCAATTTAACTCTGTTTTACATGGGTTTTTTTTTTTACCAAAATTACGCAACTTTAGATACGGGTAGCAAGTTTAAAACAAATTTCTGGGAAAATTCCTCTTTACAACTTTTAAAACAATTGTTCTTAACCAATTTAGTAGCAAAAAACACACAGCCATCCACAAAGGCACGAGAGTTTGTTTACATCAAAGTTACACATGTGCTTGAAAATCATGTCCGAGCCCTTTCACCCCCCTGCTTAAACAATTGGCATCATCAATTCAAGTGACCTCGTATTTTTACAAAGGTGGGAAAATCAGGCATTTTATAAGTTGTTTTTCATCTCATTAAAAAGTACAGTCCCTGTCGCTGGCGGAAACCCCTAAAAACGAAGGGGAATTCGGGAATTATTTTCACTCAGCCATGTTTTGACGTGAACCTCCGGAAAAATAGTGTTGTGATACCTTATAGATTTATTCTGCTACCGTATGAATTCTACGTACGAGTTATCTTCTTTGGTGACAGGGGATACTTTTTTGGTGGAGGAAATGTGAGGCAGATAGTGCTCATATATGTGATTTAATTTTTCAGTTGATTTTTAAATTTGCTAAAATTGGTTTGCATGCAGGGATCACATTGTCCCGACTCTTGGGAATTTTTAAACATTTCAGAATAAAACAAGTACAACTTACAAATAGCACTATATAGAATAGCCAGGGATGGTCTAAAATATTTCTGAGATGTTTTCCTTTTTTCACATTTTCACGGGTCCAGCACCACGCTCCAGTCCCGAGCAACTGCCATAAACTACCATAGGATTGGTAGCTTAATGTATACCCATGCAAATAATCACCAATTGATAGGGGTCAATCACCTTCTTTTCGAGTGACATTTCGTGTTCTGAACCCACCCTACTTTTTCAAGTGACAATTTTGGCCACAGTTTCGCATTTTCATTCCATATCTGATGAAAAGTGCTACCAGCATTAAAGTGTCATATATCAATGTAATTGACATGAGCTCCTCTATCCACAAAATGAATGCAATAAATATTCTAGCAATTTATACACCCCAAATAACCAGCCAAACCTCAGGTTCTCCCTTTATTTCAAAATTTTGACCGGGTCTTTCGTTCGAAACTATCCCCTGCCACTTTTGATTTTTCGTCGATAAATCCGTAATAAGAGCTTATAAAAATACCTTGTTGTGTGCATTAATATTATTTTATCACATTTAATCATAATCAATCATAATTATATCGATATATAGCCGTGGGACTTGTTTTCCCCGTGGGACTTGTTTTAGTATCAGCGTATATTATATGATTAACGACTATCGTACATTTGTAGGCATATCATTATTATCGTCTGGGAAATGTACTCATCGAGGGACGGCTCAGGGACATTTTTGTCAAAGTCTAAACATTTATAACGATAAGGGCGTCAACATTATATCAGTAAAGACATAATTTCGTCAATTTAACAACTCAAGACCATGATTATTGTCACAGATCTATTGAAAACCACTCTAAATCAACTTTTGAAAGTAAATTTCAGAATGAATCTGAAACTGAATGTCAAAATGAAGAAACTATCAGTACATGGGAAAGTGATACAGACTTGACATGTGCCACTCAGGATTTGCCAACATATTTGGTTGACTTAGATTATTGTAGATTCATTGTAGACTTGGGAGTTTTAGCAAAACAATTAGACAGGTGTAGCTCTTGTAGCAAGCCCCTGCGTTTGACCAATTCATTGGGTGTTAAGCCAGCAGATGTGAAAGGAATTGTGTATGTCCAATGTCCAGATTGTGGATTTATAAGCAAGGTTTACCTTGGAAAGACACATCCCACTGGAAATAATATCAGAGGCCGAGGAGCTTTTGATATAAATACAAAGGTTGCTACAGGTATAATTTCGTGTCTAAATTTATGATAATCTAATTTATAGTTCATTCTAAGTTCTCGTTTCCATCATCTTTTGTTAATTTTCTTAATAATACATCAATCATATCAGTGATCGATGAAAGGTATTTCCATTTATTAGTGGGATTTAATTTGTATGCATAAAAGGAAAACTCTTTCATGGATCTTATTACCTATTCAATATTTTTCAGAACACCTTACACCATTTTTCAATAATATCAATTCATGTCATTGGCAATGCAAAATACTCGTGAACATTTTGATTGTATCTTTGTATTTCAACAAGATGTGATAAAGTATGCACTCATTTATCATTCTAATTAAAAGCGAATGAAACTATATAATTGTAATTGTTAGTATTAAAATCAATTAATTTTTCAATTCTCAAAGACCCTAAACCTTTTTTCACACCTGTCTTTACCAAAATCTCAATTTTTTTTATTAAACTTCTAAAATATGTGAATAAGAATGCAGACTGTGCTGTGATCACTTTTACATATTAATCAAATCTTTATGCTAACATATACAATGAATAAGAAAGTGATCAAAATAAAAAATAAGTGAAAACAATGGGTACTTCCTTCCTGTATATGCATTTCAATAAGTGTATACTTTTAAGGAATTGTGCATGCTGGAATTGGAGAAACACAACTTAATAATCTCTTCTCTGCCATGAACGTACATTGTATAAATCACAAAACTCTAAAGGAAAGGGAAAATGAAATCAGAAAAGTTATAGAGGATGCAGTGTCCGTATCGGAGGAAAAGTTTTTGCAGGAGGAGGTTTCAAAGTCATCGTCAATTGATACTGGTAAAATATATGAGAAACTAGTTGATCTGATGTAAAAGTTGTATGTACCGGTATTACTTCCAGAATGACATTAAAAATGTTCAGTGGTAAAGTATGACGTTAATAATTTTTGTAAGTTTTGTAACTATGTAACCTTTGCAAAATATATTAGTTGTTCTTATTTACATATAAAATAACAGAAGGTTTTTTTTTGTACATGACTTTAAATGAACACAAATCGTATGTGTACTGTTTAATATTGATCATTTTGCATAACAATCTGGTATCATAGTGTCTACTGATACATGTTGGCAGAAAAAAGTTCAGGAAAAGCATATAACAGCTTATCAGGTTAATTCAAAATATGCTTAAAAGGTGGGTACATCTATAAGGAGCTAAAAGTGATTTATTTCTATATACCGGGTATATCATTGCACGTTATTATGTAAAAATTATAAAGTTTTTTATTTTTTTTATTTTGTGTCTGTTAATTTTTCAAAACTTTTTATAATGTAAAAACTTATTTCAAAATTTCCTTTATTCATTTATTTATAACACATCGTCATGTATGTTTCCTGTTTTTTTTTCTTTTTTAAGAAACATAAAAATGATTGTTCTTTCTCTAGTTTTAAAGACCGTATGGCTAATTGTGGTCATGGTTGCCATGTAAAACAATGATATACTACCTCTGTAACATGAGAAAAAAGAAGATGGAATTGTTTCCACTTCATATCAACATTTTTGAATAAATTAATTTACAATGAATTTCTGAAAATCCTGTAAAAACGTTATACCATAGTGTTTTTATTGTGTTTGAAGACTGTGATAGTTGAAATATTTCTTTAGTAACACAGCTTCGCAATTATGCATGAATCACTAAAAAAATTATCATTTTTGGAGAACACTTGTTTATATTGTTCTTAATTTAAATTATCATTACAAAATGAAATATATGACTTATCACTGTTTGCCTGATTCTTACGTGAATCTGTCCTTAGGTATTGTAAGCAAAAAAAGCATTTTTAAAGTGCAACCGGCAGGGATACAGATTTGATATTATGAACAAGGTATAAACGTTTTGGTAAATTTATTGATCATTCAAAAAGATTAGTATCTATAAATGAAGTTATTATAAAATAATATTATATACTTTTGTGAAATCCGGTAATCTAATTGGTCAATACGAAGTCATTATTTTTGTTATAATGACCGCTGAAAGCGAGTATTGACTCGCACGAGCTGTCTCGTTTTCACTTTCGCTTCAGTCAAATATGGCGTCGAATACGAAAGCTCGCAGGTTTTCGACTTTCAGTGAGGACGATTTGAAAGAAACAGTAAACAACTCTGAGGCCGAGAATACCAAAAAATTAACAAGGATAGCTGTAAACGTTTTTCGGGAATATTTACTTTCTAAGCAAATCAGTGCAGAATTCGAAGGCCTATCGTGTGAAGAACTGGATCGTCTGCTGGGGAGATTTTATGTTGAACTTCGAAATAACAAAGGGGAGATGTACAAAAAAACCACTCTCTTATCTTATCGTCAGGGTATACAGAGATTTTTGCAATCTATTCGACCAGACGTTGACATTATCAAGGGTCCATTATTCCGAGAGTCAAACAAATTTTTCAAAGGTAGGACTTCCGATTTCATTTAATTAATACTATCAGCTCATATTAATTTCCCGAATTATCTAGTCATTGAGCATACTCGTTTCAATATTTGATTATGAGGTATATTTAGAGGATTTAAAAATGTATTTATTTCTTGACAACAAATATAGGGATGACAATGAAGTTGAAGAGGCAGGGGCAGGCTAACATTGACCATCACCCTCCAATATCTGATGCTGACTTGATAAAAATGTACGACTACCTTTCAAGTTCTGACTCGGCCCAGGTGTTGCAAAACAAGGTAAGTTTTAAAACTGATAACAGCAAATGGTCATTATTATAGATCACAAGCATTTATTATATAGATACTTTTTTTATGATAGGTCTTTGTGGACATCATGATGCACTTTGGCAGAAGGGGCCGTGAAAATTTAAGAACTCTTCGAAGAACAGACTTTTCTGTTAGTACTGATGGAGAGGGATGTATGTATGTGGAGAAAATCGAGATGAACAAACAAAGAATCATCAAGATGACAGCTGAAAAGCAGAGGGCAGAATGTATGAATAAAAGGTATGTTCTAATACTATATCTAAGTTAACAAAAGTTATATTAAAATTGAAAAAAAACCTGGAAATTATTAAAAATTTTTTAGATAGTGACCGCTGTCCCTTGAGGAGCTTTGTGAAACTAATCCGAATGTTGAACCCACAGTGCCCTTTTTTATTTCAGCAGCCGCGTGCGGTACCAAAGGATAACATACACTTCAATAATGTAGTGTTAGGCCACAACAAGATGGGTTATATGATGAGTGTCATCAGTGAGGCAGCCTCCTTATCGAAGCGTTATACCAATCATTCTCTCCGGGCAACCACTGTCCACATTCTAGACGAAGCACGTATGCCGAGTAGACATATCATGAGTGTTACAGGGCACAAATCCGAAAGTTCCTTGAAAACCTACTCGGGCCAAACAACGGAAAGTACAAAACGTCTAATGTCAGAAACTTTAAACGCACGTTCAGGAGTTATGTCATCAAATTCCAAGTCTAAAGCATCATCCACCATTACCCAAGCTTCGTTGGCTACCAATGCTAATTTTGATATTGGGTTACCACTGCCAAAGCCCTGTTCTTCAACTTTGACGACTTGTAATGATGAAGCAACCTTGAATGATGGTTTAGACAATCTTTATGCAAACATTCCCATGCCAAATGTACCCGTTTTACCAACCATGTACAATTGTTCAAATGTAACAATCACCTACAATATCAGTTTTAAGAGTAATCAGTAGACCAAGTATATTGGTGAAATCAGTAAAAGAAATAATTCAGGAATATTAATTTAGTGTTGTTACTGTTATTAAATTTATTACTGTTATTGTTACAAATTGTTATAAGTTGTTTTTATGTTGAAAATATTGACACTTTTCATTGCCAAGATAAAATAATACATATATGTGATATCTATTCTTTATCAATTTGTTATTCATGTTGTGATAGATTAACAATTATTGTTATTGTTGATTCTTATGATTTCTGTCTTACAATATGAGTACTGTTGCTCAATGAAAAGAAACTCTGGTTGTTAGGTTTGGAAGAAATATTCAATAAACTTTGAAACATTTTCATTCAAATTGTGCTTGACAACAACAGCAAATCACTATCTCTGTAAACATTAAGAAGATATACATTGTGTGTATATATATATATATATATATATATATATATATATATATATATATATATATATATATATATATATATATATATATATATATATATATATATATATATTAAATTTAAATTTGAAATTCGTTATGAAACTGTAATGCTTTTCAAAGAGTTTTCCTTTTTGAACTTAAAATGAAATAATAAATATATTTTGCACATAAATAGAACTACATTGTAAATATGGTATTTGAAATTTTATCTACCGGGTGGGTGGGTGGGGGCCTTCTTTGCGAGGTTACTCGTTTGCTAGTTTTATTATTGATAAAATTCAGGATGTGTACCTGTAACTGGTTGGGCTTGTTCTGCTTAAATAATTGTCTAAACCCCTGTAACAACAGAGCTGCGTCCTCACGGCGAAACCGCAGCGACCTTAGATAATGTACCATGTTGGTATGTTGGTAAAATGCCATGTAGCATGGAATCAAAATGATTTTTATTTTAAAAAATCTTACCTGCTCCTTCCTTGGAAGAATCATTGTTTGATGGAGAAGAAAGAGGTGGCACTGATGAAGAATGAAAAATTGCTTTACATATATCACGACTGTCATAATCTAATATTGGTATACATAATTTTATGGCAGCAAATGCATATGATCAGTTCATGAAAACAGAAAGTGTGATTAATGATGAGAATATACGGAAACAGAAGTGATAACTGTATAACATCTACATACATTTATATATACACTGCTTTTGCATATAATAAGATATGACGGCACTTTATACTACATAAAATTTAATGCTCACTGAAACAAAAAATAATAATCTAATAGTCTGAATTCTAACAAGAAAATGTTAAAAGGTAATCCTGAATATCAGTTTCCAGCTGTTAATAAAATACCATGTAGCATGGAATCAAAATGATTTTTATTTTTAAAAATCTTACCTGCTCCTTCCTTGGAAGAATCATTGTTTGATGGAGAAGAAAGAGGTGGCACTGATGAAGAATGAAAAATTGCTTTACATATATCACGACTGTCATAATCTAATATTGGTATACATCATGTTATGGCAGCAAATGCATATGATCAGTTCATGAAAACAGAAAGTGTGACTAATGTAGGGAATAAACGGAAACAGAAATGATAACTGTATAACATCTACATACATTTATATATACACTGCTTTTGCATAAAACAAGATATGACGGCACTTAATACTACATAAAATGTAATGCTCACTGAAACAAAAAATAATAATACAATAGTCTGAATTCTAACAAGAAAATGTTAAGAGGTATTGTTATACTTTCATGTTAAATACTGAAATCTGATTGGTTAAGACGCAGTTCATAATCCTTTCTATTACCCTCAGCGTTAGCAACGCACTTAGCAACGGGTAACATTAAAAATTGTTACATGCGCGAAAATTATGCGCGTACGGTTCGCTGTATAATTCACGTTATTCCTATATAAAAGAAGTGAACATTTCTTAAAAATTAAGACATTCAGTATAACAAAACAAATAGTGCCTGTTTGGGAAGATAACAGTTGAAATTGACACCCCTTGAAAACCATTGTAAACCTCCGCTTCGCGTCGGTTGACAATGGTTTTCTCGGAGTGTCAATTTCAACTGTTACCCTCCTAAACAGGCACTATTAATATCATCCTGAATATCAGTTCCCAGCTGATAATAAAATACCATGTAGCATGGAATCAAAATGATTTTTATTTTTAAAAATCTTACCTGCTCCTTCCTTGGAAGAATCATTGTTTGATGGAGAAGAAAGAGGTGGCACTGATGAAGAATGAAAAATTGCTTTACATATATCACGACTGTCATAATCTAATATTGGTATACATAATTTTATGGCAGCAAATGCATATGATCAGTTCATGAAAACAGAAAGTGTGATTAATGATGAGAATATACGGAAACAGAAGTGATAACTGTATAACATCTACATACATTTACATATTCACTGCTTTTGCATATAACAAGATATGACGGCACTTTATACTACATAAAATTGAATGCTCACTGAAACAAAAAATAATAATCTAATAGTCTGAATTCTAACAAGAAAATGTTAAAAGGTAATCCTGAATATCAGTTCCCAGCTGATAATAAAATACCATGTAGCATGGAATCAAAATGATTTTTATTTTTAAAAATCTTACCTGCTCCTTCCTTGGAAGAATCATTGTTCGATGGAGAAGAAAGGGGTGGCACTGATGAAGAATGAAAAATTGCTTTACATATATCACGACTGTCATAATCTAATAATGGTATACATATTTTTATGGCAGCAAATGCATATGATCAGTTCATGAAAACAGAAAGTGTGACTAATGTAGGGAGTATACACTGGATGAAAAATCAAGTTTCAGCAAAACTGAAACTATATGGAAACCTTGCTGAAACTTGAAGTTGAAGTTTCATGTATAGTTTCCGCAATGCGGAAACCATTATATCGATTCAGCAAGTATCCGTTAGGTTTCAGTCAGCAGAAACTTTAGTCTAAGATTCCTGATGGTTTCCGCAATGCGGAAACTAAATTTGAATCGTGTGAATAGTTGTGTAAATTATTATGGAAATATCAATCAGTTTCAGAACATTTCCGCTAGGTTTCAGTATGCTGAAACTTTAAGTTAAGATTCCTGATGGTTTCCGCAATGCGGAAACTAAATTTGAATCATGTGAAAAGTTGTGTAAATTATTATGGAAATATCAATCAGTTTCAGAACATTTTCGATAGGTTTCAGTATGCTGAAACTTTAAGTTAAGATTCCAAATGGTTTACGCATTGCTGAAACTATTACTAAATTTAGTTTGAGTTTAATAGTAATATCATTTATTTTCAACAGGTTTAAGTTTAATTCTAGCCTAATGATAATGAATCCGTACATACTAAAATGTATAGTAAGGTTTCAGCGTGACTGAAACTATATGTATACGTGTAACTATCTTCAAATGTGGCAAATAAGGCGATTAAGAACCTTACTAAGTAATTAATTGAATTTGAAAAGAAAAACTGATGTCTGATCTTGTTTAATGCATATGATGAAATCATTAATCTTAGGTACTCGGGCACGTGTATACACGTGTATACATTCTTTGTCCAGGTGACCTCCCCTGTGATTTTCCTGTATATTCTGTGTGGATTGCAGGGTTTTTTCTGTCAGGAGTGAACAAAAGACTGTTACATTATGTAACATATACACAGTACGAAGCGTGAGTTTATAACTGGAGCCCGGTGGGAATTTTTTTTCAATTTGTGTGTACCTGAGTTAGAAAACTGATAAGTAAATTATAATTATTTAGTAAAATAAATTAATATACCTATTTTGTAAGACTCCTTCTAAAATCATTTAGTTATCATTTGAATGAACCTTGAGGTACAGTAACTAATTAAGCAAACAAATTAAGGTAAAGTCGTTGTTAATTTTTACAAATCGTACCAAATATTCGTACAACCTGAAGTTTAGAGCTAATTCATTTCTTTTTTAATACCACGCAAACACGTGTACACAGGAATTTTTTTTTTTTAAATTCTACAGTTGATAATAACAAGTAAAACCCACTTGGAGTTTGAGTCTAATATAATAATTGTTTAATTATTTACATGCATTTCAGACTTTACTGCATGTATGACTGTATCATGATTCACTGGCGTCGGAAGCAAATTGAAAGGGGGGCTAGACTTATCCTCAGAAATATTGAGGAAAAACCCTAAAAAACCCTAATTCCCAAAATCATGAAAATCCTAATCCGTGGTGGGGGGGGGGGGGGTATACCTATACTATATACTTCCGAAAATAAATTTCCCTACCCAATTTTTTTTTCGCAAAATCATGAAATTCCTAATCCGTGTCGGGGGGGGGGGGGGGGGGGAGGGCTAGTATGCCTATTACTCCAACTTCTCAATCTTTCAAGGTAAATTTAGGAACAATTACATTTCCGGCGAGAAAAAGTGGGGGGGGGGGCTATATGCCTATTGGTTAAGTCTAACTTTGCACTAACCCCCCCCCCCCCCCCCGCGCCCCCCCCCCCCCAGTTCGACGCCTATGTGATTCGTGCATTTCTATACTTTGTATTTACTTTCTGTACTGTAAACACAGATATTGATACATGTTTATGAAACATGCACATGTTTCTGTTATAATATATAATAAGCATTATTTATAATTTTACTGAAGTTATACGTTATATTACAAAATCAGTTTAAAATCCAGTACTAGCCATGTGGTGCACGTGATTTTAATCCCATTTTTAAAATTTGATTATACATTCGTATACATTTGATGTAGAAAGTATACCAAATAATTAAAATTATATTTGTTTATATATCAGTCCGACGTGTACGTCTTACTTCCCGGCTTGTTTAACGCGTTTGTATTTTAATTTCATAAGTATTCTTAACGTACTGTTCATCGCATGACCAATCAGTGCATATGTGTAACTGTAAAATAATTGCCATCAATTCATCGTAGTTGTAAATTCACCGTATGGGTGAACGCTGTTAACCGGACCCCGTTAATTGATCGGCATTTAATTATATTTGTGATTTCTGTGTGTTCATGCAGAACCTGCTCTGTGATGAAAATAATATTTTCACACCTCTATATTTTGAATAAGAATATGACCGAGCTTAGAATCACGGTGAAAATTGGACAAGTCAAGACTAACTTGTCAGTAAACTATATATGGCTCAATCATATTTAGTTTGGCAAAATCATCAGTACATGTAAATAAAATATAGTTAAAGACAAAATCTGATACATATGTCTCATTAAAACTTGTTTAATTTCATTAGACATTTGTAAACAAACGGTCGGCCATTTTTTTTTGGTTAATCACGTGTTACAAATACAATTGTAACAAACACACGCCAATACTTTGTCGTATTTAACCAGGAAATACTGACTCCGACAGTTCTTATTTAAAATAATTGTACATGTAAAAAGTAAACTATTTGGTAAAAAATGATAATTTTGATTAAACATTATTCATTTTAAACTATCCCAAAATGCACTTTTCCAAGATTTAGCGGGTTCTGATTGGTCAGTATTGGCGCACTTTGTGATTCCGAGCGAAGGTTAAAGTGGACAAGAAGGTGCTGTTGTAAAATGGAGAATTGAGAAGCATTAATAGCCTCTACAACAAGGAGATAATGCAGGAACGAAGAACCCATGTCAAGGTAACTTAATTCACAATATAGATGCTCCCAATAACATTTTCAAGGCTCTAATTTATCCCTCATTTGTAAACAAGATCTCGCGCCATCAAATCAAGATGGCGTCATTTTTTCAAACTTGGTTCGGCGTTTTAATTTTTATTACCGTATTTCTTTTAAATATACGTTTTGACCAAGTTAACCATTAACCAACTTTATATGCATGATAATCAAGATTATCCAGGGTATACACATATATAATTATATAAACGTCCCTAATATATGAATGCTTGGTTGGTAAACAAGACGAACAAAGCATCTTTCGCACATTATACAATTTACAAACTCTAAATGTAACGAAAAAAATTTATTAAATAAATCCGGAAAATGAAATCTTTCACGTTTTTCTTTTTCAGCATTGACAGCATACAAACTAAATGTTTCCGGTGATTAGTTGCATCCTCTGTTCCGACTTCGGTGATTCGGGTGAATGTTTTGACCAGCTGGACGATGTGAACGCAAGGTATTGCTTTGAAATTGATTATTTTCACCATTAACTTATACATGTGTTGGATGTTTATAATTTACTGTAGTAATTTTTGGGAAATCCAGGTCTTAGTTCTGGAAAAGGAGGTTGATGGGGGGGGGGGGGTGAAACACACTTATTGTTGATTATTTTTTCCATTGTTCAACAAACAATAATTGAATCAAAATGAAAATAACATAGCTTCAAACATAAAGTGAAACATTTTAGACCAGATACTACTGTAGTCATTATATGACATAGTTTAAACAGCAACTGGCAACTGCATAGTAGCTTCTGTATTCAGAATTTTATTCAGAATGCTTTTATTACATGTTAGGCTGAATGACTTATGTTTATTGTTTAAAAATCTAAATGAAACTTTATTATCCTTGTTTAAGATAAATAGAACAGACATCATAAAGTACAGCCCAGTGAAAGGAACAAGTTCATCGCAAAAAGAAGAATTTTAATGCTACCATTGTCCAGAACTACTAAGTCTGCTGTAGCCATGATGAGATCATATGAGTGCTTCACCGGTCTGGACAATGCTCGAAAGTCCCCCAAAAAGGCCTATTTCCATAAACTACGACTCGGGTTACATCAACAACAGCCAAGGACACTCCTTATTGATTCGAATGGACACATCTCTACGACCCGACTAAACCTCTGCAGAACAAGACTTTTTAACTGGAAAGTATTCTCATTTCAAAAAACCTATAAACTATAAAAATACTTTTTTATATGATCAAATACCAGTATATTACAATGTCTGTCTGTAAGCTAGAATCTTAGAAAATCACATGGTTTTGACTTATTAAATGATTGATTAGACCTTGCAGATATTAACTTTCATTTTCTTAAATAATTTGTTATATTTGCAAATATTGCATAAAATATTAGACTCCATGTAACATATATCCTCACACCTCCAAGTTGATAAGTGTTAACTACTTTTTTTCCATTTTCTTTGTTTTAACTTAGTTTTTATTTGCAGCAATATATGAAAAATTAAGAAACCAATCTTAAATGTAAAAACACTGCATTAGGAGATGAATGCATGGGTCATAGAAATGATAAAATACACCAAACAATATTTAATTATGTCGTATATGAAAATATATAAAGACAACATATACCCCATGTATTACAATTTTTATATTACAAAATTACTTGGATGGAAAGTTGTTTCCATGTGGGTTTTATTTTAATCTGTGTTATGTAACTAATATATAATTGGAATTAGCTTTTATATCATAAGTAAAATGCTGGTATTGATGAGAATTGTATGGTGAATGATCTGTGTGATACTTTGTATTTTATACATTCATGCTACAAAAAGCAAGTACATGTACATGTAGTAATACTTGTCATATATAAACAATGTATATTTTACTTCATGTCTTGGATTTAAAAATATTAATGTAGGTAAAGTAGTGAAATGTAGGAAGGTAAACCGTGTGTAAAGAAGAATATTCATCAGGAATGAAGTGTGTTGCAATCAGCATAATTAATTAAATGTGTACATCATATTTTTGCACATGATTTGACAGACTGCTCCATTGTTAGCTTTTTATTGGCCAACAAGCTTTTCATATCTCCCTCTGGGTCATCTATTAAATACTGACAGGCTTATGATATTAAAATCTGATCAGTTGGTACATCATGGGTGGAAATGAAAAGTTCACTTTGGACTTAATGGATTATCAAAAAAATGATATCAAATCCTGTTCTATTGTAAAACATTAGATTATATTACTAACAAAGAAAAGGTTTATCCCAACTTGTAAGTGGGTCACTTTGACCTCATTTTGGAATTTATTGACGTATTCAAATCAAATCTGGGTCATACCTCTATAGTCAACTACTATCTTGTAGTGTTTTTTTTGTTTTTTTAAAAGATGGATACTTTAGACTTTTCAAAAATATTTTATGGTGTACATATTCATTGTAGTTCAAAACAAATTGAGACAAGTGTATCATGTTCATGTAACAGTGAAGTTTTCTTTGTTTATTCATGTACGTGCAGTTATTTTGTAAATTGCATTCATATTTTTAAAAAAGATCTTTGTTGCATTTTTAAAGGGAGATTTGATAGGCATTTAATCGAGATGAAAAAAATACAAATGTAAAGATTTCTATGGGAGTTTTTTTTCTTGTGCAATTTTATCATTTTTTAAATAAAAGTCCCTAATAAGGGAATTGCCATATGGATGTTTCTCCATTATTGTATCTTGGCTGTATTTTATTTATTATTGGAAACAATTTCAGATTTTTGAACAAAATAAATTTGGAACTGTTTGAAATTGTTTTGTTTTTACATAAAGTAGACACCTTGCTCAGCTTTTGTGAAAGCAAAAATATAAAAAGTTTCAGTAAGTTTCAGTTGCGGAAACCCTTTGTAAACAATATGTTTCCCAATTGTATATGGAGGTTGAAACTATGCAAAAACTTCAAGTTTCAGTAAGTTTCCGTCGCGGAAACCATTTGTAAACAATATGTATCCCAAACGTATATGGAGATTGAAACTATGCAGAAACTTCAAGTTTCAATAAGTTTCCGTTGCGGAAACCATTTGGATTCATGGACAGCCTAAGTTTCAGCACTGCGGAAACTTAATGAAACTTGAAGTTTCCGTGCTGAAACCTGTCGGAAACTTAAAGTAACCTTAAGTTTCCGCAGAGTTTCCAAAGGGTTTCCGCAGCGCTGAAACCAGATATTTCATCCAGTGATACGGAAACAGAAATGATAACTGTATAACATCTACATACATTTATATATACACTGCTTTTGCATAAAACAAGATATGACGGCACTTTATACTACATAAAATGTAATGCTCACTGAAACAAAAAATAATAATCCAATAGTCTGAATTCTAACAAGAATCATTGTTAAAAGGTATTGTTATACTTTCATGTTAAATACTAAAATCTGATTGGTTAAGACGCAGTTCATAATCCTTTCTATTACCCTCAGCGTTAGCAACGCACTTAGCAACGGGTAACATTAAAAATTGTTACATGCGCGAAAATTATGCGCGTACGGTTCGCTGTATAATTCACGTTATTCCTATATAAAAGAAGTGAACATTTCTTAAAAATTAAGACATTCAGTATAACAAAACAAATAGTGCCTGTTTGGGAAGATAACAGTTGAAATTGACACCCCTTGAAAACCATTGTAAACCTCCGCTTCACTTCGGTTGACAATGGTTTTCTCGGAGTGTCAATTTCAACTGTTACCCTCCCAAACAGGCACTATTAATATCATCCTGAATATCAGTTCCCAGCTGATAATAAAATACAATGTAGCATGGAATCAAAATGATTTTTATTTTTAAAAATCTTACCTGCTCCTTCCTTGGAAGAATCATTGTTCGATGGAGAAGAAAGGGGTGGCACTGATGAAGAATGAAAAATTGCTTTACATATATCACGACTGTCATAATGTAATATTGGTATACATAATTTGATGGCAGCAAATGCATATGGCCAATTCATGAAAACAGAAAGTGTGATTAATGATGAGAATATACGGAAACAGAAATGATAACTGTATAACATCTACATACATTTATATATACACTGCTTTTGCATATAACAAGATATGACCGCACTTTATACTACATAAAATTTAATGCTCACTGAAACAAAAAATAATAATCCAATAGTCTGAATTCTAACAAGAAAATATTAAAAGGTAATCCTGAATATCAATTCCCAGCTGATAATAAAATACCATGTAGCATGGAATCAAAATGATTTTTATTTTTAAAAATCTTACCTGCTCCTTCCTTGGAAGAATCATTGTTTGATGGAGAAGAAAGAGGTGGCACTGATGAAGAATGAAAATTGCTTTACATATATCACGACTGTCATAATCTAATAATGGTATACATAATTTTATGACAGCAAATGCATATGATCAGTTCATGAAAACAGAAAGTGTGATTAATGATGAGAATATACGGAAATAGAAGTGATAACTGTATAACATCTACATACATTTATATATACACGCAGGACAGTTAAGGCAACATTTTGCTTTTAAACAGTAGTAAAAGGAGGTAGTTTTGCTTTTGTCTATTCATTTCTGCATAATGAATAGTTCTAAACTATTTTGGGTGTTATTGTAAAGATATTGGTCTCCTTTACTTGACCATGTCTAAATTTGTCGGTCACGTGACTTTTTAGGGTCACGTGGGCGTCTTTTAGACAAAAATCGTCAATGCTAAAATGAGACAAAAAGTTCAAGGGCAAGGCAAAGAAATTTAAGAGCAAGTGATATGGCAACATATTCAAAATTATCCATACATCATAGAAATCAATGCTCATTCAGTTGTAAAGTTTACTAGTTATGTAAATTCCTTTAAAAACTGGCTACTTGTTCCTAAAATAGTGCATTTTTGTATATTTTCATTAAAATTACAAAGTAAACCTTCATCTCTCAACAAATGAGCATCAGTTTTTATAAAGAACTCGTAAAAGGGAAGAAAATCATACCAAGTTTAATAATATCTATAGCCGTCTTGCACTTGAACTTTTGCATTTAATTTCTCAATCTAGAAGTCCTCTTAAATCAATACACATTTCAAACGCACAAGTGATCCCAAAAGGGGAGGTTACTCTTTGAGCGATAACTCTTTTGATATAGGCGCAATGTCATTTTATCACATAATCCGAATTAATTTTAAGATATGTTTCAACAGTACATTATGTAAATGGTTATTTAAATATAGTGCTTCTGTTTTATTTATTTTAAAAGAGACAAGATGGTTACGATGAATCGTCCGCATTTCCTCTGTTGTATCATGGATGTAAACAAAAAACCGTTGTGTATCAGTTCTCTTTGTTAACCGCATTCGCGGAGTTATTGGTTTCTTAATATTTTTTTAGTAATGGGAGAAAAATATTAAGAGCTAACTGTACACAATTATTTGAGGGATTAGATGTCAACAGAGACAAATGAAGCCCCTGATATTAATATACTAACTAAATTGTTCTCATAATATATATTAAAAAATAAGATATGGAGTATTTTTTCATTATTTATGTGCAGCCTTTGCCCAATGACTGCATATTCTATAGCACTGCTTGGGTCTGTTAATATTATTCTGGGGAGGGGGTTCAAAGGGGTAACTTTATTCTGTTTGCCAGGGGCCAGGTACCATGGTGTTTTACTATGTAAATTGTGAATTAAATTAGAATTTGCCACTGGGACTATACATGTAGATCTGCCCATGTATGAGGCCTTTTCCCATCCCCCATAAGCAATCAACAGTATTCACCTTTGTATTACACATGTTACACTTGTAATTTAAACACTCATTAAAATTGACTTTTATTTTTATTCAACACATACAGAATGATTAAGATTAAGGAGAGGGGGGAGGGCTAGCATATCTATTCATTCACAAAATAAATACTAAACGCTCATTTCTCATTACCGAGAAAGGAAAGAGAGTGTGTAAATCCTGCAACAAGGCGATCAAAAGCCATTTTTGGTTCACATCAATATATTGAATTCTGAATTCTCCTATGTGAGAGACTCTCTCTCCCGCCCATTTACATACCATCCCCTTTCCACTTCTTAAACAAAATTATATATATAGAAACAATTATATTTGGTTCATTTGTTTTATTAATTCAAGAAGATAAAGGGACTTTCTGAAAAAAATTCTGTGACAACATTTAAACCTGACATATGCATGCAAACTCAAAATTGCAATTTCTTTTTATGATGTCAATGTGTTTATTGTATGACTTCTTAGTTCTGGTCCTCTTCACTCTTCAAAAACACAGTCTTCCTGTTCCTAAAGTTCAGGTTTTTCTTTCCATCATTTCATCTTGTATATGACACCAGGATAAGGGTGCGGGTAAATGATCACCAATAAGAACATCATTTATGTAAATCTCAAGACAAAGCAGGTACCAGCTAAAATGAAAATTATATATATTTCAGTAAGTTTAACTTGTTATCAAAATGGCTAAAAGACTGAAATGGAGGATTTTCTACAATTTGATGTAGTCAATGGAACTTATTTATCTTAATAAACATTTCATTATGTTTAGATGTGCATTTAATTTTGCACAAATTCAAATACAGCTTTTCAGTTAGATCGATTTGAAATTATTCGCATCCTCACCCCTGATCTGTGCATGATATTAGTTTAATTGCACCCCCTTTTTTTTTACCCGGCCTGACCTTAAAAATGCACCTCTCTCTCTCTCTCTACCTCTCTCTCTCTCTCTCTCTCTCTCTCTCTCTCTCTCTCTCTCTCTCACACACACACACACACACACACACACACACACACACACACACACACACACACAACTGATTTGATTGATTAATATTATATAATGCTGGTGCAGTCAGTGTGAATTAAAACATACCATGTATTGTTGATTTGTTGATGAGCAATATTCAAAATTGTAGATTTATAAATAACATAGGTTTATATCAATCATTTTAAAACATTAAATGAAACCATTCGTTTTCGAACATACTTTTTCTAATTGAATTGTCTCATAGAATAATCAGATTGGTCATTATTTCAATGATAAATTTTTGAACTTATACATGTATGTTATTTACTTACATTTTCTTCCAGCCTTTTTTTTTTCAAATCAGTGTGACACTTTTCAAATTACTCTGCAAATAACAAAATATAATTATGAGAAGTCATACAATTTAATTTACATGCATATAAGGACATGTCAACAGTAATTTGAACATTTTTGTGAAAGGTCTACATATATTATGCATGGATGGGTAAAATGACCAACACTTCAAATTTTATTTGAAAGTTACATATGCACATTCTACACAAACAATACCATATATGACCATGAATGTAGATTCCTCATTTAGAGAAAATCAGATGGAACCATGCAGTCATTTGTTTATTATTATTTGGTTTTTTTTATTACCAATAGTACAGCATCATAAGTATGAACCCAGGTGACAAAATTTCAAACAGTGTTATGGCTGAGTTCTAAAAACAAACTAGTAATAATTAAGAATTAATGTGCATAAACATCTTAATATATCAACTGGATGAATGTGTAACAAATATAAATGAACTGTCATGGAAGAATTTTGAACACAGTAGAAAGGTGTTATTGATCAGCTGTTCATCAATTTCCAGAAAATGAAATCAGCATCTTTTAGCCTGCACTGTACTGATTTTCAGAAAATCAAATCAGCTGTTTTCACACAGTCTTTGTATTGTTTACTTACAAATTGAAATAAAAACAGACAGCTGTGTAAAGCTAAATATTGTCAGTACAAGTACTATGAACTGATTCGTGTCGATTGGTGAAAATGATCAACAATTTAACGGACTGGTAATAAAGCTACATGTACAATGTACATTGTATAGGCCTAAAAGTAAACAATGCAGTCTCTCATGTTTTGAACGAAACAACACATTCAGTCGATCAGAAGGGCATCAACAGTATCAAAATCACAATAAAATAGTTATTGAGCTATCTGGTATATTACAAATACACTGTATATCTATTCTACATACCTGATAAATCATCAAAAGATCGCCATCATGATCATCGGAAATACCAGCTACACGTGTTTACATCGTCTGACGAGCGCTTTTGGGACGCAGATTCACACCCATAAGACAGATGCGTTATGGAAAATCTTCGTATATTCTGATTGTTGTAAACTTATAAAAACACACATGAGTGATTCGTAGTTATATTTTGCTTATGAAGTATTAAATCAGCCGTATTTTATGCTGAAACTGCTGTTTTCGGTATATGTTCTATATATGGTAATACAGAGGCGGGGCGTATATTATGACGTCATAACTCATTATCCCTTCATTAGCATATCAAAACGATGTGTTGCCTTATCTGTCCTGCGCACTGATTTTGCATATAACAAGATATGACGGCATTTTATACTACATAAAATTGAATGCTCACTGAAACAAAAAACAATAATCCAATAGTCTGAATTCTAACAAGAAAATGTTAAAAGGTAATCCTGAATATCAGTTCCCAGCTGATAATAAAATACCATGTAGCATGGAATCAAAATGATTTTTATTTTAAAAAAATCTTACCTGCTCCTTCCTTGGAAGAATCATTGTTCGATGGAGAAGAAAGGGGTGGCACTGATGAAGAATGAAAAATTGCTTTACATATATCACGAATGTTATAATCTAATATTGGTATACATAATTTTATGGCAGCAAATGCATATGATCAGTTCATGAAAACAGAAAGTGTGACTAATGTAGGGAATATACGGAAACAGAAATGATAACTGTATAACATCTACATACATTTATATATACACTGCTTTTGCATAAAACAAGATATGACCGCACTTTATACTACATTAAATGTAATGCTCACTGAAACAAAAAATAATAATCCAATAGTCTGAATTTTAACAAGAATCATTGTTAAAAGGTATTGTTATACTTTCATGTTAAATACTGAAATCTGATTGGTTAAGACGCATGTCATAATCCTTTCTATTACCCTCAGCGTTAGCAACGCACTTAGCAACGGGTAACATTAAAAATTGTTACATGCGCGAAAATTATGCGCGTACGGTTCGCTGTATAATTCACGTTATTCCTATATAAAAGAAGTGAACATTTCTTAAAAATTAAGACATTCAGTATAACAAAACAAATAGTGCCTGTTTGGGAAGATAACAGTTGAAATTGACACCCCTTGAAAACCATTGTAAACCTCCGCTTCGCGTCGGTTGACAATGGTTTTCTCGGAGTGTCAATTTCAACTGTTACCTTCCCAAACAGCGCTATTAATATCATCCTGAATATCAGTTCCCAGCTGATAATAAAATACAATGTAGCATGGAATCAAAATGATTTTTATTTTTAAAAATCTTACCTGCTCCTTCCTTGGAAGAATCATTGTTCGATGGAGAAGAAAGGGGTGGCACTGATGAATAATGAAAAATTGCTTTACATATATCACGACTGTCATAATCTAATATTGGTATACATAATTTTATTGCAGCAAATGCATATGATCAGTTCATGAAAACAGAAAGTGTGATTAATAATGAGAATATACGGAAACAGAAATGAAAACTGTATAACATCTACATACATTTATATATACACTGCTTTTGCATATAACAAGATATGACCGCACTTTATACTACATAAAATTTAATGCTCACTGAAACAAAAAATAATAATCCAATAGTCTGAATTCTAACAAGAAAATATTAAAAGGTAATTCTGAATATCAGTTCCCAGCTGATAATAAAATACCATGTAGCATGGAATCAAAATGATTTTTATTTTTAAAAATCTTACCTGCTCCTTCCTTGGAAGAATCATTGTTTGATGGAGAAGAAAGAGGTGGCACTGATGAAGAATGAAAAATTGCTTTACATATATCACGACTGTCATTATCTCATAATGGTATACATAATTTTATGGCAGCAAATGCATATGATCAGTTCATGAAAACAGAAAGTGTGATTAATGATGAGAATATACGGAAACAGAAGTGATAACTGTATAACATCTACATACATTTATATATACACTGCTTTTGCATATAACAAGATATGACCGCACTTTATACTACATAAAATTTAATGCTCACTGAAACACAAAATAATAATCCAATAGTCTGAATTCTAACAAGAAAATGTTTAAAGGTAATCCTGAATATCAGTTCCCAGCTGATAAAAAAATACCATGTAGCATGGAATCAAAATGATTTTTATTTTTAAAAATCTTACCTGCTCCTTCCTTGAAAGAATCATTGTTCGATGGAGAAGAAAGGGGTGGCACTGATGAAGAATGAAAAATTGCTTTACATATATCACGACTGTCATAATCTAATATTGGTATACATAATTTGATGGCAGCAAATGCATATGAGCAGATCATGAAAACAGAAAGTGTGATTAAAGAAGGGAATATACGGAAACAGAAATGATAACTGTATAACATCTACATACATTTATATATACACTGCTTTTGCATATAACAAGATATGACCGCACTTTATACTACATAAAATTGAATGCTCACTGAAACAAAAAAAATAATCCAATAGTCTGAATTCTAACAAGAAAATGTTAAAAGGTAATCCTGAATATCAGTTCCCAGCTGATAATAAAATACCATGTAGCATGGAATCAAAATGATTTTTATTTTTAAAAATCTTACCTGCTCCTTCCTTGGTGGAATCATTGTTCGATGGAGAAGAAAGGGGTGGCACTGATGAAGAATGAAAAATTGCTTTACATATATCACAAATGTTATAATCTAATATTGGTATACATAATTTTATGGCAGCAAATGCATATGATCAGTTCATGAAAACAGGAAGTGTGACTAATGTAGGGAATATACGGAAACAGAAATGATAACTGTATAACATCTACATACATTTATATATACACTGCTTTTGCATAAAACAAGATATGACCGCACTTTATACTACATTAAATGTAATGCTCACTGAAACAAAAAATAATAATCCAATAGTCTGAATTTTAACAAGAATCATTGTTAAAAGGTATTGTTATACTTTCATGTTAAATACTGAAATCTGATTGGTTAAGACGCATGTCATAATCCTTTCTATTACCCTCAGCGTTAGCAACGCACTAAGCAACGGGTAACATTAAAAATTGTAACATGCGCGAAAATTATGCGCGTACGGTTCGCTGTATAATTCACGTTATTCCTATATAAAAGAAGTGAACATTTCTTAAAAATTAAGACATTCAGTATAACAAAACAAATAGTGCCTGTTTGGGAAGATAACAGTTGAAATTGACACCCCTTGAAAACCATTGTAAACCTCCGCCTCGCGTCGGTTGACAATGGTTTTCTCGGAGTGTCAATTTCAACTGTTACCCTCCCAAACAGCGCTATTAATATCATCCTGAATATCAGTTCCCAGCTGATAATAAAATACAATGTAGCATGGAATCAAAATGATTTTTATTTTTAAAAATCTTACCTGCTCCTTCCTTGGAAGAATCATTGTTCGATGGAGAAGAAAGGGGTGGCACTGATGAAGAATGAAAAATTGCTTTACATATATCACGACTGTCATAATCTAATATTGGTATACATAATTTTATGGCAGCAAATGCATATGATCAGTTCATGAAAACAGAAAGTGTGATTAATGATGAGAATATACGGAAACAGAAATGAAAACTGTATAACATCTACATACATTTATATATACACTGCTTTTGCATATAACAAGATATGACCGCACTTTATACTACATAAAATTTAATGCTCACTGAAACAAAAAATAATAATCCAATAGTCTGAATTCTAACAAGAAAATGTTTAAAGGTAATCCTGAATATCAGTTCCCAGCTGATAAAAAAAATACCATGTAGCATGGAATCAAAATGATTTTTATTTTTAGAAATCTTACCTGCTCCTTCCTTGAAAGAATCATTGTTCGATGGAGAAGAAAGGGGTGGCACTGATGAAGAATGAAAAATTGCTTTACATATATCACGACTGTCATAATCTAATAATGGTATACATAATTTTATGGCAGCAAATGCATATGAGCAGATCATGAAAACAGAAAGTGTGATTAATGAAGGGAATATACGGAAACAGAAATGATAACTGTATAACATCTACATACATTTTTTTATACACTGCTTTTGCATATAACAAGATATGACCGCACTTTATACTACATAAAATTGAATGCTCACTGAAACAAAAAAAATAATCCAATAGTCTGAATTCTAACAAGAAAATGTTAAAAGGTAATCCTGAATATCAGTTCCCAGCTGATAATAAAATACCATGTAGCATGGAATCAAAATGATTTTTATTTTTAAAAATCTTACCTGCTCCTTCCTTGGAGGAATCATTGCTCGATGGAGAAGAAAGGGGTGGCACTGATGAAGAATGAAAAATTGCTTTACATATATCACGACTGTCATAATCTAATATTGGTATACATAATTTTATGGCAGCAAATGCATATGATCAGTTCATGAAAACAGAAAGTGTGATTAATGAAGGGAATAAACGGAAACAGAAATGATAACTGTATAACATCTACATACATTTACATATACACTGCTTTTGCATATAACAAGATATATTTACATTCTACTGTGTTTTTCCATAAAATTCTGTGATCTTCAAACGCCTCTAAATGCAACAAGTAGTCAAAGGTCAAATTGATGAGTTTTATTATGACGTCACAAACGTTGAACGCTGTAAACTGCAACGTCACAAGCGAAAATCAAAGTTCACGCTTGTGGCTGTTTCTGTGGCTCTTCCATTAATATTAACTTACCCTTAGGATAAGATATGAATTTTAAGGTATGAATCACATTTGCAGACGCGGCAAGAAGTTAAAAAATGTAAATATAAGCATTAAATCATGATTTTTTGAAGTATACACTCTCATAACTGCAGCGGTGTGTGCATACAAATTTTCAAAACGCGCTAACGCGCGTTACTCAATTTGTATGCACACACCGCTGCAGTTATGAGAGTGTATACTTCAAAAAACCATGATTCAATGCTATAATGACCGCACTTTATACTACATAAAATTTAATGCTCACTGAAATAAAAAAATAATAATCCAATAGTCTGAATTCTAACAAGAAAATGTTAACAGGTAAGCCTGAATATCAGTTCCCAGCTGATAATGAAATACAATGTAGCATGGAATCAAAATGATTTTTATTTTTAGAAATCTTACCTGCTCCTTCCTTGGAAGAATCATTATTCGATGGAGAAGAAAGGGGTGGCACTGATGAAGAATGAAAAATTGCTTTACATATATCACGACTGTCATAATCTAATAATGGTATACATAATTTTATGGCAGCAAATGCATATGATCAGTTCATGAAAACAGAAAGTGTGATTAATGATGAGAATATACGGAAACAGAAATGATAACTGTATAACATCTACATACATTTATATATACACTGCTTTTGCATATAACAAGATATGACCGCACTTTATACTACATAAAATTGAATGCTCACTGAAACAAAATTAATAATCCAATAGTCTGAATTCTAACAAGAAAATGTTAAAAGGTAATCCTGAATATCAGTTCCCAGCTGATAATAAAATACAATGAAGCATGGAATCAAAATGATTTTTATTTTTAAAAATCATACCTGCTCCTTCCTTGGAAGAATCATTGTTCGATGGAGAGGAAGGGGATGGCACTGATGAAGAATGAAAAATTGATTTACATATATCACGACTGTCATAATCTAATATTGGTATACATAATTTTATGGCGGCAAATGCATATGATCAGTTCATGAAAACAGAAAGTGTGATTAATGTAGGAAATATACGGAAACAGAAATGATAACTGTATAACATCTACATACATTTATATATACACTGCTTTTGCATAAAACAAGATATGACCGCACTTTATACTACATTTATTTATCCTCTGTATGAAAGATGATGTACATAATAATCAAATAGCCGATCGAATGCACTTTGTATTAGAATGTAATTGTGTTTCATGTATAAGACAAACATACTTGGAACCTAGATTTTGTGAAAAACCAAACACCTTTAAAGTTTGTGAATTTTTATCTAATTTAAAACTAATAAAAAACTCTTTGTTCACATGACATTTTTGAATCAGTCTGTCCTTTATGAATAGGTGTACTTTTTCCTAATATTTTTTCTCTAATTTGTACCGTACATGAACCTCTGACTGTCAATATACATTTTTAAATATTTATATATGTGTACCTCATGTATCGTCACGTTGACGGTTTGTGTGGAAGAAATTGAATTGACTTGATTTGACTCGCAAAAGATAATCATTTTAAAATGTATATTAATTTTAATTAAGTCGATACAACAAAACAAATATAAATAATAGTTATTTATAAATTTTATATTTCTTATTTCTTACAAAAATGGTGAAAATGAGATTGTTGATACTCATTGGAACATCTGGAATCCAATTTTTACTTGAATGTCTCTCTCTCTCTCTCTCTCTCTTTTTTTTCTCTCTCTCTCTCTCTCTCATAGTTTTTCTCTTTTCATAGTCGTTTCTGCACAATTTATAGGTCGGCTCCATTCATAGGCAGTAGAGATAAGAAGTTGTGTCACAGAATACACTACTGGCTCTAAAAAGTACTGAAAGTGCCATTTTTTACTGATAATTTCTGATATTTACTGATATTGTACTGTTAATGCTGAGAATTGCTGATATTCACTGATAATTTTACTGCTGTTATTGATAATTGCTGTTGGTTCTGATATTTACTTATATTTACTGATGCTTTTGCTGTGAGCTCTGATAATTACTGATATTTACTGAGATTTACTGTTGGTACTGAGAATTGCTAATAATTACTGAGAATATTTTAAGGCCCAAAACATTGTCTTTTAATTATTAAATAACACATATTTCAGATTTAACACAATTTATTTAATTAAATATTCTGAAGTTTTATTTATTTGATATTTAGCTTCTTTTGAACTTCGGAAACTCACAGATCACATTTTAGACAATATTAGAAAGCCGGTCAAAAATTTGTACTTAAACTTAAGGCAGACTCCACAATTTAAATTCTAAATGCGGTGGACATTTTTTTTCAACAATGAAAAAACCCATAATTCTTAACATGATTATTTTTCTTTTCAAAATAGAGAGATACTCGGTCAGGACTTTATAATGTCTTTGAGGTTTTACTTCACAGAAAGATTAGCGAGGCAGTATCTGTGTATAGTATACATATTTTCAGCAGATCAAGAGGTTTGAATGTCGCAATTCAACCTTGTAAATTGTCAGTCTGGCACCTTGTGTATGACATTACGTAATATCCGTATACAGGAATCCATGATCTTGAGAATATTTATTCAAAGAGAAAAGTATTTTTTTTTATTGACAACAATATAAATAACGTATAAGGATGATTTTCATATTCATCATCTTATTTGTTCCGCATTTAATTGATTATATTTACATTCTACTGTGTTTTTCCATTAAATTCTGTGATCTTCAAATGCCTCTAAATGCAACAAGTAGTCAAAGGTCAAATTGACGAGTTTTATTATGACGTCACAAACGCTGAACGCTGCAAACTGCAACGTCACAAGCGAAAATCAAAGTTCACGCTTGTGGCTGTTACTGTTGCTCTTCCATTAATATTAACTTACCCTTAGAATAAGATAGGAATTTTAAGGCATGAATCACATTTGCAGACAAGGCAAGAAGTTGAAAAAATGTAAATATAAGCATTAAATCATGATTTTTTGAAGTATACACTCTCATAACTGCCGCGGTGTGTGCATACAAATTTTCATAACGCGCTAACGCGCGTTACTCAATTTGTATGCACACACAGCGGCAGTTATGAGAGTGTATACTTCAAAAAATCATGATTCAATGCTATAATATTTACATTCTACTGTGTTTTTCCATTAAATTCTGTGATCTTCAAATGCCTCTAAATGCATTAGTAGTCAAAGGTCAAATTAACGAGTTTTATTATGACGTCACAAACGTTGAACGCTGTAAACTGCAACGTCACAAGCGAAAATCAAAGTGCACGCTCGTGGCTGTTACTGTGGCTCTTCCATTAATATTAACTTACCCTTAGGATAAGATCGGAATTTTAAGGTATAATTCACATTTGCAGACAAGGCAAGAAGTTAAAAAATGTAAATATAAGCATTAAATCATGATTTTTTGAAGTATACACTCTCATAACTGCCGCGGTGTGTGCATACAAATTTTCATAACGCGCTAACGCGCGTTACTCAATTTGTATGCACACACCGCGGCAGTTGTGAGAGTGTATACTTCAAAAAACCATGATTCAATGCTATAAAAAAAAGTTGGATAAATAATATCTCTCTCTCTCTCTCTCTCTCTCTCTCTCTTTCTTTCTTTCTCTCTCGTGCTCGCATATATTATCTAGTCCTAAAATTTGAGTTTCCGAGTCAAAATGACATAACGGCATTAGCACGATAAAGTTCTATTTCAGCATCACAACCGCCATTTCAAACACAGATTTCGAGCTCGAGTGTAAACTTTATAAGACTACAAAGAACACCAGCTTAATATGGTGAAAAAGTGTTACGGCCTATCATGCTTTAATTCTCTCTCTCTCTCTCTCTCTCTCTCTCTCTCTCTCTCTCTCTCTCTCTCTCTCTCTCTCTCTCTCAGATAATCTATTATAACGTATTTTGAGGCGTCAATGCAGAAAGGCATAAGCATGATTATGTCCCATTACAGTATCATAACCACCGATTGCAACAGCGATTTGATTGAAAACCTCTCTCTCTCTCTCTCTCTCTCTCTCTCTCTCTCTCTCTCTCTCTCATTCATTAATACTTTATTCATGCACTTGTATGCGGTTATATGACCAGCGGCTATATAATTTTGAAAATAAGACACACAATTTAACTGATTTTCCTTAATCTATGACCGCTTAGATATTTAATCTCCACGCCTAAAAGGAAGCAGAAAAAAAATATGTTGTATGTCAGAACTAACAGAGAGCACTCAGACTATACACACGACAGGGTGACCACGGCAAGGTGTGAAAATTGACCACATGTCTGGCAGTCGCTGAAAAGATACTTTTGTATGTCTGGGAGCAAGAGAACCCTCAGAACTAACAGACAGCGCTTAGAATATATACACGACAGAGTGACCGTGGCAAGGTGTGAAAATTGACCACCTGTGTATATGTCTTGCAGCCTCAGAATAAACAAATATAAATGGCCGGGAAATACAATGTGAAACAAATGTGTTTGATTTTATTTTGAAAACAAAATTAGTGATTATGGCCGGGATAAAAACATCTTAAGTTTATAATTATAAATATTGAACACGGTTCAATTAAAGAGTTGATCGCTCAAAATTTAGAATCATTAAATAGATGTTTATCAATTACATAAAGTGGTTAAAATCTTTAAAAAAAAATTTTACTATGGATTTTTCTATATATACAATGTAACACTGTAGTATCGAGTGGATTGGCGCACGGGGAGTGGATATATAGCAATTCTGCAATTTCTACATTCATTTATTTATGTGCTGAATTGTGTTAATCAGCTAAAAAAAAAACTTAGAACAAGAACAAACAGAAAAAATATGCATTGAAATAAATAAGCATATTATAAGAAGAATAATCAAATCTAATTTTTGTGGTTGTAAAAAAGAAGTTACTGTTGATAAAACTTTAGTTAGATCTTACATATTTCTTTTTAAAAAATGCCCGGTATTTGTTTACCGATAATTTTAAATAAATATAATTTGCATGTTACAGTAATTAAAATCAATCTCTTAAAAATCCCCTGCCTGTAATTCTCAGTAATTATCAGCAATTCTCAGTACCAACAGTAAATCTCAGTAAATATCAGTAATTATCAGAACTCACAGCAAAAGCATCAGTAAATATCAGTAAATATCAGAACCAACAGCAATTATCAGTAACAGCAGTAAAATTATCAGTAAATATCAGAAACTATCAGTAAAAAATGGCAGTTTCAGTACTTTTTAGAGCCAGTAGTGATATCAGTGAATGAAATGAACCAAACGCTTTTGATTACCAATTTACCAATTAGCAAATAAGTTCTCGTAAACTCTTTCCCTAAGCATTTATAAATAAATATATTTGTTGTATTCTTTATCGGTGTTCCGTAAACATATATTGCCCATGTACACTTTATATCACCAACACAGTTCAATCAGCTTGCGGTCGATCATGACTTTGATCATTACTTGCATGAGCTCTCAGTCTGAGCAATGTAGATAATAATTGTCGAAAAGTAATGCTTATTCCCTTGGCTTGTTTTATCGTCGATTTTTCACTCAAAAAATTAAATACACTATGCCAGGAAATGCAACATTCGATCAAATGTGTCGAGTTCATTCTTATACTCAGTTATTGTAAAAAGTTACAAACAGTTCTTTAGAGGATACTACGGCATAGTGTAACCCCTGGTCTGGCCAGGCCCTATCGGCGTGGCCTGTCTTAAAATTGGCCTAGCCTAACATTTTGCCTCAAACTTGGCCTGACCAAAAATTTTATTTTTGCTAGCCAAGGGTTTTCGGTCCACTTTGCTCCATATAAATCGTTGGCGGATTTCATTACAAAATCCGGTGACAAGCTCCGCTTTATGATTGGCTGCAGCTGCGAGTAGCTGATCCAATCGCAGTGTTTGTAAATATAAACTTTAAAAGAAAACACACGTGTGATCTTTGGTAAAGCATTCGGTGCATCTAAAAAGTTGAGACCCAAGTTCTCAAGCACAGTGCCTCCCCAAAGATGGTCTAACCAGATCGCTTTAAAAACCTATATATTTTACTGGGTACATAAAGTTTCTTCACCTGAACAATGGAGCTTTGTTCCTTCAGAACACAACCCCGCAGATCAAGCGACCAGACCAGTCTCAGTTGAAAGCATGAAAAACATTCTGTGGCTTTATGGTCCAAAAGAATGGTTCCATCAATACCAAAACACAGTGAAGACAGCTGACGAAACAGTTCCACAAGAGTACAAACTCGTCGACTCACAGAGTGACAAAGAGATTCGACCAATACTTACAGTGAAGAAGCTACACATTGGAGAATCATCTCTAGGAACTGGGAAATTCACTAAATATTCAACGTGGAATGGTCTGGTAGCAGGAATCGCAAGCCTGAAACATATAGCTAGGGCTTGGAGTGGAACATCATAGTGCGGAGGTTGGCATTTCTGCAATAAGGCAAAGGATGTCAAACTGTATCTTGAGACAGAGAAACACATCATTAGAGAGGTCAAGAATGAAGCATTCCTAGAAGAGATTAGATGCATTAGAGAAAACAAAGATCTCAACACTTGCTCGCTCTTGAAATTACACCCCTTCTAAGTTAGCGATGGTATCGTAAGTGTTGGAGGCAGATTGTCCAAGTCAGATTTGAGCAACCATGATAGGAACTCAATCATTATTCCTGGGAAACATCACATTGCTACACTGTTGGTGCCCCATTACCATCAGCTCACGAAGCATCAAGGACGCCACTTCACTGAAGGCTCGATTAGATCAGCCGGCTATTGGATAACCGGAGCCAAGCGAATCGTATCTTCAATAATATACAATTGCGTGACATGCAGAAAGACGAGAAGAAAACCTGAGCATCAAATAATAGCGGACTTACCTCAAGATCGGTTATCTCCAGGACCTCCATTCTCAAGCGTGGGAGTGGATACCTTTGAACCCTGGGAAGTTGCTGCACGTCGCACCAGAGGAGGACTGGCTCACGCAAAACGTTGGGCAGTGATGTTTTCTTGTCTTTCCTCAAGAGCTGTCCATAGAGAAGTGGTCGAAGAGATGAGTTCCTCGTCTTTTATTGACGGTCTGAGAAGATTCGTCGCTATACGAGGCAGACTACAGGAATTTAGATCGGATCGTGGCACAAACTTTGTGGGTTCAACCGAAAGTCTAGGAATTCACACCATTAATGCAGAAGATGAACCTGTTGGACGGTTTCTGTTAGATAACAGAGCTGTATGGATATTTGATCCTCCACACTCATCCCACATGGGCGGTGCATGGGAGAAGATGATAGGCCAGTGGAAAAGAGTTCAACTACTTGCATACCTCTTCTGGAAACGATGGCGTAGGGAATATTTAGTCACCCTTCAAAGTCGACAAAAGTGGACACAGCACCAAAGAAACCTATCCGTCGGTGATGTCGTTTTATTGAAGGACAGTTGAGCCCATCGCTGTGACTGGAAGATGGCAGTAGTGGATCAAGTGTTTCCAAGCGTATCGGACAAGAGAGTCCGTAAAGTACAACTTCGTGTGAACAAGAAGGGCGTTAACACATTCTACACGCGCCCGGTTACAGACACTGTGCTCTTGATGGCGATATAAATATTTGTAACAGTGCTTCATGTTATTCAGAACTGTTTGGTATTTTGTTTGTTTGGAATATTTTGGTTATTTTGTAAATATGTGATAGTGATATCTAAAATATCAGACGGGGAGTGTATTCTTTACAAGATTTTGAAATGTGTAATTTGCTAAAGTTTAATTATTATCTAAAAACATTTAGAATTATCTTCCATTAACATATTGATATGTATTTTCTGCAGTTATCTTTCTTTTTTGAACCTAGAGTTATCCTTTCATTATATGATTTAGAGTTACTTTTCCTAATTGTTGACTTCCTGTTTGTTGTTTGTGTGACCCACACAAGGACACTTAGTTCACCCAACATGTTTTTCGTATTCCTATGCTGCCACACACTGTACGTACTTTTCTGTTGATTTATATTGCATACGGGGCTATTCATTTATATGTTTACTGTTTCGTATTTTTATATAAATGCAGTTTATAAGTAAATTTCTCATTATCTCTTAAAAGTATGGAACGCCATTATTGTCATTGTCAATCTAAGTAAATAAACGTACGTTTGTTACAAATTTCTATGGAAACCCATTTGTAATAAAATTCATTGTTTTTTGGACCTTATCTTCAATACTGTTATTTATATTTCTATTCTTTCATTACAAACTATTATTATATGCATTTTGTCTTTACATGTACTTTGTTTTTGAGAACGTATGAGTAATTCATACTTTGCTTTTGTTTCAGTTTTTTACCGCATACACAATAAATACGAAGCACTGGATTGTTGTGTTGGTTAACAATCTGTAGGCAAAGGCAGAATATATCACGACTGTCATAATCTAATATTGGTATACATAATTTTATGGCGGCAAATGCATATGATCAGTTCATGAAAACGGAAAGTGTGATTAATGTAGAGAATATACTGAATCAGAAATAATAACTGTATAACATCTACATACTTTTACATATACACTGCTTTTACATATAACAAGATATGACCGCACTTTATACTACGTTTATTTATCCTCTGTGTGATAGATGATGTACATAATAATCAAATAGCCGATGGAATGCACTTTGTATTAGAATGTAATGCTGTTTTATGTATAAGACAAACATACTTGGAACCTAGATTTTGTGAAAGACCAAACACCTTTAAAGTTTGTGAATTTTCATCTAATTTAAAACTAAAAAAAACTCAAAAAATCTTTGTTCAAATGACATTTTTGAATCAGTCTGTACTTTATGAATAGGTGTACTTTTTTCTAATATTTTTTCTCTAATTTGTAGGTACATGAACCTCTGACTGTCAATCTACATTATGTACCTCATGTATCGTCACGTTGACGCTTTGTGTGGAATAAATTGAATTGACTTGAATTGACTCGTTAAAGATAATAATTTTAAAACGTATATTAATTTCAATTAACTCGCTACAACAAAACAAATATAAATAATAGTTATTCATTAATTTCATATTTCTTATTTCTTACAAAAATGGTGAAAATGAGATTTTTGATACTCATTGGAACATCTGGAATCCAATTTTTTCTTGAATGTTCTCTCTCTCTCTCTCTCTCTCTCATAGTTTTTCTCTTTTCATAGTCGTTTCTGCACAATTTATAGGTCGACTCCTTTGATAGGCAGTAGAGATAAGACGTTGTGTCACAGAATATCAGTGCATGAAATGATCCAAACGCTTTTGATTACCAATTAACCAATTACCAAATAAGTTCTCGTAAACTCTTTCCCTAATTAAAGCTGACATGAATTCATAAATACGCATTATTTCCCTTTTATCTCTGACTACCGCCATATTAGTTGTCGATTTCTATTGTTCTGCTCATCGCTACACATCCCCTTTATAAGGCCGAGAGCACTATTTATGCTTCGCCACATTCAGATATTTTATTCATCTGAACACGTTACCTTGAACAAAAAGATCTAGAAACGCCTTTTGAACAAAAATAATAGACTCCCACTGCACTGGCCAATAAACGACGAAACAAGACAGACTGAAACCCAGGCACAGATACTTCAAAAATTCTCGATAATTGTAGACTGTTTTCCTGTGTATGTTATAACATTGCACATGCGCAAACCAAACACTGTGGCAGATCGAGCAATATCAATGATCGGATGGATTTTAGAAACGAATCGTTTTTTGTACAAACTGATGGAAACGATGTTACGTTGTTACTTTCTTGGATTTACTATCATTTAGCTACTGTGTTGGATGTAGTGCCGCCGTGGTTTTCAAAAAGTTGCCGACGGTATGAACGACACACGTGTTCGATGTGCATGCAAAGTAACGCAGCACTTAGTCTTTCTGTGCATAATAATACAGATACCTTGAAAATTCTTTCAAAAATAAATATATTTCGTAGTTTATTGATTGTTGTTTCCTTTATTCTTTATTACAAACATTTTACTACAATTTGTAGTTCATGCATTTAGAAGTACGTGCAACCTGAATTCCTCGATCGGAAAGCAGCCGACCGTAACTTTATCGACCGGTATATATACCCCAGTGGCAGTAGATAATATGGCTACCAAATGCTTTTATGAATTCATGTCAGCTTTAAGCATTTATAAATAAATATATTTGTTGTATTCTTTATCGGTGTTCCGTAAACATATATTGCCCATGTACACTTTATATCGCCAACACAGTTCAATCAGCTTGCGGTCGATCATGACTTTGATCATTACTTGCATGAGCTCTCAGTCTGAGCAGTGTAGATAATAATTGTCGAAAGGTAATGCTTATTCCCTTGGCTTGTTTTATCGTCGATTTTTCAATCAAAAATTAAATACACTACTGGTACTGTACCAATTATCGGCTTAGACCAGTCTATAGCACGCGAATATCCGAGTTTTCTTAATTTAGTCATCTGTTTCTAATAAAGAAAAGTAAGTTTGCTTGAAGACTTTCTTCAATATGTTTTAAACATGAGCTTTAACGATCATTGTTTACCGCTGAAGTGACGTAATAAGTTAAAAATAGAATATTACCTTTTTGTGATACGTAATTATATCCCTTCTTTGATTTGATATATAATATCAATACATATAACATTAATAAAGAAAAGGGACACACTAAATTCCGAGAGATTCATGGCGCAGTTGAACGCCTGATTGTATAATTATGCATTGATTAGCGTTCGATTGTGTGTATTACCGTATGATGATAAAAGAATAATTTTATGAGTTTAATTTATGTATAATAACCTCTACGACCGATAGGCTGACCCCGCAAAGGACATAATTCAATCAACACTTTGCAGAATATAAAATCAACATGTACAAGGATTTTACTATGTTATTAACACGAAGCCGATAACTGGTACAGTAAATCATAAAACCTAGGCAAATTCGGGGCTAGCTAAAAAGCACAGAAACAATATATTGTGGGTTCTAAATGATGATATAATCTAACCAATGGAAACATAAGGAGTTCACAATTTAAAGTATGAAAAGTTTTATTCCAATATATCAAGAAATAAGGAAACACGAAAACGTAAAATTATAGCTGATAACTGGTACAGTGCCAGTATGCCGGGAAAAGCAACATTCGATCAAATGTGTTGAGTTCATGCTTATACTCAGTTATTTTAAAAAGTTACAAACAGTTCTTTAGAGGATACTAAGGCAACTCTAACCCCTGGTCTGCCCTGGACCTATTGGCGTGGCCTGGCCTAACATTTTGCCTCAAACTTGGCCTGACCAAAAATTTCATCTTTGCTAGCCAAGGGTTCTCGGTCCACTTTGCTCCCTATAAACCCTTGGCGGGTTTCATAACGAAAACCCGGTGACAAGCTCCGTTTTATGATTGGTTGCAGCTGCGAGTAGCTGATCCAATCGCAGTGTTTGTAAATATAAACTTTAAAAGAAAACACACGTGTGATCTTTGGTAAACCATTTGGTGCTTTTAAAAAGTTGAGACACAAGTTCTCAAGCACAGTGCCTCCCCAACGATGGTCTAACCAGATCGCTTTAAAAACCTATATATTTTACTGGGATTGAACATAGTTCTACAAACTTGTCAGGGCTCACGTGATAGCATGGGAAGTAAACATGGCAAATGTAGAAGTTGCCTATCTATCCCTTTAGTAAATATACGCTTCTGCTTATGGTTATTGCTTTTAAAGGTTAATGACACTACTGGATTCAAAATCCACTGATATTCCCAAAAATTGACTGACATAGTCTGACATCTACTGTATAACCACTGTACCCTACTGTAAATCCACTGTACATGTACACCCACTGTACAAAGCTACTTTACCACACTGTATCCCACTGTACCCCACTGTACAGAGCCACTGTACTCCACTGGACAGCACAGTACCTACCCACTGACCAGCACTGTACCTCACTGTACACCACTGTACGGGGCACTGACCAGCACCGCAACCCCACTGTACACCACTGTACAGGGTACTGACAAATACTGTACACCACTGTAACCCACTGTACCTAGTGTGTTTTTATAAGTTATTATGTTTAAACAATGAATTGAATATTTTCTTTATCTGAGACCAAAATCTGAATTTGATTTGATTCTTTCCTATTGTTTACAAGAGAGAAAATGGGCTTCTATTTCATTAAGTTCATATATAAATATATGCGCGGTCAGAATTCTTTCCAAAGAAAGGGCAGCGATATTTGTTTTCTGGGGGAACTTAGACATATTTTGGATAGTTGTACAATATGAGTTTAAAAAAAATTAAATTATCCTCTGAACCCCCCAATCCTCCGATCCACGCATGTATTTATCTAAAAACTCGGAATCAAATTATCATACCAAATATAGCGACTTATTCAATAAAAAGGGGTAAATATTTTTATATATTTCAAAATCAATGTTTTACTAACTAAATATCTAGTTGATTTTTTTCAATGAATTTCATTTAATCAAATTGAATATTGTCAAATAAATATTAGTATATATGTTACATTAAAGTTTTAAAATTGAGAGAATTTAAAACTATGAATTTCAATGTAGGGTTTACTAAGTGGGGTTTTTCAATTATTGTTAACCAGCTGAGGAGTACTTCTTTAAAAAAAAAAAATCTAAATTTTACATAGAATGTACGAATAATCTGGACCGTTTCTCAATATTTCTGGGATACTATTTTTAAAAAAATGATTCTAAAAGTTTTACCCATTTTGTGTCAGTTCTAATTAGTCTTCCCATACAAATAGCTTTGAGTGCTGTGATAAAATTTCTATAATCAACCATTTTGAGACCCCAATGATTATAATCGTGTATGATTGTACTTGTCTTTCCTTTATGAATTTTACAGCCTCATAGGAAAGAAAAATATCATGTTCAAAAGTTTTAAGGTATTCATGTTTTGGGTTGGGTAATGCTAGTATTAAATGATTTAACTTTGGTATTTATAGTGTCTTGATTATCGTAATTCGACCAATTGGAGTTAATTTTCTTAACTTCCATTTAATTATCAATTTCCTAATTTCAGACAATTTTGGTAAGTAATTCTATTCTTCCATTTCATCTAATGTTACTGAAAAGTTGATACCTAGAAGCTTAAAATTTAAATTGTTCGAGCTAAGTTTCAATCGTGAATGATGAAATACATCCTTTGAATTTGTTTTGCTACCAATCCAAACAATTTTTGTTTTTGTAAAATTTATTTTTAAGCCTGAAACTTGTGCGAAAAAGTCTAAAACCCTAAGAATGCCATCATATGATTGTGGTGTACCATCCATTATAATTGATGTGTCATCTGCATATTGAGATATTTTGGATTCTTCTTCATCAATAATTATACCTTTGATGTCTTTTTCATTTCTTATTAATATTCCTAAAATCCCAGCACAGAGAAGAAAGAGATATAGAGATATTGGGTCACCTTGTCTACAGTCCCTTTCTGGATAAAAATATTTTTAAAACTTATACCATCACACAAGCCTTTATTCCATTATAGAATCTTTATATCCAATTTTTGAAGGAGGGTCCAAAATAAAACTCCAAGAGATGGTGTCAAAAGACTTTTCAAAATCAATTAACATTTAAAGACCGGGTATATTGTATTGCTCTATATAATATAAAAGGTCATATATAAGTTTTATACTTTCCTCAATAAATCTTCCCTTCAAAAATCTTAAGCTTCCTGAAGATAGCTTGTAATTAACATTCAGTAGGAAATGGGGGGCCAATTTTCAAAAATTGTTTAAATTTTCCAGATTTGGAAATGCATGTAATTTCATCTAGTTTATCTATTTCTGAAAAGTTTCCTATTTGAAAAGAGCGGTTTATTGCTCCTGTGATGAATGTTCCTAAGTCTCTCCAGAAGGATTAAAAGAACTCACATGTAAAACCTTCAGGGTCAGGACTTTTGTCATTTTTCATTTTCTTAAGGAAATTGAGAATTTATGTATTAGTTAAAGGATCTTCAAGGGTATTTGACTCTACTCTATTAAGCTTAGGCAGTTTATTTTTTTTAACTTTTCATGGAAACTTTCTTCATTTATATTTTCTCTTTTCATATACAATTATTCATAAAACGATTTAGTTTCATTTAATATTTTCATTTGATAAAACATAACCGACCCATCATCTTTTTCAATATTTGGTATTTGTTTATTAATAAAGTTCCTAGTCTCTAGGTTATAAAATATTTGGATGGCTTTTCTTCCTCGTAAATCCATTTAGACTTTGACCTGATACATTGACCTTTTGATCTATTTTTTCTTATGTTGAGAAGCTCATCTGTTTTTTCCATAATTAATCTAAAGAGTTTTCCGTTTTTTTCTCATCAAGACAAGTAATCTCTTTTTCTAATTCGTTTTAGTTTCATTTAATATATTCATTTGATAAAACATAACCGACCCATCATCTTTTTCAATATTTGGTATTTGTTTATTAATATAGTTCCTAGTCTCTAGGTTAATGAAATATTTGGATGGCTTTTCTTCCTCGTAAATCCATTTAGACTTTGACCTGAAACATTGACCTTTTAATCTATTTTTTCTTATGTTGAGAAGCTCATCTTGTTTTTTCCATAATAAATCTAAAGAGTTTTCAGTTACGTTCTCCTCAAGACAAATAATCTCTTTTTCTAATTCCTTTTCTCTTTCATTTGATTTTTTTTTCTTCAAAGTAGAGTATGAAATGGATTCACCCCTTATTTCAGTTATAGAAGAATATCTATAAAAATTGATCATCAACTGTAAATTGGATATCTTCATTTCTTTTATTATCTAAATTATCTATATTATATATAGGACAAATATATTGTCTTTTTAATTATTAATTATTAAATTGAAATCATAATTGAAATATAATATGTTGTGTATTAAGATAAGAGTCAATTTTATTCCTTAAAGGGACATGGTCACGATTTTGGTCAAAAATTATTTTTCCGATTTTGATATTTACAATACTTCAGAATGTCATTGTTAATACGCAACTGAAATTTGAGTGTCATTTGTTGAGTTATAAGCGAGTTACAGAGCTTGAAATTCTTCAGTTTGAAACAAAGCGTTTGTTTACATTTTGACCGTTGAAGTAAAAATTTTAGTTTCAAACCTAAAACGAATGTATTAAATGTTAGAAACTGTTTATCTATGCTTAAATATAAATAAAAAGATGAGAAAAAAATGGAAAAAGATTTTGTATTGGTATATTGATGTAAATAAAAACAGGGCACGTGTTGTGAGCGCTGTATCTTTCATAAAACTCTACGAGTGACACTTCAATTTCATTTGATCTTTGGAAATGCATTTCTAAAGCATTGTAAAAAGTAAAAACATTAAAGTAGAATTTGACCAAAATTGTGACCAGGCCCCTTTAATTCTGAGTAAACATTTGGTGTATATGAATTTGGGCCATATATATATACCAATAAAGGGTGCATATTTTCAACAGTAGTGAAACAATTATTTTTAACAGACTATCACTATAAGACACTAAAGACACCAAGTGGGATGTATAATGTGCATTGAATATAAATCAATAAAAATTCAATAAAATCATCAATTATGCAAAGAAAACATACAAAAAATAGAGGTCAAAAATTTTGGTAGAAGCCAAATTTGAGGCCAGGCAAACATTTAAGGCCAGATAAAAATCCGAAGCCAGGCAAAAATTTGAGGCCAGGCCAATTTTGAGGCCAAACGTTAGGCCAGGCCAGGCCAACGGGAAAAAGCCAGACCAGACAAGGTTTTAGAGTATGCCTTTATTCAGGCAACAGCAGCCTTAACATTAGTGGTGATGAGGATCGGATTAGCTTCAGCCCAAACATCGGGTTTGGTGTTCACAATCCATATCGGGTTCGGCATCCTTTTTCATAAAACTATTCTATGATGCCGGATCATTGGACGAAATTTCACCAAACCCTACTTACTCTATTTAAATTGTGTCACGACTGCGTAATTTTGAACGACTGCCAGGATTAAGTCACTTAACTATTGCCTTGGCGGTTCACTGAGCTTGCTTATTTTGCAGCCAAAATTTAGATATGTGGTTGCTCCTTTGCATATGGCTATTATTCAAAATTAATTATTTGTGTTTATGTTTGACTACCTATTAAAAATTAAATCATTGTCATAAATTATTCAATCATGTTTGTTACTTGGATAATAATTAAAGTATGTCAATTTTGATTGTGGTTTTATTTTCAAGAAATGGGATTAGGTAGATGTTGTACAATGGCAATGACTTTGAAACATCTTACAAAATTTGACTAGACAAATTAACAAAAAAAGAATATGATAGACCAAGACTACAAGCACATTTACCAAATGGTTTATATTCTGTGAGTTTTTGTAATGCACTTTGACAACAATATTATCAGTATATCTCCTTCCTTTTCGACGATCATCAGATAATTAATACATGTACTAACTAGCATTTTAATTCTTATGCTTACCTGTTTGGAGAAGATTCACTTGAGATTCGAAATCTTCCACTTGTTTTAACTCTGAAAAAAAATCATTATTAATTTATTTTGTGATAATACATTTATATTGCTTGTCAACATTGTCACATGTTTACTGCTCTTCGATTTAGGTCAATACTTCAAAACAAAAGAGGAAATGTCTTTTGTAACCTTTCAATGTAAGTTAAATAACAAAAGATAACCAGTTATCTGTTAGGTTATTTATTCATTATTTTGTTTCAAAGTTTCAAAAATGTTTTGTAGAATGCAGAACATACAAGGGTTGATCGAAAAGTAATGCAATACTATACAGCGCGTTTAACACTGGCACTGTATTGTATAAAACGATACCTCAACATTTTCCGTATCAAAATTTTAATTTGAAGTTAACTTTTGATTAAATTGTGTTGAAAACTTAACAATATATTGATGTTTATAGCCTGATATATACGTGACATCGCCGCGCCATGAATTTACGTCTTTTTTAGGGTTTGTATTTGTGTATATAATAACACAATTTCAAAATTTGAAAAAGACCCAAACAACACAATATTTTGAAAAAGATATACCATCAAATCTTTCTAACTGTTTTCAAAAAATAGAGAACGTTACCGTCCATTTCGGATATATTCACAATACCATCATTTCTAGATCAGAGAATAAAAAGGTTGGACATTCGAATAGTGACACGAAGGATTTTTTGCCTTGATGGATAGAAATCACTAGAAGAAGTACTGGAATTGATATATCAACCTAAATTTTAGAGCAATTGAACAGGGTTCCCTCAACGTTGTTTCATTATCTGATAAAAGCATATGTCATGTTAATAAATAAATCAAAAAGAAAGAAGATATACGCTCTGAAGGAAACTTAAAACAAAGTTATTACGTCCAGAGCTATATCATAAAGGTACGTTCATGACTTATTGAAGAGACCTCGAAAAACTTATTGTTTTATCCCTATTCTTACTATATGTCTCAACAAGGGGTTTATATAACAATCAATGTCTATGTTTATAAACTAAATCTTTTTTGAAACTCTTCTGTTCCGAACCGAACGAAATTCCTTACGATCCTTAAAAATCAAATTTCTCTTGTTGTTTCTAACAAATGCCAATTTGATCTTTAATATCTCGCTTGTTTACACACAGGTTCTTTTGAATTTTTCAGGTGTAATACCTTTCCGCGTGACGTTGTTGTTCCATATTATATTTGATGGAAATCCTCATCCGGTTTTGAAACATTCTTAAATTTAGTCAAATTAAACAAAAAGATTTTGTCGCATGGGTATAGCTTTAACAATGACTGGCAGACCTTTAAACTTTGGCTGGTTTGGAAGTGGAAGTTGGTATTTGAGAAGCTGCAAGATACTGTTAATTTACTAATCAAATGCAAATAATAGGAGTGAAATAGCTTTTTAATTAAAAAAGATTTAAAAGATTTAACGCGTAGTGTGTGGGTTTTTTTTGCACCCGATAACAATTTCAGATTAAATGTAAATCAAAAGTTGTGGATCTTACCATGATCTTTCATTCTGTATAAAGAAACAAGGAGTAAACCCCTATTTTAGGCCTCAAACGTTTTTTTAAGACCTCGTAAAGGAAGAGAAATTTCTAATGTATTATTGACGCAAAGTTTTTTTGAAATAAATTTTTATTCCATTCTTAGTAATGATTTTGATGTTTTTGCAATACATACTCAATTTTTGCAGAAACGGTTTTAGCCGTATCGTTCTACTTTTCGTGGGGGTGTGCACGTTTATGAAGTTATGAAAGGGTTCTTGTTGTGCATTGACTCATATACACAGTGCGTTAAGAAAATTCGAAAGAAAATATCCCAAAATGTTTCTATTGAAACAATATTTTCATTTCATTTCAAGATCATGAATCTCTTGGGACTTGAATTTACTTGCTTGTTTAAAAACTGCGCCTTTTTCTATCTTTAGATACATTCCAAGACTAATAAGTTGATTATCAGGTAATGTCATACATTGCTGCGTTTGTTGAAAAAGCACATTTCGTACAGTATTACTTTTATAAGTCAAAATTGACACATAGTCAGGTTCCTCATTGAATTTTTACAAAATAATCTGTTAAATTTTTAATGAATATGAATTGTACTCAATTGCTGTGGAATTAATAATCAAGGGTTTTTTTTACACTTGGCTTAAATTTGTTAAACAATATTGTAGAGTACTGTTAGAATAAAAGTTTCGAAGCATACATGCCAAGCACCACCGGGACTTCCCCTGGCAGACATGATGCACCTTTTTGGACTGCAGACCCCCGCCTCCCGATCCCATCAGGTGAACCCAATGGGTTCGTTCAGACATAGACGAAATGTTCGTACCCTCATTCCTACATTAATACCAGCCACCAGAGATCTTCTTACTTCTTTTTAGGTACTGCCAACCAACCTCAGTCAATGAAAAGTTCCTCACATCAGAACTACTCTTTAAGAAAAAAGTATTTAGCCAGGGATATGTTTTGCGGATAACCTTCTACAGACAAGCATCCATGCAGCTCTTTCAGTTCATTCTCCCTGTTAACGTTCCCAGTTATCGTTAAAAAATACCCACTATAAGTCAATGTATGAGAGTCACAGATTCCATCCTCGTATATGCCAGCAGTCACGTTTCTGATCATATTGATTTCGCTCTAGTGGCTGAATATCAAATCCTTACATATATACTTAGGCAACACCCAAACCTAACTTCAGACAGGTTTTGTTTGCTTATTACAGACAATTAGCATATAAATATTGGTTATCCCATGTCTCATTTTGTGTAACCCATTTTATTACAAAGTCAAACTGCTGCGTCCCATCAATCATTACTCCAGCCTTTGGGTCAATCCTCTGAGGTTTTACACAATTCTAACCTTATCAAATTATGCTATCACTGTTATCCTTGAACTCCTTGGCATAACCTCGATAAAATTCATTACTCGCCTCATAAAGTTTCAGTTATATGATAGTGTTCTTTTATGCTGTCAGTCTACTCTATCTTGGCACCTCCTATTGAATATGTTCCCAAGAAAATGAATCGGTTCTAATTAGGCTAATTACTCAATTTTCCAAAAAGTCTCACCGTTAATTACTCATTCTCATTAACACAGTCATGTATTCTTTTTATTTGAAATTCATGACGTCTTGATCATAATTATATCAACTATGTCTGGTTTTGGTCTTATCAAACGTCTACATATTTCATTGTAATGTACTTCCTTGGTATAAAGTTTTATCTTAAAAAAGAATTCTATTACAGTAGTCAATGATACCTTGTCTAATCCTTGTTATTATTTTCATGATATCCTGTTTTTCAAATGTTAAAAATAACATTTTAAGTTTGTATTTTATCGCCATGTTGGACTTTGGTTCAAAATCAATAGATTTGGGTGTGTATTTTGCCGCTGATCATTAGTCTAATCTCTTCAGTCTTGCATTACATACTAGGAATAGGGATAAATTAGCGTCTTATCAGTGTTCCTCATCTCTAAAGCCATACATCAATAACATTCTCTTTTCACATGCATTACAATTACACCAGTAACAGTTCTTGCCACTCACATTGGCAAAATATTAATGATATCATACAGTACCTTGCATCTATCTTAACGCCATTGGTACAATGCCAAGTGGTCAATTTCAAGAATAACTTGTGTTTCTCATATGCTACATGTATATAGTCATTAGTCCGCTCGGATAGGTCATGGTCTTTAGGCAGAGGTGTTCAACTATTTACATGTTGATTAAAGGTACCTGGTGTTCAATTCCTTAGAGTATATGCTAATTTATGGCCGAAATACAGGATTTAGCCACTACAACATCTCTCATTACAACTTACTTTGCGCAACTAGGTTAAGGACTTTTCTGGATTTTAGAGGCTAATAAACCAGAATGCAATACTGGCCGTTACTATAAATAGAAGCAACCAGTGCAAAAAAAAAACAAACATCGTATATCTGACTCTAGATGGGTTTCCTTTAAATCTATGATATAATTCTGTTCATTATTGAGACTTGTTACCACACCTTTTTCCATATTTGCATGGTTTTCTTGTAGACATGCTCTTAGGAATTAACAAAAAAAATTAAATAAAACGCTATGAGATTGGATTACTCAACATACACTCTACCAGAAGTCATAAATATGCATTGATAGTACTATATTTTCAATTGTAACAATTATTTTTTATTGGGTTTTTCATTTCACAACATATGTGACAAAATAGGTGATTGGAACATTTGTAGAAACATAATATATAGTCTTTAGGCTATTTCTACTTAATAGTACATTTTTTGTTTATTTCATATGGAGTGAAGCTGATTTGAAAGAGAGAGAGAGAGAGAGAGAGAGAGAGAGAGAGAGAGAGAGAGAGAGAGAGAGAGAGAGAGATTATGCAGGTTGATTACAATACATGTATTGACTATGCTATAATGAGGACAATTGAAATGATATGAAGGTTCACAGAGATCAAAAAACAAAAAAACAGAAAATACTAAACTAATCTATAAAACTACAATTTTTCACATATATTCTGCCAGTGGCTTTCGTATTTCTTATATTACATTTTTTCAACAGCAAATATTTTTTTTCAGTTAAGATTGTTTCTGTTATGATCTTTTTCAAGGCAAGTATATTTGGAATCGGATTACTTTTATATTTACATGAAAAAAAATATTGCTTCACGATAAGAGCTTTCAGGTTAAAATTTGTTATACCTTTCTTTATTTTTATATTTTCCAAAAAGAACTGATTGAATATCAGATGTAATCGAGATTTCAAACTTTGTAAAAATCCACTCTTCAACATCACATTACAATTCTTTTACTATATTACATTCATAAAATAAATGACTAATACTTTCTCCATCTGTTTTACAAAAGGTGCAAACAGCAGAATCTGCTTTTTTATATTAAAAAGATATTTATTTGTAGGGAAAATCCTATTAAGTATTTGATATTGCAGCCACTGTGGTTTTTATTCCTGTGTAAACTTAAAAGGGAGTTCGAAAATGTTATTCCAAGAGGTTTGTGAATAGTTGTAACCCATTTCTCTCCATTTTGATATAGATGTACATTTTCTCTTTTTTGTCTTAAAGTATATTGTCTATGGGTTTACAGCCTTTACAAGTATTAAGAAAGGATAGAATATAGATAGAGAAAATTGGTCCATATTGTAAAGTGTTCTGTAAGTTTGGTAAGTGTAAATCTTTTGTATGCAGTCTGATTGTAACTGCAGTTCTTAACCTTGCATACTCTGTGAAATTTGTCTTTGGAATAATGTGTTTCAATTCATCAAAGTGTATGAATGTTCCATCTATATTAAGCAAATTATTAACAAAAAATGAATCCTTTATTAACATAACTTTTGATAAATATTGATATATTGTCTATGGTGATTTTGGGATTGTACCATTTATTATCATTTATAGTTTACTAAGTGGAGTTTGTTCAATTATTTTTAACCAGCTGAGGAGGACTTCTTTTTAAAAAAAAAATTCTAAATTTTTACATAAAAGGTTAAAGCAAATCTGTTGGACAGTTTTTGAGAAATAACGCTCCAAAAAAGTCAGAAAAAGAAAAAAAGAAAAATAAAGAAAAAAGAAACAATAGAACAACAAGAGGGTATTCCGTTTCCGGTGCTAATAAACTTATCTATATAATTCACTTTCTTTTGTCTAATAGCATGTTGTACATGGGTTTACAGCATTTACAAGTATTAATAAAGGATAAAATATGATTATAGATAATTTGTCATTATTGTAATGTTTTCCGTTAGTTTGGTAAGTGTGTATCTTGTGTATGCAGTCTGGTTGTAACTGCAGTTCTCAAACTTGCATACTCTATGAAATTTGTCTAATTAGTCTTCTCATCCAAGTAGCTTTGAGTGCTGTGATAAAATTTCCATAATCAACCATTTTGAGACCCCAATGATTATAATCGTGTATGATTGTACTTGTCTTTCCTTTATGAACTTTACAGCCTCATAGGAAATGAAAAATATCATGTTCAAAAGTTTTAAGGTATTCAGTTTTAGGGTTGGGTAATGCTAGTATTAAATTATTTAACTTTGGTATTATTAGTGTCTTGATTATCGTAATTCGACCAATTGTAGTTAATTTTCTTAACTTCCATTCATTTATCAATTTTCTAATTGCAGACAATTTTGGTAAATAATTTTATTCTTCCATTTCATCTAATGTTACTGAGAAGTTGATACCTAGAAGCTCAAAATTTAAATTGTTCCAACTAAATTTCCATCGTGAAGGATGAAATAAATCCTTTGAAACTTTTTGCTACCAATCCAAACAATTTTTGTTTTTGTAAAATTTATTTTTAAGCCTGATACTTGTGCGAAAAAGTCTAAAAACCCTAAGAATGCAAACAAATGATTGTGGTGTACCATCCAGTATAATTGATGTGTCATCTGCATATTGAGATATTTTGGATTCTTCTCCATCAATAATTATACCTTTGATGTCTTTTTCATTTCTTATTAATGTTCCTAAAATCCCCTTTCTGGATAAGAGTATTTTTAAAAATTATACCATTTTGAATCACACAAGCCTTTATTCCGTTATAGAATTTTTTATCCAATTTTTGAAGAAGGGTCCAAAATCAAAAAAAAAGTCTAGTGTTTTTTTTTAGATAAAACTCTATGAGATGGCGTCAAAAGCCTTTTTGAAATCAATTAACATTGAAAGACTAGGTATATTTTATTGCTCTGTATAAGTAAGTAAGTAAGTAAATAATTTATTATAGTGACATGTGTATATAGCATGATTACAAAATTCATTTTACAAATATAACATCAATACACCCGGCCAAACGGACCTATGAGTCACTTTCAGACTGTTACAATGTTAATAAAATTTACATGTTTTGGGAGCAAGATGGCTTTGTCAAGTGTTTCTGTCTTAAATTGTATAATTCAATAATAAAATAAGCGATTTGGCGGGGGTAGTTACATATTAGGTCAACGAACAGAGTACTGTCATTTGTAATAGTTTGACTTACAGTTAAATTATATCCAATTTTATAAAATAAATGACTTCTCGTGTTATTAAAGAATAGACAACGTATTAAAAAGTGCTTTTTAGTTTCGATTTCGTTAAGATCACATAAGTTACATATTCTGTCCTTAACCGTTTCTAACCTGTAGCGACCTGTTTCGATCCTCAGGGGGAGTACACCACATCTTAACATCGCGAATTTTGATGATGGGTTTTAGGAGATCTAGCGTAACGTATTTTTCGACTGTGTAGCTGGATTTAAAAAAGGATATATGTTCAAAGTTTTTGGTATACTTTAGATATCGGTGTGCCATTCGGTTTCAAAATTTGTACGTAACTTTTCCTCTGCGTAGTGTAAATTACAGGGTGTAAAATTGAAGTAAGTACTTTCTATGTTTAACGATTCCATGGTTTTTTTTAATTTGGGAGCTCCAATTAGAACTATTGTTTTGCTCACGGTCCCAAAGAAACACGCGCTTGGTGATGCGTTCATTTTCCATGTAAATTAGTCGATTCCAGAGACGCAACATATTCATCTTGTTGCGGCAATTACAGCTTAACCACCGCTTTCCCCTTGGACCGTTAGCAACGGAGTAAACTGATGGACACCAAGGAAATATCGGAGGGCTCGATTTTGAACCATTTCAATACAGTGATGTTTCTTGTGCCCCCATACCCACTGCTGTAATCAAGGACCGAGGCTACACAATTAATAAATAATTTTTCGTAGGTTCGGAATCCAACTGATTTGATTGAGTTGATTTTTAGATGACAGTATGTATAATACATAAGGTCATATATAAGTCTTATATTTTCCCCAATAAATTTTCCCTTCAAAAATCCAGTCTGATCATTATATTTCAATTTATCGAGAACAGTTTTCATGCGATAAGCTAAGCTACCTGAAGATATCTTGTAATTAACATTCAGTAAAGTAATGGGGCGCCAATTTTTCAGAAATTGTTTAGGTTTTCCAGATTTGGGAATGCATGTAATTGCACCTATTTTATTTATTCCTAAAAAGTTTCCTATTTGAAAAGAGTGGTTTATTGCTCTTGTAATGAATGTTCCTAAGTCTCTCCAGAAGAATTAAAAGAACTCACATGTAAAACCGTCAGGGTCAGGACTTTTGTCATTTTTCATTTTCTTAAGGAAATTCAGAATTTCTGTATTACTTAAAGGACCTTCAAGGGTATTTGACTCTACTCTATTAAGCTTAGGCAGTTTATTTTTTTTAACTTTTCATTGAAACTTTCTTTCTTTCTCTTTTCATATACAATTATTCATAAAACGATTTAGTTTTATTTAATATTTTCATTTGATAAAACATAACCGACCCATCATCTTTTTCAATATTTAGTAGTTTGTTTATTTATATAGTTCCTTGTCTTTAGGTTAATGAAATTTTTGGATGGCTTTTCTTCCTCGTAAATCCATTTAGACTTTGACCTGATACATTGACCTTTACCCTATTTTTTTCTTATGTTTAGAAGCTCATCTTGTTTTTTCCATAATAAATCTAAAGAGTTTTCCGTTAAGTTCTGTTCAAGACAAGTAATCTCTTTTTCTTATTCCTTTTTTCTTTCATTTAATTTTTTTTCTTCAAAGTAGAGTATGAACACAGGATGAATGACCATCTTTAAGTCCTCCTTAAAGATAGCTTAAAGGTGTTTAAAGGTAGCTTAAAGACGATCTTTAAGCCACCTTTAAGCTATATGTGTTGCTTAAAGGTGGCTTAAAGAAGGCGTTAAGATGGCTTAAAGGCAGCTTAAAGACTATCTTTAAGCCACCTTTAAGCCACCTTTAAGGACAACTTATAGGTCCTTAATGTCCAAACTTCTTTAAGCCACCTTTAAGCCACCTTTAAGCTACCTTTAAGCCACCTTTAAGCCATTAAAACAATGTTAATTCAATATTGTGCTTAATTTCCAACAAAATGTATTAACTTTATGAAAGAAAAGGTATTAAAACGGTTTTTTGTTCTAGAAAGAAAAATGAACAAAAAAACACACAAAAAAAACCTGCCACGGCGAGAATTGAACCCGGGACCCTTAGTTTACTAGCATCACCACACTTCCTCTGCGCCACGGCAACTTACATATATGTGAGCGTTTTTATATCCTATATATCAGTGGATATTGAATCACTGTATTGAATGTGTTTACTTGAAGAGATTTTGACAAACCATTCAGTTTGTAACAATCAATTATATCTAATTTATAAATCACATGCATGCATGTATTTAGAATTAAATACGGAACTTGGTCTTCAGTGAACAAAAATATATTATACCTAAATGGAAACCGTTAGGTTCACTATAGAAGGCTTTCTTAGTTAATAAATTTAAACCGAGTAGATATACGTTCATCTAATTTATAGCTATAAAAATGTAAGAAAGAAAATGAAATCATTTCTTTTATTAAATGCATTGATACTATTAGGGTATTTGTTCAATTTCCTGCAATTTCCCGGTTTTCATGATCGCGGCGCCGTTCCAATATGTTTAAATATTTACATGTAATTGTATGTACATGATTTTTAAACTATCAATTCTATAACAAACAAAATTACCAAATACCGGTGAGGTATTTACTGCATGTGGCAATTGCAAATGACTTGTACATACAATTGTATGATGTGCCAGGCCGGGTATATTTGACATATTTACCCTTATACATATATTTAAATAATCAACCCCTATTTATGATCACCTATACATTAATTAATTAGCCTCAAGATTTTACTCTTACATACATTTATCGTTAATTTGTAGACGTAACATCTTTGAAACCCAGAGCTAGGAAATAATACTTTGAAAATGAATTACAAATGTAAATTAACTTTTTTTCACTAGACTTATCGTATACTCGTACATACTAAGATTCAACGCCTTTAGAAACCCTGACGTGCACCTGGGCACACGACACACCTGCTGTGTATATCTTGTATATTCTGTGTTAGTTCCAGGGGTTTTCTTAAGTTGGACAAACAATAGACTTGAATTAGATATACACAAACATGCACCTGGGCACACGACACAACTGTTGTGTATATCTTGTATATTCTGTGTTAGTTCCAGGGGTTTTCTTAAGTTGGACAAACAATAGACTCTAATTAGATATACACAAACGAACAAAACTATGTCTAGACAAACAAAGCAGTAATATCCTGCCCGATATAACAAAGGCAGTTGAGAGTCTTTTCATCTTTAACATGTATCTAGCAGATCTAGAGTTAGAAATAATGAAAATTGAAAAAAAAATTACAAACCTTAAACCGATTATCAAATTAAATCATGCATTTTTGGTTCATTATCTTTATTTTGTTTAATAACCGGATGAACTGAGAGAGAGAGAGAGAGAGAGAGAGAGAGAGAGAGAGAGAGAGAGTTTTCACCGATTAATTTATTATAGGAAACAAACATACTTTAATAAGTTTTATGCACATATTAAGATACAGAGACTGCGCTCATCCCTACAATAATTTTAAAAACCCCAAAAATTATAAAGAATTTTATAACGGCAATCTGTGTCCATCGGAGCGGTGCTGATGATAGCGATCTGTGTTTAATTGAGCGACGACTAAAACCGCCTGGAACACCCCCCCTTCCTTGGAGATTAATTTATCACTCGGATGACACCCTCCCATCTCTATAAAAGAGCTTTTGCATTTAATATATGTTTTTATTGTTCAGCTTGATCAATATTGACTTAAAGGCCACTTAAAGACAGTGTAAAGGCAGTGTAAAGAGAGCGTAAATGCCACTTAAAGATGCTTAAAGGTGGCTTAAAGGTGGCTTAAAGGTGGCTTAAAGAAGTTTGGACATTAAGGACCTATAAGCACTTGCTTAAAGGTGACTTAAAGGCGGCTTAAAGGTTGTATAGTCTTTAAGCTCCTTTAAGTCACCTTTAAGCCACCTTTAAGGACTTGCTTAAAGATGGTTTTTCGCCCTGTGGAAATGGATTTATCCCTTATTTCAGTAAGAAGAATATGTATAAAAAGTTGATCATCAATTGGATATCTTCATTTCCTATATTATTTAAATTATCTATATTGTATATAGGACAAACATATTGTCTTTTTACTAATTCATTAGTAAATTTAAATCATAATTGAAATATAATATGTTGTGTATTAAGATAAGAGTCAATTTTATTCCTTAAAGGGATAACGATTTTTGGTCAAAAATTATTTTTCCGATTTTGATATTTACAATACTTCAGAATGGCATTTTTAATAGGCAACCGAAATTTGAGTGTCATTTGTTGAGTTATGAGCGAGTTACATACAGAGCTTGAAATTCTTCGTTATGTAAACAAAGCTTTTGTTTACATTTTGACCGTTGAAGTTAAAATTTCAGTTTTAAACCTAAAACGAATGTATTAAATGTTAGGAACTGTTTATATATGCTTAAAATAAATAAAAAGATAGACAAATAAGCTGGAAAAGATTTTTTACTGGTATATTGAACCTATGTAAATAAAAACAGGGCACGGACCTTGTTTTCATGACAAATAATTGTGAGCCCTGTATCTTGCTTATAACTGTACGAGTGACACTCCAATTTTTTTTGGTCATTAGAAATGCATTTCTAAAGCATTGTAAAAGGTAAAAACATTAAAGTAGAATTTGACCAAAATTGTGACCATGCCCCTTTAATTCTGAGTAAACATTTGGTGTATATGAATTTGGGCCATATATATTTACAAATAAAGGGTGCATATTTTCAACAGTAGTGTAACAATTATTTTTAACAGACTATCACTATAAGACACTAAAGACACCAAGTGGGATGTTTAATGTGCATTGAATGTAAATCAATAAAAATTCAATCAAATCATCAATTTTGCAAAGAAAACATAAAACAAATTAAGGCCAAAAATTTTGGTAGAAGCCAAATTTGAGGCCAGGCAAACATTTAAGGCCAGGTCAAAATCTGAGGCCAGACAAAAATTTGAGGCCAGGCCAAATTTGAGGCCAAAAGTCAAGCCAAGCCAGGCCAGGCCAACAGAGAAAAGCCAGACCAGACCAGGTTTTAGAGTATGCCTTTATTCAGGCAACAACAGCCTTAACATTAGTTGTGATAAGGATCGGATTATCTTCAGCCCAACCATCGGGTTTTGTGTTCACAATCCATATCGGGTTCGGCATCCTTTTTCATAAAACGCTTCTATGATGCCAGATCATTGGACGAAATTTCACCAAACCCTACTTACTCTATTTAAATTGTGTCACGATTGCGAAACCTTGAACGACTGCCAGGATTAAGTCACTTAACTATTGCCTTGGCGGTTCACTGAGCTTGCTTATTTTGCAGCCAAAATTTAGATATGTGGTTGCTCCTTTGCATATGGCTATTATTCAAAATTAATTATTTGTGTTTATGTTTGACTACCTATTAAAAATTAAATCATTGTCATAAATTATTCAATCATGTTTGTTACTTGGATAATAATTAAAGTATGTCAATTTTGATTGTGGTTTTATTTTCAAGAAATGGGATTAGGTAGATGTTGTACAATGGCAATGACTTTGAAACATCTTACAAAATTTGACTAGACAAATTAACAAAAAAGAATATGATAGAACAAGACTACAATCACATTTACCAAATGGTTTATATCCTGTGAATTTTTGTTATGCATTTTGACAACACTATTATCAGTATATCTCCTTCCCTTTTGACGGTCATCAGATGATTAATACATGTACTAATTAGCATTTTAATTCTTAGGCGTACCTTTTTGGTGAAGCATCGTTTCAGTTTTCTTTTGTTGTGAGTCTGAAAAAAAAATCATTATTAAATTTTTTGTGTTAATACATTTGTATTGTTTGCCAACATTGTCACATGTTTACTGCTGTTCTATTTAAGTCAATACTTCAAACAAAAGAGAAAATGTATTTTGTAACCTTTCAATGTAAGTTAAATAACAAAAGATAACCAGTTATCTGTCATGTTATTTATTTATTATTTTGTTTAAAAGTTTCAAAAGATGTTTTGTAGAATGCAGAACATACAAGGGTTGATCGAAATGTAATGTCACACTATACAGCGCGTTTAACACCGGCGCTGTATTGTATAAAACGATACATCAACATTTTCCGTATCAAAATTCTAATTTGAAGTTAACTTTTGATTAAACTTTGTTGAAAACTTAACAATATATCGATCTTTATAGCCTGATATATACGTGCCATCGCTGTGCCATTAAATTTACGTCTTTTTCAGGGTTTGTATTTGTGTATATAAAACACAATTTCAAAATTTGAAAAAGACCCAAACAACACAATATTTCGAAAAGATATACCATAGACTCTTTCAAACTGTTTTAAAAAAAATTAGGGAACGTTACTGTCTATTTCGGATATCTTTGCAATGCCATCATTTCTAGATCAGAGAATAAAAAGGTTGGACATTCGAATAATGACACGAAGGATTTTTTGCCTTGATGGATAGAAATCACTAGAAGATGAATTGAAATTATATATCAACCTAAATTTTAGAGCAATTTAACAGGTGGTAGGGGACAGTTTTTTTTATACAAGTCATTGTAGCCAAGGGATGCATGTCTTCGGAACTCTGTAACGAGAATTTCCTCAGTTCCCATTCAGCACAAATTCCAATTCACTCTTTATAAGGCCAATCACCAATTTCTAAAGAAAATTACTAGTCAAAACCTGTAAAATTCTCTACATACTGGTTTTTATGAGATTTTGACCCTTTCATATTTTGCTAATTTTTCATGATTTTTCAGCTTTTAAGACCTCCCCCAGCTAATTCCCTGCAGAGGGTTGACCTTCCGTACCGCGTGCATGTTGCACTATCACATGTCAGAAACTTACCGGTGTATAGTTTAAAATATCCCATCCACCTACGTTTCGTGTTATTTTACCTCCCGTCTGTAACTTCCAATTTCACTGTGTAAAGTCAGCACAACAGTCAAAGCCTTAGGTTTCGCATTTTACATCTGATTCTCATCATAAGGGGCCTACATATTGCATATCAATTTCAACAAGAGACACCCCTCTAACTAATCATTTCATGAATTTTAGCAACACTCATAAGCCTTCAAGTACAGCAACTCTAAATTTTACAAAAACATTGCCGGGTACTTTATTCAAAACTGTCCCTTGCTACCTTTAACATACACTAACTGTATTGTATACTTTGATTATTGCATTTGTCTACATGTAAAGTTCATTTGAAATAAAAATGTGCTGTTTTAAAAATATTGGGTGATATAAGTCAGGTGGCTTAATGTTATTTCATAAAATCAGAAAGCAAAATGGCTGCAAATTCATAAATTTAATGATTAAATTGATAAAAACTGTTTTAAACTATTTATTCTTATCTCAGTAAATAACGTAAGCCTATTAATTGTCATCAGTATAGGAAATACCTACTCTCTTAGCCAATTTACTCTAGTGATGGTCATTCTACACATTTAAGAGGGAGTTACTCCCCTTGAATGTTTTAGCTAATAAATCATGTAATGACATCTATAGCAAAGAAAATCATCCATTTTCACCAAATGTATTACTTATAGTACCAAATCCACTCAAAATTACACTTGAAGGAGAAATATGAAAATACCATGTAGTCTTGAAGGTGGCAGGGGACAGTTTTTTTTATACAATTCATTGTAGCCAAGGGATGCATGTCTTTGGAATTCTGTAACGAGAATTTCCTCAGTTCCCATTCAGCACAAATACCTTTAATTCACTCTCTATAAGGCCAATCACCAATTTCTGAAGAAAATTACTAGTCAAAACCTGTAAAATTCTCTACATACTGGTTTTTATGAGATTTTGACCCTTTCATATTTTGCTAATTTTTCATGATTTTTCAGCTTTTAAGACCTCCCCCAGCTAATTCCCTGCAGAGGGTTGACCTTCCGTACCGCGTGCATGTTGCAATATCACATGTCAGAAACTTACCGGTGTATAGTTTAAAATATCCCATCCACCTACGTTTCGTGTTATTTTACCTCCCGTCTGTAACTTGCAATTTCACTGTGTAAAGTCAGCACAACAGTCATAGCCGCAGGTTTCGCATTTTACTTCTGATTCTCTTGTACCTAACATAAGGGGCCTACATATTGCATATTAATTTCAACAAGAGACACCCCTCTAACTAATGATAATCATTAAAAATCATTTCATGAATTTTAGCAACACGCATAAGCCTTCAAGTACAGCAACTCTAAATTTTACAAAAATATTGACGGGTACTTTATTCGAAACTGTCCCTTGCTACCTCAACGTGGTTTCAATATCTGATAAAATCATATGTCATGTTAATAAATAAATTAAATAGACAGAAGATAAACGCTCTGAAGGAAACTTAAAACAAAGTTATTACTTCCAGAGCTATATCATAAAGCTACGTTCATGACTTCTTGAAAAGACCTCGGAAAACTTATTGTTTTACCCCTATTCTTACTGTATGTCTCAACAAGGGGTTTATATAACAACCAATGTCTATGTTTATAAATAAATCTTTTATGAAAGTCTTCTGTTCCAAACGAAATTCATTACGATCCTTAAAAATCAAATTTTTCCTGTTGTTTCTACCAGATGCCAATTTGATCTTTGATATCTCGCTTGTTTACACACAGATTCTTTTAAATATTTCAGGTGTAATACCTTTCCGCGTGACGTTGTTGTTCCATATTATATTTGATGGGAATCCTCATCCGGTTTTGAAACATTCTTAAAGAGCTAAAGCCACGAAGGGCCAATTTCGGCCTATTTTTTCATGGAAAATGAAAAAAAGCGGAGAGGAAAAATAGTGATGAAAATAAAACTTATAGGTATTGAGCGTAATAAATGTACCTCAAAAAATTTCTGCTATGACGTCATAGCTGTACTGTAGACGTTAAAACACGCGCGCTTTAGCGTTTTTCGCTGAAAAATATCAATTTTTTAGCATTTATTCCAAATTTTCGAGATGGCCACACCCAATGAACAAAATTAAATATATGTCATTTAGAAGAGAATACAAAAATGCAAAAATATTGCATATTTTTATTTTGTTCAAGAGGTGTGGCCACATCTAAAATCCAACTTTACTATCAGCTTCACACTTATCGGAACAGTAGAATCACGGGGAATACCCCTCAAATCTATTTTAAATAATGTCTCTATATTGCTTATCTGATTACAGAAATGTTTTGAAATGCAAAAATATGAATTTTTTTTTTGGTTTTATTAATTTTCCTTTCGTTAGTTTTAACTGAAAACGAAAAACACTCGTTTTAATACTAAGCGTATACAGTTAATATTGCAGGTATAACGTGTTAGCTCGCCTATGACCGTTGATTTTGTAGTAAAAGGCCAAAGTCAACTTATCAATACGATGATTCTTGAAATGAAAAGGTAATTTGATAATGTGTAAACTCTTAAAGTATCCCTTTGTACTATGATAACTGCATAAATCCATCATTATATAACACTCATCACCGTGTCGCCATGGTCACTGTTTACAAAAGGGGCGATAACTCGAACAACGTGTATTGATTTGTCGAAAAGAAATGAATGAATTAACATTCAGATTCGTATAACGGCATGCCTACGAAAAATATTTAAATTTGGAATTCCTAAATGTGTTCAATTCCATGCAGATATAGGTTTTATTCTAGTGTTTCATTTTCTGCTGTTTATGTTTTAATTAAAAGGTTGATAACTTGGAACAAAAGATAAGTCTTACTTAATATTGTTATAGATAAAAACATTGATTATGATTATCATGGATTTTTTCCCATAGCATTGAGTAAGTAGAGATAATTTTCATAGAAATAATTTAATTCAATTATTTGCACATTCTCCAATCGTTCAGGTCGTTTACCGTTTACCGCCATGCATTGAAGATCCCCCGTCATGCATCACACAGTGCCGCCATGCGTCCTGCTATGCATCTTATTATATAGCAAAAATCTTTTTCCCGTTTATTTTACATCTTAACAGTGTTTAGTAGATATAAAGTTGTCGTTTCTCCATTCAAACTTCATAAATCGCTTGCACCCGCAGAGAGCGTCGCCAACTTCGACATCGATCTCAGCAAGGGGGGCCAATGTGGTAAATGGTTAACACGGTGAAAAGACAATTGATATATATTAAATCTGAGTTTATTAATCGGTAATAAATGCATAAATAGAGGCGTGATTACTTTTTGTTTCAATATAATGTGCCCTCTTCGACATCTCCGCCATTATCGAATGTTGTGGATTTTCCAAGATCTAAAAACAGCACAAAATTTACTCGATGGTGTTAGCTTGGTTTCGATATGCTTGAACTGTTTATTTGTCGCAAGGAAATTTGAAACTTGAGAATAAAGGAAATACACGGAAGCATTGTCACATGAACAGAAACATCGTATATACTATGCCTCTAAAAATGATTGGCTGTGTACACTCATGTATGTAAAGGGAAGGGGACTGGTTTCAAGTTATCACAGAAACTTTGATATAAACCCCCGATTTAACAAGAAATATACACTGTCCAGAACAAGTTGAATCGAGTTTGTTGTAAATGTATTGACTTGTTCTGCCTATTTCTTCTTCACCCCTCCCTTAAAAAACTATCTAAATAATATGTAGGAAAAAGAATAGGACAGAAGGTTTTGAACTGCCTTTTGAATCTATATTTCTTGTGAAGATTTTGAAAAAAAAATGTTATAAGTTTTGCCAGAACACCCCCCCCCCACCCCCCGAAAAATTGTAGATAAATATAATTATGAATTTAAATAATAATTGTTGTCGTAGATTTCATAAAATTGCATGTATTATAGTACATATCATGTAGTACATTTCAGCAAATTGTTGTATTATTTAAACGCGCAGTGATTTTGCCAGCTGGGGCGCTTTTACACCGCACCGCATAACAACTTTGACTAACTTCCCCCATGCATTAAAAATGTTCTAGGGAAAACACTGTCATTTAAACTGTAAAATTAATCAAAATCAATATTCAAACTTATTTAAAGTTACTCCTAATGACTGCTGACAACAACGAAACACTTCACAATCCACCACCCCCCCCCCCCCAAAAAAAAAAAAAAAAACAAAGACAAAAAAACAAATAGAGCTTGATTGACTGGTTCAGCTAAATCGGGTGTTATGGAATATCCAAGTGATATGTTTGCTGATTGTTCACAACAAAATAATTTCAGTTATTGAAGGAAAATACATGTACGAGCTATGGGGATGCTTGTCATATGCTATTAACAACAAACACGTAAAATATTACCAAAACTTGGTTAAGAATTAAATGTCTATAGAAGTCATTTCTTCAAACTGTGTATACAACTTTGATTGATATTGTGTATTTGAATCTTTGTAACGGTATGAAAAGTATGAAAGACTTTCTACTCAAATTCTATTTGTTCCTACTGTCCATGTAAATGCTTAATGCTTGAAAAAAAAACCCGTTTTACACGATACACGCTTTGCTCATGTTGTGTACACGCTTTGCCTGAAACTCACGTAAAACATTTCTTGCATCCCCCCTCCCCTCAATCGCTAGAAAAAATGCTCCGTGCATTATCTGATGTACATTGTACTTATCAGCTTTTGGAGTAAGGTTTAAATTGATTTGAACGTTTAAACACTTGTTTACTGACTTAAAAATAAAATAAGATGACGGATTACTATAATCATATCTACTTTAGCAAAATAACAAAATTCTCTATCAATTTCAATAAAAAAAAAATTTGAAGCTCAAATAATCCATAAAATGTATATGAATGTAAATGTTTTACTCTGGTGTTTGGGTTAAAGAACTTAATATTGCAATTGTGCACTGATTTTAAATAATTTTAGTAGTTTGAATTTATTCATGAAAAGCTAATGCAAATGTATTTAATATGACGTCATAAAGCGTTTGTAAACCAACGTTTAACACATGCTCTTTCCATGCGTCCTACGACATTGATAGGGACCAAACCAAGCCAATGCTTATATTTTTGTGAAGAACATTGTTCTGAGATTGTTTCCTGGTAATATTGTTAAATTTGGATATTAGGCCGATTTTGACCCTTTGTGGCTTTAGCTCTTTAGTCAAATTAAACAAAAAGATTTTGTCGCATGGGTATAGCTTTAACAATGACTGGCAGAGCTTTAAACTTTGGCTGGTTTGGAAGTGGAAGTTGGTATTTGAGAAGCTGCGAGATACTGTTAATTTATTAATCAAATGCAAATAATAGGAGTGACAAAGGTGTTAAAATAAAAGATTAAAAAAAATATTGGTAAAATCTTCACGCACTTTCCGATTTTTAAAAAAAAAAAAATTATTTTTGATTTTTTTTTTTTTTTTTTGATTTTTTTTTTTTTTATTTATTTATTTCTTTTTTTGGCACCCGATAACAATTTCTGATTAGATGTACATCAAAAGTTGTGGAGCTTACCATGATCTTTCATTCTGAATAAAGAAAAAGGGAGTAAACCCCTATTTCAGGTATCAAACGTTTTTTTAAGACCGCGTAAAGGAAGAGAAAATTCTAATGCATTATTGACGCAAAGTTTTTAGAAATAAATTTTGATTCCGTTATTAGTAATGATTTTGATGTTATTGCAATACATACTCAGTTTTTGCAGAAACGGTTTTAGCCGTATCGTTCTACTTTTCGTGGGGGTGTGCACGTTTATGAAGTTATGAAAATGGTCTTGTTGTGCATTGACTCTTATACACAGTGCGTTGAGAAAATTCGAAATAAAATATCCCAAAATGTTTCTATTGAAACAATATTTTTATTTCATTTCATGATCATGGATCTCTTGGGACTTGAATTTACTTGCCTGTTTAAAAACTGCGCCTCTTTCTATCTTTAGATATATTCCAAGACTAATAAGTTGATTATCAGATAATGTCATACATTGCTGCGTTTGTTGCAAAAAGCACATTTCGTACAGTATTACTTTAATAAGTCAAAATTGACACATAGTCAGGTTCCTCATTACATTTTTGAAAAATAATCTGTTAAATTTTTAATGAATATGAATCGTACTCAATTGCTGTAGAATTGATAATGAATGGTTTTTTTACACTTGGCTAAAATTTGCTAGACAAAATTGTAGAGTACTGTTGGAATAAAAGTTTCGAAGCATACATGTCAATGCAAGCACCGCCGGGACTACCCCTAGCAGACATGATGTTTTTTTTGCCTGCAGACCCCCGCCTCCCGATGCAATCAGGTGAACCCGATGGGTATGCGGATAACCTTCTGCAACCAAGCATACATGCAGCTCTTTCAGTTCATTCTTCCTGTTAACGTGTCCAGTTATCGTTAAAAAAAAATACCCACTATAAGTCAATGTATGAGAGTCACAGATTCCATCCTCGTATATGCCAGCATTCACATTTCTGATCATATTAATCTAGCTCTAGTTGCTGAATATAAAGTCCTTACATATATATATATATATATATACTTAGGCAACACACAAACCTAACTTCAGACAGGTTTTGCTTGCTCGTCGCAGACAATTGGCATATAAATACTGTTTAACCCATATTTCATTTTGTGTAACCCTTTTTATTACAAAGTCACATCAATCATTACTCCAGCCTTTGGGTCAATCCGCTGAGGTTTTACACAGTTCTAACCTTATCAAATTATGTTATCACTGTTATCCTTGATTTCCCGGCAAAACCTCAATAAAATTCGTTAATCGCCTCATGAAGTTTTAGTTAGATGATAGTGTACTTCTATGCTGTCAGTCCTCTCTTTCTTGGCACCTCCTATTAATTATGTTCCCAAGAGAATGAATCGGTTCTAACTAGGCTAATTACTCAATTCTCCAATAAGGTCTCACCGTTTATTACTCATCCTCATTAACACAGTCATGTATTCTTTTTATTTGCAATTCATGACGTCTTGATCATAATAATATCAACTATGTCTGATTTTGGCCTTATCATACTTCTACATCTTTCATTGTAATGTACGTCCTTGGTATGAAGTTTTATCTTTAAAAAAAATTCTATAACAGTAGTCAATGATAACTATTCTAATCCTTGTTTTTTATCTTTATGATGTCCTGTTTTTCAAAAGTTCGCAGACAAAGTTATTTTCGGCAAAAGCACTGTGTACTTTGCAGGATGACGTATGTTTTTTTAAGTGACTACCAAATGGAAAAAAAGTATGCAAAAAAATCAAAAGATACAGCGATTTTTACTTTGCATGATTTAGATTTAGGAAGCTGATATCACCAATAGCCCGACCACATTTGAACTTGTCCGCCAACTTTTCTAACAACCCGCTCTTTATTTTAGCATATCTAATTAGACATATCAATGATATAATAAAGGACCAATTAACTGATTATGGAAAAAATTAATGTTGTTTTTTTTAACTAACAGATTTTAACCTATTTTTATACTCATCAGTTATGATTTAGAATTGTATTATCGTTTTTCGTTTAATTACCCAGTGGCGTCGGAAGGTAATAACATTTTAAGTTTGTATTTTATCGCCATGTTGGACTTTTGTTCTAAAACAACGGATTTGGGTGTCGTTTGCCGCTGATCACTAGTTTAATCTTTTCAGTCTTGCATCACATACTAGGAATAGGGATAAATTAGCATCTAATCAATGTTCCTAATCTCTAAAGTCTATATCAATAACATTCTCTTTTCACATACATTACAATTACACCAGAAACAATTATTGCAAGTCATATCGGCAAAATATTAATGATATCATATATCTTAACGCCTTTGGTACAATGGTCAATTTCATGATCAACTTGAATTTCTCATATGCTACATGTATATAGTCATTTAGTCTGCATGCCCCTTCTCGGATAGGTTATGGTCTTTCTGCAGAGGTGTTCAACTATTTACATGTTGATTAAAGGTACCTGGTGTTCAATTCCTTAGAGTATGGGGTAACATATGGCCGAAATACAGGATTAAGCCACTACAACAACATCTCTCATTACAACTAACTTTGCGCAACTTGGTTAAGGACGCCCATGGATTACCGTATGAAATAAATGTATAGAAACTCAATGTATAGAAACTCCTCCAAATATGTCACATTGATAAAGTTTATATATCATTATGTTACTATCAATCTACCTTACATTTTTCACCGGACAATAGCCACTGCATCAGCTGTTTATCTCATCATACGTTAAAAATAGAGCAGCTACAAATGACTTCATTTATCGCAAAAGTTCAACAATATAAGAATAAAAGATTAAATTGTTGTTTGTGTCACTTTAAAGAAATTTAATTGCTTAATCTAAAAAGTGCTACATGTAGGAGCAACTTAGCAGTACCAGCAACATGCTCAATTTTTGCATTCATCGTTCAAGTTTTAGAAATTTTGTCCATAAATGATCAATTCACGTTTCAAAATAATGTGTCCTTTCAAACCACAACCTGCTTCCAGCACTTTTTACAATCACTGGTATTTAATGAAAATAAAAAATGTTCAACACAATCCTTAAAATTGACGGGATATTGTTGAACTTTAGCAATTTTAGACAGATATATATATGGCTTTAAGCAAATGAGCAAATTTTCAAACGTACTGATCATCAGGATCAAGAGCAGATAATCTTAAGTTGTGAAGCGCGGAAAATTTACATATTTACATCGTTTGTCGTTGATTATTCCTTTCTCTGCACATTTGATTAACCTTTTGAACCTTTCAATTCTTAAAATACAAAGTAATATAACCCATTCATTATTTTTTGTTCAGTTTAAACAGAATGGAGTGATGAATTCCTCAATGCATCAGAACACATAACCACATTGCGCGGATCAAAGGTCTGGGGTGGGAGCTTAATGTCTTTCCAATACAATATTGTAACAGGCTTAAGACTCTCTTGAAAAGGAAATAAGGGGCCAGATCCCACCTTTACAGGCATGTACATGTAGCATCGTTTTTGAAAGTGTTGGAGGGGGGGGCAGGTTCATAAATAAAAATATTGATCAGCAAAAAAGAAAATTTCTTTACATACTCTCAAAACAGTAAGGGGACAATTACATTATTAATTATCTTATTTTATACGTAAATTTAAGAAAATAATTTGCTGCGAGAAAAAAGTGGGAGACCAGGCCCAACCTTGCCCCCACCTTATTATACGTGCCTGCCATCTATGTAATTTAACATTGTTATGAAGTCATTGAGTCCCTGCCTCTATCAATATAAAATAATCTTGCTTATAAGAGTATCTCTACCATAAAGTCAGATACTTTTTCATCATATCAAGATACACAATTCTTCAGTATGTCATATAAAGATACACGGAACTTGATATTTGTCTATATTTTCATAAATAATTGAATAAAATTGTCATTTGAAAAGTGCATATGATATCAAATGAATACAAAATAAAGGAAACAAAGTATATTTTTATTGAAAAACAACATTTTAAAACTCACAATTGTAAAATTCTTTAAACAGCTTTAATTGTTTTTTTAATAATGTCTTAACATATTCAAAATATACCTATGCAAGATGATGAGCACTTTCTTATTCATCATTTTTATGCATTATCAAATTAATGTTTTATTAAATAGTATGTAAAACACATAGAATAAGTGGATATGGGTGACATGGCAGCCTCAAGACTTGAAACCCAAAAAATCTACACGCAAAACCCATTTCGCCAGGTTGTAGCAGAAGTCCATGTTGGGCTGAAAATTAAAATTAAAAAAATCAATTAGCTGTGTGAACATATGCATAGCAAATACATGAATATTTGTTGAAAAAAATACACTGACCATGCAGTGTAATAATTATAACAAGATGGCAGTACAAAAACCAGATTTGCATATCAGATCATAATATCTTAAGTAGAAACACATATCAGAGAGAGAGAGAGGGAAAAGAGAGAGAGAGAGAGAGAGAGAGAGAGAGAGAGAGAGAGAGTCTGCTTTACACAAAGTGTGATATTAATTTTTATTTTTTTTGGATATACCATATACAGTACCCACAACGTTATTTTTTACAATCCTATCCTATCATATCGTGTATCAATCCTATCGTATCGTGCGTGTATACTGTTCTATCGTGCGTTAATTTATCTTATCGTGCGTGTATACTGTTCTATTGTGCGTTAATCCTATCCTATCGTGCGTTAATCCTATCAGGTTTATCCTTTAATTCCAACAAGTCCTCCGTTTATCCTATCGTATTAACCGTTTCGTGTCTTTTCATAAGCAAGTAGATTTTTTACTAAGTTGCAACTCGTTCGGTTCGTCGTATACGAATATTTATCAAACAAGAATTGTAAACTCCTATTCAACATTCCGTCATGATACTTTTTTAGATCAAAATTAACCAATATTACATGTAAATCATAACTGTTAACATTGGAAATGAAAAAAACGAAGTTCTTAGGAACAAGGTAATATATTTACCTGTATATCGAATATATTAAATCGTACGCAGAGTGTATACCTTTAACATTAACTTTTAAGCAATTTTTTTTTGCATCATATTCTACAGAAACAAAAGTATTTATGATATAATTGATATTTAATTAAAACCCGAGTTGTATTTTAATTGAAACCGTTATTTTCCTTGTGATATAAGATTTCAGGCTGAAATGAAGATACTTAAATTAATTGTAGAATAGCATATCAGTTTAACATTGGTTAATTAAAAAGAATAAACTGCTATTGAGAATATGTATATGTTATTGTATACATGTACATGTGGATCAGGTAGTGAATAATAATAACAAACCAGGTCAGTTCCAAGCCTGTGCATCCTGAATATTATCTAATCACTATGTTGTCTGGTCTCAAGCGACGGAGTCTGACCACCACATACTGTATGTTATATTTTACTGGTTGGTTTTTAATATTATAAAGCCTAGCTGCACAATATTTAACACATTAAATATATTCATCTTATAAAGTTTAATGCACATACAAACATATACAAATCTCTCTGAATTTTTGAATTTAAAAATAAAGCTGTGAAAGGCAATATGGTACAATATTGTTTTATTAAAATAAGGCAAAGAAATCATGATGCAAACATACACTTAAATTACATCATTCTACAATCGTGTACCATGGGACCCCACACCTTTTAAATGCAATGTTTACAGTTGATGCCATAATGGTGTGTATAGAATAGCTCAATACACACTAAGACATACATGTGCATATATAGCAAAATAACAAAAAAGAATTCAAAACAGTGTTATAGATATCTACTGTAAGCACAGAACCAGCAAAATGAATTAATATCATCTTAGCTCCAACAATTTACTGATACGCCAAACATAATATGTTTCACGTATAATCATCATGCAAACATGCATGCAGTTTGATTAAAGCATTTTATAATTGTGTACCCTGTGAACCCCACCTCTTTCAAATGCACAGTTTACAGTGTCTGGTGTGTAGATCAATACACAAAAATAAATACATGTATAGCCTAGTAGGAAGTAAGAATTTAAAAGAGCGGTGATGTGCAAAACAAACACGTGTAGATACACTTTCACTCATACAGTACCGATCAGACCCAACCTAACACCAGAGTAAACCCCAACTAATCCCTGGGTTTACTTTCCGGGTTTACTTTGGGTTTACTTTTTGAAAATTTGGGTCCACTCGGGGTTTACTTTAGGTTTACTCGGGGTTTACTTTGGGTTTACTCGAGAATTGCTTTTGGAGTCACCTATACGCACTAAAGTGTGAAGGAGACCTGTATTTTATTTTATCATCCTACTGCCTGTGATTCCTGCCCCTTGTATATTCCAAATACACATGTAGCGTCTGCTTTCAGGGTATACTTCTGATCAGGGTTTACTCTCTGTGTCCACTCTGGGTTTACTTGGTTTACTCTGGGTTTACTCTGGGTCCACTCTAGTAAACCCACAGTAAACCCGGAAAGTAAACCAAGGGTTTAGTTGGGGTTTACTTTCTGTTAGGTTGGGTCTGATCGGTACTGTAACACTGGACTGAAAAGAGTAAATGATTTTTAAAAAAATGTCAACACGACATATCCTGTATTGAAACATACCTTTATATTCTCTCAAACAATAGTTGAGCTGCATTTTCCACTCTCGACGTCTTGCAGGCTATGCATCTTATGAAAATGTTGACACACCGCTGTCAACTGTCCGCAACCAAAACAAGGCGAGCGAAAGCACTGTGTTGAAGTGGATGGCAAGCATACGACAAAGCGATTTTTAAAAAATAAACGCCTTTTATAACAGGTTTTCGATTCAATATTGTTTAAAATAAAAATCAAAATAATTATTTAAGCAATCAACCGATCAATTTCAACAGCGATCGCTTTACTAAATCGAAATCAGGAAAAGGTGAAAACATGAATAATGGGCGGAGCTAACGTCATGAAAAGTCACGTGATATTCATGAACTGAAATATATGGGAGGCCTTAACCCAGCTGCGTGGTCTGCTTCATGAATTCAGTCAGTTCACAGTTAGAATCTTAGTAACGCATTGCATTGTCAATTTGTATGCAGTCAATGTTACAAACAGACACAATTGCAATAAGTTGCTATACCTTAAGCTGATCGTTGAAGACGTTAAGGGCCAAAGGCTGTAAAAATTATCAATTGTTTTCATGGACCTCTCTATAGGAAGTTTGAGGCTTCTTTGTCTGCGCCCAATTATAATGTGTTCGTTCTGTTTCTAATAAGACCATGTATCAAATGCTGATCTGGTGATGTATGAGGCCTCCATGTATCATCACTTGTCAACTGTCCTGATATTTGACGGGAATGACTCCATTTTTTTACTCTTTTTCAGTTCAAACTATTTCTGGTCATAATTATGGTACTATGATTTTTTACTTTTGGACTGTTTGTGTTGTTTAACATTACTTTAGTATACTTAGTTAGTTTTTGGCGCGATGAGTGCATCATTTTTTATAACTATAATATTACATTTTTATCCAATGTATATTTTTATACATTTACAATGTATTTTGTTTGAGTGCACAATACCGATCACACCCGACCTAACACTAGAGTGAACCCCGACTAAACCCAGGGTTTACTTTTGGTGTTTACTTGGGGTTTACTCTTGGTTTATTTTGATATTGCTTTTAAGGTCAGCTGTACGCACTAAAGTGTGAAGCTGACCCGTCTTTTATATCACCATCCTTTTTACTTTCATTCCTGTCCTTGTATATTCCGAATACACAGTTATAAGTAGCGTCTGCTTTCAGGGGTATACTTCTGACCGGGTTTACTCTCTGTGTCCACCCTCGGTTTGCTTTGGGTTTACTCTTGGGCAATTCTAGTAAACCCGGAAAGTAAACCCGGGGTTTGAGTTTACTTTCTGTTAGGTTAGGTCTGATCGATATTGTAGCATTGTTGGTTAACTACAGTACTTTTGGTTAAATACTCTCTGTCATTTATTTCTTCGATCGATCACCATATTCTAATTCCTTACAAAAGTGTTGTTTTAATGTTTCAAGTTAGAACGTACCATATAGAACATCGCCCAATCAGTTATCCATAGGTATACATGTACAATTAAAGGTAATTGGAACATAATTTAGATGCGTATTGATTTGCAACTCTATTTCCTAGTTCGGTACATTCAAACTTTAATGATTAGTGATTATGAAGGATTTTTTTCAGACTTGTTTACTGGAATAAATATATAAATTAAAGATTATGTCAGTCTTATTCAAAACAGTTTTACTTACTTTTGTGCAAAACTTTGAATATTACAGCACCACAAACAAACACCATGACAACCACACCAAAAACTCCGAGGGATATGAATAAGATTTCTGTATCTCTAAAAATAAAATGAAAAGATTAATTTTATCTAAAATATTTGATGGCATTATATTCATAGCAATTAAAGTTTAATGGTGTTTAAATAAAAGAATTTGTTTAATTATTAACATGGATTCAAAGTTTACCCAATAACTTTTTTCATTTCCTTTTTCTCTTTTTTGGCCTCTGTTTGGAGATCTCGTGCAGCATTAACAAGCTTGTAGCAATCATCATCTAGGTTTTTCATGAAACATTTTGAATTTAATATAATTTTTTTATTGATTAAATGTATAATATTCCACAGTTTGGAAATTTACATCTTTTGAGATATAATTAGTTTGAATATGGTCATATATATATAATAAAATATCCGTACAATGTAGTAGAATACATCCTGTAAAGATGTTCAATTTTTTTTCTCCATATTACTCTTAAGTTAAACATATTAAGCATTACAGTTCTCAATAAGATCTTACATAGTGGTTCATATATCTATAAACCTAAATCATTTCTCTACAGATTTCCGATTAAAAATTGACCCCTGCCCCCATTTTGGCTCAACCCTACCCCCAGCGAACATAATTTGAGCAAACTCGAATTTCACTATCTAAGGATGCTTAAAGTCACATGTTTCAGCTTTTTTTGCCAATTGAGTTTTTTTAAGATTAAAGATTTTAGTGTCTTCCGTTTTCAACGTAACAACCGCTTATTTTTCTACAGATTCTTTTATTTGGGTGTCCCTCTTGTTTATCTTTTGTTTCTTTTTATTATTTTTTTTAAGTCTGGACTACTCAACCGATTTGTATGAAATTTATAAGATTAATAAGATTTTAGTGTCTTCTGTTTTCAACGTAACAACCTCTTGTTTTTCTAAATATTCTTTTATTTGGGTGTCCCTCTTGTTTATCTTTTGTTTCTTATTATTATTATTTTTTAATTCTGGACTACTCGATCGATTTGTATGAAATTTATAAGACTGATAAAGCATCAAACTTACTAGATGTTGTAAAATTGAAAATATTATAATTATAATCATAAGTATGTTATAAAAACTCTTTTTTTACACGATTTGTGCAGAGTATTTTTCATAAATGTCTTAATTTTCTTTAAATTTTCAGGGTTACAATGTCGTTATTTAAAGCTTTTCAGTTTCTGAAAAGGACTATATTTGTACCCATTTTTTTAAATGGTATTGTATAAAAACCAAATCTTCCGAAATCACTATACAGAGGATGTCTTTTACTTTATGCTTGATATTAGTCATTATTGGCCATTAGCTGGTCATCTAAGACGTCACCTAGATGAGCTTATTCCGGCAATTTTGCAAACAAATGGAAATATCGTCATTTTACCTTTATATTTTGCATTTGGAAGTATAGAGTGCAGGTCTGCTCAGGTACGATTTTAACATAATAATTATGTTTTTGATCAAGTAATAATACATATCATACTAAAAAAAATGGTATTTGAGCAACCTGCGCGCGATGTTTTCTAGTCGAAAAACCATCGGAAAACAGCCCTATTTTTCTACAAAACGTTAGTAAGTAATTTATCAAAATGAGTCAATCACCATGATCATTTTTACATTATGACGTCACTGTGGCGATAACCTTTGACACACTTCTTTTAAATATGATTTCAACGATCTTCCTCCTGGTTTTGAAAGCTTTTAATAAAACTTTAAACTTTAATTTCGGGGGCAAGAAACATATAATACCGCCTAAAGTCCTTTACTTCCGGTCGGTTATCGCTCATAAACGATTTTAAAAAGGCTAGTTTTTTCAAAAACGAATACAGGTAGAGCTCTGAAGGGGCAGGGATCACAGGCAGTAGGATGATAAGATAAAATACAGATCTGCTTCACACTTAAGTGCGTATAGTTGACTCCAAAAGCATTTCTCGAGTAAACCCAAAGTAAACCCCGAGTAAACCCAAAGTATACACCCCAAATTTTCAAAAAGTAAACCCACGAAGTAAACCCGGGGTTTAGTTGGGGTTTACTCTGGTGTTAAGTTGGGTCTGATTGGTATTGTATATTCTTATGTAAAAATGTACACCCCATTGTGGCCTTCGGGGGTTATGATTTTAAAAAATGGCCAATTGGCCACATCGCTCACATGAACAACAGTTCCTTGTAACATTCTATTTCATAGCAGATGCAATTTCTATCTTTAACTTTGAACCCTTCTTTGGGCCCCAGTCTTGGTGAAGGATTAATGGTTGGCTTTAACAATTTATAATCTACATTATCCAAGGTTACGTGCATACTACAAATTTTAGCATTGTAGTTCTCGAAAAGAACATTTTTTTATTTTTTAAACATTTTTCCTATTTACTTTTATGTTAAACTTTGAACCCCTCTTGGGGCCCCAGTATTAGTCTTGGGGTCACGACTTCCAGAATTAAGGATCTTCACAATTTGAAGATGTTTGCATAGTAATCTCCCAAACTGTGACATCGTATATCTTGAGAAAGATATTTAAAACATTTTCCCTATATACTTCTACGTTAAACTTTGAACCCCTTCTGGGGACCCATTGTTCGTCCGGGTGTCACGGTTTTCATAATTTAGAATCTTCACTTTTTAAGGAACCTTGAATAGTAATCTCACAAACTGCAACATCGGGAAGACTTTTTATTTTTTATTAATAGAAAGAAGACCTTCTATGTATTTCTAGGTTAAACGTTGAACCCCACCTGGGGCCATAGTTTTTGTACGGGGTCACGATTTCTTCACTATATATACAAGCATTTGTGAAAATATTGGCATTTCTGGTGCAATGGTTCTCTATTTTTTAGCATTTTCTTACATATTTCTATGTTTAACTTTAGACCCATCTGAGGCCCCAGTTTTGGTTTTGGGGTCACGATTTTTACCATATAGAATCTTCGTTATATATACAAGCTTTTGTGAATATACTGGCATTTCTGGTGCAGTCATTTTTGAAAAGAAGATTGTTAAAAAACACACACCTTATACTCGCTGTTTCGCATTTATCTCACTTTTAAACCATTTTAAAAAGGGTTTCGCTCTGTTTTAACAAATTAGAATCCCCTTCTCTTAAGGATGCTTTTGTACTAAGTTAGGGTAAATTTGGCCCAGTAGTTTTAAAGAAGAAGAGATGATATACCCTGCAACAGCGGGAATTAACACTTTACACATTACAAATGATACAATGTTTATATGTCGAACCATACTTGTGTTCATTGTTATACATACTGTGGCAGGATTTGTTCTTGTTTTTTACTTTCATAACCTATTTTACCCACCATGCATGATAAACTTGTCCTACACTTTTTGCCATGACGTTAATTAATCAACCTGCGTTCTTGGTTAACCGTTTTAAAAAGTTGTATCCAATTCGCTTACCTGAGGTCGTGCTTCGCAGGCGTTCTATCCTTCAAAACAAAAATCGCGCATTCAGGAAACGAATTGGCTTATCTTCTTTGTTCAATATTTGTCAAATCTTAACTTCTACGAGTGATGTTCGGAAATTATTGAGACAACACGAATATTTTCCTTTCTAACTGACGAATTAAGGTAAACATTGCCATAAACATTGAAGAAAACCCAACAAATATTTAAACAACTTGAAACTAAAGAATATTTCATGCTTTATTTACAAAAGTAGATCTAGATTAAGTACTTTTAACAGAGTAACTGATGCCAACATTTCTAAAATATGTACATAAAATGACTGTAGGTGACATTTCACAGTAATTTAACACTTGTTTAAAAATAACTCGATTTTGTTTTCACAAAATCAATTTGGAGAGAAAATGCATATGTTGACATCCTGAAATTTTAACAAAAGATAAATGATGAATAAATTCTAATTTCCGTTCGTTTGTAAGGCGTTTAAAACATACAGTACAGATCAGACCCAACCTAACAGAAAGTAAACCCCAACTAAACCCATGGTTTACTTTCTGGGTTTATTCTGGGTTTACTTCGGGTTTACTAGAGTGGACCCAGAGTAAATCCAAAGGAAACCCAGAGTGGACACAGAGAGTAAATCCCGCCAGAAGTATACCCCTCAAAGCAGTTGCGAACTGTGTATTCGGAATATACAAGCGGTATGAAGTACATGCAATAGGATAGTAAGATTAAAATACTAGTCTGCTTCACACTTCAGTGCATACAGTTAACCTCAAAAGCAATTTCAAAATACCCAGAGTAAACCCGGAGTAAACCCAAAGTAAACCCCGAGTGGACCCAAATTTTCAAAAAATAAACCCCAAGTAAACACAAAAAGTAAACCCGGGGTTTAGTTGGGGTATACTCTGGTGTTAGTTTGGGTCTGATCGGTACTGTAGGAGCAATTAGAAGCGTTAAAAATGACGTTGCGAAAGATTTGTTGTTGTGCCGTGTTACTAGACGATAACACGTTGATCCGCTTACCAGGAATGATCTAATCATGCAATGGGCAAGAATCTTTACATATTGATAAACTCTATCCTTGTTTACGTTTTAGTGAAATTTCAAAGGTTTATCTTGTTCCCCAAGGAAATAAGAGTAAACGTCTCAATAATTTCCGAATAACTCTCGTCTGTATATTCGAAATAAGTTACTAGTAAATATATTCGTTCTTTACATGTTTATTCAATATCATTTTATTCTATGAATATATTTTGATGGAAATTACCGCTGACTTGGATCCACCAGAGCGGTTCCACCACCGTACTCTATTTTTTTTCTTTTTCGGGCTTTGTCGAAATTTAAAAAAAAAGAGGGTTTTGATTAATTTTTCATTAATAGCTTAGCATTTAATTCAATTATAGCTTACGAACATTGTCTCACACGTGTTGCAATACCAACATTGCAAGCAATTACTCTTGTACAGGCATTTTGTAGTTTATTTGTAAATTGTTTTAATTTATATGTATAGAAGTAAAAATTGTGATGGGTTTACAGACGGACAGGCAGACAGACGGACGCCAGACAACGGGTGATCAGAAAAGCTCACTTGAACTTTCGGTTCAGGTGAGCTAAAACCTACCGAAATTTAAAGTGTAACCGCACAAATTACAGCTTTTCTGGCCAATTGGTGTTCTAAAAAAAGATTTTTAAAGATTTTCGCAATATCTTCCAGTGTAAACAATACCCTGTTGTGGCTCGTTCCTTCTCTCGGCGATCCTGATTTAGCAAACTTGAATTTAAACTATATGTGGATGTTTCCAGTTTTAAGTTACAGCTTTTCTAGCAAATTGGTTTTGGAGAAGAAGATCTTTAAATCATTTCTCCAAATAAATTACTATTCTAAATTTTAAATCTTGTGTGACCTTATCGCTACCCCCAGAGATCATGATTTAAACAAACTTTATTCTACCCTACCTGAGAATTTCAGCTTTTCTGGGTTTTTTGTTTTTGAGTATGGGATTTTTAAAGTTCTTTCTCTATATATTCCTATAAAAAAATCGACCCCCCCCCCCCCGTCCGCCAAATTGCGGCCTCATCTTACCCTCCGGGTTTGTGAACACACTTGAAACTATACTTTCTGAGGATGCTTCCCGACAAGTATTTTGCTTTTTTGGCAAAATAAGTTTTGAGAAGATTTTTATCAACACTTCATCATAATTAAATAAGAGGAACTTGTCCTTCTTTTTCAACAAAGTTAAATTTCCCTTACAAAATAATACCTTGTATCAAGTTGGTTGAAATTATGTGAAAGGTTTACCAACAGACGGACAGACGGGCGGACAGTCAGACGAACGAACGAACACTGGATAAAGTTATAAGAAAAGCTCGCTTGAGATTTTAGCTGACATGAGTTAAAAATATGCTACATGAGTTAAAAATATGCTAATAATTACATTTGTAAGCATCAGATGATATATAAACGTCGTCGCATTTAGGAAAAGAAGTTGTATTGCATGGTGCATAATGTTGAGCCTGAATCACTCCTCCGACAATGTTAAACTCTGTGCAATGTCCTGCAAATGGTAAATACTAAGTATTGACATTCTAATAAAAATCAGATATACATGGTTAAGGATTAAAATAGAAAACACAAATATTATAAAATCTACATATGTAATAAGAAAATAAAAATCGTTTCTCCTATAAATAACCGTTACCCAAAATGTATTTTGTGGGTGCACAAACTTCCAACGTTGCATTACGGTAAGTGTTTATGGTACAATGATATACAAAATGTTCAGGCTTTGTACAATTTTGACCTGTTGCTAGTTTACTACAGTTCTTTCTTCCGGCAGCAATGTCTAATTCTTTTCTGGAAGTTGGACAGGAAATCGCAGTTTCTACACTGGCGACGGCTTCAGGACAATATTGACTTTCACTGATGTAACCCTGTTATAAAATGATTTCTTAATTAATCACCTGATATATTTTATGGATTTATATTTCTTTGTAGAAATATCATCAATTCAGTGTCTAAAACTTACAAATGCATAATACATTTTACAAAGTCCGTGATTTTATTAATATTACCTGTGTTAGCAGCAATACCACAATCAGATTAATATAGATACAATCCATTTTAAGGTATCTACAATAATAATCATAATGCATAATTTAAACATAACTTATTAGATATTTATTTTATTTAGTTTTAAACTCTGCGATGTGTTTTGTGTAATCAACACAGATTTTCATTTTTTTTTCATAAAAAATCATACAAATTGTTTAAAGAATAAAGAGCATATGCCCATCTTTGACCACAGATATCTAGACTCAAAAATAATACTTTTAAAATCCATTAAAGAAGGTTTAGAATTCCCCCTTAAATGGACGATATTATTTTTTTTTTCAAATCTTAATTCTATATTTTTTAGGTTTGTATTGCTTGCCTAAGACATTTTATTGCTAACCAGATACTTCAATGTCATTTTAAGGTGCATGTTTTCAACGTGTGCGAGACTTAGTGAAATTTGATACCAAGCAAAGTGGAGAGAAAATGGCGATGAAAAAATTTAGGAACACTAACTTAAAGTCTTGTATGTTTTGTCTCTCTATTTTTTGATATTAGAATTTTCCGTAGATGTCAATTTTTGTATTTCTTTATTTAGTTGATCTATAAGATCAAATTTGTATCAAAACAAAATAGACTAACTTTTAAATTTGCAAAGACGTCGTTCACGAAATGACTATTCCTTGAAACTGAGGTAATTATAAAGATTTCTCCGCAGATTGATACAATTAAGATTTATTAAAGCACAATTTTTAACATGATGTTTGTTTGATATATTTTTATTGTTACGATTGCTAAATAATTTTCCAATATTCAAACCGAAAGTTGATTTTTCTCATTTGTTTATTTTTTTTAATTTATCTTTTTTATCATCTAAATAATATTGACAATTACGTAAAATCTACATCATGACATCAAGCAGAAATCTCGTTTCCTAAAATCTATCAGAGATTCCTATTGTAATTTTCATTATCAACATACCTTAATTGACGAAACACCTGTGATTTACCTTTTTGGGCAGGGCACATTGTGTGCATGTATAACATTCCAATGCGCAACTACAAACCGTGACGTATCATAAAAAGTAGAACTTTAAATTGATGTGTATTATAACCACTATTTTATTTTCCTTCAAAACAGTTATCGGTACGCTACATGTATTTAATGGACACATTACTATTGATTTTAAAACATATTAAGTAATGGCACGTAACTGCTTTTTATTGTGAACCATTTAAGCATAAAACGTGTACCATGTACGCACTTCCTTAATTCCCTTGCGTTATACTAGTCATTCTTTCGCAAATAGAGGAAAGGTAACAAAAATAACTAACGCAATAAACCATCAACCAATCAAATTATAAAATAAGTATACATTTTAGATCAGAAATAACATACTCTATATACTGATGAGATACAAATATCAAAGTTATTCACAACGGGAAGAAAACAAACGCATATATAATGATTTGCAATTCGTCATACTACAGCTTGAATGATTAAGAGTTCATACTTGTTTGTTCTCCATTGAAAATGTTTTCGATTTTTGTTACTTTTTTTTTCCTTTTTTTTTTAAGGTACGCAGAAAATAGAGTTTGTTCTGGGTAAGAACATTGTAGAAAAATTGGGGAAAGATGAAAAAAAAGTTATCATTTAAAAGACCTTGGTGATTTTATTCTAAAAAAAATAATTTTTAGGACTCATGGATTCGATTGTTGTTACGGATTTTCGCTGAACAAAATGACAGGGAAATGCGAAGGTAAGTATATATGAAAGATTTTGGTATATTTATTGACGGGGGAGGTGAAAGAGGAGGACCCATTTTTGTTTTAATTTTAATGGGGTATTTATCTTTGGAAAGTTTAAAAAACCGCAAATGACACAATGATGTACATGTAGTAGGAAATGGATTTATTCTTTCAATTCAAATTTGATAATTTAAAATGTCAAATTTGGATTGAGATGCCCGAGAGCTTCAATTCCACACGTGCCAAAAAAACTTGCAATTATATGTATCGGTGCACAGGCAACTGCACTAGTATTAGACTGATTAACCTTTTTCGTAAAACATCGCGTGAAAGTTCTTAATTCCATTAAATTCCTTAGACAATTTTCGACTGATAACGGTAAAGATATGAAAAACGGGATATCGAACAACAATTTATTAACGATCCAAATTTCTCCTTTCTGCCTGATCTATGCTATTGGCGTGGACAATCCAAGTTCCGGTTTTCAAATGTTAATTATTGCAGACAACGATTTAGTTGTTAACAAAATGTATACAGGTGTAAATATATAGAGTTACTCTTTAGACAAAAGATAATTAATTGAAGGAATTACTAAGATTAATGATAAATTAATGAAAATGAAACATTAATGTCTGGCGTTCGATGTCTAATTAGAACAATTTATCACCGTGTGAAATGTTTCAACTGGACAGGACATGTTTTCTATTTTCACCTGTCATTGGCGTTTAGTGACTTTAATCTGGACAGTCTTAATCGACTCACTTTATCTAAATAGTAAGTTAATTGAAGTAACTCTTTAAACTGACTTTGCTTATATTATCTAATGTTAAAATGTTTCGTTATCTATATGCAATATTGTTAACAATAATTAATTATTCGACTGTTGGTGAGCGACGGTCAAGGCGCTTGTACAATCGACTCCCAACCTCGCGGATTTTGTAGTAAGTTTGCGGAGTTTTTCTAAATCTTAAACTAGATGCTTTCATTAGACAGTAATACCTGAAACAAGTGGTTCCCCTAAATAACTCTGACTCTTGTACAAGTTTTAGTCAAGGCCACATGCAATTTCCGGTACTTTTAAAAATTATAATTTTTATAAAGTATAGGATCCAATCCCATAATACAAATGGACGGCCTTTTCTGTACAATATGGGATTGAACTGTTTCCAAGTGAATTTAAAATAAATCAACAATCTTTACATTTCACGTCATTGAAAAAATGGCCTATATGATAATAACAAACAAAAAATTAAATAAATCCTTCCAAGGCGGTTCTGTGTGTGCAAACATCATTGTGTGCGCGGATTAAAGAGAGATTAGGTTGAGGGGTCCAGACCCCCCCCCCCCCCCCATTCCTCATTGATAAATTCATTTATATAGTAAAATTACCAACAATTAACCCCAGACTTCGATTCCCTCATACCCATCCCCATCTGCATACACAATAAATGCTCTGCCCCCTCTCCCAAACTCTTCATAGATAAATATTTTGATAACTACTAAAGCTTGTACATAAGGAATAAGGAATCATTCTTTGAGTATAACGAGGTGATAATTTTGGTCGGGGTGTGATCAAATCAAAAAAAAGCCCGAAGGGCTTTATGATAGATTTGATCACGCCCCGACAGAAATTATCACCTCATAATATTTCAAAACAATGATACCTTATTACTTATATCTATATAATTTCAAGCCATCTCCGATTAAATATTTAAATATAAATAAGTAAACCACGCTAGCGCCTCAATTATATGTTATTTGAAATACCAGGCTGAAGCTAGCAGCCACTAACAGCAGCCACTTAGCCCGTAGGAGCTAGCAGCCAGTAAGGAAATTCATTAAAGTACTGAGAGTATTCGAACAAAAATTAATGTATGATTTTATTATCGGCATGATTTAATTAATATTAAAGAGATTTATGCATGAATAATTTTTATGAGCGTGGACTTTTCTTTGACGAAAACATGTGCAATCATTAATAATATTCATCAAAAAAAATTGCTAAAATATTTGAATAAGAATAACGTTTTGAAATAAATATATTATCTTTATCAATATCTTTTTTTATTTTTGCGATTTTTTAAAACAATGCTGCGTTTTTACAAAAGAACTTACGACAAAGTCGTAAATATCTTTAGTATTATTGATTGATTTTTAATGAACAAAATTTATATAACACCGTTAATTCACAAATATTTTGATTTCTATAATTATATCTTAATGGAACTAAATTGAAACACTGATTAATTTGTTATCAATTACCATCCGTTAATAAGGTCTTAAGTCATAAGTTCCTTTGTAAAACGTTACCCCAATTCAAGTTATGCACAGTCACAATATCTACCAAATCAATGACTAAAACGACCTACTCAGGGTTTTTCGACGAAAAATGCTACTTTTGCACTGCAAACTTTAGTCTATAAATTAGGATTTTTTTCTTCAAGTTATTGCAAGGAGCGCCGTGAGAAAAAATAACGTCATACATCGGCAAATGACGTAAAGCTGCTACAACGTTACAATCAGCGTAAGGGGGGGGGGGGTTAAAATAAACTCGTTTTAAAATTAAGAAAAACTTATATTGCTTGACTTTATGCATCAGTTGTTTATTCTTTATTGTTTATTATGTTAGATCAAAAATAGTGCAATTTTTTGAAAAAATTATTTCAAGCTCCGTAATCTACCGAGCTCATCCCGGAAAATTCCGAGCTCTCTGGCTCAATTGTACATTGGATACCTGAATTAGATTATATATAACTAGATACGATCTCGTTACGAGTAACGAGTAGGTCTTCCGTTCAATTTTAAACGATACGATTAAGATATCAATGAAATTTCAAAATTCCCCCCTCAACCACTCCCTTTCAGATAATGCATACGATTGTCAACATCCCTTGAAATGTTTAACAAAGAGTTTTGCTTTTTCACATACAGTACATTAAAGATTATAGATTTTAGTCCCCTAAAATCCCTAATTACGTCATCAATTGGTTTGGCAATGAGTTTTACAAACCGATATTGCTACGACCAACAACTTTGTTTCTTTAATGCATTACAAAATCTTGATCGTTTTTAAGGTATGTGTAATACACTTTACGAGTGTCTTTGCCCCTAATTTCAGGGACAAGCCCCTTTTTCTTGAGTTTATTCGAAAGATCTCACGGATACTAACATTTTACAAATGATTGAATATTTTAGGGGCCAGCCCTCTAGATCCTTAATGGGGACAGACATTGGTGCTTTGATCAATGGAATCGATTAGAATCATAAATGCAGACATTTTCTCTTCTACAATGCTTAACAAAATATGTCTCCTTTTCTAGATATATTGCGTCAAAGTTTAATTACTTTGGCCCCTTAAAATCCCTAATTACGTAATAAAGGGTCGTGGCAATGATTTTTTCTGATAGATATTGTTACGATCAACAACTTTGCTTCTATAATGCATTACAACATTTTTATCGTTTTTAAGTTATTTTAAATAGAGTTTACAAGTGTGTTGGCCCCTAAAAAAGGGACCAGCCCCTTTTTATTGATTTTGTTGGATAGAAGGTTTGATTATCTACTTCTTTTGTTATATATGATTTAACAAAATATCAAGTGATAAAATGATACAGATCAAAACGTATGAAAATTTTAAATGAAAACTCGTATCCAATTTTCGTGCTTAGGCGGGCTGCAAGAAATGGTGCCACTGGCGTATATAATATAAGAGTGCACAACTTCAAACTATAGACTACCTATCCTGAAAATTTCGTATTCATTTCAATAATAGTTTCTGAGATCAGCTCTGCACAAAATAGGTCGTAAAAAATAGAAAATCCGCCGTAACTCGGTACCGGAAGTGATGATTTCAAAATTTCAAAAAGCTTCTAGAGTTATGACCTCTGGCAATCATCTGTGAAAAAATGGTCAAAATCGGCTGAATAGTTTCTGAGAAATCGCATGCACAAAATTTGTGGAAAAAAATAATAAGAAGAAACAGTACGAAAACAATAAGGTCTTCCGTTGTAACGGAACACCTTAATAAGAAACAGTACGAAAACTATAAGGTCCTCCGTTGGGAACGGAAGACCATAAAAACGAAAAAAAAAAATTATATATATATACATGTATATATATAAACCCAATCCACGAAAACTTGCCTCGCACGAGTTATTTGATTCTGCTGTATTTTACCTTCTGAACACCATACATGTATGGGAAACATTTAAACAAAAATATAACAGATCGTATATCAAAAAATGTAATGCATCAAATACGGTACAACCTTTACAACCATATTGTACATATGTAAATCTGGTATTTTGTTCATGTATCTCATGCAATATCATATAACTTTGAGCGAAATAAATACTGAAATGAACAGAAACTTAACGTATTTGTCTCACTGGGGTCTTATTTTTATTTCTTTTTCTTTTTTTGTCCCTCTTGTAAATGAAAGACCCAAAGTATGCAATTTCTTTTCAAATTACAGAAAATTTATTAGGACAATTTTTAGAAGGTAAAATATAATTAGCTCGTAATAATGTGTTTTCCCACATTGCTTTTAAGATTTCATGGTAAAAAAGATGATAGCATTTTGAGTTTAAGTGATTCCCAACCCCTATAACTTAACTAAATCAAGCTCTTTTCACTCTCCTGTTGAGTATAAGGCACCGACATTTCTTTTTTACCATTTTTATTATGTGTTCACTGAGTACAAATTATACCTTTTCAGAATGTTCCATTGGCTACCACGGTCATGATTGCTCCATAAAATGCAGCCACCCTACATATGGAAAGGGTTGCCAAACAATATGTAATTGCTCCGTTGAAGATTGCCATTTTGCTCATGGATGTATAGAGAAGCTAGGAACTACAACAGACGACAATCAACAAAATAGTATATATTGATTTTTACTATTTAAATTAAAATAAATGCGTGTTTAGATCATCGAGACGAAGTCAGGGGTAGCTTTTGCTATACCTCCGGCGTCGGCGTCTAAACCTGATTAAAGTTTTTGGTGCAGGTCTTGGGTCTAAGTTTTTATTTTTCCTGTCTTCAACAAACTTGTATTGTTATGGGTCAGAATAACCCTTAATTTCAGCAAAGATCAATCACGAAGATTAAACTTTAAACTTAATAATTTTTTTAGAGTAATATATATATATATATATATATATATATATATATATATATATATATATATATATATATATATATATATATATACACACAATTTACACTAAAAATCCTAACTTAAGAGTGACCGTTACAATCTGGGGAATAGATCTCAAAAATCACAATGTCCCAGTAAGTAGTTAAGTGTTCACAGTTTAATCTCTTCGAACAAAATACTATAAGCGTGTTTACATGTTATTTATGCTAATAAATAATTCTAGGAATTATATGTACAAGAAGTTACATGAATTACCTGGACACTAAATAATGTTCTAGAAAGAATAACTGACCACCTAAGAATAGTCCAGATTATTCTATTATTCAAACCTACTACACAGCACAGTTAAAGCTCTCAATAAATTCCGTTCAGACAAAAAGTACGGGAAATGTGCATTATGACATCACAGTATATTACAAACCTCAAAAGTACTTATTTATTTATTAGCAAAATTAATTTCTTCTAATCTTTAAATTGAAAACAACAAATGCTATTGTCTACAATTTTGATGTCCGTTATATCGTACACACTGAAAGATAATTTAAGTCAATGAAGGCTATAATGCATTTCTTTAGCGAAGAAAAATAAATGTCATAAATAAACGGAAAATGATTAATCAATATTTTGTTTAACATTATTATTAGTAGAATGCTACCTATATAGTCTTATTTTCATTTTGTTATAAGTATGCATCGCATACAGAGGCAATCTCAGTTTTGTATAAAATATCGTATATCTTAAAGCTAAGTACCTCAGTAAATCATTACATTGCAAGGGCATACACTTAACTGATCCTGACAAACTTTTGACATGTGAATTTGAAATATGCTATGTAACTTAAAAACTTCTACGATCCTTGTAAAATCTTACAAATAAATTATTTTTTTAATGAAATTAATCTTGTGACATTCAAAATCATTCAACACATGCATTATAAATTACGGTTTCTACTAACAAATAATCTTATCTTACAAAGTTCGCACCATTTTTCAAAATCTACGATATAACATCAAGTTATTGTTTGATTCAGTTGTGATTTTGACATGATTATGCCCTTGCAATATTGAATTTTTTAAATGACCTAAAATACATCTGCTTGTACCATGCGACTGCCATATTACGTGACCACCATGAACATAAAATATAGGAGCAGGTTAAAGTTTTTGGATAAGGTGCCCTTTGATAGCTATTTCTAAGTTACTCCTGGTCCTTACTGCAATAAACTTGCCTGGTTGGTGCATTTTATAATACAGGCTTACATCTGACAGGCTTGAATGCTAAATCGGAGCCAGAGGTTTCGATGCTGGATGAGGTTAAGGTATTTGAGCTGGATAAAGCTTTTAGAGAAGGTGCCCTTTGATAGAGTTATCTTAGGTATTATTCGTTCAGTCTTAATAACATTTGAAAAGATTATGCATCTTGTGATTATAATACACTCCACGGGCATGGGTGCTTGATCAGAGTTATAGGTTTTAGATGCTTGAGTAGGTTTAGTTTTTCGGAACAGGTCACAGGTTTAATAGAACATAGTTCTATTTCAAACATGCATGGGTGATTAAACTATGTAGATGAATCTCAGCGGTACCATCAGATACAAAGCCTGCCCTCCATTATCAAGGATGTCAAAAATAATCTCCTACCTCACTCACACTTGCTTGATAGATGTGTTTGTTGTTAAATGATAACACATTGCATGTTTTCATATGATGTAGTATTGTATATGATACACTATTGTCTTATGATACAATTTTATAACATGATGTTGTATTGTAAAACTTTAAATGATACGACATGATATTTTTGTATATTATAAAATGATTTTGTATCGTATGATAAAGACTGTGCCGAATAATTATGCTAGTGTCAATGTGGCATTTTTGCACCCGCTTAAGATGCAGTTTCGTATACTAGTGTATCATGATAGACCATTGTCTAAAGAGTAAAAACCACTTTTGTTTATAGTGTGACTAACCTGTCAGAAGCGATGTTTTCCTTATATCCTATTGTGCATTTTTTTTCTACAGGAAAACAAAATCCTATCGGAGTAAAAATTCTTGTAGGAGAAAAATATTTCCTAAAGAAATTTGATTCAGATAGTTTTCTGATAGTAAATTGAAATTTTCTATAGGGTTTTAAAATTTCATGGTAGTTTTTTTAAAATCCTATCGGAATTCAAATTCCTTTAGGAAGATATCTTATTTTGGTAGGAAATACAAAATATCCTACAAGAATTGTTTTCCTATGGAAAAAATTCTTTTCCTGTAAGAATTAATTTTTCAAAGGTAAATATCTCACCTGACAGGTGAGATATGATAGTAACAACATCCACTACTGAATTCAAAATCCACTGATATTCCCAAAAATTTACTGACATTGTCTGACATCCACTGTACATTGACTGTACCTCACTGTACATTTCACTGACTTCCACTGTATCCCACTGTACATTTCTACTGAACATCACTGTATCCCACTGTACGCCACTGTACAGTCCTACTGACTTCCACTGTACCCCACTGTGCGCCACTGTACCGGGCACTGACCATCACTGTACCCTACTGTACGCCACTGTATTATTAATTTGAGAGAAAAAATCAGATTTTTAAATCTTCAATACACTCTGTATATTATTTCTTTGATATTTTATTTTATTATGCCGTATATAGCATTAATATTATGTATACAGATAACTTGACAGAAGAATGCAACAGGTCGTTAAATTTATTTAATACGTTTTATTTATTAATGTCTTAACGTGTTATTGAATGTAACGATCACAAAATTATGATAAATGTTTGCTATAAGATGAAAGTTTTGAATTTAAATGTTGAATCTGATTATTTAAAAAATCGATGCCATAATGATTATGTTTATTCTGCCAGTCATTGGAAAATTACCCCCCCCCCCCCCCCAACCAGCAAGGTTACAAATTAATGATATAATTATGACAAATGATCGGATTATTTATTCTCTGTGTCTTATGAGCTGTGTTTCAGTCACTAAACACAGTCAATTAAACACATGAACAGAATCCATAAAATATATCTATGCTTGTTTTTTTTTGTACACATGTCCATTTATCATGACTGTCCGCTTGACTACACAGGTACATTTTGAAGATAGCTTGCGAGTTTCGAGCTCATTTGTTAATTGATTTCTTTTGATTAAAACATTTAAAAATACATTGCAAATGTCGGGTTTTAATTTTACAAAATAACACCAACTGCAAAAAACATTATAAATTTTGAACATAATCAGTGACATATTAAAGGTTGTAACATGTTGTAATATACGTAGCTGTACTGTTTTCTTAAAATATGATTTACTTTTAAATGTTTTAGAAATAAGATATAAAATGCCCTACTCTACACACTATTTTTGTATAATGAGAGAGAGAGAGAGAGAGAGAGAGAGAGAGAGAGAGAGAGAGAGAGAGAGAGAGAGAGAGAGAGATTACAGGTAAATCTCTTCCTGACTATATTGTACTGGTGTCATTTGTAGTTGTAGAAAAGTTCACTATAAAATATATGTTGAAACTGGCGGTTGTGATGCCGTAAGGGGATTTTAACGTGCTTATACGATTCTGATTCGGGGCCCCAAGTTTTCGCACTAGAAAATTCATGAGAGAGAGAGAGAGAGAGAGAGAGAGAGAGAGAGAAGAAGAGAGAGAGAGATTAATCCGAAATCGATTGGGTTAAGAATTTGTTTGTCTATTAATCTATCTGCTTCTTTTACATATCGATTATTTTTCTTTATGTCTCAAGTTTATCTTTGCCAACTAACTCCCGGGTTTTAGAAAAATATCTGCAAACTTTAAGTCAAAAAATAAAATGTAACATGGATAATAACCCAATAACCCCCCCCCCCTTTTTCCCCCAAATCCACTTGATACTATTTGCAGTACTGTGCTATGTCGAAACGATTCATGTTAAGCAATCGGTTAATGAAATTAATGCGCCTTTTTAATTTTAACCTCGATGTGTAATCACTATTAAATAGATATAATAAATCCCATTTTTGTTCAGCTGGTTATGGAAATCAATCATACAACTACAATGTATTCTCTTTTGCTAATGTACCTGTGTCTTAAAGATGTCTTTGTTTACATAATCCATAAGAATAGGTCCGCCTCGTTAAAAGAACTGCTTAGTCATACATGTCATAGACATCGGAACCGGTGGGGGGGGGGCTCCACATTTTTTGCAAAGTTAGACCTAACCATTAGGCACATAGCATCAGGGAAAGGCCACCCCCCCCCCACTCCCTACTTTTTAATATTGATTCTTGTAGTGATATTTTTCACTTGATCTTCTTACTGTTGGAGTGGACATAACAGTGACTTTAGCATAGGTTTTTTTTTTATTTATTCAGATTAAAGTTACACATTATTTATAATATTATTTAAATAATTGATTTTCATCGTAAGATATTCCAATTAAAGGAATGAGACCCGGTACATAAATATATATACATGTATTGTGTCACTAAAAAGACCGGAAACTTAATGTAATGTTAAGAAAAAGAAGCTGCTGTAGTAAAACAAATTTATAATTGAGTTTATCCGACGACTTTTTAAAAATGTGACAAAGGCCTGAAATCCAATGTGTCTCGTTGAAATAATCTTAAAATATTACGGCGGTTTGTCCTATTTGTCTGACGGTATTGATTTTCATCTAATGGCCTTCTTATTCTTTTTTGGGCGAGGGGCCAAGAAATGCACTTCATAATGTTTATATGATACTTATGAGAAAAAAAACCTAATACTATATGTGCGTGTAGCAGGCAGGAATTTAAGATAAAATTTTACCGGACGGAGTGTCAACATTTGCCCTTTACACACAACTATTTTCTTTTTAAGGAACAGAATCCCCTTCAATTCTTTTAAGATACAAACTGCTAAGACATCCGAAGGAATGTGGCTCTTTACTAATCTTACAGGACTGTGTTTAATTTCTTATAATTTTGTAATGGGTCACGTTTTTAAGCGTGTATCGTATTGGAAAGATGTGCAAAAAGAGGACGTATAAAATATCCATTGTTAAAATACATGATCATTTCAAAAAGTCAAACACCTGAATTCGAAGGTGTGAACCCTTCACACCTGCAGGGTGGTGTGTGTGTGTATATATAACACCTAACTGAAGCCATTGTTTTATTAATGAGACTAATCAGTTTCATTTCCTGTTTTTATAAGATCGACTGGCAAAATTAATGTTGAAATAAAAAAAAAATCGCCCAGTTTTAAACTGTTTATGTGTGTCCTAACTACATGTACATGTAAAATAATGTATTTTCATTTACACTGTGTGATGGATGTTTACCAAATCACCTCGGGTAAGTGCTCCTTTTAAAGAGTTACAAAATGATGCCACTTATTTTATAACAAAATACTCGAAATTGAGAAAAAAAAATACAAATTAAAAATATACCCGGACCTTTTATATTAGGCGGACCTTTTCTTATACGGGCCGGACCCTTTTAGTGCAAAGGCGGACCTTAAATGTTAACATTTATGGTCCGCCCCGGACCATTTTACAGGGCGGACCTTAAATTATACGACACCGGCAATGGGTTTTTTAATCAAAAGTGAAAATACAGACTTTTTGTTTTAACAGTGTATTTCCCCGACGTTTCCTATGCCCCAACACATATACACAGGTTGTCAGTTTTCACACCTTGTCGCAGTCAACCGGGCGTGTGAATAGTCTGAGCCTTTCTGTTAGTTCCGAGTTTTTCTTTGTTCCCAGACAGACAAAAGATTTTGTAGATTATGTACACATACACAAAGACGGAGACAGTACACCGCCGATATAAAAAAATTCTTGTTAGCGTTGACTTTCATTCATTTAGAATTTTTAAACAATCATTAAATAACGAACTTTAAATCATTTGAAACCATGGACATTATTCCGTAACTAAAAATAAATACATAATTTAACTTTTTTAATGCCAAGATGCAGATTTAGAAGCTGTCAGCATTACTACATATTACCGGTAGTACTTTATTCAAATACTGAAATATTCCGAATCCGGGTGGTTTCGCTCCGATCGCTTGTTCGCGCTGAGTGGTTTCGCTCCGAATACATGATCGCCCCGAGTGGATTCGCCCGGATTGTATTGATAAACACTACAATACACACTGCTTGTTGCTTTTGTTTTTAAATATGAAATTTAAATTATTTCTATCAATACATAAGTGGTAAATTAAATGTTTTAGAAAGTAATTTAGTTTAATAAGACGGTAATTTAATACACATGCACGAACATCGCCTGAGCAGTTTAATTAGTCGGCAATTAATCCATCATCAATAAAACCGTTAAAGAAAATAGCTTTGATTGCGATCTAATTTGGAGAACTAAATGATGAGTATCTCAAGAATTCGTTAGAGCGGTTTTTTTGGGGTTTTTTTTTTTTAACCAGTATTCTGAAAGAGTATAGTGAAGAAATGGTTCGTGAATGCTGCCTCTACTGCCATAAGTTGGTCAGTACCTAAAATATAATGCATTATATGATATGATAGATTATAAAATGATTTAAATAATGCGTAAAATTCCATAAGATGCTCGCTTATACATGTTAAATTAATGTATTATTAATTATATTTTCAATCGGACTTTGAATATTTTCTATTTTGCAAGCTATACTAAGTATAATATTTTAGTATATATACAAGATATATACTACATAAAAAATTAAGAAAACCTTGCAAGTTATATGAACATTATACATAATTAAGTGAATCACGGAAAATTGTCAAAAAATGATTTCACTCCCATGACAATGACATGACAAATGTTCATAAAAGCATAAAGAAAGCAATGTAAAAATTTTACATAACTAAGTTAATCCACGGATACATAATGGCTCATGGAAAATTGGCTAAAAATGCCTTCACTACACAAATGTTTATAAAAGGCATTAATTAAGACAGCTCGATTAGGTGAAATCACGATAATTTTAAATTATTCCATAAAACACAACGTTAGCAATTATTTGGGGTTTGCTTAGATCGATAAATACAGGTAATCCTTGATCGTTAATAATATTTATATAATATATTGAAAAGGGGCGAAACCACTCGGCGCGAAACCTCTCAGCGCGAACAAGTGATCGGAGCGAAACCACCCGTTACCAATATTCCTACGTTATCATGAGAGCAAGAGAGAGAGAGAGAGAGAGAGAGAGAGAGAGAGAGAGAGAGAGAGAGAGAGATTTTATAGTATATTTGAAATTATCTTGTCTGCTATCATATAATATGCTGGTTTCAGTAAATGAAGGGAAAAAAACAGAAGAAAAAAACAAAATACTGTTTTAAAGGCCGAACATTTTTAACGGGTGGAAAATCTCAGGCGAGGACGGGGATTAATTTTTTGAGGTGTGAAAGCCTCCGGGCCTGTAGGTCTATCTGCGGTCGTGAACGCTACTAATCACTTAAAAAATTAGTCAGCGTTGGTCTTAGTTTGAATATCTTATTGTTCTAATGACCATACGAAGTGGTTTTATACGGAAATGTCGTCTGAATTTTCTCTAAGATCAAGAGCACGTGTGTAAAGCACAATTAAAAAATTAAATAAACTAATTCAGCTTTACAAATTTAACTCAGTACATTTTGTTTAGCACTTGACATTGTTTAAGACGTTAATTTTAACAAATATAATTGTGTAAGAAATGTTGAATGTAAAGGCAGCCATTATACGATGACAACTAATGGAGTTCGTTTTCCATGGAGTGACGTTTTCGTGCAACAAGTTCCAATTGAGTTTATAACCAGTAAATACAGATTTAATAGCTCATAAGTTTGTTTTAAAACAGACATTTTGTATGCAAGTTTTGGGCTGCATGCTCATTCATCGTGGAATTTATTAGGTCATATACATTCAACATGATTCAAAAATAAATTGCGTATTTTCAATTACTGAATAGTGAAAATATTTTTCTCATTTATCCGACCCGTACACAATTTACTTATTACGGAAAAAGAGAAAAAAAACATGTTTGCCCCTATAAATTGAGGTTTCGCTTATAGTTTAAGAGATGCTAAAATAAAATTGTGATGCAGCAAAAATATTGCAAGGGGGGGGGGGGGGGCTTATGCCTTTCTGACTTAAGATGAGAATAGTTACATGTACAACATAACAGAGAGAGAGAGAGAGAGAGAGAGAGAGAGAGAGAGAGAGAGAGAGAGGGGAGAGGGAAGGAGGGGATATATTTTTTTCTTATTAAAACTATGTCACTACATGTATATCATGGCAACATTCTTCGCTGTGCAAGAGAAGATACATGTAGATGTTTCACATGTGGTGATAACGAACAGTGTTCAAATTCAGAAGTATATAATTAAAAGTACCGTAATAGACAGAGTGAAATATTATTTGAACACTGTTTGTTATCACCACGTTTCATTTTTAAATTAACACCATACTTATTTTGATATCCGCGACTGGTGGTGGTGATGGGGGGGGGGGGAGAATTTATAAATATTTATATATAAAAAAACGCATCTAAAATGATGAATATAAAGATCTAGAGTATACTGTTTATTCATACATGTAATGTTTTTTAAAATATATATATTTTATAATTTATATATAAAATATATATTTCAAATGGATTTAATAATCTAAAGACCAAAAATACCCTTATAAAAGAATTACATAATATCTTGAACAAGGTGTCAGACTGACAATTTACAGGGTTGATTATTGGGACATTCACACCTTTTGATCTACTGAAAGTATGTATACTATACACAGATACTGGCTCGCTGATTTTCCTGTGAAGTAAAACTTCAAAGACATGTTAAAGTCCAGACCGGTTATCTTCTCTCTTTTGAAAGAAAATCAGTATGTTGAGCAACATGGCGGATTCTTTTTATCGTTGAAAATATTGTTCCTCCCCCACAAATATGTTACATTAAAGTTTTAAAATTCGAAGAATTTAAAGTATTTATAAATTGTAATACATAGATTTTTAAAACTTTAATGTAACATATATACTAACATTTATTTGACAATATCGATTAAATTAAATTCACTGAAAAAAACAAAACTATATATTTAGTTACTTAAACATTGATATCGAAATATATAAAAAACATTTCCCCTTTTAATTGAATAAGTTGCTGTATTTTGTATGATAATTTAATTCTGACTTTTTAATACCTGCGCGAATCGGAGGATGGGGGGGGGGGGTTACAGGAAAATTCAATTCAAATACATAATACAAATATCCAAAATATGTCTAAGCTCCCCCAGAGAAGAAATATCCCTGCCTTTCCCTGGAAAATTTTTTACCGCGCATGTAATTATATATGAACCTAAAGAAATAGACACCCAGTTTCTCTCTTGAAAGCAATAGGAAAGAATCAAAACAAATCCAGATTTTGGTATCAAATAAAGTAAACACTCAATTCATTGTTTAAACATAATAATTTATAAAAACATAGGTACAGTGGGTTACAGTGGTGTACAGTGTTTGTCAGTACCCTGTACAGTGGTGTACAGTGGGGTACAGTGCTGGTCAGTGCCCCGTACAGTGGTGTACAGTGAGGTACAGTGCTGGTCAGTGGGTAGGTACTGTGCTTTCCAGTGGAGTACAGTGGAGTACAGTGACTCTGTACAGTGGGGTACAGTGGGATACAGTGTGGTACAGTAGCTCTGTACAGTGAATGTACAGTGGATTTACAGTAGGGTACAGTGGTTATACAGTAGATGTCAGACAATGTCAGTCAATTTTTGGGAATATCAGTGGATTTTGAATTCAGTAGTGATCTGTGATAAACTCTTCACGCAATGGTTTATCATATGTGATATTTAAAAAGTGTGATATCTGCAGCTTAAGCGGGTGCAAAAACGCCACCTTGGCAATGCCATAATTATCCAGCATAGTGTTGATATCATTTTAAACAATATTGTATACTATGATACCATATTGTATATTATGATATTGTTTAATATAATATTGTATTTTTTATGTTCAGTAGTATATTCTGACTGTATGATTCTATATAGACGAATAGTCAATAATTGTAATATGAGCTCGTCAGAAAAATATTGACCGGTCAATATTTTTTTCTAATATTGACCGGCTTGGAATGTAATCTAGAGAATATTCCTTCTATTTCAATAATCGCCTCTGATTTGTTAATTCATAAACAGTGACGTAAATAACTCTTCGTGACTCCAAAACACGATAATGTCATAAAAGGGAATCAGTCAAGGCAACTAAACAACAGACGTGCAATCCGACGGTTTGCTATCATAACAGATATAAGAATTTGTGAATTACTGTGAAGTAAAATCAGGTAGAACATCTGTATTTTATTTTCTACGGGCTTTGGAATATAACCACTGACCATTTTATGCCGACGATATTTTGAAAACGAACTTTGCACAAAACTTAAATCGTGAATTCGGTGTAAGTTCAGCTGAGAATATTACGGCGATCTCAAATTCGATCTTAAATTTAATTTGGTTTGTTTCCTCATATAACTGTTGACTGAGTTTTGGGGCAACATTGATTATATTAGCCCCCTTGGGACGAATCATTATTGCATAATATATAATTTTGCATTATATGAGACGATATTGTATATTGTTTTCCCTTGGTCTGAAATGTCGCACTTTCATTGGTTTAAACATAGCTCGTGATTGCCTCATATATCTCTATATTTGTTCGGTGAGAAATAATATTAGGCAATATGGCCGTCATTGGCTGACGCTTCGCTTACTCATTTCGACATTTCATGGTATTTAATACATAAAGCGCATGCCGTAAGTTCGTAAAGTATTTGGAGAAGTTGCCCTTTGAAATTCTTTAAAATTAAAGTAGTTGCCCTTAGAATATTGACGTCACATTGTTTTGTCTTGAGCAGAACAAAATGGCAGCGTCAACATTTGCTCAAATCTCTGCTGAGGAAAAGGAGAAAACATTTAAAATTGAATAGCAACAAAACATTGTAAGTAAACATGAGTGAAGCAAAGATTTTTAAAGAGTATTTGAAAGGTGAGATTGAAAATTTTAAAGAGTTTAAATGAGTTAAATTGGACGAAATGTTAGGCATCTTGTACATGGCTTTGCGTAGATCATCGCTATTTATGAAAAAATATGTCGCTTGATAGTCCTCGGGAAAACAAAACACTTATTATTCGCCTCGCCATCTATGAGATTGATCAAACCAATATATTTCCGTAGTGAGTCAGTAACTAACCTAATAAGTAATAATATGATGTTGTATTATATTATATATTATTTTGTCACATTAAAATTGTATCTTATGATATTGAAAATTATAATTTATTGTTATATTCAGTATTCTACTACACTTATTGCCGAGATCAAAGAGATGCCGCTGACATTATTCTCCAATATACAACGAACGTCATCAGTAAATTATCAGATCAGGAATACCTACTTGTCTTGCACTGATCAGTAAAGTACAACCTAAAACCGTATGAAGTTTTAAAACCATGTCAATTTCACGTGTTGATTTCAGTCAAAACGATGTGTATTGGCTCAAATGTGTTTTTTAGAGATCAATGCGGCTGTTCCTTGGACCTTCCTAGCACATTTTCACTGCGTGTTTTTTCGTAAAATATATAACTTGTAGTAGTAACCATTGCATTAAATTGCCCTTAAAATATTCGGAATATGATTCAAATATATTTTATAAATACATGTAAGTGAAGAGTATTAAAAATCCAAAGACAATTCTGTCGTCTGCATGTGATTCCTTTTATCGATACACATGTAAAAATTACTATAAAAATCGTTGGGGTAACACGGAACAGCCGTCAAAATGACATAGATCGTCTCTCTATAGAAGAAACGATCTGTAGAAATACTGGGGTGCTACTAGAGTAGAAATAAAGTTATTGTTTTCGTGCATGCTGCAGGATATCCTCCTCGGTCTCGAAATGGTGTTTGAGATATAAAAGCCTCGGCTTTTATATTTCAAAACAACATTTCTCGACCTCGGTGGTTATTCTGCAACATTCACGAAAACTCGTAGTTTATTTCTTAAGTATGTACTTACTAACTCCATATAGACAGGTGAAAGACATTTTGTATTTATGATGTTTTTAATTATTATTTTTTTTCTTCTCTTATTTTCCAGGGACAGCTTTTTTATTCCAAGAGATATTGAAACATTTTTTTTCTTTATGTTACTGGGCATTAAAAGTTATGGTACAAAATTACCCTTTCTTCGATAACTCCCAGAACTTACAAAGTTATTGCCCTTGTAAACGAAAAACTTGCAATCGCTACTCCTCTGAAAGCATAAGTGATAGAAACTTGGAACTTTTACCACTGTCTTCAGGTCACCTAGAGGGTTTTTTCAATCTATTCATACCGAAAGGATCTGAGCCCCTTTCTAGTAGTTATTGCCTCTGAAAGAATTTACATTTCTATAAAATCACTTCCAACTTTTTTATTATGTGTCATAGAGACTTCGGCCCACTTGGGATGGAAGCGTCTACCTTGGCCAAACAAAATGACATAAAGGTCAAAGTTCAAGGTCATCTGGAAATCCGTTACTTATTGAATTTTTTTGTTTAGTGTGGTAGAGAAAAACTTTTTCATGGATGTAGTAGGACATCTTAAGACATTTTAAAATATTGCCCCTTGGCTCCTTCCTTTAAATAATTTCATAGTTATTGCCCCTATTTACGAAAAGCTTGCTATCGCTACTCCTCTGAAACCGTAAGAAATAGAAACTTGACACTTTTACCAATGTCTTCAGTACACATAGAGGGTTCTTTAATGTATCATACCGAAAGGATCTGAGGACCCCTTCTAGTACATGTAGTTATTGCCCCTATTTATTTACTTTTCCATAAAATCACTTCCAACTTTTTTATTACTATCATAGAGACATCGGCCCACTTGGGATGGAAGCGTCTACCTTGGCCAAACAAAATGACATGAAAGTCAAAGGTCAAGGTCATTTGAAAATCCGTTAATTAATGAGTTTTTAGATCTCTTTTGTTTAGGGTGGAAGAGAAAAACCTTTTCATGGATGAAGTAGGACTTCTGAAGACATATCAAAATATAACCATTCGGCCCTTACCATGTAGCAATTATAGAGTTATTGTCCCTATTGTACAAAATACTTGTAATCGCTACTATTCATTAACCGTTAGAGATAGAGACTTTTAACTTTTACTAATGTATTCAGTACACTTAGACGCTTCTTCAATCTATTCATTATGAAAGGGTTCAAAGTCCCTTTCTAGCAGTTATTGTCCCTGAAAGTTTCGGAAATCCGTTAATTCCGGTTATCCAAACAATTTACACTTTATGTAATTGATCATTAAAAGTCATGGTACCATATGACCCTGTGTCAAAAAAATCCCAGAAATTACCTAGTTATTGCCCCTTGATAAGGAAATGCTTATTATCGCTACTCCTCTGAAACCAAAAGAGATAGAGATTTGGAATGTTTACCAATGTCTTTAGTACAATTAAAGGGTTCTTCAATATATTCATACAAGGATCTGAGGCCCCATTATGGTAGTTATTTCCCTTCAAAGTATTTAAATTTCCATGAAATTAACTCCAACTTTTTTATTACTTATCATAGAGACTTCGGACAACTTGGGATGACATGAAGGTCAAAGGTAAAGGTCATTTAAAATTCTGTTAATTAATGAGTTTTCAGATCTCTTTATGTTTAGGGTGCTTTTTGGGGGACGTAGTAGAACACCGTAAGTCATTTAAAAATATAGCCCTTATGATTCTAAATTCTTGTTATCGCTACTCCTCTGACACCATACGATATAGAGACTTGGAACTTTTACCAATGTATTAAAGTACACCTAGTGGGTTTTTCAATCTTTTATACTGAAAGGATCTGAGGCCCTCTTATAGCAGTTATTAGTGATAGTATTGAAACTTTGATAAAATCACTTCCAACTTTTTTACTATCTATCACAGAGAGTTCGGACCACTTAGAATAGAACTGGCTACCTTTACCGAACAAAATGACATAAAGATCAAGGGTAATTGAGAGGTCTGTTAATTAATGAATTTTCATATCATTTGAAAAACAGTTATCGTAAGGGTTTCAATAGCTTGTTGGATTGTGCAATAAGGTATTCACTTGGGTCAGCCTGGTATCACTTCAAGTTCTGAGGTTACTCAAGTGGAACTTCTTTTTACATTTAACCCATTCATTTTGGACAGCTAGCCTGTAGAACACTTTTTTCTATTGTTAGGTTTACTGTTTATATGCTTGTGTAAAGAATATTCACTTGGCGCAGTTTTGTTTATAGTAAGTGAAAATAATTCAGAAAAGTAATTTAATAAATGTTTACAATATATACAACATGGATTTCTTAGAGAAATGCCTTGAAAATAAAAAAAAAATCTCTTTAAAAATCATTTATCATTTTATGGCTTTGTGGGTTTTTTTCCATTTTATAGTACAACATGTTTCAAAGGTATAATATTGTTTTGTCTACATTATTGAGCAATCTAGCAATTCATTAAAAATATTAAGGTGATAAGACCTCTAACTGTTCGAGAACAATTAGCCTTCTAGTTATAATATAATATCGTCCGAAGAATATTGACCGGTCGATATTTTTTTATATTGATTAGCTAGGAATAATATCTAGAAAATATTCCCTCTATTTCAATTAATCGACTCTGATTTGTTGATTCGTTAAGGGTGACGTGAACAAGTCTTTCTGATTTCAAAACAAGGTGACGTCATAATAAGCAATAAATTAAGGCACGGAGGCGCAATGCGACGGTTTGCCATCATAACGGATATAACGGATTAGGGAATTATTGTGAAGTAAAATCATGTAAACACCTTTAGCCAAATTTCTACGGTCAACAGAATATCAACAATGACCTTTTAAGGCCGAAAACATTTTGGAAATGAGCTTTGCGAAAAATTGAATTTGTGAAATTTATGTTAAGCAGAGAAAATAACGACAATCTGTTTTCAAATCCTTTCTTGGTCTTTGGTTCGTTTTATAACAAAACAAATGTTGACTGTGTTTTCGGGCAACATTGAATATATTAGCCCCCTTGGGACAAATATATATTGCCCTCCACTTTGCGTCGGGCGATATGTCGTACCCATGGGCTAATAGATTCATTTTTTGACATCAACCGCAGTCAATATTTGTATAGTATGATACTATCAAACTATATGATACTATATCATTTAATATATTATCGAATTTTACAATGTTATGATATGTTATGTGATATGATATTGTATTTTATGATACTATATTGCATCATATATTATATTATAATAGTGTATTATGTGAATAAATACAATAATGTATAACACAATATTTTGTTTTCCCTCCGACTAAAGTGTCACACTTTCATTGGTTTTAACATAGCATGAGACTGCTTCATATATCTCAATTTTTTTTTATAAGAAATAATCGTTGGCAATATGGCTGTCATTGGCCGAAGCTCCACCTGCTTATTTCGACATTTCATATTATGTATTTAATACAGAAACCGCATGCAGCAAGCTCTTAGAATATTTAGAGTAGTTGTCCTTTGTAATTTTTAAAAATTATAGTAGTCGCCCTTTGATTATTGACGTCACATTGTTGTGTCTCGAGCAGAAAAAATATCGGCAGAGGAAAGGGAGAAAACGTTTAGAATTGAAAAGCAACAAAATATTCTATGGCATCAGTGAAGCGAAGATTTTCAAAGAATGTTTGAAAGATTGATAAATTTGAAGAGTTTAAATATAAAGTAAAATTGGACGAGATGTTAGGCACATGTATTCATTGGTTTGCATAGATCATCGCTTTTTGTGAATAAATATGTCACTTGATAGTCCTCAGGAAAACGTAACATTTGTTAAGTTTGTTGCTGACTGTCCAAGGAAATATATCAGGTTGATCATTGTAATAGATGGATCGGTTTCGCCTCGCAGTCTCTGAGATTGATCAACCCGACATATTTCTGTAGTCAGTCAGTAACAAACCAAATAAGTAATGGTACCATATTTTATGATACAATTTCATATCTTGATACGATGTCATATCATATGTTACATGTACAATATCATGTATCATATATTACAGTATTGTTTTGTATCATTTTTTGGCATCATTTGTATCATTGTATCATTTTTCATGTTAATATGTCATATGACACAATACTGAATAGTATCATATGATGGATATCATGTTTATATAATAGTGTTGTGTTGTGCATGTCCGATGCGTTAATAGGGGTCAGGGTTTGATACACAGTGCACGAGCCGGTGAGGTGAGTGCACTATGCATCAAATCCTGACTACTACATGTATTTAAGGCATAGTACATGCACAAGACAACACTATTGTTATAACCATGCTGACTGTTGTACATGTATACTGATGTGCCTCGCTGTAAGTAGCTGTGGCGTTTGAGTGTTGTGTAGTCCCTTACGATAATCATTGGAAAAGAAAATATTAGCTTTTTTCAAATTAATCAATTTATTTTATTTATATTTTATCAACAAGTTGCTTAACATCATAAAAATCAACAGCGTTTGTTATTTCTTAGAAAGGAGACACGATTGACCTTACCGAGAAAACTCGAGTTGTTTAGCAGACGAAATTTCGTTGAATATTTTTTTTGTACATCCTTTATCATGCGTCATATAAAAAAGCGTTTTCCTGATGCTCATATCCAATTTATTTGTAAAACGGTTAATCAATTTGTTTAAAAATTACTATAAGACCTTTAACTTTAAAAATCCCATCAGTAATTCGGCATTGGGCAACAGTTTACAAGCCGGTCCGACGAATCAACTGTCGGATCAACTCGACCCCAGTCAACAGCTGTGTAATATTGACCAGCTAGGAATCATATCTAGAAAATATTCCCTCTGTTAAAATAAATTGCTTCTAAATTGTTGATTCTGATTTGTTGATTTGTTAAGGGTGACGTGAACAAGTCTTTCCGCCTTCAAAACAAGGTGACGTCATAATTGTCAATCAATTAAGGCAATGTGACGGTTTGCTATCATAACAGATATTACCGATTAGGGAATTCTTGTGAAATAATATTCGGTAAAACATTTGAAACGGAAGTTCTACAGGCTGCAGAATATAACCATTGGCCTTTTAATGTCAACGATGCTTTGGATACGGACTGTGTGCTAAACTGAATTCGTGAATTCTATGTTGAGCTGAGAAAATTAGGGCGATTAAGGTATCCCACTCCTCAATGTTGTTGTATCAAGATTTTCTTGAGAAGTATATCATTGAAATCTGTAGACAAAACAAACTTAAAAAATACAAAGATAATGGGGAATCAGTATCCATCCCTCTGAGTTATGGCCCATCTAATTTGACCTTTTTGCACCTAAAATGCAATTTCATCCTGATTAGGATTTGTTGTCAGAATTTTTGATTAAGCAAACTTATTTCTTAAAATATTGTTTTTAATTACGCACAATGGTCACACTGAATAGAGATGTATCATATATCATTCCGATCTAATCTTCTTTATTATATATATTTTCTTCTCGTCCTGTTTTAGCTCACCTGAACTGAAAGCTCAGGTGAGCTTTTCTGATCACATTTTCTCCGTCGTCCGTCTGTCCGTCCGTCCGTCAGTAAACTTTACATTTTAAACATCTTCTCTAAAACCACTTGGTAAATTTCAACCAAATTTTGAACAAAGCATTTTGATGGTAAGGCAATATAATTTGCAGAAATGAAAAACCGATCTTTATTCAAAGCGGAGAAAATCTCGAGACAGTAGAAAAAGGGGGTGCATTTTTTTAATCTCTCAAAAAACTTTTAAGTTAAATTAAACGTAATTTAGCCTAAAGAATTCTTATAAAAAGGAAAATATAAATTCCAAAATCATGGGCGGTTTCAAATTTGAGTAATTTACGAAAATAATAGTAAAGAAAGAATGTGGGTCAATCACTTCGGGTTCGGTATTTCGTATATCGAAAACGGGACGGTGTAAAAGTAGTCCGGGACATATGTCCCCGCGATGTCCCAATTTCCTAATTCGCGTCTAACTTATTTTTCAGTTATTTTTTTTCTCAAATACCAATAATCAGATATCAAAAAGCATCTTAAATTTAGTCGATTGTATCATTTTTGCTTCATATAAAACACAAAAAAGTTTAAAATCGCCCATTTTTCTTCGCCAAAAGTGTAAATTTGACACATGTCACGGACTACTTTAACACCATCCATCGAAAACTAGGTCTTTGTTTGAAGCAGCCATGTCCGTCACACGAAAGTTGGTAAAATGACAAAGATGAATTTGCTTTCTGTGCAACAGTTTACGTGCAAAGGGTATATTTAAAACTTGCAAAATATATTTGTGCCGATTTTGTGAAGTAAATTGAGGTTTAATATTTCAATGCGTTGACATGTTCACTTGTGATGGTGGTTTTAGCTTGTATTGATATTAGTTTCATTTTCGTTAATTATGCCTTTTAATTTTAAGGAAACTATCGCCTGTTTTTTTTAATATTTACGTATCAAATCAAACAATGCCTTTGGTAAATAAGACAGCTGATTGTTTACATGCTCAAAATGAGCAATATCTGATGCACTAACAACATATTCTAAAATACAATTCATTTGTACTATTCATTTTATTCCTAATACGGTACGATCTCTATGTAATGGTTGAATATTGGGACGTGATTTTTTAAGATGCTCAGCATTTTCAGTCTAAACGGAGATTATTTTCGCTGCTAGAAATATATAGGTATATTTATGTTGAAAAATAAAATGTGTTTTTCCTTTGTTATTCTGCATTTTTTCTTGTTTTAATTGTTTACAGTTTTTTTATAATTTACTGACTTATCTAAGAGTCAAGTTTCGAATTAAAAAATAAGATACAGATCTAAAGGTTTGTGCACAATGCTATATTTGTAGAAAAAGCTAAGGTCTTGCTCTAATTTGTTTATGTTTTGAATGCTGAAAAGGAAACTCCAAGTTTAAAATTCTTAAGTTGAATATAATAAATTCATGTAAACAAAAACATGACTCAAACCAGAGTCTGTATCTTCCTTATACTTCTACGATTGACGCTGATATTTTGGTTAATCATTAAAAATGTCTTGCCAAAAAGATGATATGCAGTAACTATTTTCTGGTGCCCCTTCTTATATGATGATATATGTAATCATATAAAATCCACCCCAATTTTGTAGTTTTTTAAAAATGCAAGTCTTTTAAACAGTTGTCATTGTTCTGACACATTATTATTATGAGGATAAAAGCATTATCGTTGTTCTTAGAAATATTGCAGCGGAAAAGCATCTTTGTTTGTAGCCATTTGTTCTATTTTAATGAAGATGAAAATAATAGATGGGCCTTAGTACAATAGAGCGATATGAAATCACGCAAGGTAAACGACAATCATTTATAATGGAGAAGATCAATTAAATTTTTAAATGTTTTTGATTCGAGAATTGAGCGCATTGAGGTGCAATTTTCTTCTTTCACATATGTGTCCAGCCATGACATTTTGGGTCCAATAAGTGCTTTTACTGTGCGTTACAATTTGTATGTTGGTGGTGACAGGCACGTAACATCGTTTTTGAACTGGAACGGAAGGGAAAAGTGTGATCTCTCATTCGTGCAAGTCAAATTGTACGGTTATACATCTTACGGGTTTCTTGAGCATGCGCAGATCCAGAAAAATATTTCCGGGGGGGGGGGGTCCGAGACATATTTCTGGTAATTTAAAAATGTAATTTTAAAAAAATTGAATTTGACACCACCCCCGTCAATATCTACGCATGTTGAATGAAACGCAACTGCAAGTGTACGTTTTCAGACCTCACAAGGACACAGTAGTGTCCAATAGCCACCGTACTTGCTTACGGGAAGTGTAGGTCCTTCTGATATCTTAAGATGCACTTGCGTCTCCAATTGATATTTTGTTATCACTATCTAGGAATCATGTCAGAACATGGGGAAAATCTTCTAAACACCTGATATATGAAGGGCTTGGCGTAATAAAGGCGGCTAAAGAGAAATTATACGGCTATTATTGTTTTCAGCTTTAAATGTCCAAAACAATATTGTTAAAAAAAATCAGGTGATTCTTTTTTACAAAAAAAAAATAATATTTTTGCTATAATATTACATTTCAGATACGCTATCAGCTGTATATAAAAGATCAAGCAAAGCGGTTTCAAAGTCATCTGTTCCTTTCAATTCAATCATGGATGTCAACAAACACAGCGGCACTACCTCTATATACATGTTCCCAGATAATGACTTGTTAAAAAATAATTTTGTAATCAGCTTCATTGGTGTTTTCGCATGTTCGTTCCTAATATTTGTTTTAACATATATCCGTATGAAATGTTTTGGTGTAAATAGACCTGTAAGTGGAATTGAGGAGAACAAGAGGCAAGCTCAATACAAATCACTAAGGTTAGAATTAGTAGAACAGGAGTGTAAATCATACACAAAACTAGAGAAACAATCAAATGATGAGTCTGAATATATTACCCCCGTTCCTAATAGCGTTGATGATCGTACGAAAAACGAAACGGGACATGAAAAGGGAGGTAATGAAAGAAACAGTCGAAGACGTACAAATGCAGAAAAAGAACGACACATATCGCTGGACGATGAAACTCAAGTCTATATCGAAATTGCATAGAAAAGCAACGCTGAAAACAATTAAAATATATTTTTGACATTAATATGCATTGTGTAGAAATTGTGTCAATAGAAGTAAGAAAGTTTACTTTAATGACATATGTATCAATAACTTTTACTTCTTAATTTTTTAATAGGGGAGATGACACGTGGCATTGTCATCTCTAATATTTTTACAAAAGTACGTGTTATTTCAAAATACATCATTTTATTTTACCGACTATACTATCCATGCCAGTTTACCAACTGTGTAAGTCCATTAGACTACATTAAGTTTGATCTTGCATTGTGGATGTAAATATAATATCAATACCATTGTTGAGAATTCGTATAGTGTGACAATACAGGACGGGAAAAGAAGATTCCTATGTCAAAATCTGTGGATGCGGTGTTCAATTAGTGAATTAATCATCACAAACGAGAATATTCTGTATCAGCATATCAAGCTCTCTGATAATTGGACAGCTAAAATTTGATTTGATTAGCATGCCTGATTACTTTTTTTTGGTAAAAGTATGAGACATATGATAAGATCGAAATAGTCATTGACAGAGTATGTGCATTGCTCATGACCTATTTGAAAATAAATGATCATGAGTTTCTTTGATAAAAATGGAAATTATCCCAAACAGTACTTTGTTTATAATGTTATTTTTGCTATATACTTACAGGTCAGCAGGTTTTACTTGCTTCCAAATATACATGTATTCTTAAAACTAATTACATTAAATTCCATATTTCAAATTGTTCTAAACAGTAAAATGCTTCTTTTAGTGTTGTATGCATGTATCAAGGTAACTAGCATCGGTAAAAGAAAATGCAGGTTGTGTATTTTTTCTACATTGCTAGCTACTGTCTATATAAAAGTTTAACATTTTAGAATATTCGACATCGCTTAATTTTTGTTTGGATCAGAAGTGGCGGAATTTCAGCTTTGTGACATTACTAAAGTAGGTCTAAACTTACAGTTTTCGTCACTTTTATGACTTTTAACGAGAATACACGTAGAGGGGAAAATGCACAAATTTACTTTTACTCGCAGATATTAACGTGAATGAAAACAAATTTCTTACGGAGACTTATAATAGAAAATTATCTTTTCTTCATTTGATGTACTCGGGACACCTCACAAAATTTTTCAACGTCATCATCCAAGTACTTGTCATGTTTTTTGCAATGCAAAATTCCCGTAGACAATCTATTTTTTTGTTGTCAATTGAAACCTGAAAGGGTAGATGGGGCGTTACAAAACAGAAAATTGGGGGGAAGGGATATTCTAGTGAATGAACGTAGTCTGGGGATAGGGGTATTGATGGTTATCGAAAAAATAGGCAAAAGGTGGTGGAAGCAGAAACTCAATTTCAAGTATCCATTTAAAATAAAAGCCTTGACAAAATTTATTTCTCTGGAAAATGAAAAATGGGGGTACATATTCGCCCATTTTTGTTCTATTTTTCTCATTTTTTTTCATTAATGCATCGAGACATAATTAAGCTCGCAGACTTGAATGAAATTGTTTGAAAACTTTTTTACGTTTCCACAATAATCTGTGCAAACGCAAACTTTTGACTGCGTCACGGAAAAATAAAGAGGGTATTGGACATTTCCATATTGAAAATTACTTTCTTTCGAAATAAATCTATTTTTATCAAGCTTATAATGTTTAGAAGGTTAGCACATTCTATATGGCATGTAAAACGTACCAGTACTCGATCTTCTCCAATTGTATTGTATGAATTTTTATTTTTTTATATTTTTTTTATGTATTCTTCAATATTTCATTTATATTGTATCCTTTCTATTTGTATAATATAATTAGTAAGAAATAATAAATTTAACTTTGTATATTTGTAAGAAATTGATTTTTAGGGGGGTTAGGAGGTTTGATGGTTTTTCTGGGGGTTTTAGGGGTTGTAGGGATTAGTTTTGTTAATTGTTTTTTTGGTTGTTTTTTTTTGTTTTGTGTGTGTGTTATACAGTTCAAATGGAAACTACAGAATAAAAAATATTATAAAACACAAATAGAAAATTGTACAAATGAAATTTTATACAAATGATCATAAATGAAATAAATATTTGCAACGATTGACTTTTATCCATCCATCCATGATACACACACACACACACATACACACACACACACACACACACACACACACACACACACACACACACACACACACACACACACACACACATCGTTAGCTACTAATTTGAAAGCCAAAAGTTTAAAACCCTCTACAAGGAGCTTTTTTAATTCTCAGATCTTTTTTTCCATTAATAATACATTTTCTGGTCAAATATTATAAATTTCGACAACTCTAAACGATGGTTATATTTCAGCATGAGATATTTTCACCAACGTTTATATCACAAATATGCAGCGAATATGACATTGCATCGACAAAATTCAAACAGATGAAGATTTGATGTTAAACATACATTTCATATTCTAAAATCCAGGAACGTATATTAGTTTTGTACTATGTAATGCAGAAAAAAAAAACAAAAATGTAGAAAAAAAATTAGACTACACAAGATGTCTCGAACCTTTAAAAATATTTATGAATAAAAAATATAACGAGAATTATTATCTAATTATTCTATACAATCCAACAAAAGTTATTTTTGTACTTTGCTTTGAAGGAAGTAACAAATAAGAATTGCAATTTTTTTCAAAAAAAGTTTTCCTTATCTACATGTATTTCAGGAATATGGGTTACATTTAAATCTATGAAAAAAACCGGTATATCACTTGATGGCTCGAACATCGTTATACTTGGAAAGCGTAGAGGAGCGGTTGTTTTCGAGTCTAATTTTGTTTAGATTTATATCTTATTTACAAGATCTTAATGCTGAGTGATCTTATTTAGTTGAAAATACAGAGAGGACTATTTATGATAAGGGTCTAAAATTGCCCCTTAAAATGAACATCATTTTTAAATTTTTGCTATCTTAAACAGATATGTGAACAAGTTTTCTGTCATGTTTCTATTGATTGTATAAACAGTTTATTCTAAGAAAGCTTTTCTTTTACAAAACATTGAGCGCATGCTTGGAGAAACAAATTATTTTCATTTAAGATTTGTTTATCTAATTACAATGGCTTGTTTAATCTAAATATCTAAAAGATTTTGCTTGTTTAAAGCTGCGCTCTATATTAAGTTCTTTAAAAAAGGGTTCAGGAAAATTAAAATTTAACTGTATTTTAAATATAGCGTCACTCTTACGTCATATGCGACCAATAAGTCCAAATGATTTACATAAATATATGTATAATATGTATAATAATAATATATATATACATAGGAAATATGAACAATAACATTACAATTATATTTATATGATTAATTTAATCCTCTCTGATTGACTGATATCAAACAATCTAGGAAATCAGTTCATATAAGTTTTTTCGTGTTACATGTAGAATCGTCCTTGTTAATGATATACTTAAAAACTAACTAAAGGCATTCGGAAGTTGGAGTTCTATTCTTTTTTTACAATTCACTATTTAAATAACGAATAGTATTATTTGGTCGGTTTGCTATTCAAATTACCGTAAACATGCTTAAAAACGTAATTCCTTTTTTAATCGAAAAAACAGTAATATAGTAAACATTTGTATCTGCTGACATGACCTGATCATCGACATAATTAGCTAGCCTGGCGAGAAGGTATAGAATTCATCATCTTCTGTTGCAATGGGAATACAATGTGCCATTCAAGGGGCAGGCTAGCACTCGGTATCCTATATATGGGCCTTCAGATTTAGTGATAATAGGGCCCAGGATAAGTTCAGTCGACCCTCAAAAGGAATTGGGTTTTCACGACCATTAATAGGCCTAGCTAGCCTGATGAAAATTTTTAAAAATCATCATATCCTGTTGCAATGGGAATATTATTCAAAGGGCAGGCTACCGACTTGTATTCCATATTTGGGCCTTCAAATTATGTGAGGATAGGGCCCGGGAGTGTCTAGTCGACTCTCAAAAGGAATTGGGTTTACAAGACCATTAAAAGGCTTAGCTAGCCTGGTGAAAAAAAAGATATTTCTTATGATATTGTTATAAAGGGAATATCTTTCAAGGGGCTGGCTGATTATAACACCCTGTATCCCATATTTGGGCCTTTCAGATTTAGTGGGAATGGGATCCCGGGAAAGTCCAGTCGACCCACAAAAGTAATTTGGTTTACACGACCATTTAGAGGCTTAGCTAGCTGAATAAGACATTTCGTATACAGTTTAAATAAGAATATCTTTCCAGGGACTAGCTGACACTCTTTTTCTCATATTTAAGCCTTCAAATTACATGATAATAGGACCCTCGGATCGTCACGTCGACTCTCAAAAGGAAATGGGTTTACTCGACTATTTAGAGGCTTAGCTAGACTGGTAAAAATAGGAAATTTCGCACAATACAGTTTTAATGGGAATATCGGTCAAGAGGCTGGCTAACAACCTGTGTCCCATATAAGAACCTTCATATATTGTGAGGATGAGGCCCCTGGAATTTTAAGTCGACCCTCAAAAGAAATATGGTTTACACGACCGTTCACAGGCTTAACTAGCCTGGTGGAAATTAAAAATAATTGTGAATATCTCTCAAGGGGCTGGCGGACACCCTGTTCCCTTTTTTGGGCCTTAATATTCGGCGGGGGTGGGGCACAGAGAGAGAGAGAGAGAGAGAGAGAGAGAGAGAGAGAGAGAGAGAGAGAGCAATCGACTCTCAGAAGAAGTTTACAGGAACAGTAATATCTACCTTGGTGAAAATAGGAAGTTTCGTATAATACGGTTATAATGGTTATAAATGTATCATTCAAGAGGCTTGATGTCCAGTCGACCCTCAAAAGGTATTGGGTTTACACGACCAGTAACAGACATATATGTAGATGGCTAATTGAAATAGCAATTTTTTCATGAATAATTATAATCAATGAATACTATAATAGGAGCTGACTTACATATTCATATATTCTTTTGTCAAAATTTACAACTTGGTGAAATCAATTCATATTTAAGAGGGAGTTGTTTTTGTTAATTTATAAGGATATTTATATAATACATTTATCACAGTTATCTTAACCTTTTTTTATTTATAAATTTAAAGTCAACACTATCACTCCAAAAGTGAGTAGAGGTTAATAATTTAAGGTACTATAAATGTAAGAACATATATATTTATATAGTTCTTTTTTTAATTTTATACTGTATTAAATCGATAACAAAACGAAAACATTATACAACCCTAAGTACTTACATGTTTGAAATTGCAATTTGCTTTTTGCAAAACATAACACTATCTTTGTGGTTTGGTTTTTGGCTCTAATAAATCCCTTACAAGTCAGGTTGATTGATGTCGCTAATTTTCACATAGGAGAACTTGACGATTACATAGATAAAACAAAACTTGAACTTTCCCCAATGGAAATTGTAAATACAAGATTAAATATCTCTAAATCTGAGAGAGGGGCTATTTTATCTCCGAAAAATATCAACGACATCGTTATCAAATAGCGGTCAAAAGTAATACCAATATCATTATGAACAGAGATCGGTAAGTCTCCGGGGCACATCGACAATTGTTATGTAAACAATATTTGCAAGAACCTCAACCGAACATGCTCGACTGCATAATAATAATAATAACTAGACACGATCTCGTTGCGAGCAACGAGGAGGTCTTCCGTTCGATTTTTAGAATGAAATATGACATCATCGACTTTGATTTTCGACAACAAAACATGTTATGGAAAAAGGAGTGAAGTACTAATAATTTATTGTATCGCTTTTTTTAAGTTTTCTTGCTTTTTTAAATACTTGCATTTCTTTTAATTAAGATAGAAAAGATCAAATTTGTTTACCTCTGGTCCCTAAAAACCCTAATTGGGTAACGCAAAAAAATCATTATATTGTTAGGATATACAATACCTAATCTAGCTTTAATAACCTTTCACAAAATGGCTCTCATTAAAGGGCTATAGATAAAAGGTTTTAGAGCTCTTTGATCCCCTAATTTAGGGGCAAGTCCCTTTTTCTTGGATTCAAATGAAAGGACATTTAATTTGAACACATTTTGTCAACTAGTGTTAAGAAATTCGATACCGTTCTGGAGATATATGAGAAAGAAGGTTTTAGGGGCCGATCCCTTATCTCCTTATAGGGGCCGTTTAACGAATTTTTGAAGGTTGCATTTCGTTGAGAACATCATTTTGAACAACTTTTCTTCTGTACTGCATTTCAAAATATATATCCTTTCTGATATATGGGTGATCAAAATGTTGGACTTTTGGCCCCTAAAACCCTTAATTACGTAACGCATGATAAAATCATTACATTGCTTCGATACATAACTATAAGATAAACACAATTGCTTCTATAACATTTCACAAAATATCCCTCAATAAAGGGTAATAGATAAAAGACTTTAGAGCCCTTTTGCATCATTTTGAACAACTTTTCTTCTGTACTGCATTACAAAATATTTTACCTTTCTGGGATATGGGTGATCAAAATTTGGGAATTTTGGCCCCTTAAAACCCCTAATTACAAAACACATGACAAAACCAATACATTGCTTTGATACATAACTGCAGGATAAACACATTTGCTTCTATAACATTTTACATAATACCCCTCAATAAAGGGTTATAGATAAAAGACCTTAGAGCCCTTTGGTCCCCTAATTTTAAGGGCCAGTCCTTTTTTCTTGATATTAAATGAAAGGACATTTAATTCTACACAAAATTTGTTAAACAAGTGTTTAGAAATTCGTTACCGTTCTGGAGATATATGAGAAAGAAGGTTTTAGGGGCCGATCCCATAACTCCTTATAGGGGCCGTTTAACGAATTTTTGAAGGTTGCATTTTGTTGAGAACATCATTTTGAACAACTTTTCTTCTGTACTGCATTACAAAATATTTTTCGTTTCTGAGATATGGGTGATCAAAATTTTGGACTTCTTGCCCCTAAAAACCCTTAATTACGTAATACATGATAAAATCATTACATTGCTTGAATACATAACATTGAGATAAACACATTTGCTTCTATAACCTTTCACAAAATATCTCTCAGTAAAGGGCTACAGATTAAAGACTTTAGAGCCCTTTGGTCCCCCAATTTGAGGGGCCAGCCCCTTTTTCTTGATATCAAATAAAAGGTCATTTAATCCACACAAAATTTGTTAAACAAGTGTTTAGAAATTCGTTACTGTTCTTGAGATATATGAGAAAGAAGGTTTTAGGGCCGTTCCCTTATCTCCTTTTAGGGGCCTTTAAACGAAATTTTGACGATTGCATTTTGTTAAGAACATCATTTTGAACAACTTTTCTTCTGTACTGCATTACAAAATATTTTTCGTTTCTGAGATATGGGTGATCGAAATTTTGGAGTTTTTGCCCCTAAAAACCCTTAATTACGTAACACATAATAAAATCATTACATTGCTTGAATACATAACATTGAGATAAACATATTTGCTTCTATAATCTATTACAAAATATCCCTCAGTAAAGAGTTACGGGTAAAAGATTTTAGAGCCCTCTAGGTCCCTAATTTGAGGGGCCAGCCCCTTTTTCTTGATATCAGCTGAAAGATCTTGTAAATATAAACTTTTTTTACATTACATATTTTTACAAAATATTTTCCAGAAAAGAGATAAAGAGAGAAAAGCACAAAAATTAACGACGCTTTTTTATTGTCAATTTTCGAGCCATAGCGAGCTTTGGCGCCAATCGTGCTAAACATACAAAACAACAATCATGCAAAACTTCAATCTTTCGTCTACCAACCGTAGAAATTTGAGCTCAAAATCTCTTATAGTTTAGGAGAACGGCCGCAGACAAAATACCTATATAAAAATTAGAAAAATCTCAATATCTCAAAAACGGATGTGACGTCATCAATGCAAAAAATTTGCTATCAGGTTCAGACCACTATCTATTACATCTGAAAATTTGATGGAGATTGGTTGAGCCGTTTCTGAGAAATCGCGTGCACAAAAATGGGAAGAAAAAAAAATAAAAATAATAGGGAAAAAGAAACCGAAGAATAACAATAAGGTCTTCCGTTGGAAACGGAAGACCTTAATAATATACCCACAAAATTCCTGAACAAATTTACAACGCTTTAACGAACGGTCAATGCAGCATTAGAAATTTACCACTTGTTAGACCAATTATCGCGCAATGCTTCATGCCGACAAGGAAAATAGGACAATACTGCGATCACTTTCTCGTCCCTATCGTACAAAAACAATCAAGTTTTTTAAGACACAGCGGACTTTATCAACAAAATTGAAAGCCTCACACCGCCACCAAACGCACTATTATTTACCTATGACGTGACAAGCATGTACACCAACTTGGAATTCAATGAACTCCTTTCATCGGTGCACAAGGCTTACAAGCAGGCGTATAAAATATAATCAGACATTCGTTACTCCACACCAAAGGAGCTAACGCTTTTATTGAAATGCGTTTTAGAAAACAATTACTTCGAATTTGACAGAAAATTCTAGAAGCAAATCATTAGAGCTAGCATGGGTGCAATTCCAAGTCCAGAAATGTTTTATATTAGAATGTTTCAAATCACACAGCATATTGTTACACAATTTCGTCATGCAAACAAAATCCTATTCCCTGGAAGATATCGTGATGATTGCTTTATTATATTCATTGACACCATTGATGATATAGAGGATTTTTTCACATTGGCAATCATTGTCAAAAGCATCTTCAATTTACGTTTGAGGTCTCACCATCTTCTGTGAATTTTATTGATACTACAGTTTACAAAGGCCTCAGATTTAAAACCTTTAACAAGCTTGACATCACGTCATTCATCAAACCTACAAACAAAGTTCAATACCTACACAGGCAGAGCGCTCATAGCCCATCTGTGTTTAAAGTTTCATTAAAGGAGAATGAATTAGACATGCAAAAAATACTACCGACCCTACAATTTTGAATGTTACACAAAAAGATTTTAAGGCGCATCTGTCAAAGCCTGGTTACTCTCCCAAAGAAATTGACCAACTCTCAAAGAAACAACAAGCACAATTCGAACAAAATTTATCCTCGATAATGCTCCAAAGCAAGTATAACGTAACCATACGGTATTGATTACTAAATTAAATCCTTGCCTTAATTGAATCAAAAAACGAATTTTAAAGTATTGGGACATTGTACTCAAGAATTCTGAATACAAAACATCTGTTGATGCTCAATCTTTCATAGCTTTCAGCAAACACAAAAACATAAGCGACAAGATAATCAGGTATCACCTAAAAAAAACATCAGCTATTCTTGCAGACCCTAGATGAGGCTCATAACTGCCGAAACACTTACAACTATAAGTACTTGCGTATTTTGAATTGCAATTTGCTTCTTGCAAAACATTACACTATCTTTGTGGTTTGGAGTGTTGGGTCCTTATAAACATACAAGTCAGTATGAATGATGTCGCTAATTTTCACATTATATATTTACACGTCAGCGGGTTTTACTTGCTGCCAAAAGATAACTTACCAAAAACATTTTATCCCATATTTCAAATTGTTTTAAACAATAAAATGCATGTATGCATGTACATGTTTCCAGGTAGCTAGCATCGCTAAAATAAAATGCAGGTTATTACATTTATTTTGCATTGCTAGCTACTTTCATAGTCCATATGAAAGTTAAAGAATGTAGAAAATTCGACATCTTTTTTTTTTTGGGGGGGGGGGGGCAGAAGTAACATCCTTACTAAAGTCTCCCAAAGGTTAGAATTTCCATCACTTTTTAAATTTTTTAACGAGAATGCACATGCAGGGGAAATTCCAAATTTTCTTTATTGACACTGTCTTTTTTACCAAGAAATAAAATTATATGAATGAAAACATATTTTATACGGAGATTTATAATAGGAAATTATCTGTTCTTCATTCATAAGCACTCGGGACACTTCACACAATTATTCAGCGTTATCATGCGAGTACATTTCATGACGTAGTAATACTAAATTTCTGTAGATTGTAGGTTTTTTTTTAATTCTTGTGGATGAACGTACTTTGGGGACAACGGTATTTAAGATTATCAAAAATATAAGCAAAAAGTGGCGGAAGTAGAAACTGATTTTTGAGTCTCCGTCTTAAATCTCTTTTTTATATTATAAGCCTTGACAAAATTTATTTTTGACAAAATCAAAAATAGGCGATACTTCATTGACACTTTAAGCATCGAGGCATAAGCTCTTCAAATTTGAATGAAATTGGTTAAAAACTCATTTTTGTGTTCACAAAAGTATGTGCCGTTCTTTTCTGCGTCACGGTAAAATTATGAAGGTATTGGACATCTCTATATTGTGTAATACTTTTTTTTCAAGATTAATCCATCTTTATCATGGTTATGATTTGAAGCAGTTCAGTGCATTCAATACAGCATCTTAAACGTACCATATCTAACCATACCAACATACGCACATACATACGCACATACATACATACATACATACATACATACATACATACATACATACATACATACATACATACATACATACATACATACATACATACATACATACATACATACATACATACATACACACATACCTACACACATACATACACACATACATACATACACACATACATACATACATACATACATACATACATACATACATACACACATACATACACACATACATACACACATACATACATACATACATACATACATACATACATACATACATACATACATACATACATACATACATACATACATACATACATACATACATACATACATACATACATACATACATACATACATACATACATACTATATCACATTTAAAAATGCAGTTAAGAGCATACAGTTTGTCAACGCATCGACAAAATCCAAATAGAGGAAGATTCGATTATGTTAAACAGACAATCCAGGAACGAAGGGTTTTTTTTGTACTGTGTAATGCAGGAAATAACAAAAATTAAAAAAAAAAAAATAGATGATACAAGCTGACTCGAACTTTTAAAAATAGTAATGAAAAAACAATAAAAAAGAATTATTATCTAATTATTCTATACAATCTATTAAGGTTATTTTTGTGCTTTGCATTGAAGGAAGTAACAAATAAGAGTTGCAAAATTTTTTCAAAAAAAGTTTTCCTTATGAACATGTATTTCAAGAATATGTATAACATTTAAATCCATGGAAAATAAACCGCTGTGTCACTCGATGGCTCAAACATCGTTATACTTGTAAAGCGTAGAGGAGCTGTTGTTTTCGAGTCGAATTTATATCTTATTTATAAGATCTTAAAGCTGAATAAGCTCAATAGGTTGAAAAATACAGAGAGAATATGAATATATTCATTATCAATATGTTGTTATGTTGAACATATATATGTATATATTTCGTGACATTTTTTTTCTTTTAGAAAACATTAAGCACAGGTTTAAACACACAAATTATTTTAATTAAAGATTTATTTAGCCAAAACTAATAGCGTACAAAAGGATTTTGCTTGTTCAAATATTTACTATCAAAAAAGGGTTTTGTAAAATTACAATTTAATTGAATTCTAATTTAATCGTTACTCCTTACGTCATTGCAAAGAAGTTGGTGTAAATAATTCAGATAGATATACGAAATATGAACAATTACATTATAATTAAATTTATAGGATGATTTATTCCTCTTTGATTGACTCATATCAAACAATTTAAAATAATCAGTTCATATCAATTCTTTCGTGTTACATGTAGAATCGTCCTTTTTAAGAATATACATAAAAACTAAGGCATTCAGAAGCTGGAGTTCTATTCACTTTTTACTATTCACTTTTCGAATAGCGAGTAGCAGTTTGTTATTCAAATTACCGTAAACATGCTAACAAACATAAATTCAAAATCATCATGAACTTCCTTTTTTAATCGAAAAAAATGTAATATAGTAAAAATTATTACTTGCTGACATAACCTGAGTATTGCCATCATTAGCTAGCCTGGCAAGAAGGTAAGAAATTTATCATATTCTGTTGCCATGGGAATATCATTTAAGGGGCAGGCTACCATGTATCCAATATGTTGGCCTTCTTATTTAGTGACGATAGGGCTCAGGAAAGGCGACCCTTAAAAGGAATAGGTTTATACGAAGTAAAGAAAGATGGATGACACGACAATTAGTCATACAGAAGGAAGATTATATCATATAATCCAATACAATGTCGTAGCATACGGAACATTACCATAGTGTAACATATTACACATAACAATACTAAATCATGATACAGTATCATTTACGCGGGTATGATAAGGCAACTCACAGCGATCAAATTCCTCTGATCGATATGACGTCACAATAAGCAGCATGATGTCATATTTTACTCAGAAACATGTCGATTTTAACTTTATCTCTGGTTTAAATTATAAAAACTACAGACATAAAATATCACTAGAAACTCTTCTAACTAAATATATCTTCGATTTCTCTCTATTACGTATAATTATCATTGATGACGTCACAAGCATGTTTAAAAGAGAAGATCATGTCGGGAGACAAATTATCGGAATGCAGTGTAAACAATGCCGAAATAAGACTTATTTAATACAGATACCTAAGATTTAGATAAGTGTCAGTTAGAATATAATCGGGATAATGCAGGCATGGATATTTTGTTTAATCAGCGAGTGTTATAAGGTAAGCGTATCGACATTTATATGGCTTGACCAGCCTTACCTCTGTCAGTGTGTACAAAAAATGGCAAAAGTGTAACACTACCCCGGATATTAGGAAATATGATTTTGGTAAATATCAACGGTATATGACCTCAACTACCTGAAAAGTGATGCTAGAATCGTGTGCTTTGTTGTTTTAAACGAAAAATACGTAGTATTTTTAATGAAATTATAGAAGATGAGAGGGTTTCCGAAAAAATATTTACAATATTTATTTTATGCGATTAACAATAGGATTTTAGCAGTAATACTAATAAACATGAACTAATTGCCAATCGAATTATTGTAGCAAACATACAAATGAACTTCGGGGTAGTGTTACACTTTTTGATTTTTTGTTAAGGTAAAAAAGTGATCTATTTTTAACTGTCACGTGATACCATGGCACGGCAGCTTCAAAGATTGAGTCGATTCCGAAGTAGAAAAATAATATCTTGGTGAACTCTTTCCCTTGGTATTAATATCCCGCGCTGTTTTCATAAAAATAAACTTTTTTTTATTTGATCATAATTTTGACGGTCATTAAACTCGGAGTTGCCTTAACCTACCCGCGTAATAAGTATGATTATTTCATATTATATGATATAAAAATAAGAAATAAGATATGGGATACATATAATACATGTACATATTATACAATAATACATTATATAATACATTACTATACCATATTTTATATTAGTATACAATATTGTATCATATAATATAATAAAATTTAATATGCTACAATATAGTATACAATATAGTATCACGTGATTCAATGAAATATCATATCATATTCTACAATATTGTTCCATATGATATAATGAATTAGGGGTGTTATTTTTCTTCATTAGTGCCACTAGATCAAATTCAGTTAAGAAGGAAAAAGATGACGGAACTCATTTATTATTTAATTACTTCATAAATGTTTGTTAATTTTCAAAGTTAAAGACACTAGAATGTCCTAATACTAATTTTATTGCCACTCTTTTACGTTGTTTTACTGAAATTGTAAATTTTTTAATTTGACAAAATACGATTTTTTCCTGTTTAAAAACTTAGTATACTTTAAAGTCACATTTGATAAACACAGGATGAAAATGTGCCATTCAGTCAACTGAAATATGACTAAATGGTTACTGAAAGGTGATTGAATGGCATATCTATGCAATTCAGTCGCCTTTCCAGACCTTGCAGTTAACATTCAGTTGATTGAATGGCTGAACTTTACCCTGTGAAAATTTCAATAAATAGTAATATTCTTAAAATCAGTTAGAACATTGCCTTTGATCTATGATAAGCATAAAAAACGCATGAAAACACATACTTCAAAATTACCGTTTTAGACTCTTCAGGTAGAGATTGATAGGTAACACCAAAAAAAACTACCCATTGAAATTTTCTAGATTTTATATATGTTTGAGTTGAAGCATTGTTTGAAATTATACTAAAGTATTAGATAATGTCAAGCTAGTTTAAGAGAATTAGGTAATTTCAATATGACCTCCTCCAGCCCCTAAAAAACTGAAAAAGTAAGATAAAATAAGTGTATACGACCATATAAGAATAGCCAATAAAACATTTATTGGAACACATAGGATCATCTGTCATATATGTTTTCAAAAGTAATTCAACACAAGTTAAAATTTGATATCACAATTATATTTGGCAAGATATGTATGCATAAAAAGTTGGAAGCACCTTACCAAAAAAATATTGTCAAATTTGCATAAATTATCAAATCTGCAATATACAAAAAGACATGCTTTTCATTTGACTGAAAAAATGGAAACATCTTACCGAAACCATATGGTCAAATTTGCATGAATTATCAGATCTGCAATACACAAAAAGACATGCTTTTCATTTGACTGAAAAAAATTATCCATCAAATTTCCCATTTCACTCCACAATATAGTTAGTCAATAGATGACTTAAATTTCGTGATAAAATAATACCCCCTAATCGATTTCAATCTAATGCTTCCATTTACTTTTTATGAACCCTTACCCTGTTCTACGTTAGATGCATTATTTAACAATTACTGTTATCAATCATAAAAACAAAGAATTGATTGGAAAATATTTGCTGTTAGTAAAACAAATAATTCTCAACCAACCCAAAAATTGCATAATTCACCTTTTTGCACTTAAAACTTCAAAATAATAATCATTCAATATATTCAGATAACTACACAGTTTGTCACCTAAAAAATGAAGGAAATGTCAAAATAGATTAAAATTGACTAATCCTATTAAATAAGACTTTAACATGTAATTTAAATTAATCTTATAATTTATAAACATGTTGTTATATAAAATTTAATCATCAAAACAATTCATGTCAACAAAAGAGCATCAACATTTTTTCAAAACAGGTACTTCATGATTCCTCAAATATTGGAAACATTTTGTTTTCTACATTAGAATTAAAGACTGAGTATGTATAGATTATACACATATTCTATAATCTTATAATCTTTAACAATTAAACAATCTTATTTATCTGAATGTGTGTCATCAAAGAAAGATTGGAAACAACGTACGGTCTTCCCTTTAAAACCACGCACCTGAAGAATGCTTTTAACACCAGCATTTCGATCTCTCTTGAATGAAAGATGTAAATGGTTTAACCAAAGTCCAGAGTTTGCAAGCCGTCTTGTTACAGCGATTAAAATTTTCTTTTCCAAAACCAATGATGCATAGCTGGCTTCCGATTTTGCCAAATGAAGGGGAAATATGTCCACATTTCTGCAATGACTTTGCAGTTTTTCTTCAAACAACTGGTGAGAGTTGCAACGGATGGAATCAATTCAAGTACAGGAGACGTTGTAGCACTTGCTACATCATATTGTATAATATGATATACATTCTGTGTCTGATACGTCTGTCCCTCCTTTACAGTCTTCACTGTCTCCTGTTGGAAATTCTTTTTCTGAAAAGTAGTAAATAAATTCTGTGAGAATATTACTATACTTGAATTCAAAATTTTATTAAGTCAACGTCAAAATCCTAAAAAAGATGTTCAGGTCAGAACTCTAGTTTTGGCATGTGCGACACAGTAAACATCACAATAGGATATCAATGCCCTATCGCAACTGATCTGATGAGAGAGTATCAACCTTGAACTTTGTCCTTGGTCAATATTACCTCATCAGGTCTATAAACCATGTATTGACCTTATCAAAAAGCTATAATATACATCATAATACAAAACTATATTGTATATCATATGATAAAATACAATTTCATATTGTATAATATGATATATGATACATTTGGTATTTTATGATATTGCACATAGCATACAGAAGTACAGTAAATACTTCACATGATACAATATCATTTGAATGATATTGTTTCATACAATACAACACAATATTGTAATTTATATCATTAACTACGTTAATGATTTGATTGTGATAATGGTGGTCTTATCAAGATCATGCCTCATCTTGAGCTCTGTTATCTTTTATTAATATGTTTTTTTTATAATTCATATCCAGATGTTCAGATTTCCATGTACGTACCTTTAACAGCAGACGTCTGCATTTTTGAGTTATTCTTCAGGTCTGTCTTTTATGCCACAGCTTTCTTTTGTCCTTTACCATTCCCTTTATCTTTGTTACTTTCCCTGTGATAGCATTGCATCTTCATTGATCTGTAAATTGTACATTTACAATATGATGTGTAATTCTATGGTGATATAAATGAAATTTACAATTGTTAAAAATGCAACATCAACAAAATCTATGTTGTTATGACAAGGGTGTGCACTATTAACTTCAATACTTCTTTCTTACCATTTGATGGGGGATATTGTGATAAGCAGTGCACCTATCCTCTTTTTAGCATTTTTAAAATGTTTCTCTTTTACCAGCAAATAAAACAAATCCAGATTTAAAGGTATGCGATATTACCGGTATATCGGTATATTGCGGTTTAATCCTTGCTGACAATATATCGCTATATTAAAATCAAATACCGGTATTTTACGATATACATGAATACATAAGAAAAAATAAATTTTAAAGAAACAGCGGAAATAAAGTGTTTGAAACTCGTCCTGACATCGACAATGCACCGGAAGTATATGTAAGAAGATTAGTCCTGTTTGTGTATGGTAGGGGTGTGAGGATACGGAAGAGGGTGGGCTACTGGTTATGGTTATAAGTTTTATTTTTTTCTTGTGGACGGAAAAAAATCAAGATAACATACAGAATTACTTTATTGTTAAGTGTTACCCAATTTTCTATTAATATTTTTTCTGTTTAAGTCGAAGGTTAATTTCTCGAGAAAAAGGTTTTTTTTTCGATCTGGTTTTAAAGTTTTGGTATTATTTATTTTTAAAATGGCTAACGAGTATGAAACAGTCAGAAACTAGAAAGCTAAAGCTGCTGTATGGCAGAATTTTGCTCTACGAAAAAGAAAAAGTTACGGTGTGATTTTATCTAACATTGCCATATGCAAAATATGTAACAATGAAGTTAAGTACTCAGGCGGAACAAGATTCCTGTAGTCTCTCTAAAACAGTATTCGTGACAAAGACAACTTAAGAGCCGTAAAGTACGGGAAATCTAACAAATCATGTTTGATGTCAGCGATAAAATACATCAAAGCATCATAAAAACAATTCAGTTATGTAATCATAACAGAGTTAGCAAATCAAAGCAACAAAACAATGATATCCACGTGATCAGTGTCCTGCATATCCTTAAATTTGGTAGAAATCAACATTATAATTGGAGAGCAATGATTAAAGTTCAATTTAGGACGTTGTTTACTTCGGGTTTGTGTTCTCAAATCTTGATTTTTAAAAAAGTTCAATATCAAGGGTAAAATTTGTTCTAAACACTAAAAGTATTTATGACATGAATTATTATTGAAATAACATTTAATATTTAATAAAGTAATTTATGGAATTAGGCTCAAAAAAAGTTTGACATTTAGCAAAACAGAGGAAATTCGGACTAAATTTTGCAGATTTTGTTTTCCTCTACTTTTTTTTTTTTTGCTTGTACTCCAATTTTTCAAGTTAAGATTTTATTTGTAAGTCAACATAATTTTCCATATTTTCTGTTGCTTTTTCGTTTAGATAATAGCATGGCACATACTACAAAAGTATTGGAAAATGCTTAAAAATGATAAAAAGACACCATAACTCAAAATTTTGATCATTGACCTCATATAAATTTTATGCAAGCGAAGAAAGGTCAATATACTAAGATTAATTCTATAAATGTTTAAGCATTATCATTATGCACTTTCTTGTTATACTGAATCAAAATTGGGTAAGGATTTGAAAACTGATGGAGGAAATTCGGACTTGAATATCTATGAAAATTGTGAATGAAAACTTAATGCTTCTTTCTTTTTAACGTCACTACCATTCATAAATTGTATTTCATTTGTTAAAGAGTTTTGCAATTTGCATTATTTTCACAATTAAGAAAATCTCAATCATAGTGTAAAATATTTAGGGATTTTTCTCAAATTTTCCGAAAATATTCAATGGCCATTTACTCAAAAAGTAGGTCATTGACCTACTTTTTTTTAAAGTGAAGAATGACACAACCATGTCAGTTCTACAACACACAATAGATGGCTTTTCATTATCATCAGTGGAATCTTTTTCATTGTGAGTAAACGTCATCCTTTAACTTTGTTTAAAACATCCTTTTTTTAAATGAATATAGCAAATATTGATTAGAAAAAATCCCCTGCCGACCAGGTGAAATTTTTGGAAGCTGCATTGGCCTTTTAAATTTTATGTATTTTAGGGAGCAAATAAAGACTTCTACATTTGAAATTGACAAATTTTTATTTGTGCTTAAAAACCGATAGGTTTCCCTGTCTAAAGTGTTGTTTTGATACATCTCAAAAACTTTAGATCGAATGCTCTGATGTAGAGCTTCTAAATCAGGTTTTTCAATCTGGACATATTAGGCAGAATCGAGTTGTCTCATACCTTCTGAGATATATTGATCTCTGTCAATTACAACAATTGTGTTGCTTTTGTCCGCCTTTTTAATTACAATCCCAAGATTATTTGTTAATGCGACAAATGCCTCCCACTCATGTTTTGTGAGAATGTCTTCGAAACGTTTGATTGGCATTGATGTTAATTTGAGTTTAGTCTGATCGATACATGTATACTTTTCTAATGCATCACATGTAGTTTGTAACCTGATCGTTGTCTAAAGGGTTGCAGCGAATTGTCATCGGAATCACTGAACTTATATTTGCATCTTATTTTTCGTGCCAATTCGTCAAATTCTCTTAGTACAATGTTTTTGGCATTGTACTACTTAGGACTTGGAATGAATTTTTGCCCTTTACTTGGAAGAGATTGCTCAGCACATGTCAAACAATGTTTTGACAAGTTTAAAACTTGCATTTCAGTTTTCTTTAAATTCTTTAGCTGCAAGTTATGAGCAGAGATAGATCATACTCGTAAAAGAGCCTTTTTGGAATTCTGCTTTCTTTCAAAACGTCTACTCGTTTTGTCAGTTACGTTGATGAAACGTACCTGAAAGAAGGAAAATAACATCAATGCCAATTTGTATGTAGCGCAAGTGCAAACTATGACACGCCTACAATGGTTTAAAACAGAGATGATTTGTTGAGCAAATACACAGTTTTAATCATGTTAGAAAACTGTGTAGAAAACCAATGGTAAGTCCATCAAAACAAATGTATACATGTATTTTGATATACTTTAAGTTTCTTGAATGATAATTTGTTGAATCTTTGTAGCATATTTGTTTTATATGCTTTTCTATGCGGACAGCTGCACGTCTGAAAAATTCAAAATTAAATAAAAATGTGAATCTGTTCAACTCTCTTTTTAGCACAGTATAATTTGAATAGAAAAAAATGGTGATTTCATTCATGATTCTCTTTTTATGAAATTAACTTAATCATTTTTTTATAAGTGTATCATACATGAATTTTTTTTTTACAAAACACAAGATACTTCATCTGTGTTACCTTTTTCCACACTTCGCATGACTTCTCTTCTTTTCTTCTTCTTTTAACAGGGTAAAAATTGAATAAATACTTAAAACCATATTTGTTATTTATCATTGGTTCGCCTTGATACCCATCCCCCAGTTGCAAACATCCTCATCCTTCAAGTTGTAATTTTCTCCATCTTCCCAGTTGCAACCCTTTACAACTTCGGCGTAACTTCTTTTTTCCATTTAACTGGTTAGGTTTGAGTGGAAAAGTCAGTGAAGTGATTCAGATTGGCAGTGTTTTCATGAAATGATATCTGTAAACTTTTACAGACATTTACCATTATCATATGATAGGGGTGGACAGCTTTGATATATGTTGGTCACCCTTGATTATTAAAAATAATACGTGAAAAGTATTCAATGAATTCACAATTCAAAGTTTAGCATGCAAACATGAATTAAATATATAGGCAGGTTTTGTAATCTACACTATAATGCATTACCATGTTAGGAATTTAAACAGTAAATATCGTCCCTTAAACTCAAACATCTCTCTTAAATGTAAAATATTCTATGTTTTGTGACAGGTTAACTGACGCCTTATGGTTGCGATGCCAAAATGATTCAGAATTGTTCGCAGTTAAATGGTAAGAGACTCTTGCACCAAAAGCAAATTCATGACACATTAACTCAATCATTATTTTTAAACATTTAATAAACGTCTAACGTATCAATATTGCCCCATACACAAAAATATCCTTTAACTTATATCTTCACTATGATGCAACAAAAAGGTTTTTTCATTTTTCTTCCACAACTCAATTTACAATATATATCAATATATGCTACAGTTAGCAGGTAAAAAAGCAGTATTTTATATTTGAATCTGAAAAGATTTTTGCGACAATATATATATATATATATATATATATATATATATATATATATATATATATATATATATATATATTCTTACAATATTTTTAATGGAAAATAACAATAACAGAATGTCAACCATCTCAAAATTCCATATATCGAAATACAAATTTAAAGCAGAGCAACACAGGCCTCTAAAAAGATAGAGGTGGGATCAGGTGCCTAGAGGGAGTAAGCATCATCTGCTGACCGGTCGCACCAACCGTGTGCTCCTTGTCACAACATAACTAACATAAATAAATAACATCATTACATCATTTTTAGGCATATAAAGCAGACAACATTGTATTAAACTAATCAAGAGGCAAATCACAATAAAGAAAATGAAACTTTATCCAAGATTCTGCATATTAAAGGCGAAATTTGTTTTTGATTATTTTGCATGAAATAATAAAATGAGCAGAACAACAGAGCACACACACAACAAACAACAGAAAATCATATCAAAGAATTTTTGGCATTCATAGTCACTAGATGCAGTGTTGAACGTTTTCTTGTTATTTTCTCTTTCGGCGATTAGTTTGATCGCCCGTATGTAAGGCTCAAAGATGCCATAGACACCTTTTGCTATCTGAACCCACGATATCAAATGCGTAGTATGACCAGCCACGGCAATAGCAAGGATGATCTGAGGGAAATCTTCGGTGACGGTTGACAACAACGAAAGACACGGTGAGCACTCGTTTTCTTTGTCTTCATCGTTACAAAGATCATAACAAAGGCTGATAAAGGTTAGGAAATATAATATGGTTCCCCAAATAGCAAACCCTAAGATCCAATGTCTTTCGTCTACATTTTGGGAACTTTTGTTGATTTCGTAAAAGAAATCCCAATCCAAAAAAAGATCGATTGTTTCAGAAACAATCATAAAAAAGACAAAGCAGTTTGTATCACCGCTTCGCATGCTGTTCAAAGATTATACTCCTAGAAGAATTATAAAAATAAGATGATTTCAAACATTTCTAAAACTTTAATGTACGTATTATCGATATAGGAACGATATAATTAAAAAAACATCAATAAATTGCGATAGTGTACAAACTTACCTCTACAAGACAAATAAGAAATAATATAGAACGAAAATGAATCACTTTCTGTTTGCTCTTAAAGTAAGGCACATTTTCTAAAATTCTTCACTGCGAGCTATTTAAAGATAATCTATTTCTAGACACAGGGTTTGAAGTCAAGTAAAAATAGCACATCATACTAATTATAAAGAGTTTTGTTAAACTAACCAGTTTGTTTAAAATAGGATTAATATAACGCTAGTCTCAACTTAAGTCTATACGTAATACTTATTGTTTTATTCTGTTGGTATACTTTTGTAAGTTGCAAATAATACAATGCAATTTCCTTCATACTTTAAAGTCAACCACATCATATTTATATAGCATTTGTTCATTATATTTTTGACATAAGATGTTTATAGATTCAGCAACACACTAATTATAATATGTTACATAATTATTAAGGTATTTTGCTCCTCGCGTTATGATTTCATTGTGCAGATATTATATTTAAATGAACATGGTTATATTTATTTAATCATCACAGAAAGATTAATATTTTTGATTAAACATTCATTAAAAATCCGTTTGAATACAAGAAACAAGTTTGGTTTTTTTTTAGGGGGGGGGACTTTTTTTTCGTGCGAAAGGTTTTTTAGACGAAAATGACAAAAACAAGCAATTTTATGAAATTTAAATATTTTTCATTTTTTTATATTGTCTTCATTATTCACATTTTAAGCTATGATAGGATTGTAACATATTCTATAGGTTCAGTGTGACATGTACAAAATTATATCTTGAGAGAGTGATCAACGTTTAGTATAAAATCATGCAACTATATATAAAATGCCTGAATTTTTTTAGCCAAATTTTTCGAAAATGTTAACTTTGCAGCCCTATTTCTAAAATTTGACATCACTGACCCCCGTGTTTTATTTTGTCAAAAAATGATACTGAATACATATCTAGGTAAAACTGGATAATTCTTATGAAATTCTTGATATTCAAAATGTTTTTATTCCAAACCAAATTGTAACTATTCAAGAAATTGTCTATTTTAAGTCCAAAAAGGTCACAAAAAAGTATATGCAGCTTCCAACATAATTTTTTTTATAATCCCATTATTCAGTGTGACTATTGTGTATAATTAAACAGTATTGGAAGAAATAAATTTGCTTCATCACCAATAACGACAACAAATCAAAATAAGGCTGAAATTTCATTTTAGGTGCGAAAAGGTCAAACTAAATGGGCCATAACTCAGAGTGATGAATACTGACCCCCACCCCCCCCCCCCACCCCAACCCTCCCCCCCCCACCCCCAACATCTTTGTATTTTCTAAGCATGTTTTGTCTAAAGATTTCAATGATATACCTCTCAAGAACTTCTTGATACAATAACATTGAGGAGTGTGATACCTTAATAGGCATTAAATCATTTATGAAAATTAAAAGACTAATTTTCTTCACATGCACAGCAAGAAAACAGATACAGAAAAAATGTTATAGATATAACATGTATTTACATCGTGTCTGCATAAAAAGTGATTGAACTGAGCTTCAGTTATTTCGTGAACGTAGTGTATTCCTGAAGTTAGAATGATGGATAATCACAATATTACCTATAGATAGATAGATAGATAGATAGATAGATAGATAGATAGATAGATAGATAGATAGATAGATAGATAGATAGATATATATATATATATATATATATATATATATATATATATATATATATATATATATATATACATACGAATTTGAACATCGTCATTTATGAGCTGATTGATTAAATGTATGTCGATATTGACAGTTTTGAGTGAAAGGGACCAACCTTCACATCCAACCCTTTCACTGCCACCGTTGATATAACTTAAAGAAGTTTGGGGGTTTTTTTTCTTGCAAGGGGGGGGGGGGGCTAGCAAGACAAGAATATATTTTTTTTACAAGACAGTAGTATGTTTTACCCTGCCTATATATCTGCGCTTTTTCTTGTTTGTTCTGTCAATCATTTAACTTTTCCGTCTCCTACTTTTACGTTGAGTAATTCGAATTCAAAAAGAATATTGTAACAAAAGATGGCCTAATACTATTAGTATTGTGTTGCTTTGTAATTAATAAGATAGCATTGCCTATTTGGAAATATATACATACTTTGTTAGATGCGAAATACGGATTGTAATTTCTCAGAAACAAATACGGGTTTTATTGTTTTTAGTAAAAAAAAAACAAAGCAATTACCTTAACATTAAAAGGTTTTTATTCAAATGCCAACTTTAATGTAGGCATTGATTTACAAATTCATATCAAAAATGTTGTATACAAATATTTGCATATACATGAAAAGAATAACATAAATATTTTCTTTTTCACAAATTAATGTAATGTTCTAGGGGTTTTATCAAATTGATGAGTAGAGTTATAGAACATATCATAAGAATGATACTGATGAAAATTTCAACGATTGTGCAGTTTTTTCGCCCGTTATTTGGTTTGTAGTGTTTGTTTATCTCGTTGATTTCCACAGCATTCATTACAACTTGAATGAAAGGTTCTAATATTGCGTACCCAGCTTTTGCAATCTGTACTGGAGAAACAAGTTCTTTTGTCGTCAAGGCAACGACGGTGGCTAAAACAATTTGAGGAATGTCCTCAATGATCGTTGACAGAAGCGAAAGTCCAACCGAGCACGCGTTTTCCTCTTCTTCGTCACCATTTTCGTTGCAACAGAACAATTCAACCTAGTTTGCAACTATCAACAAAAATAAGAAAGACCCAACGAAGGCGAAAGCAAAGATGAAACTTTGCACTTCATAGTTCACCTCATCTGATTTGCTGATCTCGTAGTAAAACTCCCAGTCCAACACCAGATCTATCAACTCCAAAGCCAAGGTAAACAAAAACCGGAACACTTTGTGTAAACAGATAGCCATGCTATGACCTTGAATTGCTAGTATTACATAATGGTCACTATGATATTTATGTGTACCTAAATGCTGCGCACTGAATGGTGTTAATGATAATTGACAGAATGAACTCTGTGACTCTTGTAGCAATGCGTAGTATTCCTAAATGATGTTATGAAACCAGGTGCATAATACGGGCATAATAATATCCAAATTGAGAGTTTAACATTATGTGACATATTTGGCGATTCTGTGTCTGCAACGATAGCTCTAGTACTCTATATTGAGTCATGTATTGTGTATTCTATATATTAACCTTTGTAACCTTTTATGCCGTGTATGAATGAACGTATTATGAGTAAGTGATGCCTCATACTAGGTGGGGGGCTCCGAGACCCAGGACTCGGAGACCCACATCCTGCATCCAGACTCTTTGATTGGCAGTTTTGACGGTTTTGTTACTTTATTTAGAAATAAAATATTAATCTTAATTTTGAACACTAAATGTTCACTCATGATCGCCGTAAATGGGCCGAACTAGTCAGAACTGTCCATCATAAGTAAAATGTTATATATACCCATATAAAATTATGTTGAAGAGATTAAGATATTCCGCTGAGATAGATACCGCTTATAGAAATTCAGAGACTCCTGATTTGGGCTGCTATTAGCTGATGTTATTGTAACTATACGATCACGCTTAATAAAACCGCTTGAGAAAGAAATACTGGACTTGTCATCCATAAGCTTGAGCTGACCCTCAATAGGATCCCGTAAGACAGAAGGCTTACATGAACTTTCTTGGTGCCCGTGACCAGGACTAAGCGAAGTCAAAACAGAATACGGTAAGAACCATTTCTATATGTCTCTTATAGCTATCTCGAAGTAAACAACTTTGTCTAAGCAACCAATATGGCGACAGGTGATGAGTTTTATAAAAAAGAACTTAGAAATCAAATGGAGCAATTAGAAAAACAATTCGCGGGGTTGGGTCAGAGCAAAGAAAACACAGGGCAAGAAACAGGTCAAAAATCTTCAGAAAAAGAACAGATTAAACAAAATACTTTTGAAACATATCATGATGCTAGGCCGTATGAAACTCGTGAACCTCGACACCGAGTCCCAGATCAGGATGATGAAAAAGATTTTTTTATTGGTCAAGTTAAAGCTATAACAGCCGCACTCTCAGTGCCCCTATCTTCTGTGATAACTCCTTTTGAGGGAGATGCTCAAAAATTTAAACAGTGGATAAAGGAAGTTGAAAAGTACAGTGTTATGTCTGGGAAACAAGGTCATGAGATCCCCATGCTTGCATACATAACGAGTAAGGGTTCAGTTGGGGATTATATTAAAAGGTATTTAGATGAAACAAATGCGTCTGAAGAAATCCCATCTTGGAACGATCTTAAGGAATCCCTTAAAAATAGATTTGCAGAAATAACAGATCCCCATCACGCGTTAGCAGTAATGCGTAAGACTCGACAAAATTCAAATGAAAGTGTTCAGTTGTTCGCCGAGAGACTATTGCAAATCGCGGAAGACGCCTACAGTAATGACAGACTAAAAGATCCTTTGATACAACAACAGTTAGTAGATATCTTTTGTGACGGGTTGACATTCGACTATCTCAGAATGAAAATTTTGCGAGAAAACCCTAAAGATTTAGAATCCGCAATTCAAATAGCAATGCGAGAACAAAATCTGAGACAGAGGCTAGCGATAAGAGGGTCAAATATGACAGAAATTGTACAAAGTAATGACAACAGACGAACTCTTTCAAATTTTGATACTACTCTTCCCTTATTAAAGGATAGAGCAGATAATCTTACCTCAGTAGAAACAAGGCATGTAGAACCAATGGAAATTGACCATGCGCGTAATAGTAGGTGTTTTAAATGCAAACAGACGGGTCATAGGGCTCGATTTTGTACTCAAAATAAACCCCAAGTCAGGTCCAGTCCACAAATAAATAAACGACCCAGTCAAAACAAACCCGTCCATAATATAGAGCAGAAACCCCGTTCGCCTGTGGAATGTTGGAATTGTGGCAAAGTAGGTCATGTGCGTGCAGATTGTTGGGGCTCGCATATGTATCAAAGAACGCAGCAAAATCGGGGCAGACCATCAAATCGTCAAGGCCGAACATATAAATCTAACGACCAAGTAAATAGGGGATCGTCTCAAAATTTCAAATCGCGCTCTTATTTTGACAAACAAAAACAGGAAAACTAAGACGTTCTTCCTTCGTTGAAGCCCGAAGAAAGAACTTTAAACAAAGACCTACGTATGAAATTAATTTTACTAACAACCCCAGTAGCTGTTTATTAAAAGTAGGTAAAAATAAATTTAGAGCTTTGGTAGATACAGGTGCAGCCGTATCTCTAATTAGTAAGAAAATGTATGATAATCTATTTCCCCGCCCCAAGTTGTTTAAAAATGACATCCCCTCTTTACAAGCAGCAAATGGCAATTCTTTAATTGCGATAGGGTATGTAAATATTTCCTTTAAGATTTCAGGGTTAACTTTAGACCACAAACTTTATGTGACAAAGGGACTCAACCGAAACATGATTCTCGGTCGTGATTGGCTCAAGAAAAACAATGTTCGTTTATACTTTGATCTTGGACTCATGCGTATTGATGGCAAAGTATACGCGGAACTTAAAGAAGATTTACATATCTCAACTATTGTAAGAACTCCTAAGAAACTTATTATGAGACCAAACACGGTGACTGTATTCTATGGAAAAATAAATAACAATTTTCCTCTGGAAAAAAATGACTTGGTTGAAGTGAACAGCATAGACAATAACTGCATTATGGAAGACCCAGGACTATATTTAAAAGACGCCGTTTGTATAGTTCGGAAGGATAAGAAAGTTCCAATGATCTTCGTTAACCAAACTAACAAAAATTATAAAATTCCAAGAGGCTACATAGTAGGACGAATTACCGCATTAAAACAGAAGGAAATCTCAGAAATACAGACTACTCAAGACACAAAAGAAGAAATTAATGTACCTAGAAGATTTGAACACTCAATCAAAAGACTTGTGAGCAAAAACAATGATTTATTTGCAAAGAAAGACAGTGACCTTGTAGTGACTGATACTGTTAAAATGAAGATAGAAACTGGAGATCACCACCCAATAAAGAACAGACCCTACCGTGTACCCTTAAATAAAAGACAGATAATTGACAAGGCCATACTGGAAATGATGGACGCAAAGATAATTGAGAGATCACAATCGCCTTGGTCATTTCCCTTAGTAGTGGTGAAGAAAAAGGACGGATCAGACCGGATGTGCGTTGACTTTAGAAGCTTGAATAAGATAGTGAAACCCGTATCATTCCCGCTACCGTTGATTGATGACATCCTATGTTTACTAGGTAAGGCAAAATATTTCACTGCTCTAGACTTAAAGAGTGGATATTGGCAAGTGAAATTAGAAGATTCAAGTAAAGAAAAAACGGCCTTTGCATGTCACAAAGGACTATTCCAATTCAACCGGATGCCATTTGGGTTGAGTAATGCACCAGCAGTCTTTCAAGAGCTGATGAATATAGTTCTTCAAGGACAAGAGGAGTTTGCCATCGCATACCTGGATGACATTCTTATATTCTCAGAAACACCGGAAGATCATCTTCGGCATATTCAAGACGTTTTCAACCGCCTAAGGAAGCATGGACTTAAAATGAAGCTAAAGAAATGTAGTTTCTTCAAGGAACAGACAGAATATCTTGGTTTCATCATTGATGAACATGGCGTTACACCTGATCCAAAGAAAGTCGAAGCTATAAGAAAGTTACCAGCGCCCACTACAGTCCGAGAAGTTCGTGGCTTTATAGGTATGTGTAGTTATTACAGGAGATTTATACCGAACTTCTCTAAGATTGCAGAACCCTTGATTGACTTAACCAGAAAATATGCAAGGTTCAAATGGACACCATGTTGTCAAAAAGCGTTTGACTTTATTAAAGAAAGTTTAACGGTAGTGCCTTTACTAGCATATCCAGATACTAATAAGCCTTACATCCTGTACACCGATGCCAGCGACAATTGTATTGGAGCGTGCCTTACTCAAAAGACAGATGAGGGAGAAGATAAGCCAATATATTACTTATCCCACAACCTGAGTAAAACTCAAGAAAAGTGGTCAACCATAGAAAAGGAGGCATTTGCAATCCATTACGCCCTTCAGAAGTTAGACCATTATTTACACGGTGCTCAGTTTACTATAAGAACAAACCATAAGCCGCTCAAGTATATCTTAGAATCTCCAATGCAAAATAAGAAAATTCAACTATGGGCATTAAGTATTGCAGGATATAACTGTAAGGTAGAGTACATAGAAGGAAGATTTAACTGCTGTGCAGATCTCTTATCCCGATTACCGACAGTCAACCTCGAGTGTGAAGAGGAAGAACAATCAGAGCATGATGAACCAGATGTTAAGGACAATTTCTTTGAAGTGAACGTACTTAACTCCAATGCCTTTTCGCCTAAGAGATTAGCCAGATGTGAAGTTAAACAACACGACGAATTGGTCAAACCCTTTATTGATCTACCAGAAGAAATCAACATCAAAGAAAGTCAACAACACGATGAGCAGATCAAGAAACTGAAGAATCGGTTAAATAAAGGAACAGCAACGGCAACCGAAGAAAAGAAGTTTTTGGAAATTGATGGTTTAATGTACTATCTTTCAGATGGAGACTCAGAAGGCCCAAAACTTCGCCTGTATGTACCACGTGAGTTAGAACTTTTAGTAGTGCAGCAGTATCATGACGGACTTGGACATATGGGAGTGGACAAAACATATGACGTAATCAGACAAAAGTACTACATACCAAATTTGTACAAAAGGTTATACTCTTATATAGAAGGATGTGTAGTATGCCAAACGAGGAGCAATAAGAAAAATCAACCTCCACTTCAAGAGACAGATATACCACCTTTTCCAATGGCTAAAGTAGGACTTGATCTATCAGGACCATATCCAACATCCTTGTCGGGAAACAAGTACATAGTTTCTTTTATTGACATTTACTCTGGTTGGCCAGAAGCTTTTCCCGTTCCTGATAAGTCAGCTGACAACATAGTACATCTTATCTTAGAAGAAATATATCCAAGATATGGCTGTCCTCTTCAAATCCTCACAGACAACGGAACAGAAAATGTGAATAAGAAAGTGGAAGAAACTTTAAAAGAATTGAATATCAACCATATCAAAACATCTTATTACAGCCCTCAAGGTAATGGTAAAGTAGAACGATTTCATAGAACTCTACATGACGTGATGGCTAAGAAAACAACAGACAACGCTCAAACATGGGATATTCATCTTAATCAGACGTTGGCAGCCATTCGTTTCCATCCTAACGATTCGTCAAAGTTTTCCCCATATTACCTTATGTACAACAGAGATGTCGTATTACCTCTTGATACGTTAATGAAACCTCGAAGGAGATATGCGGGAGAAGATCAACACAAGATCGCCCTTCAAGAACAACATAAAGCTTTCCTGCTAGTACATCGTAATATGAAGGAAGCCAAGAAGAAACAGAAAGCTCAGGCCGATAAGAGAAGCAAAGATGAAAATTTTCAGGTAGGTGACCCTGTCTACCTTAAGAACAACAGAAGACAAAATAAGTTAGATAAAAAGTGGCTACCATATTATCGAATCATAGAGCAGAAAGGACCAGTTAGTTTCGTGGTGAGAGATCAATTGACTGGATTAACCACCAAATGCCATGCACGACAATTAAGACTGGCAGATATTTCGCACTGGCCCCTTTCATCAACTACTGAAGATGGTGGAAGAACTCTAAGAAAAACTAACTATGTGGTGCCACCAGAAGATGAATCGTCGTCAGAAAATGAAGACATGCAACCAGAACCATTGGAAAGAGCTATACAGTCCAAACAATGGGAAAGAGAAGGATCTTCAGACGAAGAGGATATTCCCCTAGCAGAACTTCAAAGACGTATAAGAGCTAAGACGATCATGGATGATCAGCAGTATAAACACGAGAATGATCAGACCGTAGATTCAGAATCGGATGAGACCCATGAGTCAAATCAATGTGGTGAAAATAGTGGTCAAGACTATGAAATACCCTTAGATAACCCAAATGTACCCTTAGAAGAAAATATGGAAATAGATGAAATAGCCCCTAAAGTAGGTCTAGGCTTCAAACCAATCCCTAAACCCCGTAAATCTAATAAACAAAAATTTAAAGAGGATTGTTTAGTTGTCTTAAAACAGTTAGTAATAGGGTAGATAAAGTATCCTTTATTTTCAGATGTCAGAAATGAGTTAATGGAACTGAGATTGACGCCCCCTAGTGAACTTTATATCAAAATAAAGTTTGGAAGAGTCACATTGACAGCAACCTTGAACATATACAGCCATTATTTGAGTGATACAGAGCCATACTCTGATATGGTTATGCTAATCATTAGAGGAAAAATCACCTCCGCGAGCGTTAGGAGGGAGGGCGTCACTCGAAACCGAATGTAGATGTAAATAATCTTGAATAAGCTTAGCTTTGTATATATTGCACGCTTTTAAAAAGATATGACAGGATGACCCCCTGTGACATTAAAACAGATGGTGAGATACGCCGACTAGCAAACGCAGACTCAACACCTCGGTTATATGAAGGTATATGCGAAGTTAAAGAGATTTAACATATACTCGAAATACATGAGACAGCGAATAAGTAAAGAAATTGTAAGACTAATTTTTGTACGTGATTTAAAATTATTGGTAAAAACTATTAAATATTGCTATCGACATCTTGAATATGGGACAAGGTTGCTCAGGTTTTCATGGTTTAATGTCTTAAGACAAAAGATATTAATATTAAAGTTTTCCCTATGAATTCACTTATGGCGGAATTGCCAGTAATTAATTTGCAACCCATGAAATACTCGTCTTGGGTTTAATATCCCTGGTTTTATGTGTGTTTAACTTTGGCAGTAACAATAATGATATGACTTTGTATTAAGAAACGTAAAACTATTAAATAGTGGGGTGGTATATGCTGTGGTGGTTGCTGGACAGGTTGTCGAAAAAGGGGTAGTGACAGAGATAAGAAAGGTTCTTCCAAAGACACTGTATTTTGTTGTGAGAATCCAGAGAAAAGGACCTCTAGCGACTTTATTGAACTTGAACCAATCCCGAAAGTCACTAGGATCCAAGAGAATCCCCGACGAAGCGGAAGAATCGCAACTCGCAAATTGACCAGTAACACGGGGACAATTTCGACTAAACTAGCACAACAATTTCTTGGAGAGGAGAAAAATGAAGACTATCCATGGACCAAATACTATCGACCGGACCCAGAGCTGGCACGTAAATACCTGGAAGAGAAGGCCGCGATGTCTACGCAACAGAGGAACGCAGGAGACGCTCCGCGAGAAGTCGCCTCGCCATCCGCGCCGACCCTCTATCCACGGGTGCCGATGATGGATGAATAATTAAGCTACAGCCGCGAAGAAGTTGTGTATTCCTTATGAAAGGATTGTGAAATTTAGCGAAAATTAAAAAATGTGAAATGTGTTAAAGTAGAAATGTGCGTTATCTTGTGCTAATGTAAATCTTGTATTTGTTGATTCACTCTGGAGAAATTCAGGAAGAAACCGATGGACTCCGATCTTATGACGCTAACCTCGCCCCTAGGAAGGAAGAGATATTTTTGTGAACTTATAAGCATGCACTGACTTTGTATATATATAGATGACATCAAGCTTAACCATACTTAGTATTACTTTGATGATGAATTACGATTATATTCAACTATGGTTATTTCATCTTGGTCATTATTATCATACTTTATTCATTATTGTTTTCATGATTGTAATGCGATATAATCAAGCTATATGATTTTATGAACATGTATACATCCTGGGTATAGATTTGTTTTTATAGATGAATGGTGTTCCAAGCCGGAGGTGGAAACATGTCACTTGTTACTATCTCTTAACATAGATGTTCTGACTGGTATGTCACTAGGAAGTTCGTCTGATCAAGGGTAGATCAAGGACGCTTTCCTATTCCGGGCGCCAGGCATGAGAAATCTCCCTTCGGGATATTTCTTTTGTTTGGGGGACGTATGTAAACAGATAGCCATGCTATGACCTTGAATTGCTAGTATTACATAATGGTCACTATGATATTTATGTGTACCTAAATGCTGCGCACTGAATGGTGTTAATGATAATTGACAGAATGAACTCTGTGACTCTTGTAGCAATGCGTAGTATTCCTAAATGATGTTATGAAACCAGGTGCATAATACGGGCATAATAATATCCAAATTGAGAGTTTAACATTATGTGACATATTTGGCGATTCTGTGTCTGCAACGATAGCTCTAGTACTCTATATTGAGTCATGTATTGTGTATTCTATATATTAACCTTTGTAACCTTTTATGCCGTGTATGAATGAACGTATTATGAGTAAGTGATGCCTCATACTAGGTGGGGGGCTCCGAGACCCAGGACTCGGAGACCCACATCCTGCATCCAGACTCTTTGATTGGCAGTTTTGACGGTTTTGTTACTTTATTTAGAAATAAAATATTAATCTTAATTTTGAACACTAAATGTTCACTCATGATCGCCGTAAATGGGCCGAACTAGTCAGAACTGTCCATCATAAGTAAAATGTTATATATACCCATATAAAATTATGTTGAAGAGATTAAGATATTCCGCTGAGATAGATACCGCTTATAGAAATTCAGAGACTCCTGATTTGGGCTGCTATTAGCTGATGTTATTGTAACTATACGATCACGCTTAATAAAACCGCTTGAGAAAGAAATACTGGACTTGTCATCCATAAGCTTGAGCTGACCCTCAATAGGATCCCGTAAGACAGAAGGCTTACATTTGCAGCAGCCCATATCTGCAAAAATAAATTACAAAATGTCATGGGTTTTGGAGGGATTTTTTCATTATTTTTTTTGATGAATTCTTAATTTTTTTAACATTAAAACAGTAAATTACTCTAGCGTTTTGGCCGATGGACTTCATATACATTTTAGGTATGGCGCGAAATTATAATTTCGAAACATTTTTTCGTACAGAAACCAAATATTGCACAGGATGAATCTATGCCATTCAGTCAATTGAAAGGTTACTGAAAGGTGACTGAATGGCATATCTTTGCCATTCAGTCACCTTTCCAGACCATTCATTTATCATTCAATTGACTGAATGGCAGGGCTTCATCCTGTGTTGGTCAATAAGCGTTTGCTTTTCGAAAGTAAAAAGGTAAATTAATTTCTTGGATCGTATTTTTAAAAAATGTTAATGTAACACTTATTAATATTATTAATACTAGATTCTAATTTTTTAAATCATAAAATTTACATCGATAGAGAGAAGAATGTCTAAATGTGTCTATATCTATTTTTTAAAAAAAATGTTTTCTTTCTATCTATATTTGATTGCTGTATGTATAGCGCTGTGTACATACATCATGCTACTCCAATTACTAATATTATATTACAACGAAGTGTTTCTTCTTTTACATGCCTATTTGAATTATAAAGCGAATTAATCTGTTAAAATGGATTGCAATTGACTCACCTTGGATTAGATAAATCCTTTTTCTTCCACAAGAAAATGCAACTATGGAGATTTCTGCATTCCCCTCTTTTATAGATCTGCACACACATGTATGAGTCTTCTATTTTAAGGTTTAAAATTAAAATTTCCAGGTATATATTTATCGACATGTGCATGAAAATGCATTAAAATCTAGCCCAAAGTTCATTCTGTATTTGAAAATCAAAATGATAATATTTATTTTGTCGCTAGCGGTTTTATTTTCCTTTTTATCTTTAGGACGCATTGAATTTTAAAATTAATGCAATCGTAATAAATTCTAAAGATCTCTGCCAATGAAATAAAACGGTCCGGTGAATACACGTCCATGATGAAAGATATATCAATTTTAACTCCTCAAATTTTTATTTCTTGAAATTCTCGCATATTTGGTATAATTTTAATTATTTTAAAACACTTTAAAAATATCTTTTTGGACTGATTCAGTTCATCCAGACGTAGTTCTAAAACTAATGAGAAAAGCTTTTCTGGATTCATCGAATGATTTCAAAATTTATTATAAAATATATGATCATTAATCATATAGAGCCAATATATTCATCAGCGTGTCAGTCATGCATTAAATGTAGTTTTTAGCAAAAAATTCCTTAAAATCAATTTTTTTCCTTTTTTTTGGGGGGGGGGGGGGGTAAACAAGAATTTATTAGGTAGGAGAATTTTTTTTTAATCAAAGTAAGGCAGGGTATAATTAAGATCCAAAATGATCTTTGATTTCTAAGGAAATTTATCAAGTGATTAACTTATTTAAAATGATTATAATTGAATAAAAGCTTTAAGGGTGGATTCAAATATCTTGCATACCATATTTCTGTCTAAACACAACTTTCAATATATATAGTGAATTTGAGATTTCGAAAATTCTTCCACGCTAACCTACGCCTTATTCAAAGTTTTATAAAAATTGTTACCGTACTACATTGTAAGATATCTATTTTTGTCCAAATACTTAAACACCCTGTTATGTAACATTGATAAGAAAAAATACTGGACTTCTAACAAGCCCGATGCAACAAAGCAATTAGGTTACGTCAGCAGTCTTTTCGTCCTTTAAATCTATTAATAGTTACAGGATTTCCAAAGACTTCTTTGAATAGTAAACGAAAGTGAAAGACAGTGTTCTATTTCAGAAAATGAAAATTAGTGCCAATTAATCGTTTGAATAACAAGAGGCCGATGGGCCACATCGCTCACCTTAGCAACAATGTATAATAAAATCAGCTTCATTGTCATAATACAAAATATCTGGACAGTGCGGTATACAGTCATTTCATGCATATCTTTTACAATTTAATGCTATGCTATGGCATGCGATTTTAATGATATGCTATGAGATTTGTATGCTATGCTATGAGATTTGTATGCTATGCTATGAGAAATTGAAATAAAGGGCTTAATGATATGGTATGCTATGCTATGCTATGGTATGCTATGATATTTTAACAAAACCGCCTCCATACACAGAAGAGTTCCACACATTTCGAATAAAATAACAAGAAGCCAAAGTTTACCACAAATCTATCATGTAAACATTTATTTTTTCAAATAAAAACATTTAAAACCGAGTTAAAATAATGTTGTATGCTATGGTATGCTATGGTATGATATGACGAATGCGATTCTATGAGATTGTATGCTATGGTATGAGATTCCAATGCTATGCTATGAGATTTCAATGCTATGCTATGAGATTTCAATGCTATGCTATGCTATGGTGTATGTTGTAAAAGATATGCTTGAACTGACTGTAATACATGTAGATCCTGTATTAGAAAAACCATTTCCCTCCTGGATATTCTTATGTTTATAATCAGGTCCCTTTTTTTACATGTAACAGTCTAAGGGTGATTTTATAGTCATATTACATTCACCATTGCAGTTCTTAAAAAGACCTTAAACAAATGTTTATTACCAGGATATAAACCTACATCAAACTCTAAACCCCTTGTGAGGCCCAAGAATCGTCCAGGGGCCAAAGTTTAAACAATTTTAAAGATTACGCAATATGTAAAAATGCTTCCAGATACTTAAAACCACATATAATGATTTCAGTTGTTTAAATAATTAATTTTTTTCCCTTTATACAACTGGATCCCCAATGTGACCTCACCCTACTCTTAATTAAAGCTTTTCTAGGCAAATGTTTGTTAAGAACAAGATTTAACGATCTTTCTCTTTATATTTCTTTGTACAATTTTCTCTCCCTCCTCCCCCACCCCTTAAATGACCACATCCTATCTCCGGGGACCATGATTTGAATAAACTTGAAAGTTCACTACCTGACGATGCTTCCACATGTTTCAGCTTTCCTGGCTTAATAGTTCTTGAAAAGAAGATTTTTGAAAATTTCTCGAAAATTTCAATAATTCTTAATTATCTCCCATTGTAAATGAGTGTGATCCTTAATTTTCAAAACTTTGAATTCACTTTGACGGAGGATGTTTTGACTTAAGTCTGATTATAATTGGCCCAATGGTTCTGAAGAAGATGTTGAAAATGTGAAAAGTTTACAGATGGACAGACAGACAAAATGTGATCAGATAGCTCACTTGAGATTTCAGCCCAGGTGAGCTAAAAACGTTACAAACAGATCCCGTTCAATGCATACAATGGACATCTTTTTAAAAAATAACAAAAAAAAGGAATATAATATAATGTTAAATACTTAGAGAACAAAATTTTATTTTGTTAGGTTCATTTTGTGTGTATGTTATTCATGGTGTCATCAAGGCATTAAATGTCATTAGTTGTTGCGTGCCTTACGTAAGTGTGCATTTATAATCTGAAAATGACTGTCATTTAGCCTGAATTTATACTGCTCCTCCTAAAAAAATAATTTTATGTTTATATTTCGTTATTTCTTTAGTCTTTAGTGCTTATCCTATATTTACTTACATGAGTCATAAACATATCTTTAAAAAATTGTGCACCAATAATGTTTGTTTCTCCTTATAGTCATTTGTTTTAGTACAGAGGACACTAAGATAAGTAAAGCTCAAAATGTACACTACAAGGCAAATATCCACATGCATGTAAAGAAACCATTTGGGTTGACAGTAAAATTGATAGTCTCTCTCAAATCTGAATACACAACACTCATATTTTTTATATTTAACATTTTTGATATGATTTTTGAAAATTCATTCTTATGCACATACGTGTAATAAAATTTTAATATACGGCTGTCTGATAAGGTTCATGTAGAAGGAAAAGATAATGTAAAACCAAAATTGTTCAGTACCGATGTTCACAAAAATTATTTGTAAATCACATGTGTCCATCGTAAGCACAAAGAGGAACAATATCCATGTATTGAAGCTAAGTTTAATAAGATCACAGATTTTCATTTTTCCATTAATGCTTATTTCATATGCCTTGCATTCTTTACTTACATAGTTACGGCAGTTCTCTGCCGCTTTGATAGTAAAATTATTTTTTTTAAAGCAGAAAACAAATATCAGTATTTTAAATGAAATGTTTTATATTATCAGCATCAATTAATGACGGATTGAGATTAATACAGTACATATCATATATTTATGAGCTGATCCACACATAAACTGTTTATCTATCACATGTAGTGATATTTAAATGTAAATTCAATTAGCAAAGATGCTTCAAGAAAATAGGTCATAAAATGTGAAACCATTTGTAAAAAAATATAATTCAGGTGTTAAATTTGTTTTCAGTGTCTTAATCTAAATCTGTTGGCCTTGTTTATACAATATATATTATTTATCGATCACTGACTAACTTAATCAACAAAATGATTGAACAAATAATCAGAATGCAACCAAACAACATTTCAAATATCTTGCAACTCATGCCACATTCGTTACTGTTCCAAAAGTTTTTCTTCATTCGACGATACTGACAGGCATATAAGATAAGCTGGATGATGGGTTCGCCTATCCCATAACCAGCTTTCACAATCTGTACAGGTGATATCAATTCCTTGGTATTGAATGCGACGATAAGAGCCAATATGATCTGTGGCAAATCCTCCAATAGAGTGGACATCAGCGAAAGTGTTACAGCGCATGTGCCATTCTCTTCGTCTTGGTCATCGTCGTCGCTGTCGCAGATCCCAATAAACTTGGTAATGATGGTAAACAAAAACAAAATGGATCCAAAAATGGCAAATCCAAGAATACCGTATCTCACTTTGTCTCCAATGAGGTCTGTTTGGCTCACTTCGACGTAAAAATCCCAATCCAAGATTAGATCTGCTACTTCTAAAACGAGCGTTAGAATAAAACGGGACACTCTTGAACAACTGGCCATTATGAGTATTCTTTCAGCTAGAAAAAATGAATAAGATGAATCAAAACAATGAAGTTATGAAATTAACACACAGGAGAAAGCACTAACCTCCAAAAAAACCTCTATTTATCAATACCGTGAGTTTAATGTTGCCGTATGGTTCGCGTTTCCTCTCTTTATTTTAACTGTTATAATAATACTGTTACATGTATCAATTTTGTAGACAATTTAAATTTAGAAAACTGTGCTTCCCAAGATTTACCTTGTATTTATTTATAGAAATAATTTATTCTTGGAATGGAAAGCGAAAGTTTCGGAAATCATAAGATAAACTACGATAGCACAGAAGTGCAATTTCAATTCTACAGGAAAAAAGGACAGATAAAAAAAAATAATTCTTATTTGTTCGGACGAGTTACATTGTGGTTATTTATTTATTCTACGTCTTAGGATATGTACGGTCGAAAGAGCTATTTGTTCGCAGAAATATTTTTAAGTAGTTTCTTCAGATAAATTAACTATTTCTTCGGAAGAATGAGGAACTTGATCGGACGAACTCGGATTTGTTTGGACAAAACAAAAAGTTTACTGTCATTCTTTTCTCATTTTTCGATGAAAATGATATTATCATGCGTTATTGCAAAAACTATAGTGGCATGATTGAGACATTTTCATTGAACATAAATTTTGATTAAAAAAAGTCCCCTTAATTTTTATAGTTGTGATATAAAAAGAATTTACAATACATTCGGAGTTGATATTTGGTACATTCTTAAATAGTAAGCCAACTCAGTGCACACTAGCATAATCTTGAATCTTAATATCAACGTCATCGTCGGATACCCACGGGTGATCGCGTCTTTTACTTATCACCCGGTGATAAGTAAAAGACGCAATCACCCGTAGGTATCCGACGATGCATCAAAGTAGGAAAAGAAAGAACTAGCGTAACTTAGGGGTTTTTGTTAAGTCGAGCAACATTTTCCTTTAAATTAATATTTTCACATCAAAATTAGTTATGAAAAAATTATATTTTTTAGGCATGCTAAAAACAGCAGTTTGTATCCGCGTTGCTCATTCTGTTCAATGTTTATTTCCTAGATACATTCTGAAAAATTGGTTGATTTAAAACAGTTATTTGAATTGTTGAAAACGCATTGATGTGTCTAAATCAATATATCTAGTATCGATAAATTAATAACCATTTATTATAGTTAGCAGTTTTGAACTTACCTCTACGAGACGAAAAAGAAACGATGTTATTGACAAATGTATCCCTCGCTGCAGATTCTTCCAGCGAGGCAATTTTCAGAAAGTTATTAGTGCGAGCTATTCATAGATAATCTATTTCTGGACACAGGGGATTTTTTGTTTAGTAAATATCGCACATGATTCACTTTATTGAAAAAAGCATACATATTCGACCGTTTTGTTTTTAAAATATTACAAAAAGCTAGTGTCAAACTTACATGTAAGTCTATAGGTAATATTTACTGTTTCATTTTTTTGACACATACATGTACATTATATTTATTAATTTATAAATTATATTCCCTTCATGCCTTTCATTCGCATAACATTGTATTGCTATACAATCTGTACATTGCATTTTTCTTTTCATTATTTTTATTTTTATATATAATGTGTATACATGAAGAAACAATCAAACTATCATAATCATATTTTTGGAAAGCATTGAACTATTCAATGTATGTAATACTGATTTTGCAGCGTAGAAACAGGTACATAAAAAGATGAAACAGATGCATATGTCACATGTGTTCACGTTGTGTTTGCATGAAATGAGTTTGAAATTAGCTCTAATTGTCTCATAAACGTAGTGTATTGTTGAATTAAGAATGTTGGACAATGAACATTTTACCCATTCAATCCACCGAAAACGTTAAAATAGATTATTGAAAGGTTGAAATATTTCTATTTAAATATATGTACTATATTTACGCACAATGTCTTTTTTGAATATAGATATTAACACTGCTACGTAAACAACTATATCAACAGAGCGGGTATGCCCTGTATGAAGACAAGACACATATTATTTGCGCATTATCATCGTTTAAGCCAACCGCAAATACAGAGGAACTGATGGGACTGTCATTTGATAACATGCCCTGTAATTTAATAATAACATAAAAACCATCCGATTTCAACTTTACAAAGCTTAGAAATTGAAATGAAATAAACTTTCTTATTACACATAAACCAATCATATATTATAATAATCTTATAACAATCATAGCCTGTTTTGATTATACATGTATATCTCTAAGCAAAGTAACTGAATAAATACTGAATAGACAGGTAGAGCTAATGAATACTTAGAAATTATCTTATATCTCCATCGCTAGTTCATACTTAGATACTTTTCTTGTTTGGCTGACTTGAACCGGTCGAAAATTGATTTTTTTTTCTCATAATAATCGATGCATACATTTTCGTTCAGTGAAAAGTCGACAGCTATTTTTGTGTTACAGTTTTGGTATTTAGTGGGCACATTATATTGTAAGTAACAATGAAATATATTACAATATATACATGTCATATATCATATAAAAACGCATTAACAACATTTATTTCAGCCACTCAATGGTGTTATATGTTTCATTGTCATTGTTATTTAAACATAGCACGTGACGGTAAGAGTTAAAACTCGGCAACATGGCCATCATTGGCCGAAGCTTCGCCTACTCATTTCGAAATTTCATATTATTTAATACAAGAAACCGCATGCCGTAAGTTCTTAAAATATTTGGAGGAGTTGCCATTTGAAATTCTTTAAAACTTGAGTAGTTTGCCTTTGAATATTGTCGGTACATTGTTGTGTTTGGAGCAATTTGTAAAGCAAAGATTTCCAAAGAGTATATCAAAATTTTGACGAATTTGAAAAAAGTTAAATTAGACGAGATGTTTGACAGCTTGTATGCATGGGTTTGCGTAGATCATCGCGTTTTGCGAATAATTATATCACTTAATAATCCTCGGGAAAACAAAACCCCTTTTAGATTTGTTATTGACTGACTACAGACATTTATCGGGTTGATCAATCTCATAGACGACTCGAGCCGGATTTGATTAAGTGGTTCATTAGGTTGGATGCTTTTTAAAAAGTAAATATCCGCCCTTAAACCCCAAAAAATCTCTCTTACATGTAAATGTAAAATATTTTATGCTCTTTCTATGTCTTGTGACAGGTTAACTGACGCCTAGCTTCTTATGGTCGCGTTGTCAAAATGTTTAAGATCTGTTCGCAGTTGAATGGTAAGAGACTCTTGTACCAAAATCCAATTCATGACACACTAACTCAATCATTGTTTTTAAAAATTTAATAAACGTCTTACATAGCCCCAAAGACAAAACTATCCTTAAAATTATATTTTCACTATGACGCAACAAGACGTTTTTACATTTTTCTTCCACAACTCGAGTTACAATATGTATCAATATATGCTACAGTAAGCGGGTAGAAAAACAATATTTTATATTTGAAGCTGAAAAAAACATTTGCGACAACATATCTATTCTTACAATATTTTTAATGGAAAATAAAAATAACAGACTGTCAACCATCCCAAAAGTCCATAAAATGAAATACATATTTACAGCAGAGCAACACAGGCCTCTAAAAAGATAGAGGTGGGATCAGGTCCTTAGGAGGAGTAAGCATCCAGTGTTAACCGGTCGCACCAACTGTGTGCTCCTTGTCACAACATAAATAAATAACATCATTTTTAGGCATATAAATCAGAGAACATTGTATTAAACTAATCAAGAGGTAAATCACAATAAAGAAAATGAAAATTTATCCAAGATTCTGCATACTTAAGGCGAAATTTGTTTTTGATTATTTTGCATGAAATAATAAAATGAGCAGAACAACAGAGCACACACACAACAAACAACAGAAAATCATATCAAAGAATTTTTGGCATTCATAGTCATTAGATGCAGTGTTGAACGTTTTCTTGTTATTTTCTCTTTCGTCGATTAGTTTGATCGCCCGTATGTAAGGCTCAAAGATGCCATAAACAGCTTTTGCTATCTGAACCCACGATATCAAATGCGTAGTATGACCAGCCACGGCAATAGCAAGGATGATCTGAGGGAAATCTTCGGTGACGGTTGACAGCAACGAAAGACACGGTGAGCACTCGTTTTCTTTGTCTTCATCGTTACAAAGATCATAACAAAGGCTGATAAAGGTTAGAAAATATAATATTGTTCCCCAAATAGCAAACACTTTGATCCATTGTGTCTCGTCTAGATTTTGGGAACTTTTGTTGATTTCGTAAAAGAAATCCCAATCCAAAAAAAGATCGATTGTTTCAGAAACAATCATAAAAAAGACAAAGCAGTTTGTATCACCGCTTCGCATGCTGTTCAAAGATTATACTCCTAGAAGAATTATAAAAATAAGATGATTTCAAACATTTCTAAAACTTTAATGTACGTATTATCAATATAGGAACGATATAATTAAAAAAAACATCAATAAATTGCGATAGTGTACAAACTTACCTCTACAAGACAAATAAGAAATAATATAAAACGAAAAAGAATCACTTTCTGTTTGCTCTTAAAGTAAGGCACATTTTCTAAAATTCTTCACTGCGAGCTATTTAAAGATAATCTATTTCTAGACACAGGGTTTGAAGTCAAGTAACAATAGCACATCATACTAATTATAAAGAGTTTTGTTAAACTAACCAGTTTGTTTAAAATAGGATTAATATAACGCTAGTCTCAACTTAAGTCTATACGTAATACTTATTGTTTTATTCTGTTGGTATACTTTTGTAAGTTGCAAATAATACAATGCAATTTCCTTCATACTTTAAAGTCAACCACATCATATTTATATAGCATTTGTTCATTATATTTTTGACATAAGATGTTTATAGATTTAGCAACACACTAATTATAATATGTTACATAATTATTAAGGTATCTTACTCCTCGCGTTATGATTTCATTGTGCAGATATTATATTTAAACGAACATGGTTTTATTTATTTAATCATCACAGAAAGATTAATATTTTTGATTAAACATTCAATAAAAATCCGTTTGAATACAAGAAACAAGTTTGTTTTTTTTAAAGGGGGGGGGGACTTTTTTTTCGTGCGAAAGGTTTTTTAGACGAAAATGACAAAAACAAGCAATTTTATGAAATTTAAATATTTTTCATTTTTTTATATTGTCTTCATTATTCACATTTTAAGCTATGATAGGATTGTAACATATTCTATAGGTTCAGTGTGACATGTACAAAATTATATCTTGAGAGAGTGATCAACGTTTAGTATTTAGTATGCAACTATATATAAAATGCCTGAATTTTTTTAGCCAAATTTTTCTAAAATGTTAACTTTGCAGCCCTATTTCTAAAATTTGACATCACTGACCCCCGTGTTTTATTTTGTCAAAAAATGATACTGAATACATATCTAACTGGATAATTCTTATGAAATTCTTGATATTCAAAATGTTTTAATTCCAAACCAAATTGTAACTATTAAAGAAATTGTCTATTTTAAGTCCAAAAAGGTCACAAAAAAGTATATGCAGCTTCCAACATAATTTTTTTTATAATCCCATTATTCAGTGTGACTATTGTGTATAATTAAACAGTATTGGAAGAAATAAATTTGCTTAATCACCAATAACGACAACAAATCAAAATAAGGCTGAAATTTCATTTTAGGATGCGAAAAGGTCAAACTAAATGGGCCATAACTCAGAGGGATGAATACTGACCCCCCCCCACCCCCCACCCCCAACATCTTTGTATTTTCTAAGCATGTTTTGTCTAAAGATTTCAATGATATACCTCTCAAGAACTTCTTGATACAATAACATTGAGGAGTGTGATACCTTAATATGCATTAAATCATTTATGAAAATTAAAAGACTAATTTTCTTCACATGCACAGCAAGAAAAACAGATACAGAAAAATGTTATAGATATTACATCTATTTACATCGTGTCTGCATAAAAAGTGATTGAACTGAGCTTCAGTTATTTCGTGAACGTAGTGTATTCCTGAGTTAGAATGATGGATAATCACAATATTACCTATATAAAGATAGATAGATAGATAGATAGATAGATAGATAGATAGATAGATAGATATAGATATATATATATATATATATATATATATATATATATATATATATATATATATATATATATATATATACGAATTTGAACATCGTCATTTATGAGCTGATTGATTAAATGTATGTCGATATTGACAGTTTTGAGTGAAAGGGACCAACCTTCACATCCAACCCTTTCACTGCCACCGTCGATATAACTTAAAGAAGTTTGGGGTTTTTTTTTTCTTGCAAGGGGGGGGGGGGCTAGCAAGACAAGAATATATTTTTTTTACAAGACAGTAGTATGTTTTACCCTGCCTATATATCTGCGCTTTTTCTTGTTTGTTCTGTCAATCATTTAACTTTTCCGTCTCCTACTTTTACGTTGAGTAATTCGAATTCAAAAAGAATATTGTAACAAAAGATGGCCTAATACTATTAGTATTGTGTTGCTTTGTAATTAATAAGATAGCATTGCCTATTTGGAAATATATACATACTTTGTTAGATGCGAAATACGGATTTTAATTTCTCAGAAACAAATACGGGTTTTATTGTTTTTAGTAAAAAAAAAAAGCAATTACCTTAACAATAAAAGGTTTTTATTCAAATGCCAACTTTAATGTAGGTATTGATTTACAAATTCATATCAAGAATGTTGTATACAAATATTTGCATATACATGAAAAGAATAACATAAATATTTTCTTTTTCACAAATTAATGTAATGTTCTAGGGGTTTTATCAAATTGATGAGTAGAGTTATAGAACATATCATAAGAATGATACTGAGGAAAATTTCAACGATTTTGCAGTTTTTTCGCCCGTTATTTGGTTTGTAGTGTTTGTTTATCTCGTTGATTTCCACAGCATTCATTACAACTTGAATGAAAGGCTCTAATATTGCGTACCCAGCTTTTGCAATCTGTACTGGAGAAACAAGTTCTTTTGTCGTCAAGGCAACGACGGTGGCTAAAACAATTTGAGGAATGTCCTCAATGATCGTTGACAGAAGCGAAAGTCCAACCGAGCACGCGTTTTCCTCTTCCTCGTCACCATTTTCGTTGCAACAGAACAATTCAACTTTGTTTGCAACTATCAACAAAAATAAGAAAGACCCAACGAAGGCGAAAGCAAAGATGAAACTTTGCACTTCATAGTTCACCTCATCTGATTTGCTGATCTCGTAGTAAAACTCCCAGTCCAACACCAGATCTATCAACTCCAAAGCCAAGGTAAACAAAAACCGGAACACTTTGCAGCAGTCCATATCTGCAAAATTAAATTACAAAATGTCATGGGTTTTGGAGGGATTTTTTCATTATTTTTTTTTATTAATTCTTAATTTTTTAAACATGAAAACAGTAAATTACTCTTAGCGTTTTGGCCGATGGACTTGATATACATTTTAGGTATGGCGCGAAATTATAATTTCGAAACATTTTTTCGTACAGAAACCAAATATTGCACAGGATGAATCTATGCCATTCAGTCAATTGAAAGATTACTGAAAGGTGACTGAATGGCATATCTCTGCCATTCAGTCACTTTTCTAGACCATTCAGTTATCATTTAATTGACTGAATGGCAGGGCTTCATCCAGTGTTGGTCAATACGTTTGCTTTCCGAAAGTAAAAAGGTAAATTAATTTCTTAGATCGTATTTTTAAAAAATGTTTATGTAATACTTATTTATATCATTAATACTAGATTCTAATTTTTTAAATCATAAAATTTACATCGATAGAGAAAAGAATGTCTAAATGTGTCTACATCTATTTTTAAAAAAAAGATTGTTTTCTTTCTATCTAAATATTAATTGCTGTATGTATAGCGCTGTGTACATACATCAAGCTACTCCAATTACTAATATTACATGTATATTACAACGAAGTGTTTCTTTTTTTACATGCCTATTTGAATTATAAAGCGAATCAATCTGTTAAAATGGATTGCAATTGACTCACCTTTGATTAGATAAATCCTTTTTCTTCCACAAGAAAATGCAACTATGAAGATGTCTGCATTTCCCTCTTTTATAGAGCTGCACACACATGTATGAGTCTTCTATTTTAAGGTTTAAAATTTCCAGGTATATATTTATCGACATGTGCATGAAAATGCATTAAAATCTAGCCCAAAGTTCATTCTGTATTTGAAAATCAAAATGATAATATTTATTTTGTCGCTACCGGTTTTATTTTCCTTTTTATGTTTAGGACGCATTGAATTTTAAAATTAATGCAATCGTAATAAATTCAAAAGATCTCTGCCAATGAAATAAAACGGTCCGGTGAATACACGTCCATGATGAAAGATATGTCAATTGTAACTCCTCCATTTTTTATTTCTTGATATTCTCGCATATTTGGTATAATTTTAATTATTTTAAAACACTTTAAAAATATCTTTTTGGACTGATTCAGTTCATTCAGACGTAGTTCTAAAACTAATGAGAAAAGCTTTTCTGGATTCATCGTCGGAGATAATGATTTCAAAGTTTATTATAAAAAAGTTATATGACCATTAATCAATATAGAGCCAAGATATTCACCAGCGGGTCAATCATGCATTAAATGTAGTTTTAGCAACAAAAAAATGGCTTAAAAACAACTTAGACAGTTTTTTTTCATTTTTTTTTTTTGGGGGGGGGGGGGGGGGGTACTTGAATTTATCAGGTAGGAGAATTTCTTTTTTTAGAAAAATCAAAGTAAGGCAGTGTATAAATAAGATCCAAAATGCCCTTTGATTTTGTAAATAAATTTATCAAGTGATTAACTTATCTAAAATGATTAAAATTGAACAACAGCTTTACGGGTTGGATTCAAATACCCTGCATACCATATTTCTGTCTTAACACAACTTTCAATATGTAGCGAATTTGAGATTTCGCAAATTCTTCCACGCTAACCTAGGACTTATTCAAAGTTTTATGTCAATTGTTACCGTACTAACATATTTATTTTTGTCCAAATGCCAAAAAACCCTGTTTTTAACATTGATAGGAAAAAATACTGGATTTCTAACAAGCCCGATGCAACAAAGCAATTAGGTTACGTCAGCAGTCTTTTCGTCTCCTTTTAAATCTATTAATAGTGACAGGATTTCCAAAGACTTCTTTGAATAGTAAACGAAAGTGAAAGACAGTGTTCTATTTCAGAAAATGAAAATTAGTGCCAATCGTTTGAATAACAAGAGGCCCATGGGCCACATCGCTCACCTTAGCAACAATGTATGATAAAATCAGCTTCATGGTCATAATACAAAATATCTGGACAATGCGGTATAATACATGTAGATCCTGTATTAGAAAAACCATTTCCCTCCTGGTTATTCTTATGTTTATAATCAGGTCCCTTTTTTTTACATGTAACAGTCTGAGGGTGATTTTATAGTCATATTACATTCACCATTGCAGTTCTTAAAAAGACCTTAAACAAATGTTTATTACCAGGATATAAACCTACATCAAACTCTAAACCCCTTGTGAGGCCCAAGAACCGTCCAGGGGCCAAAGTTTAAACAATTTTAAAGATTACGCAATATGTAAAAATGTTTCCATATACTTAAAACCACATATAATGATTTAAGTTTTTTAAATAATTATTTTTTTTCCTTTATACAACTGGATCCCCAATGTGACCTCACCCTACTCTTAATTAAAGCTTTTCTAGGCAAATGTTTTTTAGAACAAGATTTAACGATCTTTCTCTTTATATTTCTTTGTAAAAATTTCTCTCCCTCCTCCCCCACCCCTTAAATGACCTTATCCTATCTCCGGGGACCATGATTTGAATAAACTTGAAAGTTCACTACCTGACGATGCTTTCACATGTTTCAGCTTTCCTGGCTTAATAGTTCTTGAAAAGAAGATTTTTGAAAATTTCTCGAAAAGTTTCAATAATTCTTAATTATCTCCCATTGTAAATGAGTGTGATCCTTAATTTTCAAAACTTTGAATTCACTTTGACTGAGGATGTTTTGACTTAAGTCTGGTTATAATTGTCCCAGTGGTTCTGAAGAAGATGTTGAAAATGTGAAAAGTTTACAGATTGACAGACAGACAGACGGACGACAGACAAAATGTGATCAGATAGCTCACTTGAGCTTTCAGCCCGTTACAAACAGATCCCGTTCAATGCAGTGAAAATCCTTTTTAAAAACACAAAAAGGAATATAACATAATGTTAAATATTTAGAGAACAAAATTGTATTTTGTTAGGTTCATTTTGTGTGAAATATATTACACTTATCATACTTCTAGTGAGATGAAATATCAGGATATTTATTAGTTACTGCTTATAAGGGGGTTGTTAAAAAAACGTAGACTTGTGGCGTTATTCATGATTAGTTAAGGTAGCAGGGGATAGTTTTTTGATGCATGAAATTGTGTGGGGGGGGGGGGGTTACCCCCATTTAGCATTATGTTGCGGGAAAAATATAATTTGCACCTGGATCAAAATGACTTGTAACTACCTGTTAGACTTAAGGAAGGACATTAAGGTGAAAAATTTACCTAAAATGACACCCATACCTTTTTGGTCAAGTAAAACGTCTAATTGACCCCCCCCCCCCCCGCGTATAATGTCAAAATTTTACCCATTTAGACCCACCCTACCATATTCCCTGCAGAGAGATGACCCTCGGGACAGGGTGCAACCTGTAGTTTAACATGTCCCCTCCCTGCCAGTCTGTACCGCCCCACATCACATCCCTGTCATTTTCACACTATTTCACTTACCGTCTGTCCTACTTTCTTCTTGCATGAAAAGTGAGCACACCTGTCAACAGCCGCCGTTTCGCATCTGACTCCCAAACACCCCATATAACACTATGGGACCTACATGCTTTACATCAAAATACAGGAATGACTCCCTGCTACCATAATATTATCACCTATAATCAATTTACTAATTTTCATAGTACATACAGGCCTTCAAATACAGTAACACTCATTTTTAATAAATTATGACGGTTTCTTTATGCAAAACTGTCCCTTGCTACCTAATCGAAAACACAGCATATCAAAACTTGTAATTCGCAATACATTTATGGTTTAAAATCAAATATTACATGAGATAACATTTGTAAAATTAAATCATATTTCTTCATAAAATCGAATGCGGTGCAATGTCAAAATTAAAAAGAGAAAATCAACATAAAGACATGATGATAATTGCGAGGAAAGTTTTTTTTTCAAATAATCAAAAAAAATGTCAAGTGTCCTCCTCAAATGTCTGGTAAACTTTTTTGTACATCGTTTCCTCAAATATCCTATTTTGCGGTTCCCTTGATTTGTCTTAAATGTTTACATTCAGTGGTAAACACTTTAGACAAATCAAGGGAACTGCACAATGGTTCCAACATATGCGACGTTAGCCCTAGGATATTTGGAGGAAACGATGTACAAAAAAGTTAAACAGACATTTGAGGAGGACACTGGAAAATATATATATAACAAACTGGAAAAGATACCTCGACGATTGCTTTATAGTCTGTAATCCAGGAGATAACAACCTGAAAACTTTTAAAGAAATATTAAATGAACTTAATCCAGACATTAAATTTACAGCGGAAGAAAGTCTTGATCGTATTTCGTACTTGGATATTCTACTGACTAAACAGGACGAAGTCATCATGACCAATATATTTTACAAACCGACTGATACACATCAGTATTTACATTTTAACTCGTGTCATCCACGGCATACAAAAATAGCCATACCTTATAATCTAGCAAGAAAGATATGTACCACTAGTAAACAGTGAGCCTGTAAAAATTCGGAGATTACATCAACTGAAGCAGTTCCTGATGAAACGAAATTATCCAGAAAAAAATTATCGGTGACGCCATTGAGAAATGTAAAAAAAATTAGATAGAAAATATTTACTTAATCCTATGCAACGGAACAAAACCCAATGATTTATCCCATCAGTAACAAAATATAACCCAAGAAATCCAAACGTTATCCCCTACAGTTAAACATCTTAACGATGTCTTGAGGACGGATGAAACCTTTTCTAAAATATTTGAAAAACAGGAGTATATAAACAGTAAAAGACAACCAAAGAATCTAAGAAGAATTCTCACCAATTCAAATTTCACAGAAAAAAACAGATTACAAAGTAACCAAATGCTAAGATCCACGGTGTGGCACCTGCCCGTATATCAAAACAGGACAAAAATTCAACTTTAGTGGGAAGAGTTCACTATCAACAATGACATGTCATGCTATACCAGAAATTTGATTTATGTAATAACATGTTCTGATTGTGGTGAACTTAATATTGGAGAAACATAAAATACATTACGGGAACGAATCCGGATCCATAAACAGCATATTAATTCACCGGAATATCGTAAAATAAAACTCAGTGAACATCTGGACGTATTTGGAAAGAAATCTTTTACTGTTTTACCTTTTCATAAAATGTGCAAGTCTAATACTTCTTATTGACGAGAACAAGAAAAAACATTTTATAAGAACATATAAACCTAAATTATACTGGTACAGTTTATTATAACATCCGTGTACCATTTAAATGTTTGTGTTAAGTTACATTGTTTTTATTGAATTGATATGTGAAACGCTTAAAAAAAATTACGCCAAAATTGTAACATCAACACCAGAGACTTTGCCAGTGTTATTAGTACGCCACAATAACGTCGTTACCTCGTTACCTTCGTTAGTTGTAAAGCATCTGGAGATGAAAATGAAAGCGCTTATGTTTTACTTGGACTGTGTTTTTATTCATTTAAGTATTCTATATTTTATCCGACCGCTGGGTTTTTCTGGATTTACCTATATATATATATATATATATATATATATATATATATATATATATATATATATATATATATATATATATATATATATATATATATATATAAATTCCAAAATGAGTAAAGTTAATCCACACAAGTAATAAATAATAAAAAATAACAGAAAGCTGTCTACCGGTTTCATCGTAATCTTCAGGAGTTTTCAGGCGTATGTCTTTGGTGTTTTCATCGCTTACAATAGTACAAATACGTCGAGCTAAAATATTTGTAATAGCAGTTTTTTGTATGATGAGGGTGACACGAATTAAAATGAAGATATTGATGTGTGTCAGTTGTTTTGTAGTATATATCAGTAAAAAGTTTTGAATTCTTCTTTATAACTAGAACGTCCAAAAATGGTAATTTGGTGTAACATCTGGAAAAAACCATTGATGTTATGTGCGTGTGCATAAACAACATATAAACACCCCGGGATATCGACAGATACCGTTAAGTGAGCATTTGGATATTTGCGGCAATAAACAGTTTAAAATATTTCCGTTTTACAAACTGTTGAGTGACAGTAATGCTCAAAGAAGTGTAAAAGAAAAACATTTCATCCGTAATTTTAAACCCAATTTTTTCATTTAACTCATAAGATGTATAACTCTTTGATCAGCAATAAATACATCAATATCGCAATAAATTATTGGCAATTAAACTAAGTGGTTAGTTTGGTACCGAAGCTTTAGATTTATTTTTTTTTTTCTACAGATAAAATATTTTTTTTTCTAATACATATCAAATAATAAGTAACAAATCAATACAACTTATCGTGTTTCAAAATAATAAAGTAAACATACTGTAAACGTATTACATTTGGCTGTGTATTCTATTTAGCGTTTTTGGTGGAAAACGCCGGCCGCTAAATCAAGTGTATCGCCAAATGTTAAATATATAAGTAGATAAATAAGTACAATCAGAAATGCGCTAAATCAAATCCACGCTAACTTGTTAAAAAAATCATATTCCGCAAAATGTCGTAGACGCTAAATATATTACGGTTACAGTATAGGATTTTACATATTTTCAAGAAAATCTTTGACCCACAAAAGTGTAGTCTTTGAAGGCAACAATAAAACAATAAATTGCACAAATGAGCAAAATGAGCAAATAAACAAAATAAAACAAAAATCTTCTTCAAAGAATTTCATACACTCATAATTATCAGATGCAGTTCTCAAATGTTTCTTTCTCTGTTCAAAGTCGTAAAGAATTTTTATAACCCTTATGAAAGGTACAATGATTCCGAGCAAAGATTTCAAGAATTGAACTCCGAATGACAAATTTGTCGTAAGACAAGCCACGACAATAGCAACAACGGCTTGAGGGATATCTTTAGTAATGGTTGACACCAGCAAAAGAGCCGGAGAGCAGAGGTTTTCATTATCGTCATCTCTTATTAGATCACAAAAAAGGCTGACCAATGTCAGAAGATATACCAAGATTCCCCATGAGGAAAACCACCAACAACACTGTTTTATGTTGTCGTTCAAAGGTTCAGATGGGTTCATAACTGTGTTAGAGAATTTCCAATCAAAACAAAAATTGATTGTTTCAACAACAATCATAATGATGACGAAACAGTTGTCATTTCCGTTGCTCATCCTTTGTAATATCTTTTACCTATAAATATTAGAAAAACAAACTGACTCGAGACATATATTCAAACATGTTATAACAAATAATGTTTAATTGCCTTAAGTCATATTAATCCACCAAAAGTTGTGAAATGTCATAAATAAAACCTTACCTCTTAGATGACAGCTATGTTTACCGATTTTTTACTCTTCTATCGTAATCGTTTTCTGAAAATGCTTGTCTGCAAACTATTTATAAATGGTTTATTTCTAAACACTGGGTTTCTGTCTATCAAAATAGAATGGTATGCATTTGAAGTTTAAAGCATATATCCCTTTCACCCGTTATTTAATTCAACCATTGGACGGTAAAGAAAATCGTTTGTATGAAGCTTATACCAATGGGTTGTTTGTATTGTAGTGTTGGATACGCATTCAAAAATATGTTTTAATAGATTCAAAAACTGTTCAGGAATGTTTTGGGTGATAGAGCTGTATCCATTTTTTGGCATGAAACAGCTTAACACGTATAGTTATTTTAAGGTCAAGATCCAAATATAAATTCTTTCAATGATGCTTCATAACAATAGCTTTGTTTGACAGGATGTACCGGGGCTAAAAGGTTTGGTAAACACAATGAAAAATCATGTTTTAAACTGTCATTTTCAATGAATATGAAGGAATTGCGGAACAAATTTCAGAGTTTTGGTCATTTTTGACTAATAAAATATATCTAAAATGCGTATATTTTCCCCAAAACGGAATTAAACAATCTTTTGACCAGCTCTTTAAAATGATGTCAAATTGAATATAGGTATCGGGATTCCTTTTCAGTGATTTAACAGCCGATTTAAAGCCGTAAAGTTCGGGGATATTCTTCAAGAGAGTCTTCAAATCAATTATTACGTCATAATGGTTCTAGCACCAAAAAGATATTCTGGAATCATTACTAGATCTTGGCCTTAATATATAAAGTATAAACTCTGTATGGCAAGATAAATTTTTTTTGAAAGAGAAAATTAACTAAAAGCTGAATGCGACTTACAATAGAAACTGTATTAAGTTACCATAACAAACTAGCGAATGAAAAGTATACGATTGAAACAAAACTTTAACAATAAACTACGTACATTTTTGTTAATTAACATAAAATGAGCCTTTTTATAATTCATAAATCTAAATCAACAATATCGTTTACGATTCGTTACTTTGTATGAGAATTATTCACAACTTAGTAAAACATTTTGAATATTTAGACTACGTATATTCAGTGTTAACACGACTTCACACGTCATGCAATGCATTACTATTGCTTCTATTTTCCAATTGAGGAGGGATAGTATCATGCCATTAATCATTCTGTGTGGAATTCTAACTATATAGTGTACATGTAATATTTTGTTTCTATGTTTCATATTTAAAGATATGACGATAATAAGAACATAATCATTTTACTAAGATTTAATGTAAAGAAAAATTAAAATGTTAAATAATTGGAAGACCAGATTCCTTTAAAGACAATTTTAAGGTTTCTTTTTGCAATTTTTTACTAAAAAGATCATTAATGTGAATTAACGTGTATGGGGATTATCAGAAAATAGAGAAGATAGCAAGACAAGTTGTATTTTTTTTTTGTCATAGATAATCAGAATGTGTGACGAGCAGGTTGAAATACCAGTGACAGATAGTTGATAAGGGCACCTGACAAGAGATTAAGGGGTCCGGGTGTTATTCAACTCTGGTCAGTCGTTATTTCTCCCTATTTAGTTACTGTAAAAACATTAGATGCCTTGCCAACTCTCTAGAACAAAATCATCGAAGGATAGCCTATAGTTTGAGATTTCCAAACATATCATTTTAGAAGTTTAATACATAAAGTTAAAAAATTGTTTTTAAGAACGTAAAATAAGGATATTTTAATTGATTTTAATATTAATGTTTTAGTTATTTGGGAGACATATGCAATGACAAATTTAGATGTATATTGAAACCCGGGAAATTTTGATTAACTTTTAAATTCTTGATTAGCTTCACTATTTTTGTTGCAATATTATCGAGTTGATTATATTCAGTTGATTTAGACGTTGTTCTAAAAGTAATGAGAAAGCGCTGGATTTATCTTCTCGGGCTTAGACAATGCAAATGTTTTCATTTATCGCATTATCGATATCCATCAATATAGAGCCAATATATTTACCAGCGTGTCTATCACGCATTGAATGTAATTTGCATCAAAAATCGCTTGAGAATAAGTTACAATACTTTTTTGTAAAACTTGAATTAAGTAGGTGGAAGATTTTATATTAAGAAAAAGGTATGACAGTATATATAAAAAGATCCTATATGCACGTTGATATCTATAGAGATTTATTGAGTTATTGACGAACTGATATTTGTATTTTAAAATGATTAAAAATAAATAAGGGCTTTACGGATGGACACAAATATCTTGAATACTATATTTCTGTCGAACACAACTTTCAATATGTAGCGTATTTGAGATTTCGCAGATTTTTCTACGTTACTAGAAATGCTAACTTACGATTCATTCAAATCTGCGCAAAATTTTTTTGTTACCGTACTAAGATATTTATTTTTGTCAAAAGCTTTTTAAAAAACTGTTATATTCAATTTACATGCAACATTGATAGGAAAAAATTTCTGTATGACCAACTTTTGATTGATTTAATTCAACAAAAAATGAATACTTAATAGTAAATATTTCCTCCGTAATTTTCACAGACATAATAGGTTTTTAAAAAAGTGAAATTTTTTTATGAATTCAGAGAATGTTCTCCAAATTTATAACGTCCTTCGTCATCATTTACAACGTCAATTCGATGAGTTTAATTTCTTAAACCGGGCGCTATACAGATCCCGTTTTTTTTCAAACCTTCTCACTAAACTTCTTGTTTTTTAAAGTTGATTTTAGGGTACTTTTTTTGCCTGATTTGTATGACTGAAAACTGTGTTTGATAATATAATTTTAAAACTTAAAACAGAAGTTGACCGTTCTCTTTTCAAATTCATCTTAAATAGAATTCGATTCAACCAAAAAATTTATAGCAATTTTGTGAAATCATATGGGATCATTAAAATTCGTGGGGGCCATTTACGTGGATTGTTTAAAATTTAAGGGTTCGTGGGGATTGTAATTTTGTGTAATTTTGTATATCTACAATAGGAAATGACATTATAGCCCTTGCTTATTATTTCGTGGAGGATTGTAATTTGTTGATTAGAGGTAAGTTTACACGAATTACACGAAAGTTGAGCCTCCAAGAAATCTAATGATTCCACAGTAAGTGTAGCCGAGTTTACAATTGTAAAACAAAAACATATATATAAATCAATCAAGCAATATATAAATCATTTACGAAGAAGTAACTTAAAGTCGTTTTACAGTTTTATTCAAACTATTTTGACAAACTTTGACTATACATTAAACAAAACAGATTCTTAATTACATATTGATGTAGTGTTCCAGAGGTTTTACCAAATTGATCAGTAAAGTAATAGAACATAGCATAAGAATGATACTGATGATAATTTCAAAGACTTTGCAAATTTTTCGTCCATTGTTTTGTTTGTATTTTTTCTTCATGTTGCGGATTTCCACAGCATTCATTACAATCTGAATGAATGGCTCCACTATTGCGTACACAGCTTTGGCTATCTGTACTGGAGACACGAGTTCTTTTGTCGTCCACGCAACAATGATAGCTAAAACAATTTGCGGAAGATCCTCAATGACCGTAGAAAGTATTGAAAGTCCAACTGAGAAGGCGTTTTCTTCTTCGTCGTTACCATATTCGTTGCAACAGAACAAATTGATTTTGTTGACAACTATCAATATGAAAAGGACAGATCCAACGACAGCGAAAGCGAGGATGCTAGTTTGCACTTCATAGTTCACCTCATTTGTTTTGCTGATCTCGTAGTAAAACTCCCAGTCCAACACAAGATCTATCAACTCCAACGCCAGGGTAAACAGAAACCAAAACGCTTTACGGCAATCCATATCTATAATCAAGAATAAGAGTATGTCAATCATTTAATTTAAGGAATGAATTCAATATTTAATAGTTTTATACGATATCAAATTATTTTGGGCAGTATACGTTTTATAAACCGCGAAGCGGTTTATAAAAAGCGTAAACTATTCTGTAATCATAATTTAATTTTTTCCTGTAGATTGTTGATAAAGCGGTCAGTTGACTTTAGAATGACATCAACATGTTTTAGCCAAACAGAAAGCGCGTTACAACCAGAATTAAATTATTTTCAGTTAATAATTATTGACCTTTAAAAGGAACAGTAAAAATTTGAAGACGTTATTGAGCTACTGACACATTTTAAGAAAGGCTCTACATGTATAAGTTTTGCACTCTATCAAAACCAACATTGGGGGGGGGGTCGGTTTTTTCTTTTACATGTATTTTTCTGGGGGGTTTTTTTCTTCTTTTTTAGTTTCTTTTTGAAGAAATGGAAAAATGTTTTACTTTTGTTTTATTTTTTCAACAAATGTTTTGTATCATTCTGGGATTAAAAAGACTAGAATGATACGTGTGTCTATCACGGAAACGCAAGATTGTATTTAATAATATAAATTCATGTGAATAGATAATAAAAAGCCTAAATATGACAGTATCATTTCAAACAATGGCGACTGTTTTTATTTCGAGAATATTCCAAAGTATGCATTGTATGAATGCAACTTTTAATATCAAAAATATATTAAATCTATCACATACTATTAAGTTAGAATATAAATGCAAGTGAACATAAGAAAGAAAGTACTTGTCTTACCTTTAAGATTATGAGTCTCTCCCTTCCGCAAGAAAACAACAGCACTGAGAGAATTTCCGCTCTTTGTCCCTTTTTATAGACCTAAACACGTGTATGTCACTTCTATTTAAAGTTTTTAAATTTCCCAGGTATATTTTTAGCTTCTTGGGTATATATTGCATCTCAGTAGAATAAAATCAATATTAACAAACAAAGCGAAATTTGTCCCAGAATACCAAACCTTGATGAAACATGAATCGATTTTGGCAATTTGACAATGGCCTTATATGGTTTTTAAAAAACATGCCAGAGAAAAGAATTGTGCATGATTGACTTCCAAAAAGATTTATTTTATTATGCTATAAAAAAAGTAAAAGAATTTATGTTATGTTTGATGCCGTCGCTAAAATTCATTGATAGTATACCTGTCAAACAGTATGGGAAAATTAACATAATTACACACATCCAATTGTTTGTTTATTGATCTTAAATTTTTAACAACAATCACATATATTAGGCCATGGAAATGTAACCATGTAGATTTATACGGTGCTAAGAAATTCGTCTGGAACTGCATCCGCCGTGTCCTATACGGACGTGGTGAGGGAATGCATGCGTAAAAGGTACATGTACAAGGTATAAGGTTAAAGCGCGCTGTAGGCCGTAAAGGAAAAACAAAGGTTTGGTATTCCCTATTCCTTAAGGTCCACAAGATACAATTCCACAGAAATAGTAGCCAATTGATGCAGGATTCAAAATTTATTGGATAACTCAACGTTGAAAACATCGAAATGATTCAACTGATAGACATGTTACAAACGATACGGGTTTAGCCGGTATTGGCCTCCGAACTCAGACTCTGGGTGAGTCGGTCGACTGGCCGGGGCCGGCCGCCAACTGTACATAAGGTTTTAAAAAATGGGTGAAAATTGACTGGCGGTGATATAGAAAATTCATATGTTTCGAATAATTATATGAACTCAGTCACTGCTTGATGTCATGGACATAAATTAAAGACATATATTTAATCTAATGTTGTTATAACGGATTAGCAGTTCTTGAAACAGTAACACTCTGTCTCTCTGAAAAACACATTGAGTCTGAAAAGTAGCAATCACTTGTTGAATACGTAACTTTGATAGAATTAATTGTAAGAAAAACTTGCGAAAAGGAAGATGAATTTAAAAAGCGAAGTCCAGAATAATTTATTGAGGAAGAGGGAATTTTGCACTGTGATAAAAACATCAAGGGTGGAACAATTATAAACCGTAAACCTACACAGAAAATTGAAAATCATAATATGACAACATAAGACGCTATATCCAGGTTGTTTACATCACCATTGAAATCGAAATATTTACATTTTTCAGTGTATTTGCCTGTGATAAGACTACGTATCGATTTTGTAATATACAGCCCAATAAATTCAAATGACGTATAACTGAGATGCAAGCAGGGTTTGCTTACATGTATTTGGCGCCAATTTAACAAGAGCTTGGACTTTGGGTAGTTGTGTCAAACAGCATTGTGACGTTGGTCTGTTTATTTTATTGCAGACCATTCGGCTATTGCTCTTTGAAATCAAAACGATTTGTCTGGCTTTTTATCTATGACTACGCAATCGGTGTATATATCGCTTGAATCAGCGTCATTTTAACTTGTTTTGACTCAAGAAATAGATAGTTACATCTTACTGAAAGTCCTAGGTCTTGTAAAAATGGTTCTATATATATTCAAAAATTTAATCGTACAATTCCTGAAAATTATATAAATTTATGTACATTCTATTGTGTTTTTCTATTATATTCGGTGATCTTTAAATCCCTCTAAATGCAACAACACAATCACTGCGCATGAATTTACATGTAATTTCCAAACACTGATTTCTGTATTTTATGTTTTAAAATATAATACATACATGTTGTTTATTTTATGGTTAATTTTTGGGATATTATCCTAATCAGAGTTTTCCTTATTACTCTCTTGGACAATGTGAATTTGTAAGTCGATGGTAGAGAAACAAGTTTGAATTTTCATCGAAATGAATCTTTGGAGATCTATACCAATACATAACGACATAACTCTTTCTAAAATATTTCAAATATTGAAAGTTTATAACATTGAAAACATTAATCAAGTGATAATCACTGTCTTTGTGTGAAAGTCGGATATTAAGGTTAATACGACTTCAAACACTTCATAGACTGCGTGTGAGCATCGAAGGGACAATGTTAACCAATATATATTCAGATTTCTATCATCAGATTTGTTTGAAAATGTACTTAAATGACCACAGCAAAGAAATCTAGTATAAATAAACCAAAGAAATTTTTACTGTTTTATACATTTTTATTTGAGAGGGAGTAATTAGAAACAACGGTAGTCCTCTGATATTGTATTGAAACATCGTGCAATGTTTGGATTTCTAATAAAATGTAAATTTTGAAAAAGAAAAAACCAATAACCATTTTTTTATAATATCAACAGAACGTCAAAGATGCAAAGTGGAAACTTCGTATGCTGCAATCTTGGGAAAAGTCTCTATCATGTTGTAAACTCCTCTTGAAAAGCATTAATCAGTTCCATATACATGCATTATATATCAATAACATAAATGAGACGAAAGCATATGTACATGTAAAAAGAATATTTGATCGCGCGAATAATGAATCTTTAAATGCCAAGTTCTAATTAACATAAAGTAAATAAATTATATTAGCAATATTTTGAAAATAAAAAGCAGCGTCATACACGATACGAAAGAAATCAACAAACAACTTCATTGAAACACTTGATAATTCTTTGTTGAAAATATGAAATGTTCAATCGTTAGATAAAATTAAGATGACCGAAAAATTAACTAAAATTATACCATGAGTGTTTTTATTTACGCTTTTAAAAACTGATATGTGCATTTATATCAGATATAAATTCTATAGAAAAAATCAAGAAAATGGAAACACAATTTAGAGTGCAAGATGTGCAATTTTCCCCCCTTTCCTCCCATAACGGATTCCATCGAAAAACAGAATAAAACTAGGTCAATTTCCTTCGACATATGCTTAAACAAATTTCATTTTCACTTGTAACAAATAGAGATACACAATAAGGCGCTAAGGAAGGTCCGAAATGATATCGATAACAACCTCTCTGTTTTCCGAGGAATAATACTTGCTTGCGCCCTCCTCTTCTTCTTTTTTGATGTTAGTGCTGCAGCAGCATAAATCACAGATCATAGAGAACAGGATCAAAATTGACATAACAATGATGAAACCGTACATCAAGTGTTTGAACCAGTCAGAGACGTCATCTGTATTTGAAAGGTGCGAGTAGTACTTCCAGAGAAACCCAAGTAAAAAAACGTCTTGAACCAACCAAGAAATCACTCTACAGCAACCTTTGCTTGCATCTCTGTCTTGAGGAAGATCCTCTTTGTCGTCGTTTTTATTTGTGGCGCAGCAGCATATATCACAGACCATGGAGACCAAGATCAACATCGACGTCAGAACTATTATACCGTTCATCAAGTGTTTGAACCAGCCAGTTATGTCATTTCCATTGTTCAGGTACAAGTAAAAGTTCCAGAGAAGCACAAGTAAAACTACGCCTTTGACAAACGAAAAAAGTGACTTCAACACTTCACAGCAACCCATGCCTAAATCAGAGAAATGATATATTAAAGTAAAGTGTGAAAAAATCATGCGCGGATCTAAAAAAAAAATTCCCGGGGAGGGGGGGGGGGGGTCCGACGGTTATTTCAGTTTGTCAGGAGGGTTCTGGGGCATGTTTTTGTTATTTTTATAATGTAATTTAAAGAAATTGACTTTTACAGGGGCGGGGGTTAAGGGGGGTCCGGTCTGCGCATGAAAATAAACATACATATAACTTGATTAATAAGATATTTGTTATCAATGCTTATCTAAAGCATAAGCATTATAAATTGTGAATTAAAAACTATCTATAAAGTTACTTACTTTTTCAGCAAAAGATCTGTAACTCGTTATATTACTGTTCTGTTTTAACAACCTTCTTAACTTGTGCCAGTGCATCGGTTATATATATATATACAAATTTATTATAAAAGGGGGCGGGTCGTCCTCCACGACAATTAAAATGTCCCCCTTTACTTATACAGCGCCTATTCTGCACTGTTCTAGAAGATTTAAATTTAACATATTTGTCATCCTATTCGACAATTTTCCAACGGGTATTTTAATTTGTTTTGTTCAATCAGATAAAAAAATAATAATGTTAATTAATGATATCCTAAAATACATGTATTCTATTGTTTGAATCGAATACATTATATGTATTTATATTTGGACAACGAGACGGTTTGGATTTTTTTCAAATTTATATATAAACTGATATATAATTAGCTTATGTTCTAATATCTAAATGCCGTGCGCACGTGTTAATTCAACTATTTCTTTTTGAAGACAAGTACTTTGGCATTCTTCATTATCGAAATGTTAGCAAATATTGGTGCTTATGATGTAGTGTGCTTTTTTTAGTGCAACATGTAATGGAATATTGTGGGTTTCTTATCAAATGTCAACAACTCCATAACCTTCTTCTTAAGTAAATGTATATAATAATTTATTACATTTATTGCAATACAGATCAATCCATGCATATTTGCATAGATTTTTTAATGTAGGTATGCAATGGTTTCGGAACATTCGTAGTTTCATACATATTGCCAAAAAATCTAACCAAAATCTTAACATCTAATGTTGGCAAACTGAGACACCTCATTAGAGCTGAGAGTCATAAAAAATAGTTATACAAGGTTCATAATTATCATTAGTTCTACAAACACAAGACAAATTACAATAAAGAATCAGGATGATATTTAGATATTTTGTTGCACTCCACATATTTGCATTCACTAATGTGGCAGATTGAGTAGAATGATAACATTGTCTTGCCAGGTGTTGAAACAGTACTTACATGTACATGTATATAAAGAAAAAGTGGAAATATTTCTAAACGGTGTGCAACTATAAATTCAGGAAAATGGTGCTTGTTTTGATTTTCAGCCTTCTTGATCTGGTGCATGGCATTAACAATTTACAGACACACAGACAAACAAAAGTTGACTTGTTGAAGTCGTTGATTACGACAACACCAATGCCATCTGGAACTATTGATAAGATTATAAGTTACTTTCAAAAAGTATTTTATCAAATATCCTGTACATAAACGTACGTAGTTTAAAAACAGTATTTGTGTTTTCTAATTTGGCTATAGATTCGTCGAGTTTACCTTGCACCACGAGTAAGTTTTTTTTCTGTCAATCATAGATCAAACCAACTTACGCACTGAAAAGGCTGCGGATATGACGACAGATCACTTTGTTCTGTTGCGGGAACCTATCTGTTTGCCGTCGATGCTTTCATTTTTAACCTCAAGTCTGGCTGAATCTAAAAATTAACACACGTACTGGTACTGTATCAATTATCGGCTAAGACCAGTTATCGGTTCAACTGAGAGTTCGGGTTTATAGCACCCGACAATCAAAGATTTTTTAATTCAATCGTCGCTTAAATTTGAATAATGAAAAGTAAATTTGCTTGAAAACTTTCCTGAATATGTTTTATACATGAGCTTAAACGATCATAGTTTATCGCTGATTTTACATCTTTGCACTTTCAGCAGTGGGGGAAGTGACATAATAAGTTAAAAATAGAATATTACCTCTTTGTGATACGTTATTATATCCCTTCTTTGATTTAACATATAATACCAATACATATAACATGCATAAACGAAAGGAATTTACTCATTTCCGAGAGATTCGTAGCGCAGTTGCATGAACGCCTGATTGCACAATTATGCATTGAATAGTCCACGATTTGGTGTATTTCCGTATGATAATAAACGAATAATTTTATGAGTTTTGTTTATAATGTATCATAACCCCGACGACTTTAGTCTAACCCACAAGGGGCATAATTCAAATTACATTTAGCAGAGTATAAAATCAACATATACAGGAATTTTACTATGTTATTATCACGAAGCCGATAACTGGTACAGTAAATCGTAAAAACTCTGCAAATTCGGGGCGTGCTAAAAAGCACAACACAAGATGTTTTGCGTTCTAAATAATGATATAAACTAAAAGACTGATAAATAAGGAGTTCACTCTTTTAAGTACGTCAAGTTTTGTCCAAAAATATCATTAAATAAGGAAATACGAAAAGAAAACGTTAAAATTTAGCCGATACCTGGTACAGTGCCAGTACAGTTGCAAACGTCAACTGTTTCCTGTGGTCAACGAAAAGTTATTTATCCAGACAATCATCGTAAAGTTGAAGTCTGGAGACCATGTAAAAATTACAAATTTCAATTTACTACTAGTAGTATTTACAATTGTCTTCAATAACACAAAGGCATATTTTTGACAATGTTATATACGTCTCTGACACTGGAAAGCACTACATGTTACAGATTATATGCAGGTCTCCATGCAGTATGCATGTATGAATTTTCCAACCAGGTATAATCAAAACAATCTGTCTCTCTCTCTCGTTGGCGGGCTATGATATTTTTTTTTTTGCAATGATCGCTACCTTTAAAACCTGCTTGAATTATCAAAGAAAGTATTTTATTGTTAATATTTACATCTCTCTTTTAACAAATCAATAAATTGATCATGAAATTAAGAAAAACTAATTAAATTATGTTAACATACATCATTACGTTCGATAACAGAAACCGCCAATTCGTCTTCTGATATTATCCTGATTATATCGTGCAGTCCTTGACTTTCTCAGGTCGATGAAGGTTTCTTCCAATAGATAAAAGGAGCGTGTAGACTTCAGTCCTGTCAGTTTCAACATTTCTATAATTTGCAATCAATTTACGTAAGAAATATACAGTATAGAGAGAATCATACTTTGTAGATGTAAGTATCAATCTTTAAGTAGAAAAGTTATGTATAAAAAAATAAATATATTTATAATTTATCATAATGATTAAAAACAACATGTTTAAATTATAAGGCCGATCTGATGGGTAAGTTGTTGACCACTTAGACTCCTGAGGTGGGTAAAATAAAACAACATCCGCAAATTTTCATTTTTTTTTTATTTCGAAAAAAAGAACGCGACATAAAATGAATACTAGTGCCTTGTGCTAGAACAATTCATGTTCTGCTTTTGAAATGTTAATAAAAATACGGAGATTTTCAATATCTAATTATACATATTATAAATGTTTAGCATAATGAGAATGATATCATCTCAACGCATAATGATAGTGCACTATTATCAAAACAAACAAACAAACAACTGTTCTATAACTTGCGGTTATAGAACGAGGACATGTATGATCTACAGCTTGACTAAAATCAATCATGTAATTTTTTTTTATTTTTTCTGATATATCTTGTTTATTTTTTTTTATCATTTTATTTTTTTTTCAAATACATTAATAACAAATACATGGATTTTGTTAGTTTTTCATATATTTGTTGGTAAATCAGAAACTCTTAACAAAGGCTTTTATGTAGCCATTTAACAAAATTTAATGCTTTACACTTGGTTATAAAAATTATCAAATTAATTAACATAATAGCAATTTTTCAATACTTTTTTACAGAACCCCTTTCATTCTTTATCGATGCCTAGTATATTGGCGTTCGAATCTTCGTGAGGCTTCCTCGTCCACATAAGTATTGAACGGTTTCGCTCGAGCGCGATTCTCCAACAGATCATCGCTTCTCTTCTTGTTACGACCTTTCTTGTTCCTCTTGACGTCACCATTTGAGTTACAGGCCTGACCAAAATCTAAGGGAGGCAGCGCGACTCTCTCTGAAGGCACATCCGGGAAAACTTGAACGGGTGGTCCTCGAACTGGTCCGTATCCCGGAACGTACCCTACAATCGGTCTCTGTGTCCTGCCATGATTTAACTGATTCTCGATCACAGGAAATGACGTATTGTTGGAGGTGCGTTTTATGCCTTCTGGGTACGTTTGCCTGCTGTCTTCCTTCATCACACGGACAGCACCATATCCGGGAACGTAACCCACCGTGGTTTTCTTTTTAGGCTTACTTCGAACGTGCTCGTTTTCATCAGCATAAGAAAATATCTTCCCGGCCTTTCTTCTATTTTTCTCTTTCATTTTTTTGTATGTGGGAATATTGTCCAAGTTATCATAGACGTGTGCAATGCTAGGGTGCATGTGCTTGGGACAGTACCCCCGGTCGTAGCCTGACTGACTCTGAACCAAAACATTGGAGGTAGTAGTTTGACCAAGATAGCCAAAATCTACATCTGAATGCGTGCTGCTAGGATTAGCTCGCCCACAGTCTGCTGCAACTCCTTCATGTCCCATGTCAACATGCCGAGCGTGGGGAATATTGTCAGGGTTTCTCTCGGAAGCATGTGTGACGGACGATGCTTGTTTGACATCGTGGTTGGAAAACACTATCTCAATCTTCGACACCGGAGCAAAAGGAAGGATCTCATTATCGGCATCCGACTTGAGATTCTCATTTGTGTCTTCTTCCTCCATCGGTTCGAAATCATCTTCATACATGAACTTGTCTTCATTGTGACAAGGTATTTTCTCGGTGATATGGACTTTGGTGCTGACAATGGGTTCTTTTAGTGCTATATTCTTGAATTCATCCTTGTTTTGTATTTTGCTGATTTGCTTTTTAGTAGCTATTTCAGTTTTCTTTGTAGACTTGGCAGCGAGAGCTCCTTTCCGTTCGAGTTTGCGTTTTGCTTCGTAAGCCTTTCTTCTCTCCAGAGCATTCATCTGAGTATTTTCTTCTTCCTTTTCCCTGCTTTTGGGAGATATAAGTCTTGCTTTCTTTTTGTCTTTGTTAGCGATTCCATTTGGTACCTTGTTTTCTATGCGAGCTTGAGCTACAGATTTCTCCTTGGATATTTTCTTTACATTATCCATTGCTTTATCAGTCGCAGGCTCTGTGACTTTTGGTGTGATGCTTCTTATAGGTATTTTGCTGGATCGACCAGATGAACCTCTCATTGAAGTCTGGGATGAGCTTGACGTTTCTGAAGCAAGTTCATTGTCTGATTTGCGTTTGTTTACTTCATCACTGAAATGCTTGCTTGGAGAATTCATTTTACTGTACATGATGATAGGCGAGGAAGCTTGTCTGATTTTGTCCTCATTGCGTGTGACTTGTGCAACGTCCTTGACACGTGGCGTTCTGGTTCTGACCGGTATTTGGCTTGCATTGCTTCGACTAGTGACACACTCTTTTCCAATATTAGTGGATGACGCATTGTTTTGTAGCCTTGATTGGTCCAGCAGTACAGTCTTAATATCCTGCTTTGAACCAGACTGTTTTGATTTTGGGGTACCCTGAATGCTCTGTGTAGGAGATGAGGAGGTTTGTCTGACAAAGGGCGATGGAGTACGTGTACTTTTGTTCCCGCTGGATTCTAGAACGCATCCTCTAGAACTGACACTGTTGGCTGATGTACCACGCTGTCCGCGTGCTGGTGTTCCACTCCTTGTCAAATCTCCAGATACCAGCCTGGATGATCCTGAGAAAGATGCAATCTCTGATCGGGCGCTTCTTGCACGAGAACTCGCACTGCTGCAGTTGCTTGAGTTTCCAATTTCTTGGTATGATCTTTCACTCCTTTCGTCTCGGGACTTTGCTGAGTTGACGCTTGAACGCTCAAGGGTTGCTGCAGATACGACAGAAAGCCGGTCGCCATCAGCTGGGATACGGCCATCGTTCTCTTCAATTCTTGATTCGTTAATGCTAGCAGAACTTCTTACACGGTTACTCTTGCTTGAGTTTCTGCTCTCCTCCTTTCTTATGTTGAGAGAACTAGCTAGTTTGGAGACCGAACGCTCTGTATATGCTCTAGATACGGCAGAAGCTCTGTCACCATTAGATGATTTACCGCCATTGTTCTGTCCGACTCTTGATCCGTTATTGGCAGACGATTTGCCACTAGCTGAAGCTGTTCCATCTTGATCGGTACTCCTTCGGAAACAGCGGCTTGAGATCTCATTGTATACACGTGCGGTCACGGTGTCAACAACCTCATCTTTAAGTACTCCGCTCCTTCTTAGGTCATTGCACATCTGGCTGCACACGCGCTCCATGATGGCCTCTACGGAGGGCAATTCCTCTGTTTGTTTGGATGTGTCGCTTGTTCTCTTGGGACTGAATGCCTGAACATGACCATCTCTGGGCGAAGTAATTCTGGGTGTCTGTCTAAAAGAGCTGGGACTTTCTTCATTGCAAGCAATACCCGGAATGCTTATAGAACACTCCGACTCGTTGGAGTTTGGTGTGTAATTACCTTGCACAGGAAATTCCATACTTGGATATAGATTTCTTTGACTGACTTTAAAATTTGATTAACTATTAATAGGAAACAATCCGGCCTGAAAGAAAAATAAGAGATGATATAGACTACATGTATTTAATACAATATAACCTATCTTCACTCTAAATAATGATACATATAAATCGTTGGGGAATTTCAACATGTAGGTGTAACGTAAGATACATGTGTACCAATAAATAGGCTTAAATTAACTATGAATGTTTACCATCTTTATAAGATTTTTTAAGATTTAATACAAATGAAATTTTACTTACCAAATAAATTGGACCCAGAGGTTGTTAATTGTACTACTATTGTTATGAAATCTGCGCTACTATCCGATGTTTTGTGGTGAATTTCTCAAGTGACAGGACTAAGTGAATGGTTAGCCCAATTTTCAAGCTCTCTGATGAATACACTACGATCGAAATCGTACAAAGATTGGTAAAATCTGACGAGGCAGCGAGTTACCAACCGGTGGTTCCAAGATGACTTCTTAGATTGATTGTGACGTAGCTGTGATAAACTGATAAAGACATGACGTCAAACTACATTGTGACGTCATAGAAAATCAAGTCGAATCCACTGTGTTGTAGCACAGCGTAATCTTTTTTTTCCAGAGTAAATTTGTAACTTTATAACGTTATAAAAACTTCACATTAATAAAAATTACTTATATATACATGTACTGTTGTTTTTCTTCAATCATTATTTTAAAAAGTAATAACAAATAAGATTTTTTTTTAATGTTATAACAGATAAATTGAATACCTTATAATTTGTTCAAGATATTCTCTTCCTATTCAATGAACTGGTGACAATGAAACGTAATTTAAATGAAAACATAATTTGAAAGGTTTTCTTGAGTAGTTCGGCAAAGGGGGATGTTGAGATGTAAATTCCATTTCAAAAGGAGATGATGGGTACATGTAGAACCCTAAAACTTCATGTCATGCGACGTCAATTATTTAATAAATTAATGATGTTCTTTTATCATTATTTTTCTTACACTGTATAATAACTATATAATATATATGTTATCATAAAAGTCATTTGATTCTCTTAAATTTTTTGGTAGATGTACGTACGATGTATACATGTAATGTTTTTCTTTTCCCGAGAATAAATTAGTCTTTCAAAAAAACAAAATTTAAAAAAAAAGTTGATTCTTGATGATTTGACCAATAGCAAGTAATTGATGATCGAATTCGGATTTACATGCATTTATACTGTACATATTGAAAAAGAGAGAAAGGGTCTACATGAGAAGTTAATTGATTTGATGAAGACATAAGACTGTATTCAAATTAATAAGAATTCTAAACATGTTATTGCATGCGCGGATTCAGATTTTTTTTTTTTTTTTTTTTTTGGGGGGGGGGGGGGGTTATTTGCTTAGGAAAGGGGATCAAAGTATAAGACCTTTTTTCAAGCATTAATTTTTTAGGGGTGGGGGTATGACTACATCTAGTTCCGCCTGTTGTATTTATATATCCCCTGTAAGTAAAAAAATGTGCTGGGAGCTGTACATGAATTCAATTTTCTAGTGAAATTAATCATTAACCATTCGTCATACAAATAGAAAATAGTTTAAATGCATTTATTAATACTGAATGAAATATATAGGCGATTGGGGAAGGTTGAATAATTTTGTTTTCAAAGGTTCCCGATCCCCTTACAGTTAGAAGTTTTACATCCTTTTTTACATGTACATGATTTTTATGCACCTGTACTTGCATCTATGAAGACCATCTATTTTTGGCAGAAAATATAATTTATTAACACTAATAATAATAATAAATATATACTTTATAAAATATAATTTATGAACACTGTTTTAAGTTTGACAATTTATGTTTTCTCGATTGCCGTTTTGGTTAATTGTATGACATTTTAGACATATTCTAACCTCCATGTAGGTATCAGCGGCGTATAGAAGTCTTTCTACTATATGTTGCTCTTTAATTTCAATAAATATATCATGGACATATATTTCGGGCACGTAGCATCGTTTTTGAAAGTGGGGGCGATGTGGGGCAAAACTACCCCGAACCTTTACCATCAAATAAAATAACCCCACCAAACATCAAATCTTAATCGGGGGGGGGGGGGTGTTATCCCCTGTCTACATTCCATGCACCCGATGCGACCTGTACATGTCTGATTATAACACAAGCGATGTAACTTACTATTGAAGACCCGCATGCGTTGCCTTGAAATTGTCTGTTTCGTCATTGTCTGTTTCAGCACGGGCGGAGAAAGTATAACGGTAATGCGTTGGGCTTTTGAACATAATGCTTTTGGGGTCGAGTGTTCGGGGCCTATTGTTGGCGCGTATATGATTTTCTTTGCCGTGTATTTCAGTTTAATATGCTTTTATGCTACATAAACCCATTGTATTCAATGCGAAAATAGATGAGTATTGAATATAAAGAGAAAAACTGACAAGACGCATAATACAGTTTCAATCATATAACAAAATGTCCAATCCCCGTTTTCTGTGTACAAGTATGTATAGGAAATTAAGAAAGTTTTACAAAACTTCACAGTTTCTCCGATGCCATATGTGGTACATGGACATCTTGAAGACAAATATTTAGGGGTTTGAGAATATTTATTAAGCATTCAATTAATAATTTGTTAACATTCACATAAGTAAATTCACTCACAAAACATTACAAAGATTCAAAAAATCAGAAACAATGGTATGAATATTATAGACAATTCACAAGTACAATATTATCGTAAAGTTAATCAGTCACCTGTTCATAGTGAAAAAAACAATTAGTCATCAAGAACAAATCTCTACACGCGTCCAGATATTTCCCTCTACATCTGTCATCTGTTGTTCATCCCCAGTAAATTTCTAGTCTACAAAGAAGAAAAAAAAACATCAAAAAAAAGCAGTCTCCAGAAAAATCTGACACCATATTCTATATACATGTACTTATAATTCATACAATCTTTTCCTTAATATGAAATGAAGACTTGGTGTTTTCAAATCAGTTTGGTCCAAAAGACTGAATCTGAAAAATCTAAACTTTGATTACCAATGTGGTTTTGTTGTTGTCAGCACTCACTTTCAATCCAACATGTATGTAATATAAATCTCTCTCTCTCTCTCTCTCTCTCTCTCTCTCTCTCTCTCTCTCTCTCTCAAAATCTTTCAATACAAAGTCAATCAAAGCCCTATCAACAAATCTACATGTATATCCTAGACAATCATTATAAGCCTCTTATAGACTTTTTCTCTTTTTCTCAATTTTTAAGGTGAAATAAAAAAAACATGGTCAAGTCAGCTACATGTAGCAATGTCTGTATTGAAATATCTATCTTATAAGTTTGGATTGAAAATTGCATAAACTGTTGCTTTACTGTATTTTCTAAAAGTCCCCATCAAATAAAGGTAATATAAATATGGTAAACAAACACATACAAAAATAATTTTATGAAATGTATGGGGGTGCTTCACTTGTCGTTTCTGTTAGGCTCAGTTGGTTTTGGAATTGTAGGAACTTGACTCACCATTAGACAAAATCCTTTAGCACCTTCTGATAGAACTGTATTGGTTTCTTGAAGCTGAAACAGATTAAGAATTTCTACAGTATAAACACATATATTGTATATAAGCTTAAACAAACTGAAATAACTTTTATATATAATACGATACATGTAATTTATTGGGATAAAACCCTTAAAATTCACCTAAGAAAACATACATGTTAATCGTATGCTTTGTAGTACAAAGTTTGTTCATTAAGATAACTTTTTTTATTATACTTTCATGTCAAATACTGAAATCTGATTGGCTTAGACGCAGTTGATAATCCATTCTATTATCCTCAGTTTTAAAAACATACTTGGCAACAGGTAACATTAACAAATGTGTAAGAGAAAAATACGGACATTTCTGGGAGATGTCAAGAGAATTTGATATTTTCCTGCACTTGAATATTTTATAAAAGTATTTCCAATAAATGGCAAATATCATACCTATATACATAAATTTTTTTTTAAAAATCTTTATAATTTTGACTAACTACAATCAGGGACATACGATAGTATATACGTCCCTGCTACAATAAAGTGTCTTTCTGTTATATCAGGTATATTTTTTTTATTTTGATCTGGCAGTATAGAGATAGTCTCCAACCACCCCCCCCCCCCCTCACAAAAAAGGGGGAGGCTTAATTATTCATCATTGTATATAACCTGATTTTACAATGTTTATGTACCATAGGTAATAGATGATAAAATAATTTCCTACCTATTTTTTACTGAAAGTGTATACATCAACTTGATAGGATGTGCTTCACAAAAATATCTTAGAATTCCAATGGACCCCATTTCTTACATTTCTGGCAAGGTGCCCAGCACTGACCACATCCTCCAGCCGGTTCTCCAGGAAGTTCCAGGTGTCTGTGTAATCCTCGGACCGGTCCTGGATCAGGTAGATCTCTGTGCTCTTGTAAACGGCGGCCAGCGACCCTCTCTTGGTGTACCAGTTAAACTGTCAATCAATAATAACCACATATGATGATGTATTTTAAACTTTGGAAGCATTTGAATATGTCATATTACATTTAGCTGGATAGAACGACAATAAATGCCTAAGCGTAATTTTTAACCCTCTCCAAAGATTAAACAAATGTCAATATAGTGCACCCTTCAATTCTTCGTTGTACTAACATTGTTTTTATTTAATCAATATCTTTTTATTTCATAGTCAACTATTTCGGCAAAAAATCTTATATTAGTGAAAAAAAACCAGCATTGAGCCATTTACGACTCATATATTTTTTTTATTAGAAAAGTCAAAGTCCCATGTCTAGGGTAGAGACACAAAGTCGTTTAATTTCCTCCCCCGTAATAGCTTACATCATTGGATTGATCCCCAGCATAGAACCAGATATCATCCACAACTCGACTCAAGTTTGTCCAGGATTGTACCGCATTCTGAGGCAATGTCTGTATCGCCATGGCCTGTATAATTTATGCACAATGTGTATGCATAAAAACTCAAATAAGAAATTTACCAACATATCATTTGAAATTAAATTTATTCATGCCTGACTAATTTATTTGACTGATTTGAGACATAGAGAAGGGGCAATTCTCTAAAATCTTGAAGGCATGATTCAGAGTCATTTCAACAAGAGCTTGGTATATGTAACTACCAAGTTTATTTTATTAAAATAAGCTGTCAAATACTGATATTAAGTACCTTTTTACTGATTTGTTAAGAGAAGCACACCGCTTTTGATTCTTTGACTTTGTGTTTCAAATAAAATTCCACTAATTCTGCCCCACCCCTGGGTAACATCCAGTGGACCACAGGTGGCATTCCTATAAGGATTAAGTGCCTGGAACAGATAAACACATCTATACACAATGCACTCTCTAAAAAAATTAGATCTTTATACTGATCTTTAACCAATGTTAAGAGGATGCATGTATTTTTCAGACAAATTTTTGAAACAATGTAACAGAGTCAGTCTACCTGCCAGTATGAGATATTGAGAATAAGGTTTCGTTATTAGAGTTATCTTTCTTAGCTTATTCTAATATCCAATAGGGCAAGTTCTAGATAAGAACTGGTTTAGAGCTAGTCAGTGACATTCTAGATGTCATAACAAGTATTCTTGATTTCCATTGGTAATTCTAGGGTCAAATTCCTAGAGAGTTCAGTCTGTATTTTATATTATGCAATTCAACTCTAGCACTCTCTTGGTTTAATATATTTCAAGTTATTTTTCATTGGACACAATGATGACCTTGGAAAGTCAGAGCCATGTATTGCTGAGCATACAATGTCTATATTAGTAATAGTAACCTAAGTCCACAATTTGTGTGTTTAAATTATAGCAGATTTGAACCTCAATGGCTGTGTTTTGTTTATTTGATGACAAATTAAATCAACGTTTACATTATGACTTGCATCTAATTTCATTCTTCAATCAGATTCATGTAAATTTTGAATAAAGCATGAAAATGACCTCATTTTCCATGACCTTAAATGTCAAAGTCAACAGTAAAGTCACTGATCATGCTTCAAGTTAAAAACTATCATATCAATAATTATAGAGATTAATTTGGTGTCATTAAATATAACCATGTACCCTTTGATAAATACAATGGCAATGAACTTTATTCTCAATAAACTGTGTTTACAGTGTAAAGAAAATATATGCAAATTACATTGTGAAGAAGGATTAGTACATTAAGGTCAAGATCTAGTAAATGATTCCAGAGTGTCTTTTCGTAGCTAGAACCATGATGACGTCATAATTGATTTGAAGAATCTTTTCCTGTACTTTACGTCTTTAAAGAAATTTTGTATGAAATTAGACAATTTCATAACATTCTATGTTAAATCATGGGAAAAGTAATCCCAATACCTATATTCAATTTGACATCATTTTAAAGAGGAGTTCAAGAGCTTGTTTAATTCCGTTTTGGGGGAGACTGAAGGCATTCTGGATATATTTTATTAGTAAAAAGATTGACAAAACTCTTACATCTGTTCTTTATTTCCTTCATATTTCATTGAAAATGATGGTTTAAATCATGATTTTTAAAAGTTTTTACCAAAATTTTTAGCCCTGAACACCCTTTCAAACAAAGCTATTGTTATGAAGCATCATTGAAAGAGTTTATATCTTAAATTTTATAAACCTGTAGGCACCTTTCATTTACTAGATCTTGACCTTATCCAAGGGGGCTAACTCTCTCAATAATTGTACATGCATTTATAAATTTACAAATCTTGATAAGTTGTTTTTTTGTTTGATACATTAAACGATGCTTCAAATTCCAAAACATTTCATTTTGGGTTTGATATATAATATTTTGGTAAAGACATGTTTCTAGCATCAGTTATACAAAAATCAGAAAAGTTAAACAAATAGTGGAATTCATCTCCAATTTCATTACAATACATAATTTACTAGTTCTTTTCTCTCTTGAAATATTGAACCATCTTCCTGTCTCAATAGGTAGTTTTGCATTACCAGTTCTAAAAATACAATATTTCTTCCATAGTTTTGTTGGCAAATTCAAAAAATATTCCGCAAAAGCCAATGATTTTTTAAAACAGTCTGTAATCATACTTTTTGGTGAATTTTGTACATCACTATACCATGTTTGTTTGAACTGATCTAATAGTATGCTGCGGACTTTCATTTTTAACAAAGGATTTTGAGAGGGTCGTTTTAGGGGCCGATCCTGTAACTCCTTTTAGGGACCATACAACGAGAAAATTATGGTTTCAAATTGTTAAGCTCAATATTTTGAGCATCTTTTGTTCAATATTGCTTATCCAAATGTTTCTTCATTTTGAGATATTAATATTTATATAATTTTCTTGCCAATAAATATGACAATCTACAATGATCTAAAATGCATGTTCTTTACAAATGTAAATGTATATATGTATAATGTATATACTTTGAAAAAACCCTACATATTGCATGTATTACATATATTTAAAACCTGAATTTGTTGTAAACAACAAACCTGCTACTATTGTTTTCTTTGTCCAGCCATATTGATGGACAAAAGTAAGGGAGGCCTTGAGGACAGCCTGCTTAGTCTGGTATTCCTCCTCAGTCTCCTCAGGCATCTCCTCTTCCTCAACCTCATTGACAAGGTCCTCAGAGTTTTCTAACCTGAAAATATTCGGATTAAAAAAATAATGATATTACATGAAGATAATATAACAAAATTAAGAGACTTCAAAATATATTCTTGTTCATGAAAACTTGATACTTGCATGTACAATGTACTAATTTTTACCCAAAAAAAGAGAAATTGAAAAAGATAACAATAAAAGAATTGTAATATTAAGATCAATGTTTCTTGCTGTTTACTTTTAAACTTTGACATTTCCACATTAAAATAGTATTCACGCTGTCCACAACAAAATAAATGTATATATACACATTCATGAATAGATCAAGATTTTATAAGATAGTTACATATAGGTGTCACTTACTTATCGGTGTATCGAGTTTCTTGGCCCGTCCCCTGGGTGTTATACCCTCCATTACTGTTATGTGAGGATGCTGACCCATCCCCCCAGGCCCACTAGAGGTGTCCTGCGGTTGATTTCCATCCCCAATACTGGTGCACTGTCAGCACATCAAACATCCGCCATTTCTATTACATCTGCTCAAAGCTAATATGATAAGGTAAATAAAACATAGGTTATCACAGATTACAAAGTTCACCCAGACGAGGCATCACCTTTATGAGGAACCCCCTTACGACACCACCTTTATTACATTATATGAAAATAATAGTAAATGATCTTGTGTTTTCATGGACACTGTAGTGTGGTTTGACACAATATCGTATATCATACGACACAAAATTGTATGATAATCATATTAAATGTAAATTTTATACAGTAATATTTACATCTACTAAGTATTATTCCCTCTATTTCTTACAGAAACTTATAGTTAATTCATAGCTCTATACAAACAGCCAAACTGAAATCTACATACCCTGTTTATCTATTGGTCAAAATCTACATCGGCTGAAACTGACAGGACTGAAATTGGCACGTCCTGTTTATCGACTGGTCAAAACCTACAGCAACCTAAGAAAAATCACAGATCTAGACTGCACGAAATAATCATGATGTCAGGCTCAAAGTCTCACAGGAGATGATTTGGCCGTTTCGTTTAGTGAAAGTAATTATGTGCATTAACAGTAATTTAGTGAATTTTACTTCCTTTTAATAATCAATTTAATAATTAGTTAAAAGAAAGATGTTCACATAATCAATAAAATGCATTCTTTGACGATTCCTGCAGGTAATGAAGGAAGCGATCATTATAAAAACCCCCTAACGCAGGTTATTTTGTGTATTTTTTCTGCAGTGTCACTATACCTTCATATTCCGAATAAATCATCAAAGAAAGCATTTTTAATTACTGTTTAATTGTATGATTGAATGTTTATCAATACACTAAGTACTACAAAAAAATCAAAGGCCGGAACGGCCACAAAAGCGTCGAGCTGACATTTTTTTCTTTTATATAGAATGATACCAATAATTTGAATTTCTGTACTAATAGTCATATCAAATGATAATAATTAGACTTAGAATAGAAAGTATATGAATTATGTTTTCTGCTGCTTTAAAAACAAAAATCAGTATATTTTCTTATAAAATAGGTAGTGGTGCTTTTTTAATACAATAACTCATCATAATTGCAACAAGAGGCCCATGGGCCACATCGCTCACCTGAACAGCAGTTCCTTGTAACATTACATTTCGTAGCATATGCTTTTTCTATTTTAAACATTGAACCCCTTTCTGGGGACCCAGTAATGGTCCGAGGTTTATGGTTGGCTTGAACAACATAAATAGTAACATAGGAATGAAAATGTGTAGCACTGCGGTGGGACCGCACGTACACAACCTGAAAAACTGAACGTAGAAGAGTTCCACTTCAAGAGGAATAACTCTCAGACTGTACAGAACATTAAGAAAGATAACTCTTGGTTCCACTACATTAGAGTTTACACAATTTGAGGATCCTTGCATAGTAATCTCACAAACTGTAGCATTATAGTTCTCGAGAAGAACTTTTTAAAAACATTTTCAATATATCTTTCTATGTTAAACTTTGCACCCCTTTTGGGGCCACAGTATTAGTCCAGTGCTAAAGTTTTAATTATTTGGAATCTACATTATTTAAGGATGCTTGCATAGTTATCTCACAAGCTGAAGCATTATAGTTCCCTAGAAAAAGATTTTTCAACATTTTCCCTCTATATTTCTATGCTAAACTTTGAACACCTCTTGGGGCCCCAGTATTAGATTGAGGTCACGGCTTTTATAATTTCGAATCTACACTATTTGAGGGTGCTTACGTAGTTATCTGACAAATTGATGCATTGTATTTCTCGAAAAGAAGATTTTTAAACATTTTCCATATATACCGGTACTTCTACATTTAACTTTAAACCCATCTTGGGTCCCTAGTATTAGTCCAGGGGTCACTATTTTAAAACTGTCGAACCTTCATTATCCAAGGTTGTATGCATGATAGTAATCTCACAAATTGAAGCATTGTAGTTCTCGAGAAGAAGATTTTTTAACCTGTTACCTTTATATTTCTATAATAAACTTTGACCCCATCTTGGGGCCCCATTATTGGTCCGGGGGTCACGATTTTACGAATTAGGAATCTACATAAGCGAAGGATGCATGCATAGATATTCCACTAACTAAAACATTGTAGTTCTTGAGAAGAAAATTTTTAAACTTTTCCTTTGTTTTTTAAAATGTTTAAATTTTGAACCCCTCTTGGTGCCCATCAATTGTCCGGGAGTTACAATTTTTTGAATCTACATTATTAAAGGATGTACATGTATGCATAGTAATATCCCAAACAGTTGCACGATGGTTCTTGAGAAGATTTTAAAACATTTTCCTATATATGTTAAAATCTAAACCCCTCCTGGGGCCCCACTTTTGTTCGGGGGTCACGATTTTTACAATCTTTACTATATATACAACCTTTTGTGTATGTATTGTTATTTTTGGTGAAGTGGTTCTTGAGAAGAAAATTTTTAAACATTTTTCATATGTAGTTCTATGTTAAATTTTGATCCCCGCCTGGGGCCCCAGTTTTGGTCTGAGGGTCACGATTTTTACAATTTAGAATCTTCATTATACATACAAGCTTTTGTGTAAATATTGGCATTCCTGGTGCAGTGGTTCTTGAGAAGAAGATTTTTTAAACATTTTCCTATGTATTTCTATGTTAAACTTTGAACCCCGCCTGGGGCCCCAGTTTTGGTCCGAGGGTCACGATTTTTACAATTTAGAATCTTCACTATATATACAAGCTTTTGTGTAAATATTGGCATTCCTGGTGCAGTGGTTCTTGAGAAGAAGATTTTTTAAACATTTTCCTATGTATTTCTATATATGTTAAACTTTGAACCCCGCCTGGGGCCCCAGTTTTGGTCCGAGGGTCACGATTTTTACAATTTAGAATCTTCACTATATATACAAGCTTTTGTGTAAATATTGGCATTTCTGGTGCAGTGGTTCTTGAGAAGAAGATTTTTTAAACATTTTCCTATGTATTTCTATGTTAAACTTTGAACCCCGCCTGGGGCCCCAGTTTTGGTCCGAGGGTCACGATTTTTACAATTTAGAATCTTCACTATATATACAAGCTTTTGTGTAAATATTGGCATTTCTGGTGCAGTGGTTCTTGAGAAGAAGATTTTTTAAACATTTTCCTATGTATTTCTATGTTAAACTTTGAACCCCGCCTGGGGCCCCAGTTTTGGTCCGAGGGTCACGATTTTTACAATTTAGAATCTTCACTTTGTATACAAGCTTTTGTGTAAATATTGGCATTCCTGGTGCAGTGGTTCTTGAGAAGAAGATTTTTTAAACATTTTCCTATGTATTTCTATGTTAAACTTTGAACCCCGCCTGGGGCCCCAGTTTTGGTCCGAGGGTCACGATTTTTACAATTTAGAATCTTCACTTTGTATACAAGCTTTTGTGTAAATATTGGCATTCCTGGTGCAGTGGTTCTTGAGAAGAAGATTTTTTAAACATTTTCCTATGTATTTCTATGTTAAACTTTGAACCCCGCCTGGGGCCCCAGTTTTGGTCCGAGGGTCACGATTTTTACAATTTAGAATCTTCACTATACATACAAGCTTTTGTGTAAATATTGGCATTCCTGGTGCAGTGGTTCTTGAGAAGAAGATTTTTTAAACATTTTCCTATGTATTTCTATGTTAAACTTTGAACCCCGCCTGGGGCCCCAGTTTTGGTCCGAGGGTCACGATTTTTACAATTTAGAATCTTCACTATATATACAAGCTTTTGTGTAAATATTGGCATTCCTGGTGCAGTGGTTCTTGAGAAGAAGATTTTTTAAACATTTTCCTATGTATTTCTATATATGTTAAACTTTGAACCCCGCCTGGGGCCCCAGTTTTGGTCCGAGGGTCACGATTTTTACAATTTAGAATCTTCACTATATATACAAGCTTTTGTGTAAATATTGGCATTTCTGGTGCAGTGGTTCTTGAGAAGAAGATTTTTTAAACATTTTCCTATGTATTTCTATGTTAAACTTTGAACCCCGCCTGGGGCCCCAGTTTTGGTCCGAGGGTCACGATTTTTACAATTTAGAATCTTCACTTTGTATACAAGCTTTTGTGTAAATATTGGCATTCCTGGTGCAGTGGTTCTTGAGAAGAAGATTTTTTAAACATTTTCCTCTGTATTTCTATGTTAAACTTTGAACCCCGCCTGGGGCCCCAGTTTTGGTCCGAGGGTCACGATTTTTACAATTTAGAATCTTCACTTTGTATACAAGCTTTTGTGTAAATATTGGCATTCCTGGTGCAGTGGTTCTTGAGAAGAAGATTTTTTAAACATTTTCCTATGTATTTCTATGTTAAACTTTGAACCCCGCCTGGGGCCCCAGTTTTGGTCCGAGGGTCACGATTTTTACAATTTAGAATCTTCACTATGTATACAAGCTTTTGTGTAAATATTGGCATTTCTGGTACAGTGGTTCTTGAGAAGAAGATTTTTTAAACATTTTCCTATCTATTTCTATATATGTTAAACTTTGAACCCCGCCTGGGGCCCCAGTTTTGGTCCGAGGGTCACGACTTTTACAATTTAGAATCTTCACTATATATACAAGCTTTTGTGTAAATATTGGCATTTCTGGTGCAGTGGTTCTTGAGAAGAAGATTTTTTAAACATTTTCCTATGTATTTCTATGTTAAACTTTGAACCCCGCCTGGGGCCCCAGTTTTGGTCCGAGGGTCACGATTTTTACAATTTAGAATCTTCACTTTGTATACAAGCTTTTGTGTAAATATTGGCATTCCTGGTGCAGTGGTTCTTGAGAAGAAGATTTTTTAAACATTTTCCTATGTATTTCTATGTTAAACTTTGAACCCCGCCTGGGGCCCCAGTTTTGGTCCGAGGGTCACGATTTTTACAATTTAGAATCTTCACTATGTATACAAGCTTTTGTGTAAATATTGGCATTTCTGGTGCAGTGGTTCTTGAGAAGAAGATTTTTTAAACATTTTCCTCTGTATTTCTATATATGTTAAACTTTGAACCCCGCCTGGGGCCCCAGTTTTGGTCCGAGGGTCACGATTTTTACAATTTAGAATCTTCACTATATATACAAGCTTTTGTGTAAATATTGGCATTTCTGGTGCAGTGGTTCTTGAGAAGAAGATTTTTTAAACATTTTCCTATGTATTTCTATGTTAAACTTTGAACCCCGCCTGGGGCCCCAGTTTTGGTCCGAGGGTCACGATTTTTACAATTTAGAATCTTCACTATATATACAAGCTTTTGTGTAAATATTGGCATTTCTGGTGCAGTGGTTCTTTAGAAGAATATTTTTAAAGACATGCACCCTATACTCACTGTTTCGCAATTATCTCCCTTTTGAAAAGGGCTGTGCCCTTTATTTTAACAATTTATAATCCCCTTTCCATAAGGATGCTTTGTACCAAATTTGGTTAAATTTGGCCCAGTGGTTTTTTAAGAAGATGAAAATGTGAAAAGTTTACAGACGGACGGACAGACAGACAGACGGACGGACGGACGGACGGACGACGGACAACGGGTGATCAGAAAAGCTCACTTGAACCTTCGGTTCAGGTGAGCTAAAAATCGAAGAAATTTCAAAGTTCAAAAATAATTTGTTTCTTTCTGCTTCAAACAGTCTTTGAACAACTTTCACAGGTTCATAATTTGAATACATTAACAGTGTGTCCCTAATTATAATAATAAAACATACATTTATTTATTTCAATTCCCGTTTGAAACAAGATTTCCTATGGTATGGTTGTTTACAAACAAATCCACAACACGTGCTATCTAAAATGCTCGACCAAACTAACTGCATTATCGAGTTTATTTTTGCAACGAAATTGCTAGATACGTTTATCGCTTACATTTATTTTGGAGACCGTGCCCGATAACAGATAAATTTACATCTAAAATGTTATTTCTATCGGGCACGGTCTCCAATTAAAATGTAAGCGATAAACTAAAATAATATCTAGTGAATCTTTACACTTAGGCCTGATTGTATTCATCCGCCATTTCTTGATTAAGCAAATTTATTCTTATGCAATGAGTTGTCAATCACCAGGGAGGCAAAGTTGGGTTTTTTGTACACAATTTAGTTGAATAAATGGAAAAAAAAATCTTATAATACGTTTAATACTTTAAGGAACTTATTTCTTATGCGCATCTAAAAGGCGGTGCAGCGCGTGAATTTTTGGACGATTGCCAATCCAGACGATCGCTAGAAGGCTGCCGAGCATTAGCTCGACGCCTTAAAAATTGCATATAATGATAACAATATTGTGTCACATGATATAACATATGATACAATATAACACTTTGTTTTCCCTCGGACTGAAATGTCACACTTTCATTGGATTAAACATGGCACGTGATTGCCTCATATATCTCTATGTAGGTTCTTTAAGGATCAATATTAGACAATATGGCCGTCATTGACCGCCGCTTCACCTACTCATCTCGATATTTCATACTATTTAACACAGAAATTGTGTTCAGTAAGTCCTTAAAATATTTAGAGTAGTTGCCCTTTGGAATTATTTTTAAATTAGAGTAGTTGCCCCTTGAATATTGACGTCACATTGTTGTGTCTGGAGCAGAACAAAATGGCAGCGTCGAAATTTGCTCAAATCTCTGCGGAGGTTTAAAATTGAATAGCAACAAAACATTGTAAGTAATATGGGTGAAGCGAAGATTTTTAAAGCGTATTTGAAAGGTGGTATTGATAGTTTTGAAGAGTTTAGATGAGTTTAGATGAGTTTAATTGGACGAGATGCAAGGCATCTTGTACATGACTTTGCGTAGATCACCACTATTTGTGAATGAATACGTCGCTTGATAGTCCTCGGGAAAACAAAACACTTATTAGGTTAGTTACTGACTCACTACAGAAATATATTGGGTTGATCAATCTCATAGACGGCTCGGCTTCGCCTCGCCATCTAGGAGATTGATCAACCCAATATATTTCCGTAGTGAGTCAGTAACTAACCTAATAAGTAATAATGTGAGGCAATCACGTGCCATGTTTAATCCAATGAAAGTGTGACATTTCAGTCCGAGGGAAAACAAATCTCTACGAAGTATGAGTCAGATTAGGCCAAGGTAGAAAAGATATGCCCTAGACAAGTGATCATGGACAGACAGATGAATGGAAAGATGGATGGACAGACAGACAGATTACTATAGGATGCCCACAGAGCGAGGCCCTCATAAATAACCCAGTCGTTTAAAGAGAAATAATTTAAACTTTAAGACCAGATGTGAAATTACTGTATAAATGAGTGAAATAGAGAGATTTAGAAAACAAACCCCTTAAATAAGCTATAAAAATCATGGTTACCATAACTAATATTTACAAAAACATGAAATATAGAAAATCATAGTTTTCTATGTTTCCTAAAAATAAATTTCAAACCAAGAATAGGGCTAATTTGTTAAGGCAACATATCTGTGAACCAATACTCACTAGTAATAACCCTGCTCTGATGTGAATATACAAAATAAGCAAAGCCAACATTTAACAGGAAGATACAACTAGAACTGTCCTAATGGGACTATTACCCCCGCTAGGCTAATTTCAAATGGGACAAATAATTGAATTGAATAATAAAGGTTTGGAACACATACAAAAAAAAATTTCTAGAATTGTAAAAAAAAAAAAATTAGTTAACAAAGAAAAATTAAAATCAAAATTGTTAGAATTTCACTGTAAATACATATCTATAACAGTAATACATTTACAAATGTTTGTATTTGATGATATATTTTTTTAATTTAATTGATTTAAAGAAAAACCAACAAAATGACAATAACCCCTCCCTTTGCAGTGAATAGAAATACCGGTAGCCGAGCAATGCTCTTCTGTTGATAAAACTTTCAATATCTTTCTAATAAGAGTCTTGACAGATGCAATTAGTTGTTTCAAATTTTCCTCACTTTCTCCTATGGCACAATGGAACTCCATATCAGAAAATTGATCCCATAGGACTATGATTTTCTTTGATGAACTTGTTAAATTTAATAAACTCCCAAAACATTACCATAATTACCATACTATGTAAAAATATGTAAAAAAGAATATTTAATATTACAAACAATTTTAAAATTGCCAAAACACTACAATCATATCAGTAATTTTGAATTTCATTTAAATTAATGCCCAATAGGGTCACTTCATCAATTTACTTGACAAATAAATTTAAACAACCTCTAAAAATAGTTTAACTTCTTTATTAATAATTATAATTAATAAACTAGACTCTTGTTGCAAAAGCAACAAAAAGGTCTTCCGTTTTGATATACATGTATCAATTTAACTGTAAGACATTGCTTCTCTAACAGAGAAAAAAGTGGATATGATAATTATTGTGAATGATATATACGGACGTTACTTACATGTAAAACAACGAGAATGAAAAAGAAATCAATTTCTGAAGTACTCTCTGTGACGACCGGAAGTAACGCCGAACTAAACAAAAATGTTAACCATTTGTACAATCATAAGTTAATCTTTCCTCAAAGTTTGGTTGTTCACGTCTCTGCCAAATCTAAGATTTCTTTGAAACAATATTTTTTGTCTTGGGACCGGAAACGGACAATCGGAAGTGATTAATAAAAACAAAAGCTGGTATTTCTCATACATTTACTCAGCGTACATCACTGTTTGTCAGGCTAGATGAAACACCCAGGAAAGTCAGTTAAACTTGTTAAAAACATGATTTGTTTGAACCCTTCCGGTAAGAACCGGAAGTGACAGTTAACAAATTATGAGCGGTTAAACACATCTTCTATCAAATGTCTATCAGCCATGTAAGTTTTGTGTCTTGGTCACTTACAGTTTCTGAGATGTCGCTGTTATAATATTTGTTTTAAAAAGAGTATCTGAGATATTTGAGATATCTCACCGGAAGTAATTTTTTTTGTTTATTAATCATCGGATAGATGACATATGAAAGCGCTTATACTTATATTTCAATTTTGTGTTAAAGAAAAAAAATGCGTAAAAACATAATTTTTGAAGTGCTTCCGGTGACGACCGGAAGTTACGACGAACAAAACAAAATAGTTTAAACACATCTACAACTATAGGTCTATCATCCCTCAAAGTTTGGATGTTCAAGTCTTTATCGTTTCTGAGATCTCATTGTCCATAGCTTTTTATCGCGGGACAGGAAACGGACGACAGGAAGGGAATTTTGAAAAAATGAAAAAAATGCCTAGAGATATTTTCGTTCTCTATCAGTCCTATAAATTTCAAGAAAATCCATCCATGCATCTCTGAAAAATCGAATTAAACTTTTAAAAAACTTGATTTGTTTGAACTCTTCCTGTGGGGACCGGAAGTGACGGTCGACCAAGTAAAAACGGTTAAACACATCTTCTATCAAATGTCTATCATCCCTGTAAGTTTCGTGTTTTGATCACTTACAGTTTCTGAGATCTCGGGGTTCAAACATTTACTTTAAAAAAGGCTTCATGAGATATTTGAGATATCTCACCGGAAGTAGAATTTTTATGTTTATTAATCATCGGATAGATGACATATGTAAGCATTTATACTTATACTTCAATTCTCCGAGAAATATATTAAATGCGTAAAAACATAATTTTTGAAGAGCTTCCGGTGACGACCGGAAGTTACGACGAACAAAACAAAATAGTTTAAACACATCTACAACTATAGGTCTATCATCCCTCAAAGTTTGGATGTTCAAGTCTTTATCGTTTCTGAGATCTCATTGTCCATAGCTTTTTGTCTCGGGACAGGAAACGGACGACAGGAAGGGAATTTTGAAAAAATGAAAAAAATGCCTAGAGATATTTTCGTTCTCTATCAGTCCTATAAATTTCAAGAAAATCCATCCATGCATCTCTGAAAAATCGAGTTAACTTTTTAAAAAACTTGATTTGTTTGAACTCTTCCTGTGTGGACCGGAAGTGACGGTCGACCAAGTAAAAACGGTTAAACACATCTTCTATCAAATGTCTATCATCCCTGTAAGTTTCGTGTTTTGATCACTTACAGTTTCTGAGATCTCGGGGTTCAAACATTTACTTTAAAAAAGGCTTCATGAGATATTTGAGATATCTCACCGGAAGTAGAATTTTTATGTTTATTAATCATCGGATAGATGACATATGTAAGCATTTATACTTATATTTCAATTCTCCGAGAAATATATTAAATGCGTAAAAGCATAATTTTTGAAGAGCTTCCGGTGACGACCGGAAGTTACGACGAACAAAACAAAATAGTTTAAACTTATCTACAACTATAGGTCTATCATCCCTCAAAGTTTGGATGTTCAAGTCTTTATCGTTTCTGAGATCTCATTGTCCATAGCTTTTTGTCGCGGGACAGGAAACGGACGACAGGAAGTGAATTTTGAAAAAATGAAAAAAACGCCTGGAGATATTATAATTTTCTGTCAGTCCTGAAAATTTCAAGAAAATCCATCCAGCCATCTCTGAGAAATCTTGCGGACAAAAAACGGACAAAAAAAAATAATAATAATAATAACTAGACACTTGTTGCAAAAGCAACAAAAAGGTCTTCCGTTTTGATATACATGTATCAATTTAACTGTAAGACATTGCTTCTCTTACATGCAAAAAAAAGTTGATATGATAATTATTGTGAATGATATATCCAGACGTTACTTACATGTAAAACAACGAGAATGAAAAAGAAATCAATTTTTTAAGTACTTTCTGTGACGACCAGAAGTAACGCCGATCTAAACAAAAATGTTAACCATTTGTACAATCATAAGTCAATCTTTCCTCAAAGTTTGGTTGTTCACGGCTCTGCCAAATCTAAGATCTCTTTGAAACAATATTTTTTGTCTCGGGACCGAAACGGACGAACGAAAGTGATTAATAAAAACACAAGCTGGTATTTCTCGTACATTTGCTTAATGTACATCACTGTTTATCAGGCTAGATGAAATTCCAAGAAAGTCAGCTAAACTTGTTAAAAACAGGATTTGTTTGAACCCTTCCGGTAAGAACCGGAAGTGACAGTTGACAAAATTAAACCCGTTAAACACATCCCCAATCAAAATTCTATCAAACAATCTATGAAAGATTCGTGTCTCAATCACTTACAATGACGAAAATATTGCGGACATCAAATTTGTAAAAAGAAAAGCTACATAGAGATATTTGAGATATCTCACCGGAAGTAAAATTTATTTGCCAATTTAAAATTATATAGATGACATATGTAAGATTGTATACTGATATTTTCATTTTATGTAAAATGAATAAAACAAATTTTTGAAGTGCTTCCGGTGACGACCGGAAGCTACGCCGAACAAAACAAAACAGTGTAAACACATGTACATACATAGGTCTATCATCCCACAAAGTTTGATCGTTCAAGTCGTTACCGTTTTTGAGATCTCCAGGAATCAAGGTTTTTTGTCTCGGGACAGGAAACAGGACAAACGGAAGTGCTCAATGTAAATTGTAATAAAAAAAACTTTTGTACTTGCCCTTTCTACTTAATTGTTCATCGACTTCACTACAAATATCAAAGGAAAACAGTTAAACTGATAAACAGCTCGATTTGTTTGAACTCTTCCTGTGTGGACCGGAAGTGACGGAAGACAAAACGAAACCGGTTAAACACATCTTCAATCAAATGTCTATCATCCATAAAAGTTTTGTGCTTTGATCGCTTATAGTTTCTGAGATCTCGTTTGTACAAAATGTGTTTCAAAAAAGCTACCTGAGATATTTGAGATATCTCACCGGAAGTAGAATTTTTTTGTTGAGTTAACATCGCATAGACAATCTATGCATAGATTTATACTTATATATTTATTTTATGGAGAAAGAATTTTATGCGAAAAAGTAGTTATTTTTGAAGTGCTTCCGGTGACGACCGGAAGTTACGACGAACAAAACAAAATAGTGTGAACACATCTACAGCTATGGGTCTATCATCCCACAAAGTTTGATCGTTCAAGTCGTTACCGTTTTTGAGATCTCGTTGATACAAGCTTTTTCAACGCGGGACAGGAAACGGACAAACGGAAGTGCTCAATCTAAATTGTATTTAATATATCTTGTAAACTTGCCCTTTGTACTTCATTTCTCATCCAGCACACTACAAATATCAATGGAAATAAGTTAAACTGATAAACAGCTCGATTTGTTTGAACTCTTCCTGTGTGGACCGGAAGTGACGGAAGACAAAATGAAACCGGTTAAACATATCTTCAATCAAATGTCTATCATTCATGAAAGTTTCATGATTTGATCATTTATAGTTTCTGGGATCTTGCGGGTACAAAATGTGTTTTAAAAAAGCTACCTGAGATAATTGAGATATCTCACCAGAAGTAGAATTTTTTTGTTGATATAACATCGCATAGATAACTTATGTATAGAATTATAGTTTTAAGTTTATTCTATGGAAAAGAAATTCAATGCGTAAAAACAATAATTTTTGAAGTGCTTCCGGTGACGACCGGAAGTTACGACGAACAAAACAAAATAGTTTAAACACATCTACAACTATAGGTCTATCATCCCACAAAGTTTGGGTGTTCAAAACTTTACCGTTTTTGAGATCTCGAGGTGACAAGCTTTTTCAATGCGGGACAGGAAACGGACGATCGGAAATGAATTTTGAAAAAATGAAAAAAACGCCTAGAGATATTATCATTCTCTCTCATTCCAGAAAATTTCAGAAAAATCTATCCTGCCATCTCCGAGAAATCTTGTGGACAAAAAAAGGAAAAAAAAAAATAATAATAAAAAACCTTACAATCACTATAAGGTCTTCCGTTGGAAACGGAAGACCTTAACTAGACTCTTGTTGCTATAGCAACAAAAAGGTCTTCCGTTCCTCATGTATTAATCTGTACAAAAGTCCATTTCTCTTGTAAACAGAAAGTGGATATAACATATAATGTAAAAGAATTCCAAAGAAAAAAAACAAAAAAGACAAAATGTCAATTTTTGAGTACTTTCTGTGACGACCGGAAGTTACGCCGGATCATACAGAACATAGTAAACATATCTTCATACATTGTTCTGTCTTTCCTCGAAGTTTTGATGTTCAAGTTTTAATTTAAGTTATGATATCTCTTTGAGCAAAGGTTTTTAGTCTCGGTACCGGAAACGAACAAACGGAAGTGATTTTAGAAATTAAAAGTAGATATTTTAGTACATTTACCTACGGTACGTTTCTGTTCATCAAATTAAGTAAAATATTAAAACAAATCTAAAGTTAAAAAAAAACTTCTATTCCTTGAACGCTTCAAATGAGAACCGGAAATGACGTACGACCAAATGAAACCCGTTAAACACATGTTCAATCAAATGTTAATTATACATATAAATTTTGTTTCTTGATCTCTCACAGTTTCTGAGATCTTGTGGGTACTTTGTTTTTTTAAAAAGAAGGCTACCTGAGATATTTGAGATGTCTCACCGGAAGTAGAACTTTTTGTTGTTTATTTATAATGTGTATATGAACTTTTGTATTTCTATAGCTTAAATGTTTCTTCCATGCTAATTAACCAAATATTTTTAAAAAATCAAAATTGGGTGTACTTCTTGTGACGACCGGAAGTTACGCCGGATAAAACAAACTAATGTGAACCCATGTACATACATAGATCTATCATCCCACAATGTTTGGTTGTTCAAATTGTTACCGTTTTTAAGATCTCGTCGAAATAAGGTTTTTTGTCTCGGGACAGGAAACGGACAAACGGAAGTGCGCAGTGTAAATTGCATTAAATATTTCTTGTATACTTGCCTTTTGTACATAATTGTTAATCAAAAAAACTTAAAATATCAAAAGAAAACCGTTTAAGTTATAAACAGCTTGATTTTTTTTAACTCTTCCTGTGTGGACCGGAAGTGACGGAAGACAAAATAAAACCGGTTAAACATATCTTCATTCAAATGTCTATCATTCATGAAAGTTTCATGATTTGATCATTTATAGTTTCTGAGAACTCGCGGGTACAAAATGTGTTTTAAAAAATCTACCTGAGATAATTGAGATATCTCACCGGAAGTAGAATTTTTTTGTTGATATAACATCGCATAGGTAACTTATGTATAGAATTATAGTTTTATGTTTATTCTATGAAAAATAAATTAATGCGTAAAAATAATATTTTTTGAAGTGCTTCCGGTGACGACCGGAAGTTACGACGAACAAAAAAAAATAGTTTAAACACATCTACAGCTATAGGTCTATCATCCCACAAAGTTTGGGTGTTCAGAAGTTTACCGTTTTTGAGATTTCGAGGTGACAAGCTTTTTCATCGCGGGACAGGAAACGGACGACCGGAAATGAATTTTGAAAAAATGAAAAAAACGCCTAGAGATATTATCATTGTCTTTCATTCCAGAAAATTTCAAAAATATCTATCCAGCCATCTCCGAGAAATCTTGTGGACAAAAAAAGGAAAAAAAAAAATAATAATAACTAGACACGATCTCGTTGCGAGCAACGAGGAGGTCTTCCGTCCGATTTTTAGAAGAGGAAATCACCTTGCCTTTTATCTTACTCAACGAAACATATCAGGAAATGCAGATTTGATCTAAAAGAGGGATGGATGAAGGATTATACACCCCGTTGGATCCCTAATTTAAAGGACCATCCCCATATTTTATTTCATATTAAATAAGAGGTCTTTTGACCTAATAACAGGTCTAATGACCTGTGATAAAAAGATATCGAAGAAAAAAAATAGGGTCTGCCTTTGTGAACGGAAGACCCTAATAACAATAAGAATAGAAGGGTCTTCCGCTGAAGACGGAAGACCCTAATGATAAAAAGCTGTTTTCTAAATCTTAATTGAAGAGTGTTTTCCAACTTGTACTACAGTCCAACAACCCTTTTATGTTGAATATTTTAGTTAGAAAATTAAATAAAAAGGAGAGAAAGAAATAGAGAGAAAGAACAAATCTTGGCTCCGGCGACATTAGAACACATGTCTCAATTTAAACATGGCTGACGCGAAATAATTCCCGAATTTGTCTTTGAATTTGGGGCGTTTCCGCCCGGGAGAGGAGCTAAGTTTTTGTATGAGATGAATAACAACGTGTAAGATGTCCGACTATTCAGGTTTGGTAACAGTGCGAGGTCATTTGAAATATTGATGCTTGTTTGTGTCTGGAGGGGGGGGGGGGGGGGGGTGAAAAGACCCGAGCTTGATTTTCGTCGTAAATAAATCGAAAATAGAATTTTGAGGTGTGAATCTCGGATTCGGTTAACAACAATTAGGGCAAATCCTAAAACAATGACTGATGCATTTTACCCATGTATTTCAGTATTGAGAATTTTTTTTTGTGACGTTTACTATTATGTTTGAATGTTTTATTTCAACAGGATTGATAAAATCTTTATAAATGTAGAAATAACGAAATCAGTAACACGTAAATTTATTCGGTAAAAATTTGATGACAGTAATTTCCACAGTTCTAACATTCATAAGTAGTTCACACGCTATCGTAGATACAGACAAAATGGAAAACAAGAAATATACATGCAACAGAAATATTACGCGGCTGCTTACATCCCTTGTACTCTGAAAATTTTAAGTCCCCGTACAGGCTATACTTGCCGCTTGATCTCAGGAATTTCTTCTGAATTGTTCAATCCGCTGCATATTTGGTAGACAATAAGAATGGGGTCCGAGATACATTTACACAAAATTTCATTAGGATTGAGTAAGGGGCTCGGGAGTTAGAATTTTTTTCTACAGTACATGTCAAGCACGCCAATCGAAACTCAAATGCCCAGAAAATCATAACTCTCTTGAAAATGAACGAATAGGTCTGGTCATTAGAACAGTAATCTAGAATTGAACTAGGTTGAAAATAAAGGTTCAAGATGAAAGATCCAGTAAAATCAGGCTAGAAAAACTAAATGATTTTGTGAATAGGAAGGAGGGGGGGGGTCGGTGCGTGTACTGTGTAAATTTAACTTCCACGTATAGGCAATAAGCGTCGTTTAATCTAAGGAATTTTGTCTTAATTCTTCAATCAGCTGCATATTTAATAGACGATAGGAATGTGGTCCGCGGTTCATTTTCAAGAATTTTCATTAGGATTGAGTGAAGGGCTTGGGAGTTAAAAACTTTTTTTACAGTACATGTCAAACACGACAATTGAAACTCAAATGCCAAAAGCTTCATAACTCTGTTATTAATACAAGTAAAATTGGGCCAGAAAAACTAAATGATTTTATGAATTGGGAGGGGGGGGGGGTCGGTCGGTCGGTGACTTCTATATTACACGTAGATAGATAAATTCTAAATATCACATATTACACATGTACAATTTCTAAATAAAATAAATATGTTAGAACAATGTATAAGCGTTGTTTGAAAGATGTAACTATTGATTTTTTTTTTTTTACATCTGTTTGTTCTTAGGCTCAAACACTCATAAACGGGTGGTCAATTTTTAAACCTTGTCGCAGTCACCCGTTCGTTTGTATAGTTACGTGTATAAACTTCGGAGGTTTTTCTTAATCCCAGACAGGCAACAGATTTGTATTAGTATATAGATATGCACAAAAAAAGAAAGAAAAAAGTACACCATCTGTAATAAAAATGACTTTTTAGCGTTGACTTCCAATCAGTAAGAAGACAATCATTAAACAATGAATTTCAAATTATTTGAATCCATAGACATTATCCCGTAACTTAAAATAAATACATGTATAATTTTTGTACGCAATGTACATTTAGCCTCTATCCAATTTACTGCATGTTACTTGTATTAGTTCTTATTCAAATGCTAAAACAGTTGTACTTTAGAGAGAGAGAGAGAGAGAGAGAGAGAGAGAGAGAGAGAGAGAGAGAGAGAGAGAGAGAGAGAGAGAGAGAGAGAGAGAGAGAGATTTCATAGTGGTTTATAGTGTTCAGGAAATCAATATATAAGCAACCTATGTCAATAAACGCATGTATTCATGCATGCGTTTATCTATATAATTATGTAAATAAATACTAATCAGTCCTCATTTTAAAGCCATGTAGAATAACGTTTGTGCATTGTTAAGTAAATGTCGTGTGCATACAGTCAAGGAGATGGCGGCATTTCTTTGATGCAGGCAAAGCGACCCAGTGAACTCTAATGCAGTCGTACTGCAAGGGAGCTTCGGAGGCATGTCTTTGATGCTGGCGATGCGACGAGCGTCTGAATTAAGCCAACTGCTGACAGAAACGAGCTCTATATTTGTACTAAAAAAGCTGTTATCTTTATTTATTATAAAAATAAAACGGAAAACAATAAAAACCATTATTTTAAAGATAAAATCATTAAACAAAACAAAATTAGGGAAGAAATATAATCGGCACTTGGGGATGGAACCCGGGTCGCCTGGGCACAAGTCCACCACTCTAACGACTGAGCTACGCGGACCCTCGCTTCAGAACTTTTGAGCTCAAAATCTCGGGAATGCGTGGATCGATTTAAAAACAAATTTCATATTCTGAAGTGTTTTCAGTGTCTTTATCGAACAAAAACATAAAAAAAATTCAAGTTTAAAAAATTGAAAAATTAAGGTTTTTCATTTCCTTCCGGTGACGACCGGAAGTGACGGCGGACGTTCGGATATGCGAAGGGCACTGCGGCCGTTCACTCTCTACTATCTCTGAAAATTTGAAGGTTCTATCTTAAATTCTTTTTGAGAAAAATCGTGAACAAGCAAAAACGTAAAATCTTTAATATCTCGGTACCGGAAGTGACGACCAAAAGAAGCTCGTGTAATTTTCTTACAAATTTTGTCATGAATAAGATCTGAAAATTTCATGAAAATTGGCTGAAGCGTTTTTGAGAAATTGTGGGAGAAAAAAAAAAGAATAATAACTAGACACGATCTCGTTGCGAGCAACGAGGAGGTCTTCCGTTCGATTTTTAGAAGAGGGAATTACCTTTCTTTTTATCTTCATCAACGAAACATATCAGGAAATGCAGATGTGATCTAAAAGAGCGATGGATGAAGGATTATACACCCCGTTGGATCCCTAATTTAAAGGACCAGCCCCATTTTATTTCAAATTAAAAAAGAGGTCTTTTGACCTAATTACAGGTCTAATAACCTGTAATAAAAAGAAAAAAAAGAGGGTCTGCCTTTGTAAACGGAAGACCCTAATAACAGTATGAATAGAAGGGTCTTCCGCTGAAGACGGAAGACCCTAATAATAAAAGACTGTATTTGTCTAAATCTTAATTGAAGAGTGTTTTTCAACTTGCACTACAGTCCAACAACTCTTTTATATTGAATATTTTAGTTAGAAAATTAAATAAAAAAGAGAGAAACAAATAGAGAGAAAGAACAAATCTTGGCTCCGGCGAGATTAAGACACAGCCTTTGCAGGTGTCTCAAAACCTGGCTGACGCGAAATAATTCCCGAATTTGTGTTTGAATTTGGGGCGTTTCCGCCCGGGAGAGGAGCTGAGTTTTTGTTTGAGATGAAACACCCCTGCGAATGTTATTGTCATACAAATTTTAGACCACGTGGTTTTATTTGACCCTTTCAGTTTCGCAGTAAAAATCGTACCTCGTGTGTAAAGTCTATTTCACAGTACATGTATCTAGGTTCTTAATATAGTAGTCAAATATAAAATCTAGAGGTTTATTGATTTTAAACTTTATCTTCATTAATTGGTGAATAAAATGTGTTCTAGAAAGAAATGTGACTATACAAAAATTAGTTTTTTAACCGGGTTTTCCAACGGAAAAATCCGGTTATTAAAATGGTGAAAATGGCGGGCGGGCGGGCGGCTGCCAAAAGGGTACCCTCATTGTACGGATAACTCCTCCTACAGTTTTCAAGATAGGAAGTTGTTCTTTTGCAGATCAATTGTACATATATTAGAGGTGTGCATATTGCTAGGATTTTGATTTCCGATAATTTATCGAAAAAATACCAGCTTTTGAACTTAGTCATTTTTTGGCAAAATGTTGCATATAGGGTACCCTCATTGTACGGATAACTCCTCCTACAGTTTTCAAGATAGGAAGTTGTTCTTTTGCAGATCAATTGTACATATATTAGAGGTGTGCATATTGCTAGGATTTTGATTTCCGATAATTTATCGAAAAAATACCAGCTTTTGAACTTAGTCATTTTTTGGCAAAATGTTGCATATAGGGTACCCTCATTGTACGGATAACTCCTCCTACAGTTTTCAAGATAGGAAGTTGTTCTTTTGCAGATTAATTGTACATATATCAGAGGTGTGCATATTGCTAGGATTTTGATTTCTGATAATTTATCGAAAAAATACCAGCTTTTGAACTTAGTCATTTTTGGGCAAAATATTGCATATAGGGTACCCTCATTGTACGGATAACTCCTCCTACAGTTTTCAAGATAGGAAGTTGTTCTTTTGCAGATCAATTGTACATATATTAGAGGTGTGCATATTGCTAGGATTTTGATTTCCGATAATTTATCGAAAAAATACCAGCTTTTGAACTTAGTCATTTTTTGGCAAAATGTTGCATATAGGGTACCCTCATTGTACGGATAACTCTTCCTACAGTTCTCAAGATAGGAAGTTGTTCTTTTGCAGATCAATTGTACATATATCAGAGGTGTGCATATTGCTAGGATTTTGATTTCTGATAATTTATCGAAAAAATACTAGCTTTTGAACTTAGTCATTTTTTGGCAAAATGTTGCATATACATGTAGGGTACTCCATTTCACTTGATAAGGGTTGACATGGATTATGGATACAGTTTACATAAAAGAAAACCCGGTTTGCTGTCACATTGACAGCTTTTCACTTGTTGTCTGCTGTTGCAACAACTAACATGCTTAAAAGAGATCCCTCCTGAGGATTGATTTTCGATCCGCGCCTGACCTAGTAATAACATCAATAGTGAAACAGACTATACCATTTTATGCAGAATGTTCCTTGAAAATGGCTCGATATACTAAGTTTTAATGCAAAACAGACACCCATTATTTTTTTTTAAAACATGGTATTGCACACCACAAGCATCAAACATGGCTATGATTTTATTAAGCAACCCAATGGTTATATTTTCAACCACTCTACACGTGTTTGAACACGAACGATAACTCTGTTCTGAATATTATCGTTTAATATAAATAACTGCTAGATGGTAAAATAAGACATACATCTTGAAAGCTTTTCCCGTTTTAACATAAATCACAGTAGGATATGATATGAAAAACGACCAGTACTTACGTATTTTGAGAATATTATCCGAACACTTATACTTCCGCTCGAAATTTCACAGGAAGTGAACAGATATCGGTGAAGTCTCGTGAACTTTCATTCGAGCACCTCTGGATTTATTACTTACTTAGCAACGATAAAGAAAACATTCCGAACACATTCGCAGGGGTGGAAAAACAACGTGTAAGATGTCTGACTATTCAGGTTTGGTAACAGTGCGAGGTCATTTGAAATATTGATGCGTGTTTGTGTCTGGAGGAGGGTGAAAAGACCCGAGCTTGATTTTCGTCTTAAATAAATCGAAAATAGAATTTTGAGGTGTGGATCTCGGATTCGGTTAACAACAATTAGGGGAAGTCCTAGAACAATGACTGATGCATTTTACCCATGTATTTCAGTGTTGAGAATATTTGCTCGTGTCGTTTACTAATATGTTTTATTTCAGCAGGATTGATAAAATCTTTATAAATGTAGAAATAACGAAATCAGTAACACGTAAATTTATTCGGTAAAAATTTGATGACAGTAATTTCCACAGTTCTAGCATATAAGTAGTTAACACGCTATCGTAGATACAGACTAAACGGAAAACAAGAAATATACATGCAACAGAAATAAAACGCGGCTGCTTACATCCCTAGGACTGTGTAAATTTTAAGTCCCCGTACAGGCTATGCTCGCCGTTTGATCTAAGGAATTTCTTCTTAATTGTTCAATCCGCTGCATATTTGGCAGACAATACGAATGGGGTCCTAGGTACATTTACACAAAATTTCATTAGGATTGAGTAAGGGGCTCGGGAGTTAGAATTTTTTTTCTACGGTACATGTCAAGCACGCCAATCGAAACTCGAATGCCCAAAAAATTCATTTCTCTTTTAAAAATGATCGAATTGGTCCGGTAATTAGTACAGTAATCTAGAATGGTAATTAGTTGAAATTAAAGGCCCAAGATCAAAGATAAAAGTAAAATCGGGCCAGAAAAACAAAATGATTTTATGAATTGGGAGGGGGGGGGGGTCGGTCGGTGACTTCTATATTAAACGTAGAATATTAAATTCTAAATATCACATATTGCAATATGTGGTATTAAATAAAATACATATGTTAAAAACAATGTATAAGCGTTGTTTGAAAGATGTAACTATTGATTTTTTTTTTACATCTGTTTTTTTTAGGCTCAAACACTCATAAACGGGTGGTCAGTTTTCAAATCTTGTCGCAGTCACTCGTTCGTTTGTATAGTTACGAGTATAAACTTCGGAGGCTTTTCTTAATCCCAGACAGGCAACAGATTTGTATCAGTATATAGACATGCACAAAAAAGGAAAAGGTACACCATCTTAAATAAAAATGACTTTTTAGCGTTGACTTCCAATCAGTAAGAAGACAATCATTAAACAATGAATTTCAAATTATTTGAATCCATAGACATTATCCCGTAACTTGAAATTAATACATGTATAATTTTTGGACGCCAATGTACATTTAGCCTCTATCCAATTTACTGCATGTTACCTGTACTTAGTTCCTATGTACTTTAGAGAGAGAGAGAGAGAGAGAGAGAGAGCGAGAGAGAGAGAGATTTTTTAGTTTTTTGTAGTGTTTAGGGAATCAGTATAACAGCAACGTATGTCAATAAACGCATGCATACATGCAAGCGTGTATCTATATATGTGAACAAATACTAATCAGTCCTCCTTTTAAAGCCATGTAGAATAACGTTGGTGCATTGCTAAATGTTGTGTGCATACAGTCATTGAGATGGCGGCATTTCTTTGATGCCGGTAAAGCGACCCAGTGAACTCTAATGCGGTCGTACTGCAGGGGCGCTTCGGCGGCATGTCTTTGATGGCGGCGATGCGAACTGCTGACAAAAACGAGCTCTATATTTGTGCTAAAAAAGCTGTTATTATTTTTATTTATGATAAAAATAAAACGGAAAACAATAAAAACCATCAATTTAAATGTAAAATCGTTAAACAAAACAAAATTAGGGAGGAAAAAATAATCGGCACTGGGGGATGGAACCCGGGTCGCCTGGGCACAAGTCCAACACTCTAACGACTGAGCTACGCGGACTCTCGCTTCAGAACTTTTGAACTCAAAATCTCGGGAATGCCTGGATTGATTTTAACACGGATTTCATATTCTGAAGTGTTTTAAGCGTCTCTATCGAATAAAAACATAAAAAAAATTCAAATCTAAAAATTTGAAAAATTAAGGTTTTTCATTTCCTTCCGGTGACGACCGGAAGTGACGGCAGACGTTCGGATATGCGAAGGGCACTGCGGCCCTTCACTCTCTACCTTCTCTGAAAATTTGAAGGTTCTATCGTAAATACTTTTTGAGAAAAATCGTGAACAAGCAAAAACGTAAAATCTTTAATATCTCGGTACCGGAAGTGACGACCAAAAAAAGCCCGTGTACTTTTCTTACAAATTTTGTCATGAATAAGATCTGAAAATTTCATGAAAATTGGCTGAAGCATTTTTGAGAAAACGTGACAGAAAAAAAAAAACAATAAAAATAATAGTGAAAAAGAAACAAAGCAATAACAAGAAGGTCTTCCGTTGGAAACGGAAGACCTTAATAAAAAACCTTACAATCACTATAAGGTCTTCCGTTGGAAACGGAAGACCTTAATAACTAGATACGACCTCGTTACGAGTAACGAGTAGGTCTTCCGTCCGATTTTTTTTTTTTAGATAAAATGATACCATGAGATATCGATACAATTTCAAAATTACCCCCCCCCCCCCCAAAAAAAAAAAATAAAAATTTGAAGATAAAGAATAAAAACCCTAATTACGTCATACATGGGCCTGACGATGACTCTTTCAAACCGATAATGTAGAGATCAACAACTTAGATTTTTATAATGCATAACAAAATATTTATCGTTTTCAAGTTATTCGTAATAGAATTTACGAGTCTCTTGGTCCCTAATTAAAGGGGCCAGCCCCTTTTTCTTGATTTTATTGGATAGAACTTTTGATTCTCTACTACTTTTGTTCTATATGTCTTGTCAAAATATCAACTGATAAAAAGATACTGATCAAAACATATGGAAATTTTGATTCGAAATCTGTACCCCATTTTTGTGCCTAAGCAAGCTCCAAGGAATAGCGCCACTGGTGCAAAACAACTAAATAGTGCACAACTTCAAACCATGCTCTACCTATCCTGAAAATTTCAAAGTAATATCTCTTATAGTTTCTGAGATCAACTCTGCACAAAATTGGTCGTAAAAAATTACAAAATCGACCGTAAATCCGGACCGGAAGTGACGACGACAAAAAATTCAAAAACATATAAAATTCAGATAATTTCCCATCATCTGTGAAAAAATTGTTCAGATCGGTTGAGTAGTTTTCGAGAAATCGCGTGCACAAAATTTGGAAAAAAAAAATAATAATAAACAGTACGAAAACAATAAGGTCTTCCGTTGGAAACGGAAGACCTTAATAAGAAACAGTACGAAAACTATAAGGTCTTCCGTTGGAAACGGAAGACCTTAACTAGACTCTTGTTGCAAAAGCAACAAAAAGGTCTTCCGTTTTGATATACATGTATCAATTTAACTGTAAGACATTGCTTCTCTCACATAGAAAAAAAAGTGGATATGATAATTATTGTGAATGATATATCCAGACGTTACTTACATGTAAAACAACGAGAATGAAAAAGAAATCAATTTTTGAAGTACTTTTTGTGACGACCGGAAGAAACGCCGAACTAAACAAAAATGTTAAGCAATTGTACAATCATTTGTCAATCTTTCCTCAAAGTTTGGTTGTTCACGGCTCTGCCAAATCTAAGATCTCTTTGAAACAATATTTTTTGTCTCGGGACCGAAACGGACGAACGAAAGTGATTAATAAAAACAAAAGCTGGTATTTCTCGTGCATTTGCTTAATGTACATCACTGTTTATCAGGCTAGATGAAATTCAAAGAAAGTCAGTTAAACTTGTTAAAAACAGGATTTGTTTGAACCCTTCCGGTAAGAACCGGAAGTGACAGTTGACAAAATTAAACCCGTTAAACACATCCCCAATCAAAATTCTATCAATCATGAAAGATTCGTGTCTCAATCACTTACAATGACGAAAATCTCGCGGACATCAAATTTGTTAAAAGGAAAGCTACATAGGGATATTTGAGATATCTCACCGGAAGTAAAATTTATTTGCCAATTTAACATTATATAGATGACATATGTAAGATTGTATACTGATATTTTCATTTTATGTAAGATGAATAAAACAAATTTTTGAAGAGCTTCCGGTGACGACCGGAAGTTACGCCAAATAAAACAAAATAGTGTATATACATGTACATACATAGGTCTATCATCTCACAAAGTTTGATCGTTCAAGTCGTTACCGTTTTTGAGATCTCCAGCAATCAAGGTTTTTTGTCTCGGGACAGGAAACGGACAAACGGAAGTGCTCAATCTAAATTGTAATTAATATTTTTTTGTACTTGCCTTTTCTACTTAATTTTTCATCGACTTCACTACAAATATCAAAGGAAAACAGTTAACCTGATAAACAGCTTTATTTGTTTGAACTCTTCCTGTGTGGACCGGAAGTGACGGAAGACAAAATGAAACCAAGTAAACACATCTTCAATCAAATGTCTATCATCCATGAAAGTTTTGTGCTTTGATCACTTATAGTGTCTGAGATCTCGTTTGTACAAAATGTGTTTCAAAAAAGGTACCTGAGATATTTGAGATATCTCACCGGAAGTAGAATTTTTTTGTTGAGTTAAAATCGCATAGATAACCTATGCATAGATTTATACTTATATATTTATTTTATGGAAAAGGAATTTTATGCGTAAAAGAAGTTATTTTTGAAGTGCTACCGGTGACGACCGGAAGTTACGACGAACAAAACAAAAAAATGTGAACACATCTACCGCTATTGGTCTATCATCCCACAAAGTTTTGATGTTCAAGTCTTTACCGTTTTTGAGATCTCGTTGATACAAGCTTTTTCAACGCGGGACAGGAAACGGACAAACGGAAGTGCTCAATCTAAATTGTATTTAATATTTCTTGTATACTTGCCCTTTGTACTTCATTTCTCATCCAGCACACTGCAAATATCAATGGAAAAAAGTTAAACTGATAAACAGTTCGATTTGTTTGAACCCCTCCTGTGTGGACCGGAAGTGACGGAAAACAAAACGAAACCGGTTAAACACATCTTCAATCAAATGTCTATCATCCATGAAAGTTTTGTGCTTTGATGAGTTATAGTTTCTGAGATCTCGTTTGTACAAAATGTGTTTCAAAAAAGCTACCTGAGATATTTGAGATATCTCAACGGAAGTAGAATGTTTTTTGTTGAGTTAACATCGCATAGATAACCTATGCATAGATTTATACTTATATATTTATTTTATGGAAAAGGAATTTTATGCGAAAAAGTAGTTATTTTTTAAGTGCTTCCGGTGACGACCGGAAGTTATGACGAACAAAATAAAATAGTTTAAACACATCTACAGCTATAGGTCTATCATCCCACAAAGTTTTGATGTTCAAGTCTTTACCGTTTTGGAGATCTCGTTGATACAAGCTTTTTCAACGCGGGACAGGAAACGGACGACCGGAAATGATTTTTGACATAATCAAAAAATCATCTCGAGATATTGTCATTTTCTTTCATTTTGGAAAATTTCAGATAAATCTATCCAGTCATCTCTGAGAAATCTTCTGGACAAAAACTAGGAAAAAAAAAATAATAATAATAACTAGACTCTTGTTGCTATAGCAACAAAAAGGTCTTCCGTTCCTCATGTGTTAATCTGCACAAGAAATCCAGTTATCATGTAAACAGAAAATGATTATAATATATATAAGTTTTGTGTCTTGATCTATCATAGTTCTGAGATCTTATTTATTCTTTGTTTTTAAAAAAGAAGGCTATCTGAGATATATGAGATGTCTCACCGGAAGTAGAACTTTTTTTTACCATGTGTAGATGACTTTTTGTATTTCTATAGCTAAAATGTTACTTCAATGCTAAATAACCAAAATATTTTTAAAAATATCAAAATTGGGTGTACTTCCTGTGAAGACCGGAAGTTACGCCGGATGAAATAAAATAGTGTTAACCCGTGTCCATACATAGGTCTATAATGCTACAAAGTTTGGTTGTTGAAGCCGTTACCGTTTTTGAGATCTCGTCAATATAAGGTATTTGGCTCGGGACAGGAAACGGACAAACGGAAGTGCTTAATGAAATTTAATTTTTTTCTATCTTGTTACTTTCCTATTTTACATTATTATTCAACGAAGTAGCTAAAACTATCAAATTAAAACAGTTTAACGGATAAACAGTTTGATTTGTTTGAACTCTTCCGCTGTGGACCGGAAGTGACGGAATACAAAATGAAACTGTTTAAACACATCTTCAATCAAATGTCTATGTTTAGTAAAAGTTTCGTGTCTTAATCACGTACAGTACCTGAGAACTTGCGGGTACAAAATATGTTTTAAAAAAGCTTCCTGAGATAATCGAGATATCTCACCGGAAGTAGAATTTTTTTGTTTATTCAACATTGTATAGATGTCATATGTAAGGATGTATAGTAATATCTTTATTCTATGGAAAATAAATAAAATACGTAAAAACAAAAAAATTTGAAGAGCTTCCGGTCACGACCGGAAGTTACGCCGAACAAAACAAAAATGTTTAAACACATCTACAACTATAGGTCTGTCATCCCTCAAAGTTTGGATGTTCAAATCTTTATCGTTTCTGAGATCTCGATGTGACAAGCTTTTTGTCGCGGGACAGGAAACGGACGACAGGAAATGAATTTTCAAAAAATGAAAAAATCGCCTAGAGATATGATCATTTTCTATCAATCCTGAAAATTTCAAGAAAATCTATCCAGCCATCTTTGAGATATCTTGTGGACAAAAACTGGGAAAAAAATAATAATAATAAAAAACACTAGACTCTTGTTGCTATAGCAACAAAAAGGTCTTCCGTTTTTCATGTATTAGTCTGCACAAGAAATCCAGTTATCTTGTAAACAGAAAATGAATATAATATATATAAGCTTTGTGTCTTGATCTATCATAGTTTCTGAGATCTTATTTATTCTTTGTTTTTAAAAAAGAAGGCTATCTGAGATATATGAGATGTCTCACCGGAAGTAGAACATTTTTTTACCATGTGTAGATGACTTTTTGTATTTCTATAGCTAAAATGTTACTTATACGCTAAATAACCAAAATATTTTTAAAAATATCAAAATTGGGTGTACTTCCTGTGAAGACCGGAAGTTACGCCGGATGAAATAAAATAGTGTTAACACGTGTCCATACACAGGTCTATAATCCTACAAAGTTTGGTTGTTGAAGTCGTTACCGTTTTTGAGATCTCGTCGATATAAGGTTTTTTGTCTCGGGACAGGAAACGGACAAACGGAAGTGCTTAATGAAATTTAAATTTTTTATATCTTGTTACTTTCCTCTTTTACATTATTATTCATCGAAGTAGCTAAAACTATCAAATTAAAACAGTTTAACGGATAAACAGTTTGATTTGTTTGAACTCTTCCGCTATGGACCGGAAGTGACGGAAGACAAAATGAAACTGTTTAAACACATCTTCAATCAAATGGCTATGTTTAGTAAAAGTTTCGTGTCTTGATCACGTACAGTATCTGAGAACTTGCGGGTACAAAATATGTTTTAAAAAAGCTTCCTGAGATAATCGAGATATCTCACCGGAAGTAGAATTTTTTTGTTTATTCAACATTGTATAGATGGCATATGTAAGGATCTATACTAATATCTTTATTCTATGGAAAATAAATTAAATACGTAAAAACATAAAAATTTGAAGAGCTTCCGGTGACGACCGGAAGTTACGCCGAACAAAACAAAAATGTTTAAACACATCTACAACTATAGGTCTATCATCCCTCAAAGTTTGGATGTTCAAATCTTTATCGTTTCTGAGATCTCGATGTGACAAGCTTTTTGTCGCGGGACAGGAAACGGACGACAGGAAATGAATTTTCAAAAAATGAAAAAATCGCCTAGAGATATGATCATTTTCTATCAATCCTGAAAATTTCAAGTAAATCTATCCAGCCATCTCTGAGATATCTTGTGGACAAAAACTGGGAAAAAAATAATAATAATAATAATAACTAGACTCTTGTTGCTATAGCAACAAAAAGGTCTTCCGTTCCTCATGTATTAATCTGCACAAAAAATCCAGTTATCTTGTAAACAGAAAATGGATATATGTACATTTTGTCTTTCCTCAAAGTTTGGATGTTCAAGTTTTCGTTAGTTATAATATCTCGTTGAAAAAATCTAGGGTCCGGAAACGAACAAACGGAAGTGATTTAAAAAACGGAAAGTAGATATGTTAGTTCATTTACCTACGTACGTTACTGTTCATCACATTGAGTAAAATGTTTTTAAAAAAGTTAAAAGTTTTAAAAAAAGTTCTATTGCTTTTGAACATTTCAAGTATTAACCGGAAGTGACGTAGGACCCAATGAAACCCGTTAAATACATGTTCAATCAATGTCCAATATCAATATAAGTCTTGATCTATCACAGTTTCTTGTGGGTACTTTGTTTTTAAAAAAGAAGGCTACCTGAGATATTTGAGATGTCTCTCCGGAAGTAGATCTTTTTTTACCATGTGTAGATGACTTTTTGTATTTCTATAGCTAAAATGTTACTTCAATGCTAAATAACCAAAATATTTTTAAAAATATCAAAATTGGGTGTACTTCCTGTAACGACCGGAAGTTACGCCGGATAAAACAAAATAGTGTTAACACATGTACATACATAGGTCTATCATCCCACAAAGTTTGGTTGTTCAAGTCGTTACTGTTTTTGAGATCTCGTCGAAATGAGGTTTTTGGTCTCTGGACAGGAAACGGGCAAACGGAAGTGTTCAATGTAAATTGTATTCAATATTTCTTGTAAACTTGCCTTTTGTACATTATTTTTCATTTATCTAACTAAAATATATAAAAGGAAACCAGTTAAACTGATAAACAGCTCGATTTTTTTTAACTCTTCCGGTATGGACCGGAAGTGACGGAAGACAAAATGAAACCGGTTAAACACATCTTCAATCAAATGTCTATCATCCATGAAAGTTTCGTGTCTTGATCGCTTATAGTTTCTGAGATCTCGCGGGTACAAAATGTGTTTTAAAAAAGCTACCTGAGATAATTGAGATATCTCACCGGAAGTAAAAAAATTTTGTTGATATTACATCGCAGAGATTTCCTATGTATAGATTTATTCTTATATATTTATTCTATTGACAAAAAATTTGATGCGTAAAAATAATTATTTTTGAAGTGCTTCCGGTGACGACCGGAAGTTATGACGAACAAAACAAAAGTGTTTAAACACATCTACAGCTATAGGTCTATCATCCCACAAAGTTTGAATGTTTAAGTCTTTACCGTTTTTTAGATCTCGAGGTGACAAGCTTTTTGTCGCGGGACAGGAAACGGACGACCGGAAATGAATTCAGAACATTTTTAATTAAAATTCTCTAGATCTTTTTATTTTCTGTCATTCCTGAAAATTTTATAAAAATCCATCGAGACATCTCTGAGAAATTCACGAGAGAAAAAGGGGAAAAAAATAATAATAATAAGAAAGAAAGAAAAAACCTAACAATCACTATAAGGTCTTCCGTTGGAAACGGAAGACCTTAATAACTAGACTCTTGTTGCTATAGCAACAAAAAGGTCTTCCGTTCCTCATGTATTAATCTGTTAAGTCCATTTCTCTTGTAAACAGAAAATGGATATAACATATACTGAGAAAGAATTCCAAAGAAATAAAAAAAAAACAAAAAGACAAAATGTCAATTTTTGAGTACTTTCTGTGACGACCGGAAGTTACACCGGATCATACAGTACATAGTAAACATATATTCATACATTGTTTTGTCTTTCCTCGAGGTTTTGATGTTCAAGTTTTTGTAAGTTATAATATCTCTTTGAAAAAAGGTTTTTAGTCTCGGTACCGGAAACGAACAAACGGAAGTGATTTAAGAAATTAAAAGTAGATATTTTAGTACATTTACCTACGGTACGTTTCTGTTCATCCAATTAAGTAAAATATTAAAACAAATCTAAAGTTAAAAAAAAACTTCTATTCCTTGAACGCTTCAATTGAGAACCGGAAATGACGTACGACCAAATGAAACCCGTTAAACAAATGTTAATTATACATATAAATTTTGTTTCTTGATCTCTCACAGTTTCTGAGATATTGTGGGTACTTTGTTTTTTTAAACAGAAGGCTACCTGAGATATTTGAGATGTCTCACCGGAAGTAGAACTTTTTGTTGTTTATTTATAATGTATATATGACTTTTTGTATATCTATAGCTTAAATGTTACTTCCATGCTAATTAACCAAATATTTTAAAAAAATCAAAATTGGGTGTACTTCCTGTGACGACCGGAAGTTACGCCGAACAAAACAAACTAATGTGAACCCATGTACATACATAGATCTATCATCCCACAATGTTTGGTTGTTCAAATTATTACCGTTTTTAAGATCTCGTCGAAATAAGGTTTTTTGTCTCGGGACAGGAAACGGACAGACAGAAGTGCGCATTGTAAATTGTATTAAATATTTCTTGTATACTTGCCTTTTGTACATAATTGTTCATTAAAATAACTTAAAATATCAAAAGAAAACAGTTAAACTAATAAACAGCTTGATTTTTTTTAACTCTTCCTGTGTGGACCGGAAGTGACGGAAGACAAAATGAAACCGGTTAAACATATCTTCAATCAAATGTCTATCATTCATAAAAGTTTCATGATTTGATCATTTATAGTTTCTGAGATCTCGCGGGTACAAAAAGTGTTTTAAAAAAGCTACCTGAGATAATTGAGATATCTCACCGGAAGTAGAATTTTTTTGTTGATATAACATCGCATAGATAACATATGTATAGAATTATAGTTTTATGTTTATTCTATGGAAAAGAAATTCAATGCGTAAAAATAATTATTTTTGAAGTGCTTCCGGTGACGACCGGAAGTTACGACGAACAAAACAAAATAGTTTAAACACATCTACAACTATAGGTCTATCATCGTACAAAGTTTGGTTGTTCAAGTCTTTACCGTTTTTGAGATCTCGAGGTGACAAGCTTTTTCGTTGCGGGACAGGAAACGGACGACCGGAAATGATTTTTTAAAAAATGAAAAAAACGCCTAGAGATATTATCATTCTCTTTCATTCCAGAAAATTTTAAAAAAATCTATCCGGCCATCTCTGAGAAATCTTGTGGACAAAAAAAGGGAAAAAAAAAATAATAATAACTAGACTCTTGTTGCTATAGCAACAAAAAGGTCTTCTGTTCCTCACGTATAAATCTGTACAAAAGATCCATTTCTCTTGTAAACAGAAAACAGATATAATTTATACTGTAAAGGAATTCCCAAGAAATAAACAAAACAAAAAGACAAAACGTCATTTTTTGAGTACTTTCTGTGACGACCGGAAGTTACGCCGGATCATACAAAACATAGTAAACATATCTTCATACATTGCCTTGTCTTTCCTCAAAGTTTGGATGGTCAAGGTTTTGTTAGTTATAATATCTCGTTTAGAAAAGGTTTTTGTCTCGGGACCGGAAACGAACGAACGGAAGTGATTAAGAAATTGAAAATACGTATTTTAGTACATTTACCTATGATACGTTATTGTTCATCACATTGAGTAAAATGTTTAAAAAATTCTAATGTTAAAACAAAACAAAAAACCTTTTATTGCTTGAACGTTTCGAGTGAAAACCGGAAGTGACGTACGACCAAATGGAACCCGTTCAACACATGTTCATTCAAATGTCCATTATCCATACAAGTTTTGTGTCTTGATCTTTTACAGTTTCTGAGATCTTGGGAGTTGTTTGTTTTTTTAAAAGAAGGCTACCTGAGATATTTGAGATGTCTCACCGGAAGTAGAACTTTTTTTGTTTTTTTTACCATGTGTGGATGACCTCCTGTATTTTTGTAACTAAAATGTTACTTCCATGCTAAATAACCAACATATTTTTTAAAAATCAGAATTTGGTGTACTTCCTGTGACGACCGGAAGTTACGCCGGATAAAACAAATTAGTGTTAACACGTGTCCATACACAGGTCTATAATCCTACAAAGTTTGGTTGTTGAAGTCGTTACCGTTTTTGAGATCTCTTCGATATAAGTTTTTTTGTCTCGGGACAGGAAACGGACAAACGGAAGTGCTTAATGAAATTTAAATTGCTTATATCTCGTTTACTTTCCTATTTTACATTATTATTCATCAAAGTAGCTGAAACAATCGAAATAAAAACAGTTTAACGGATAAACAGTTTGATTTGTTTGAACTCTTCCGTTGTGGACCGGAAGTGACGGACGACAAAATGAAACTGTTTAAACACATCTTCAATCAAATGTCTATGATAAGTGAAAGTTTCGTGTCTTGATCACGTACAGTACCTGAGAACTTGCGGGTACAAAATATGTTTTAAAAAAGCTTCCTGAGATAATCGAGATATCTCACCGGAAGTAGAACTATTTTGTTTATCTAACATTGCATAGATGACATATGTTAGGATCTATACTAATATTTTTATTCTATGGAAAATAAATTATATACGTAAAAACTTAATTTTTGAAGAGCTTCCGGTGACGACCGGAAGTTACGACGAACAAAACAAAAGTGTTTAAACACATCTACAACTATAGGTCTATCATCCCTCAAAGTTTGGATGTTCAAATCTTTATCGTTTCTGAGATCTCGATGTGACAAGCTTTTTGTCGCGGGACAGGAAACGGACGACAGGAAATCGATTTTGAAAAAACGAAAAAAACGCCTCGAGATACGATCATTTTCTATCACTCCTGAAAACTTCAAGTAAATCGATCCAACCATCTCTGAGATATCTTGTGGACAAAAAATGGGAAAAAAATAATAATAAAAAACATTACAATCTCTATAAGGTCTTCCGTTGGAAACGGAAGACCTTAACTAGACTCTTGTTGCTATAGCAACAAAAAGGTCTTCCGTTCCTCATGTATTAATCTGTACAAAAAGTCAATTTCTCTTGTAAACAGAAAATGGATATAACATATACTGTAAAGGAATTCCAAAGAAATAAAAAAAAAAAACCCACAAAATGTCAATTTTTGAGTACTTTCTGTGACGACCGGAAGTTACGCCAGATCATACAGAACATAGTTAACATATCTTCATACATTGTTTTGTCTTTCCTCGAAGTTTTGATGTTGAAGTTTTTGTAAGTTATAATATCTCTTTGAAAAAAGGTTTTTAGTCTCGGTACCGGAAACGAAGAAACGGAAGTGATTTAAGAAATTAAAAGTAGATATTTTAGTACATTTACCTACGGTACGTTTCTGTTCATCAAATTAAGTAAAATATTAAAACAAATCTAAAGTTAAAAAAAAAACTTCTATTCCTTGAACGCTTCAAGTGAGAACCGGAAATGACGTACGACCAAATGAAACCCGTTAAACACATGTTCAATCAAATGTTTATTATACATATAAATTTTGTTTCTTGATCTCTCAAAGTTTCTCAGATCTTGTGGGTACTTTGTTTTTTTTTTAAAAAGAGGCTACCTGAGATATTTGAGATGTCTCACCGGAAGTAGAACTTTTTGTTGTTTATTTATAATGTGTATATGACCTTTTGTATTTCTATAGCTTAAATGTTACTTCCATGCTAATTAACCAAATATTTTTAAAAAATCAAAATTAGGTGTACTTCCTGTGACGACCGGAAGATACGCCGGATAAAACAAACTAATGTGAACCCATGTACATACATAGATCTATCATCCCACAATGTTTGGTTGTTCAAATTGTTACCGTTTTTAAGATCTTGTCGAAATAAGGTTTTTTGTCTCGGGACAGGAAACGGACAAACGGAAGTGCGCAATGTAAATTGTATTAAATATTTCTTGTATACTTGCCTTTTGTACATAATTGTTAATTAAAAAAACTTAAAATATCAAAAGAAAACAGTTAAACTTTTAAACAGCTTGATTTTTTTTAACTCTTCCTGTGTGGACCGGAAGTGACGGAAGACAAAATGAAACCGGTTAAACATATCTTCAATCAAATGTCTATCATTCATGAAAGTTTCATGATTTGATCATTTATAGTTTCTGGGATCTCGCGGGTACAAAATGTGTTTTAAAAAAGCTACCTGAGATAATTGAGATATCTCACCGGAAGTAGAATTTTTTTGTTGATATAACATCGCATCGATAACTTATGTATAGAATTATAGTTTTATGTTTATTCAACGGAAAAGAAATTCAATGCGTAAAAATGATTATTTTTGAAGTGCTTCCGGTGACGACCGGAAGTTACGACGAACAAAACAAAATAGTTTAAACACATCTACAACTATAGGTCTATCATCCAACAAAGTTTGGATGTTCAAAACTTTACCGTTTTTGAGATCTCGAGGTGACAAGCTTTTTCAATGCGGGACAGGAAACGGACGATCGGAAATGAATTTTGAAAAAATGAAAAAAACCCCTAGAGATATTATCATTGTCTTTCATTCCAGAAAATTTCAAAAAAATCTATCCTGCCATCTCCGAGAAATCTTGTGGACAAAAAAAAGGAAAAAAAAAATAATAATAATAAAAAACCTTACAATCACTATAAGGTCTTCCGTTGGAAACGGAAGACCTTAATAACTAGACTCTTGTTGCAAAAGCAACAAAAAGGTCTTCCGTTTTGATATAAATGTATCAATTTAACTGTAAGACATTGCTTCTCTCACATAGAAAAAATAGTTGATATGATAATTATTGTGAATGATATATCCAGACGTTACTTAAAAGTAAAACAACGAGAATGAAAATAGAAATCAATTGTTGAAGTACTTTCTGTGACGACCGGAAGAAACGCCGAACTAAACAAATCATGTTAACCATTTGTACAATCATCAGTCAATCTTTCCTCAAATTTTGGTTGTTCACGTCTCTGCCAAATATGAGATCTCTTTGAAACTATATTTTTTGTCTCGGGACCGGAAACGGAGGAATGGAAGTGATTCATAAAAACAACAGCTAGCATTTCCTCGTACTTTTGCTAAGCGTACATCACTGTTTATCAGGCTAAATGAAACACCCAAGAAAGTCAGTTAAACTTGTTAAAAACATGATTTTTTTAACCCTTCCGGTGAGAACCGGAAGTGACAGTTGACAAAATAAAACCCGTTAAACACATTGCCAATCAAATTTCTATAAATCATGAAAGCTTCGTGTCTCAATCACTTACAGTGACAAAAATCTCGCGGACATCAAATTTGTAAAAAAAAAAAACTACATAGAGATATTTGAGATATCTCACCGGAAGTAAGATTTGTTTGGTAATTTAACATTATATAGATAACATATGTAAAATTGTATACTGATATATTCATTTTATATAAAATGAATAAAATATGAAAAAAAACAAATTTTTGAAGTGCGTCTGGTGACGACCGGAAGTTACGCCGAACAAAACAAAATAGTGTAAACACATGTACATACATAGGTCTATCATCCCACAAAGTTTGATTGTTCCAGTCGTCACCATTTTTGAGATCTCTGGGAATCAAGGTTTTTTGTCTCGGGACAGGAAACAGACAAACGGAAGTGCTCAATGTAAATTGTAATTAACATTTTTTTTGTACTTGCCCTTTCTAATTATTTATTTATCAACTTCACTACAAATATCAAAGGCAAACAGATAAACTGATAAACAGCTCAATTTGTATGAACTCTTCCTGTGTGGACCGGAAGTGACGGAAGAAAAAATGAAACCGGTTAAACACATCTTCAATCAAATGTCTACCATCCATGAAAGATTTTGGGCTTGATCATTAATAGTTTCCGAGATCTCGTGGGTACAAAATGTGTTTAAAAAAGCTACCTGAGATACTTGAGATATCTCACCGGAAGTAAAATTTTTTTGTTAATATAACATCGCATACACAACTTATGTATAGATTTATACTTATATATTTATTCTATGGAAAAGGAATTTAATGCGTAAAAGTTGTTATTTTTGAAGTGCTTCCGGTGACGACCGGAAGTTATGACGAACAAATAAAAATAGTTTAAACACATCTACAGCTATAGGTCTATCATTCCACAAAGTCTGGATGCTCAAGTCTTTATCGATTCTGAGATCTCGAGGTGACAAGCTTTTTCAACGCGGTACAGGAAACGGACGACAGGAAATGATTTTTGACAAAATGAAAAAAACGCCTAGAGATATTGTCATTATCTTTCATTCCACAAAATTTCACAAAAATCTATCCAGCCATCTCTGAGAAATCTTGTGGACAAAAAAAAGGAAAAAAAAAAATAATAAAAAACATTACAATCACTATAAGGTCTTCCGTTGGAAACGGAAGACCTTAATAATAAGAAACACTAGACACGATCTCGTTGCGAGCAACGAGGAGGTCTTCCGTCCGATTTTTAGAATATGGAATGACCTTACGCTTGATCTTCGCCAACGGAATGATCCGGAAAATGAGGCGGGATGTATGAGTAATGGGTGAAAGACTATCTATCCCTTTGGTGTCCCTTATTTGAGGGATCAGCTCCTTTTCATTCAGTCTAGTCAAAAGGTATTTTTGTGTACCACTAATAAGTGTTTAAAAATTGGTTACCGTTTTTGAGATATCTGGGAAAAGTCGTTTTGATATCCGGTCCTAAAACTCCTTTTAGGGTCCAGATAACAAACAATATATGGTTGTACATTGTTAAGCTCAATATTTTGAGCATCTTTTGTTCAATATTGCTTTCCAAAGTTTTCCTCCATTTTGAGATATTGAGCATCAAAGTTGTAGACTTCTGGCCCCTTAAAATCCCTAATTATGTAACATAAGAGTAAATGATTGGCATGTATAGGTAAATAACATTAGAATGAACATAATTGCTTCTATAACGTATCACAAAATCTTTCACAGTAAAAAGTTATCATCAAAAGACTTTAGAGCCCCCTCAGCCCCTTATTTGAAGGACCAGCCCCTTTTTCATGATTTCAAATGAAAGCTCTTGTCAATTCAAACACTTTTTGTTCAAAAAGTAGTTACAAATTTTGTACCGTTCTCGAGATTACTTGAGAGGGTCGTTTTAGGGGCCGACCCTGTAACTCTCTTTAAGGACTGCATAACAAATAAATTATGGTTGATTATTGTTAAGGTCAATATTTTGAGCATGTTTTGTTCAATATTGCTTATCCAAATGTATCTTCATTTTGAGATATTAAGCATCAAAGTTTTGGACTTTTGGCCCCTTAAAATCCCTAATTACGTAACATAGGTGTAAATGATTGCCATGTATAGGTAAATAACCTAAGAATGAACATAATTGCTTATATAACGCATCACAAAATATTTCACGGTAAAAGGTTATCATTAAAAGACTTTAGAGCCCCTTCAGCCCCTTATTTGAAGGGCCAGCCCCTTTTTCATGATTTCAAATGAAAGCTGTTGTCAATTCCAACACATTTTGTTCAAAAGGTGTTTACAAATTTTGTACCGTTCTCGAGATATCGGGAGAGGGTCGTTTTAGGGGCCGACCCCGTAACTCCTTTTAGGGACCGCATAACAAGGAAATTTTGGTTTCAGATTGTTAAGCTCAATATTTTGAGCATCTTTTGTTAAATATTGCTTATCCAAATTTTCTTAATTTTGAGATATAGAACATCAAAGTTTTGGACTTCTGGCCCCTTAAAATCCCTAATTACGTAACATAGGAGTAAATGATTGCCATGATTAGGTTAATAACCTAAGAATAAACATAATTGCTTCTATAACGCATCACAAAATATTTCACGGTAAAAAGTTATCATTAAAAGACTTTAGAGCCCCCTCAGCCCCTAATTTGAAGGGCTAGCCCCTTTTTCATGATCTGAAATTAAAGCTCTTGATTTAATTAAGTTTTTTTGTTCTACATGTTTTAACAAAATGCTTTGAAGAAAAGAGATATTCAAAGAAAACCAAGAAAAATCATGACGCCTTTTTTATCTTAATTTTCAAGCTCGGGCGAGCTTCGGCGCTCTTTGAGATAAAGATGAATTATGACCATTAGACACTATTTCAGTCTTTCGTCTATCAGCCCTGAAAAGTTCACCATCATATCTTCAATGGTAAAAGAGGAGTTCTCGGTACAAAATACCCCTATAAAAACTGATAAATCCACGATATCTCGAGACAGGAAGTGACGTCATCAAAAAAAAAAATTTCCAACAAGGTTCAGATCAATACCTATCAGAACTGAAAATTTGACGTAAATCGGTTGAGCCGTTTCCGAGAAATCGCGTGCACAAAATCGGTAAGAAAAAAAAAAATAATAATAATAATAGGGAAAAAGAAACCTAAGAAAAACAATAAGGTCTTCCGTTGGAAACGGAAGACCTTAATTACAATCACTATAAGGTCTTCCGTTGGAAACGGAAGACCTTAAAAAAATGATAGACCTTTTGGTTTACATGAAACAGTTTTAAAATAGCCCCAAAACCATCACCCATTTTACAGATTATCAATTTCCCCTAAACACATGCTCCATCTGAACCATGGCTCAGATAATGGCTCCCTTGGGACAAATGAATTCAGCCACACTTGTCTTTGATGTTCTTATTAGCTCCTAAGAATTTATCATTGACAAACAAAAACTTTGCATTGTCAGTTGATAGAATACTTATAAAAAATATTTTTTTTTTATTAATTAAGACATAAAGACAAAAAACTCCATCTGGATGTATTTATATAAATATATTTTAGAGTGTTTTCTATTAATTAATTAATAAAATCTGTAAGGATTACCTCCCTTACTGTTCAACATTAGTGTACAATATATAGAATAAGGAAAATGAAAACTGTCATAAAATCATTAAATCTTGTCTGATCTTAAAATAAATTGCAGGTGCACATCTTCATATTGTGTTCAACATATGTACAAATTTTCAAACTGTTCCATGCAGTAATAAAAAATTCTATAGGGGGGACAAAGTTGCGTCTACAGACAGACGGACAGACGGACGGACAGATGGACGGACAGACAGACGGACAGGGTGAAACCAATATACCCCCCTAAACTTCGTTTGCGGGGGTATAAAAATAAGATCCCACCAAATAGCATGCGTATGTGACCACGCCCGGATGTCTGGTACATAACTAGGCGATGGTGCACGTTCATTTTGGGAATTAAGCTCAAGGGGAATAAGTAAATCAAGAATGCACAAAGTCCAAATGGCACGATATGAGAAATGTTTATGAAAGATTGAATGTTAAATAATCCAATCTACACACACAGGTAACAACATTAATGAGCAAGTCTTGTTCCTAACAGTAATATAGAGAAAGGGGCCTAAACAGATGAATTAGAAATTTGTCTCCTAACACTCTACATGATTTCCTAGCTTTCGCCCTACATCCTTTCAGTCCGAAGTCTCAAAGCTAACTCTCTCTAAAAGAACTAATGTACAAGAATTAATTTTCTCTATGAATTGCCTAAGGTAAAGTTGTCACTTAGGGCTAATCAAATAATTAAGTTATCAGTGTCATCCCTTTGATGTGAAGAAGTCAAAGTGGTTTTGCTTACCCTAACTAACACCTATGAGTGCCCAGTGCCATGAGCAGTGTCACTGACAATAAAGATTAACAATTAATTACTGTGAAATCACTCAATATTCTAGGGGATTAAGAAGTAAACAACAGCTTGGACAACCTTTAGAAATAAATAATAAGGAATGCTTTAGATGTCAATAAGGAATTACTAAGTATGGGAACATATAAGATAAAAATAAAGTAAAATAATGTAGATTATGAAAATGTATGCTAAAAGTTGTCAAAAGTGAAATGGATGTCACTTCACTGGTGATATGCTCCCCCTACTTCACAAAAAGATTTCTCCTGAAATCATAAAAAATACTATAACTCAATCCTGATTTTTTTTAATACGAGAAAATTAACAACATATATTATCCGATACATGTAGCAGGTCAATTATTTTTATGAAAATATCATTAACCTAAAGGCATAGGGTCAGTATAGATAATAATATCCTAAAATTAAGAAATGACTAAACCAGGAAAAATATACTTTAAAAGTATCAATTCCTAAGGGTTTGGATTCTGAATGATCAGTATCGATTCTAAACTAATATATGTACTAGCTTCTATATACATGTATATACAAGGGCCCATTATAAAAAAATTGGAGAGAAAAAAAAAATCCAGACTTGCATGTACAATGTATAAGAAAAATAGTAAAAACATACATTGAACAATAGAGCTATAAAATTTAAAGAAAGCTATTTCACTTTATATTGTTCATAATGAAAATAGATTGTCTCTTTGAAAACAGCATCATAAATGTCACATTAGTCCATGAATAATTGGATGAAATGAATAAGTCATGTTTCACATAATCACGAAAGTCTTTGTATTGGTTCTGTATTGGTTTGTCGATTTGTACTTAGTTTTCTTTTGTAATTTGTACAGTTCATTGGATTTAGTGTCCTCAGACAGGAACTGCAGCAAGTGGACGTCTCCACAAAGAATTTCTATCAGTATCTGGGAAAACTGCAACCTGGTTCATGATCATGACATCCCCTGAGGGAGTTCCATCATGATAAACAATTAGTCATGACATCCCACCAGTAGGGAGTTCCATCATGACAAAAAAATATATATCAAAAGAGCTATAACATCCCATGTTTGCTATGGGAGTTCCATTATAGCTTATATCAAAGATGTTCATGGCATTGGAGAAAGCATCGGTTTATGTTGACCTGGAATCTGCAAATTTGGGCATAGGGCAAGGCATGATAAATGATCAATCAGTAAGCACAACCACAAGAAATCACAAGACACAACGGAACTATACCTATTATAGATAACTTATAAAAAAAGAAAAATAAATAGAATAGTATTTGAGATACAACACTTTGGCAAAAATGAATTATGATTTCAAGGTATAAAGAAAAATTATTCTGATGGAAAAAAGTAAGTTTACTTGATACTGAGATGGAGCATTACGCCGTTCCCCAGCAGTTTAAGAAACTACAAGAGTTTCCGCTGGTTCATAACTTACAGGCGTTCTAATGCTATTCAGTAAATTAAACAAAATTCGGAATCTTTAAAGAAAAACAGAAGGGAGAATTATTTTAAAATATTGTAAAAAAAATAATAATTAATTTGAGTTGTGTTTATTTATCCTGGGTCCTTTGAATTTGATGATAGTGCGCTGCAGTCACACTACCTAGCACTATGTACAGGACACAGAATAAATATCAGATGACCTAATTGGGAAAATGTAATAGAGTAATTTTTGAAAAATTAATTTGTATTCTGAGAAATTTAGAGGTCTGCATTTGTATGGAAGAGTTTGACATGCTGAGTTTTGTTTTGAATGCTAAAATGCCTTCTGGAGAAGAGTGACAATTTTTTAGGAGCCTGGCTTTTGAAGGAGTAAGATGATGCATGGAAAGTGTTGGTTTGTGTTTAAGGAATAAGACTCTGGATACAGGAAAGTATTGGGTGCTGTTCCTGTTTATGACCTCGCATCCTTTCCCTGATTTACAGTCACTGATTTCTTGTTCAAGTTTTTTGAAGAAATTAAGGCTTAAACAAATGGCTTGGAACCTCATAAGGGTACTTTGCGTTTGTAGTAGATCCATCATGATTTTCGAGATAAAACATGGTATGTGTGCCTCTGCGGTCAATGGAAGCAGTGTAGATCTTTTGTTGACTTTTGGGAGGGAGTGAAAGGGCTTGTACAGATTCCTGTTTGTTATAATGTTTTTTGTTGGGTTGCTTCCTTTTCTTTCCTTTTGCATTATGGAGGGAATGGAAGGTTTCCTTTAAGGCTTTTGGGATTTGGTTTCCGTCTTACCATGAAGTTTAAGCTTCACCTTTGAATTTGATCTTGTAAATAGGCTTCCCTTGGTATAGGCTATATTCAAGGATTTTGTCTATTTGGTCCGTAGAAAATGGTTTCGATTGTTTTTCATTTTGTTTGTTGCATTTTGAATTTCTTTTGTGTTTTGAGTTTTGGCTTGATTCTTTGGTTTAGAAGATGATGGTTCAGGTGGAGGATTTTGATGTTGGGGATCATGAGCTGCATTTCTGATGCTTTGGTCATCATGATCATTATCATCATTCTCTTCAGCATCATCTTCATGGAGAAGCTGATTTTCATCATCAGCTGAAAGCTAATCAGCATTAGTTTGAGGCTAATCAGCAATTTGGAGGAGGAATTTCCTCAATATTTTGGTTGTCCAATTCTTCAGGATTGAGTACAACATCTTGATACTCCGGTAAGAAATAGTGAGGTCTATCGTCAGGACTATGGTAAGTTTTTAGTCTTTTGGCATGTACGAGACTCTTCAGAATTTTGTGGTCTGAATTTCTTTGGAGTTTAAAAGTGTTTGGTCCCTGGTAAATTACTGAATATGGACCAACCCATTTTTGTAAAAGTTTGGGAGATTTTCCTTTAGGAACATGGCTGCAGTAGAGCCATACTGTGGAGCCAACCATGAAGTCTGGTTCTTGTGCACGCTTATCATGATGCTGAGTGTACTTCTGTTGATGTTCATCCTTTCAGAAGCAACATTTGTTTGTGGGTGGTAAGCACTTGTATATTGTCTGGTGACTTCAAAGAGTTCACAGAGGGCTTGGACTAATTTCGACATGAAATTTTGTCCCCGGTCTGAAATAAGTGTCCTTGGTGCTCCGAATCTCGCAAATATTTCAGCAAAGAGTACTCTGGCAACCTCAGTGGCTTCCATAGATTTCAAAGGAAAGGCCTCGCACCATTTTGAAAAGCTGTCAACAACTAAGAGAAGGTACCTATCTTTGTTTGGGGTTATTGGTAATTCAAGGAAATCCATATGCCATCTGCAAAAAATGTCCTCAATAGGGAGTGGTCTCAAATGGACTGGCTTCTGATGTTTAGAGTTCTTGGACTGTTGACACGTTTCGCAAGTTTTGATGTATTGTTCAATGTCTGAATACATATTTGGCCAGTAGTATTTGGTGCGGATAGCAGCATATGTGCGTTCATGTCCTTGGTGTCCGCCACCAGCAATACAATCGTGATACGAGAGAAGAATATCATTTCGGAGGGGTGCAGGAATGCAAAGTTGTCTAATAAGACATTGATCTGGAGATTGGTTCCTAGCACGTTCCTTGTAAAAGTGGAAAAGAAGTCCATTAATAATTTCATAGTGGAAGGATTTTGCAACTATTGCAGTAGCTTGTTTAACATTTTGCAGCAAATTTTCTGTTCTTTTGTAATCGATAATTGCCTGAAAGTCTGGACAATTTTCTTGCAGATGCTGGAGGGTTGGATTGTCTGAAGTATGATCATCATGTTGATCGGCTGTATTAAAGGCAAGAATTTCAGGTTTCCTTGGTTGATTGTCCTCTGGATATTCAAAGGTTGTGGCAATGAACTCTTTCGTGGAAGCTTCAATGGATCCAATGGCTGGCAAGTCATCATCTGATGGAGAACATGGTTGGTCTGAAGGTGGATATTCACGACGGGACAGACAGTCTGCATTCTGGTTCTTAGTTCTTGGGCGATGCTGTATCTTGAATTTGTACTGCTGAAGGAATAGAGCCCATCGTCCTAATCTGCATAATGCATCCTTATTGGTATCCAACCAATGAACTGTGATGTTGTCAGTGAAGACTGTGAATTCAGCACTGGTAAGGTAAGCCTTGAAGGTATTAATGGCTTCAATCAAAGCGAGTCCTTCTTTATGGTTTATATGCCATCGCTTTTCTTGATCCCTGAGTGTACGTCCTCCATATGCGATAACATTCTCAAGTCCTTGTGAGTTTATTTGTCCCAAGACGTATCCAATGGCAGCATCAGAAGCATCAACAGACAATACAAATGGTTTGCTAAAATAAGGAAAGGCAAGGATGGGTGCTGAAGTTAATTTTCTCTTCAGAAGGTTGAAAGCCTCAGTGTGTTCTGGTTTCCACTGGAATTTGATATTTTTCTTTAGAAGATTTAATAAGGGAGCACAGATTTTGCTATAGTCTTTGATGCATTTCCTGTAATAGTTGCACATCCCAAGGAAGCTGCGGACATGTTTAGAGTTTCGAGGTTGTGGAAAGTCAGCCACTGCAGCAATCTTAGCTCTGTCTACTTCAACTCCTTTCTCAGAAATGATGTGTCCAAGGTATTTTACTTCTTGGGCAGCAAAGTGGCATTTTGTTGGCTGGAGAGTAAGATTGGCTTTACGAAGTTTTTGAAAGATAAGATCTAAATGCTGTAAATGTTCATCAAAACTTTTAGAAAAAAAACAAAATGTCATCAATGTAGATAAGAGCAATTTTCCAATTTAGTTCCTGTAAAACTTTTGTCATCAGCATCTGGTAACTTGTTGGAGCATTTGTTAAGCCGAAAGGAAGTCGTTTGAACTGATAAAGACCTTGATGTGTGATTAATGCAGTTTTGTGCTTGGTTTTCTCATCCAAGGGCACTTGCCAGAATCCACTAGCTAAGTCTTAAACACTGAAAATTTTTGATTTAGAATCAGCTATTGTGTCAAAAACTTCATCTAATTTTGGAATTGGAAAGGAAACAAGCCCTGTGATGGAATTCAGTTTTCTGTAATCTACTGCAAATCTGTATTGTCCATTAAACTTTTTCACCATAGCGACCAGACTTTGGTAAGGAGAGGTTGATTCCTCAATGACATCATTTTTTAACATTTCTTGAGTCTCCTGACACATCTTTGGATTCTGGGAATATCTTGGGGTGCGGACTGGCTTATCAGTGTTGGTAATGATAGAGTGTGTGTGGAGGTTTGTTTTACCAAGTTCAGTGGCATCTTTGGCAAATACATCTCTGTTTTGTCCAATCAGATCTTGGAGTTGTTGAGTTTGAGCAGTAGAAAGATTTTGTTCTTCAATATGGACTTCTAAGGTTTTGGCTAAGATGTATAATCTGTAGTAGAAACCTTTGGCTGAATGGTGTGTTTGTCAGAGGAGTGTGTGTCAAAGCAAATAATGTGATTGTTGTCCATGTTGAACACTTTAGAAACAAAAGAATTTGCTTTTAATGGAACCGATACTAACAAAAAATACTAACAAATTTTCAATAATTCTTAATTATCTCCCCTTCAAAGGGGGTGTGACCCTTCATTTTCCTCTTCACCCAATGATGCATTGAGCCAAGTTTGGTTGAAATTATTAGCCCAGTGGTTGTGGAGAAGAAGTTAATGTAAAAAGTTTACAGAGACAGAATGATGCCGGACAAAAAATAATCAGAAAAGCTCACTTGAGATTTTAGATCACTTAGCTAAAAACTATTGAATGTTGTTTATTTCATTGTTAATTGCATATTTTCGCATATCCCTGGCTTTTCCTTAAAGCAACAAGATCTGGCAGTGTTGCTTTGATGAAAAGTTCTTCTTCTGCACCTACACGTTTTTTTGTTGAGGAACCATTCCGCACAAAAATTACACACTCATCTTTCACTGATTTATCTTGATTTTTAATCTTTTTCAAATTAACTTTAAAGTAAAAATTTTTGCATATTTCTGTTGCGGGTTCTATATCCACTTCAATCACATAATGAGGGGTTGATTCATTGGGTATTTCAACTTCAACAAATTTTGGTTCTGAAATGCACTGAAATGCAGTATCAGCCATTTCAGAGTAAAAGGCTCCAGTGTTTAAAATTGCATCCTTTAGTTCGTCCGTATACGCATTTCTGGTGTCATCCCCAATTTCAGTAATTTCACAACCTACTACTTCTCCATGTTTGTACTTTTTGCCAACAGAATCTGCTACACCAAAGTAGATGGTTCCATTTACTCTAGAATTAAGACAAGCAGAGGCAAATTTTAGGGTTTCTGTCTGAAATTTTATGAATCTGTTCTCTTTTTTATTTTTAATGCACTCAACAAAAAATTTAAACTCCAAAGCCCTTGAAGACACTTGTCCACCACATTCTGGTTGATTCAAAATACTTCCCACTTGGTATTTCACATTTTCTGAGCTTTCTTTGAATTTTCTTGGACACTGAATGTTAATTTGTTTGGTTTCAGCTTCTTCTTCTTTCCTTGCATGTAGATGGTGAATTTCTCCATTTCCTACACTTCCTTCTTGAACAGGAAGTACTTTAGTTGGACATTGAAAAGAATATTCATTTTTCTCTGTGCGTTGAAATTTGTTGCTTAAATTCTTGTTGATCTGTCTTTCAAAGCCTTTAGAATAATTTTCTGGGTCAAAAACAACATATTCCTCTGATGTTCTGAAGGCAAAATAAAACCGTTGTGGACTTGCAGGATCATTTGACAAATTCGTGACAAAACGCTTTGTTTTACTTTCAAAAATGTTCTTGGTAGTTAATAAAATACCAGTTTGAAACAAACCTTTTATGACCTCCCAGCTATTTTCCATAACATATAAAAAGTTACACTGGTTTTTAGGCATATCATTTCCCCCACTTAAGTTATTTCTTTGATCTTGTGTTAGAAGGTTACTTTCGTGTATTTTTTCCCAGAGAATTTTTTGTTGTGCTTTTTCTTTAAATTCATCTTTTTCGCATACCAGAAAAAATGATCCATAAATAACATACATCATGCATGGCTTGCACGATTTGCGTTCGATGCTTTCATCTAAATACAGCATTGGGCAAAGCAATTTTTCGTACTTGTTTGTATACAATTCATTAGAACTTTCTTCTTGCACAGGATGTTGTAGTTTGGAGTTTGATATACTATTATCCATGCTTCTGGTTTCTTTTGAAATTGATTTTGAAAGGGCTTTTTGGACCCCCTTTTTCTCATCACAAAAAGGGAGGTAAGTATGAGTTGGTACTTTAAATCTCTCGTTACGCATTATAATGGCTTTTCTAAAGTAAATGCCATCTATGTCCAAATCAAGAAAGTCACTTTGAAATTCTTTCCCATCCTTGTAACCATAAAATATAAGACCATCTATGTTCCATTTAATGATGTGCTCACGCAGAAGTTTTACACATGTTCTATCCCTTTTCACATAAATTTCATTCAAAAATTCTGATATCTGTTCTGATGTGAATTTTAGTAGAGGATTAGATCTTTTTTCATGAATTCCATCTCTAATACATAGAATTCTAATTGCAATTCTCATTGGCACTCTGGATTCCGATGCAAAAACAGTAGGGGCATTCTCTCCTCCATAGGAAAACAGGGTCAATCCATTCAACTCCTGTAAACTTTCATACTTCTCAAAGACTTTGTCATCCAAACCAACTGCAGTCTTTAACCATAACGAGACATCATTCTCTAAACTTTTCCTTGATATACCTACAAATCAAAAGACACATGTATTAAACAAATTGATAATTACATGCAATAACGTTCATCATAAACATTATCAATAATATTTTTTACGGTTCAATATTGGCTGCAAATTTTGTAATGCAATGTATGGCAATACTTTTATGAAGTCAAATACAATACAAACAGTCTTCGAAATAACCCTGGAGTCCGATGCCCGGGGCCTGGTAAATTTGCAGGCAGGCATGTAAAAATTGCCAAATTACATGCCCGGAGGGCATGTGTAAATTTTCTGTCAATGTACAAAATGTTCACATGCCATTTCTTCCATCGTACCCAAGTTATTCGCTTAACTTGCTTTGTGCAGTCTACATTCTTGGTACGACTTGTCAAATAAGCGTCAATCGTAATCATTGAAGTGTTTAGTTAAACCTTTTGTATATATGTTTGCTAAATTACGAGATGTACATCGATGCCACGTGTAGTCATGAACTCATGATTGGGCGATTTATATATTTTGGTTGCACCATACATGTACCGGTACATATAATAATTTTGAGTTGGGCATGTAAAAATTTGAATGGGCTGGGTTAAAATGATGGGTCTACATGCCCAAAGGGCATGTGCTGAAAAAAATTTGTCGTGAAGACTGTACAAAACTAGACAAGGGTCCCATTTTTAGCCAAGGACATTAAAAGGTAACTAAAGTAGTTGCAAAGGGCTAATTTTGTAAAGAGCCATTTTATAAAACTAAGACAATATATGGAATACCATAAGTTGGCCAGGAATATCAGGTGTGAAATCTTGGTCTTTGTAACCCCTTAATGCTACCTTTTGATGCACAGGCCATATCCTTAAAGCTGAGATGAATTCATAAAAGCATTTATTGTCATCATATTAGTTTTGATCGCTCCTCAACTGCTACTGGCATATATATTTTCTGGCTGAGAAACTTGAGTCGGTTAATTTCCGATCGAGGTATTCAGGTTGCGTGGACTTCTAAGTGAATGAACTACAAATTGTAGTAATATGTTTGTAAACTAGATGTGTCCTAATGCAACAAATGCCCCTGTAGGCAAGCAAAATTTCAAATGCCAAATTTAGTATAACATTTGCTTGATTGCATAATAAGTTATAAATCCCTGAAAATTAATTATTTTCTTTCAGAGGCATAACTATAAAAAAAATCATCGGATCGGAAATATTTTCGAAGCTGATCGATCTGTACTTTTTTTCAAAAGTAAGAGGGGAAACTGAGAATTTTTAATTTTTTTCAAAGTTTAAGAGGCACAACTAAGTCAAAAATCATCAGACCAGAACCAAATTTGAACTCAACCTGTATATTCCTGTGACACATCGATTTTATAAATTTGACTTGAATGTGTGCAACGGTTGTTGAGATAATGATTGCGAAGAGATTTTCCCATTTTTTTCTAAGTTCAAGAGCCTAACTAAAAAATCATCAGACCGTAAACAAATTTGAACTCAACACGTATATTCATAAAACACATCCATATATCAAATTTTCGTTGAATGTGTGCAACGGTTAATGAAGTATATCTCCGCTATTTTGAGACCCATCAACTTGAAATTCGGCATGAGTGTATCTCAGACATTACTTATCAGAGATAAGACAATATAAATGATATATGCCTATTTTTGAATTATATATTAGAATGTTAATGCTTTTTCATTTCATGACCAATGAAAACCCACCTGCTGTCTGTGTCAGGCTTCCTGAACATTGTCTAAGTCTTGATGAATCTTTAGCCACGTCCAATTCTTTTGCATCAATCTTTTCCAGTACGCCAATTTCCTATAACATGTACAATAAAATTATAGCATTTAAGAATCAAGAGGCCCATAGCCCACATGGTTCATAGGACTGTGTATGTAATGGATATATGCCAAAAACAGTTCTGAATGAAACAAGAGGCCCAGGAGCCACATCGCATACCTGAGCAAAAATAGCCTGAACTCTGATAAAATATAGCAATTTAGCATTATACAGTATCAAAAAATCAAAATATCTTGACAACTAAGTAAAGTAAATCTTGCTCAATTTTTTTTTTTTAAATCTGCCAATTTTTTCCCCTCATTATAATGGTAAATATCAAGCCCCATTTATTGTTGTACCTGTAAGAAGATTTTTCTCTATTCCTATATAACCCCCCCCCCCCCCCCCCCCACTTTTCTCTAGGAAATCATTGTTTGATCAAATTTTAATCTGCACAACCCGTGCCTTCACACAAGTTACTGCCATTTGGACTGAAAACTTTCCCAGAATATTTTTAATGATTTTCTCTAAATTGTGGCCTCGCCCTACCCTCGGGGACCATGATTTAAACAAACTTGAATCTACACTATTTTAGGATTCCTCCACACAAGTTTGAGCTTTTCTGACCTACCGTAATCCAGTGAATATAATACGCAGTAGTGTACAATACGCACCCCCACTTTAGACCTGAAAGTGGTGAAAAAAAGCTTGTTGGGATGTATAAAACGCATCAAAAAATTGACCAAACGGCAATCCCGAGTATCAACAAAGCAGTTATAATTTGTATGCACGCTCAACTTCATCGTGGGAATACGCTACCGGAAAAACGCAGTATTTTTATTGTAACTAATACATCGCGGTAATATCTTAATTTCATAATCAATGTTTTAAATAGACCTAGTATTAAATATTCTACCGTAAATAAAATCAACTACTTTAAACAAGCGTTATATAATTGTTTAGTCATTACAACCCCTGTGTAGTGAAAAACGGACGATGTACAGGTATGGAGATAATTAATGGACCTTATTAAATTCTTAAATGATGCCGATCAAAGTGATAAATTGGAGGCCTGGAACAGGGGTGTGCAATTACCATCGCCCGACGCCCGGGGCTACCGATTTTAGAGGTCGGGCTAGCAAAAACATTAACTGTGGTAGCCCGTCGGGCTAGTAAATCATAACCAGAGTTGGCAAAATATGCCGGTAAATTTGCAGTGTCCTAGTAGGAAAAGTGTATCGTCATTGTTATCACAGAGGCATGATATCTGCTCCTTTTAAGTCATGATAGCCTAAAAATTTCGTAAGCATTTTTTTCTCGTGCTACATTCTTCTGAGAAAAACACTCTGCTGTAAGTTTCACACTTTGAAGTTTTACCGACAGTGTTGACCTCACCAGTGGCCAGACGAGATAGTCACGCCTCACTGCACATGGCTTCCGTAGTTACCTGTGCAGCTGTTTCAAGTGACATCACTGTAAAATGATTCCTTTTTCTTTAATATGTATTCATTGGCTTTTTTAAATATAATTTTTTTTACAGAGAGAGAGAGAGAGAGAGAGAGAGAGAGATGCATTACAGAGATATTATAAATTTCTGCACTAACTATTCTCATGAACACATTTTAAAGTGACCTGCTTGGTGAATTTTAAAAAAAAATCATATTTTGCATATTATTATTTGTGCATTTTCCATTATTTTAAATTAAAATTTACCATTACTTAATTAATTGCATAGTTGTATTTTGTAAATGGAAATTAAACAGGATAAAATGCATGCACACATAGATAGTTGCAGTGATTTTATAGAGTCTGTTCACATTCACAATGTTACGTTTGGGTTTTATTATATAAACGGTACCCAAACCAATTTTGTAGCTAAAATGTGAGAGATCAATGAAGTTGAATATTTTTGAACTAGTCTACCACAGAAAACATGCAAGTAATAAATATTTCGTATATTAATAATTATATTCTAGTATCATACAGGGTTTTTTATAAAATGAAATGTCAACATGTCGACATGTCCGAAATAGTCTGGCTAGTAACTTTGAATCTTGGGCTAGTAACTTTGGTACTCCCACTAGCCCCTGGGCTAGTGGCCAAATTTTGTAATTGCACACCCCTGCTGGAACATAATATATATAATAGTTGTGTTGTGTATAGTACACTGAAGTGTCTGAGATACCCAAGCGTTAGCGGTGGGGCGAGCACAACAATGGCTTCAATTAACGGAAATAGGTTATAGAATTATTTATATTCATAATTATTTGCAATAAATCAATCAGCATTACATGGAAATGGTTAAAAATGAGCCAAATGGTGTGTAAGCTGTTTTCAAAGATCGGTTACTGTAACAAATAGCACGTGGCCATCCAACCCCCCATTCTATTAATAACAGCTGTAATGGCGGCGTACACAGAGATAAAGAATAGGCACTTCAAATTAATTTTTAAAGGCCATTTTGAAACAGTGTATTTATTAACAGACTTAAAGTATACATTTTCTTTAATTACATGCTATAACAACGATTTTCTAAGGGTTAAATAATATACAATTATTTAATGCTTGAGCAGTCAATAGACCAGAATATTTTCCCGAGGTGCAGGGAACAGCTCAGTATGATCTATTGCCCGAGGCCGACGGCCGAGGACAATAGATCATACTGAGCTGTTCCCTGCACAAAGGGAAAAAATTCTGGTCTATTGACTGTTCAAGCATAAAATAATTGTTTTATTACCTAATTCCTTTTTTAGTTTTCCGTGTTTACAATTTGCAGATGGTTTTCATGCCATTATGCAATATACTAAGGTTTTTTCCATCTTTTACAACCCTGTTGCATGCATTACAACATCTCAATTTAATATCAGTTTACACAAAGAAGGAGGAGTCTTCAATCCATTAGATTTTAAATAGTCTTTTACCTTATATGAGGCTTTAAAACTGTTGATTATTTGATACTTCATTTTGATAACATTGAATTTGGTTTCACCAAGTACTAAAAACAGCGTCTATGTAAAGAAATATTATAATACATTCCCTGAGAAAGGATGTAACATTATAATGTACACGCGTTCTGATATACGTTGCCGGTCCAATAGATCGCAGTCTATTGACGGGCGGACTAATAGATCGCAGTCTATTGACTGGCAGTTCAAAATAGATGCAAATATTTAATTTGTAATAAAACAACAAAATATCCCTTTGATTAGGTAATAATAATATATAAGTGATAATGAAGGAATGTTACCATGTATAGCAGGGTATCTGTCCTGTCTGTGAACAGCATGGGTAATATGGCAGTATGATACCCTGTGCTTCCGCAAGGGAAAAAAATATGTCCAAATCCTATAGGGATGTATAATACGCACCCCTTTCTCACAGTAAAAAAATGCTCGGAAAAAAGTGCGTATATTCACCGGATTACGGTAATAGTTTTTAAGAAGAAGATTTCAAAAGATTTTCTCTATACCTTCCAATGTAAAAATTCTTCCCCCATTCTGGCCCCACCCTACCCCCGGGGACCATGATTTAAACATACTTGAATCTACACTATCTGAAGATGCTTCCACTCCAATTTGAGCTTTTCTGGCCTAATGGTTTTTAGACGGTACATAGAATTACCGAAATACCCGCGATTTACCGAAATACCCTTCAAAAACATCAAAATGCCCATTAATACACCATAAAGAGTGTATGTCTAGTATTTTATGTAGATAGATATTGTATATAAAGTTAATTTTTTTTATAAATCAGCCGATTTTCGTGGTTATTGATTAAAATGCAATTCTTCCAAGAAAGATAACTCTTTCAGTAAATAACAATGATTAAATTTATTTTGAATAAGTCATTTAAAGGATATAAATGTTTTCATCTCATTAGTTGACATGTATATTTATTTTAATACTTGACGTGAGAAGAGAAAGGAGCAATTCTGGTAGAAAAAGGAATATTTACAGTATTATCATGTAAAATTTGTATATGATATTAAAATATACAAGAGGCCCATGGGCCACATCGCTCACCTGAGGAACAAGAGGTATGATAAAATCAGCTCAATGGAGTCATAATACAAACTATCTGGACAATGTACAATAATTCATGTAAATCCTGTATAAATAAAATCCATTTTCCCCTGGATATTCTTATGTTTATAATCATTAGTCCCTTTTCTAACAGGATGATTTTATAGTCATATCATATGTTGAGTATTGCAGATCTAAAAAAGATCCCTAACAATAGTTTATATATGGGATATAAACGTACATCAAACTCTGAACCTTCTCGTGAGGCCAAAGAATTGTCCTGGGGCCAAAGTCTTAACAATTATAAAGAATCATCTGGCTGATTAGTTTTTGAGAAGATTTTTAAAGATTTACCCTATTCCTTTGTTAAACTTTGACCCCCCCATTGTGGCCCCACCCTACCCCTGGGGATCATTATTTTCACAACTTTGAATCTACACTACCTGAGGATGCTTTCACACAAGTTTCAGCTTTCCTGGCTGATTAGTTTCTGAGAAGAAGATTTTTAAAGAATAACTCTGTTTATTCATATGTAAAACATCGACCTCCCATTGTGGCCCAAACCTACCCCCAGGGGTCATGATTTTCACAAATTTGAATCTACACTACCTGAGTATGCTTCCACACAAGTTTTAGCTTTCCTGGCTAATTAGTTTCTGAGAAGAAGATTTACTGTATATAATCATATGTTAAACTTCGAGCCCCCATTGTGGCCCCAACCTACCCCCAGGGGTCATGATTTTCACAACTTTGAATCTACACTACCTGAGGATGCTTCCACACAAGTTCCAGCTTTGCCTGCGAATTAGTTTCTGAGAAGAAGATTTACTGTATATATTCCTATGTTAAACTTTGATCCCCCATTGTGGCCCCACCCTACACCCGGGGGTCATGATTTTCACAACTTTAAAATTTACACTACCTGAGGATGCATCCACACAAGTGTCAGCTTTCCTGTCTGATTATTTTCTGAGAAGAAGATTTTTAAAGATTTACTGTATATATTCCTATGTAAAACGTCGATCCCCTATTGTGGCCCCTCCCTACCCTCGGGGGTCATGATTTTCACAAATTTGAATCTTCACTACCTAAGGATGCATCCACACAAGTGTCAGCTTTCCTGGCTGATTAGTTTCTGAGAAGAAGATTTTTAAAGATTTACTTTTTATATTCATATGTTAAACTTCGACCCTCCATTGTGGCCCCACCCTACCCCCAGGGGTCATGATTTTCACATCTTTGAATCTACACTACCTGAAGATGCTTCCACACAAGTTTCAGCTTTCCTGGCCGATTAGTTTCTGAGAAGAAGATTTCTTAAGAGTTACTCTATATATTCATGTTAAACTTCGACCCCCCATTGTGGTCCCATCCTCAGGTGAGCTAAAAAGGTTAAGTTTACAATTCAATAAGTGGGTTTCTGGAAGAACAGATTTTGAAAATTTTCGTAATAAATATTGACTATTTTTTATACTTTTTTAATCTTTAGCTTTTAAGATCTGTGTACAAACATAGAATTGTGAGCAAATCTCTGTATCTTGCTTATAATTCGAAGCTTAACACTCAAATATGGTTAGTAAATAGAAATTGTAAACAACATGCACTACATGTATAACAAATAAAGAAAACAATTTATTTTTTCGAAATGAATCATATATATACATGGATATACCTACATATTTCCGTAAGCGATATTAAACTCTATTTAAACTGAATAAACTAGAGAAAATGCCGAGCATCTCAACAAAACCTATAGCATTAATCTACCATTACGCAAAAGATAATGCCGAATTACCGATAGAATGAATTGTATTTCAGTACCCCTACATCAGACTTTGCTTAATATGCGCGGGTAAACAGTTAACGTAACTGTTTGATTTACCGAAGTCTCTGATTGATTTGATACGAAAAATCACGAAATACAGACGATAGTTTCCAGGTTACAAAGCATAAATAATGAAAACGAAACGAAAATCAGAACAAGCTAACACCAACGTCATGTGTGAAAACTGTCAACGCATTGAAATATTTAGCCTCAATTTACTTCACAAAATCGGCACCAATATATTTTTCATGTTTCAAAACTTCCCTTCATACGCGAACTGTTGCACAACAAGCAAATTCATCATAGTCAGATCGACCCTTTTTCGTATAATGTCATGGCTGCTTTAAACAAAGAACCTCGTTTTAGAAGTATGGAATACGAGTCTTGGTAAAATGGGTAATGCAAACCCGGGCCGTGGCAAAATAAATGCCAGGGCAGATCGGCAATTGTCAATTCCAAATACGCATTATTTTGCAGCAATATCTACAGCGAATACAAATATACTAGTCCATCAAATATCCTGAAATTTTAATGAGATTGGCAGATTAATAACTGCCAATCTTTTGTTTTGCCTAGGCCAAGTCTTGCCTACCCATTTTACCGGATGCCGAGCCCGATTGAAATACGCCTTTCCTTTATTATTATTTTCGTAATAACTTCGATTTGAAACAAAATTACCACTTAATTTTTGCAATTTATATTTTCCTTCCCATAAGGATAATTTATGCTAAACTACGTTGAATTTGCCTCGGTAGTTCTTGAGAAGAAGATTTTTAAAAATGCACCCCCCTTTTTCTACAGTTTCAAGGTTTTCTCCGCTTTGAATACAGATCGGACTTTAATTTTTGCAATTTATATTCGCCCTCCCATAAGGATGCTTTGTGCCAAATTTGGTTGAAATTGGATAAGCAGTTTTAGAGAAGAAGTGCAAAATGTAAAAAGTTTACAGACGGACAGACGGACAGACGGACAGACGGACGGACGGACAGACGGACAGACGGACAGATGGACGACGGACAAAATGTGATCAGAATAGCTCACTTGAGCTTTCAGCTCAGGTGAGCTAAAAAGCTGATAAACTGTTATATTTAATTCTTAGTTATTTTATTCTGGGAATAAAATTTCACACCTCTATTCGAGTGAAAAGCAATTCATGCAAGAGTTATCGTTCTTAACCCAATGTCTACACATGATAATAATCGCTATTTATGTCAAAATACTTACATTAGGCCAAAAAAAAAATTATTCCTGTTTCCTGTCGCCCGACCGACCCTATCTTTTACCCTCCGACCCTAAAAGTTTTTTTTGTGATGATGATAGTGATTGGTAACTTCGCCAGAATTTCCTCAAAAAGAGAAGTGAAAGTGCCCGGTCTTCTAAATTCACAATCGTGTAAACTGACCTCACTGGCAAAATAATGATAGTAAACTAATATACAGACATTTTTACTGCATAAATTAACCTTGTGGTTATAGTATAACTTGCAACTATCTTATTTTCAGGGTTTATAAATACGGGTGATGCAACAACATACTGTGCATTGGAAATTACAAGAACGATGTTTATTACTTTGAATCCTGATATATAACAGTTAGTTAATAACCTGTTATTAGGCCTAAAAAAAAAATAGGTTTGTTTCCGCTTTCAGGCTGAAAAAAATTAGGGTCGGTCGGTCGGCTTTTTTTTTTTTTTTTAATCTTTTTTTTTTTCCCTCTCCATCTGTTCAATTGTGCATATTAAACCATTTATCTATTAAACTGGGTAAGATAAAAAAAAAAAACCAAGTATTTGTTGTCATTATTTAAATGATGTGATGAACTTTTTCCCCGGCTGGTGGGAACATTGCTCGAGCTCAACTGGCACGACATGTGCTGCCATTTGTAAATAACAAACATCTACACAACACTGATGACATCTCAATAAGTTCTATAAGCGTTTTTACGACTTAAATTTGGAGGACACAATAAATTTTTAAATCGGATAAAAACGAAATTTTAACAAAAAACGGATAAAAACGGAAATTTACGAAAAAACTCGAAAAAATTTTTTTGGGTCGGCGGGTTTAAGTTAGGGTCGGTCGGGAAAGCGGAAACAAACCTATTTTTTTTTTAGGCCTTAGTTAATAACTGCAATAAATGTTAAAATTATCATAAAACTGCTGTCTATATTATCTTGAAAATTAAACGGATCCTCTACATAATAACGTACGATAGTAAGTGGGTCAAAGGGTTGGACTAATACCCCAAATACACGAAAGTACAGACACTGATTTGATATTGACATTAAGCTTAAACAAAACAGAAATATTTATCCAGAAAAGGATAAATACTTTCATACACATGTAGATTAAATTTTGCAAATAATATTAGTTTTTATTTTTGATTTAAATTTTTTTTTTTTCAATGCAGGTTGTTTTCTACACAGGGGCTTGGTTGTTGGATAGTGAATTTCCTAATTATTTGTTCCCGAAGAAAAAATTGATTAAAATTGGTAATCTTATGTGTATTTCTGTGTATTGCAATAAATAAATTCACTGAAAGCCCCCGTTTCAGTCATGTTAAAAAAAGTGTATTCAATGTACATTAAAAAAAGTAAAGGGACGACACTCGCCATCTTGGATTGACAGGGGGTCCTCGTTTCAAGCTATGTTTTAAACAAGTTCTTCCGTTTCTCCAACGATTTCTGACGAGATCTAGGTTGGAAAATGTTAAAATGACTTATTCCTATCGTCTGACTACATCTGTATGCTGCATAATAAACACATCGTTCCGAATTGTACTAAATACTTGCAAAACTTATCGAAAGCAACGGAAGTTTACTTTTGAGTGACGTAAATTCTCTATATAATCACTGAGAGATGTTCCGAAAATGTATGATAAATCTAGAGAGAGCAAAAATTCCGCGAAAAGATATTCCTCTTGGTTTAACCAATGCTTTCGGATCTCCTCGGTGATTACATGGAGAGTTTGCATCAACTTCCGTTGCTTTCGATAAGTTTGGCGAGTATCTAGTACAATTCGGAACGATGTGTTTATTATGCAGCGTACAGATGTAGTCAGAGGATAGGAAAAAGTCATTTTAACATTTTCCAACCTAGATCTCATCAGAAATCGTTGGAGAAACGGAAGAACTTGTTTAAAACATAGCTTGAAACGAGGACCCCCTGTCAATCCAAGATGGCGAGTGTCGTCCCTTTACTTTTTTTAATGTACATTGAATACACTTTTTTTAACATGACTGAAACGGGGGCTTTCAGTGAATTTATTTATTGCAATACACAGAAATACACATAAGATTACCAATTTTAATCAATTTTTTCTTCGGGAACAAATAATTAGGAAATTCACTATCCAACAACCAAGCCCGTGTAATAATACATAGACCTTTGGAAATTTTGAATCATCATTAACATACTTTGCACTGTGAACATACTTTTTTCTCATTATAACACACATTCTTAGTTTTTAAAAATAAAATATTTTTTAAAAATAAAAAATTTTTCCTACCTACCTACCCTAATTTTTTTGGTCAGGTGAAAGGAAACATGAATATTTTTTTTTTTTGGCCTTATCAAACTGAAAATTGGGGAAATACATTTAAACACTTAGATTCAAACTATGATGTTAAATATTTGTGCTCAAATGTGGCATTTCGGTGTTTTTGAAGGGCATTTCGGTTAATCACGGGTATTTCGGTAATTCTAGTTACCCGTTTTTAGAAGATTCAGGGTAATGAGGTCTATCTATGGTCGCCATTTTGGAATTGGCGCTCTCATTTTTACCGGTCGTCCTTATCTCGTTTGCAGTGACTGTATGTTGATCATTAAAATTTATATCAACGTCTTTACGCTTGAGCAATAATTCAAGATGTTGCCTTACTTGGTCTTGAATAATGTCTGAAAAATTGACGACTTCCGGTGGGAGTGATCCATCATCGTTGAAATTCCCGACATGGGACTCTTCAATGTTACTCGTCCCGCGGGCTGCCGCCTCCACAGACGGACTTGTGTCCTTGACTGCCATACTGTCTCCACAGATGGATTGAGGCACTTTATTGTTCATTTTAATCGTCTTCTGTAGACTTTTACCGTGAAAAGAGCGACCGTATTTCCTGGCTTATGCGCATGCGTAGGGAATGTCGCGAGAAGGGCGGTACATCGATTTACCCAAAAGGACCCAAAAGAACCCAAAAGGAACACAAAAGGGCCCAAAAGGAACACAAAAGGACCCAAAAGGAATTACCGGGACTGCCCAATTATTTCAGTCAATTCAATTTGTAATTATTCTAGCGACCAACCTCTTAGTAGTAAAGTGGCATATTTTAGACGGCTTAATTGTTTAGGATTTGGATTAAAATGATTAATATGAATTTCAAAATAAATTATGATTCTTTAGTACGTATCGATATTCATCGCCAATTCAGTTGGCTTCACATAAGTTACATATTGGTCTTTAAACATATTTTATTGAGTAATCGAATGGTTTGGGCAACAGGCTTTATGATCAGCGAAGTTTCAAAGGTTTTATTTTTGAACTGCATCCTGTCGGGTTTGAAAATCTAAGATATAAGTGTCCAGACAATAATAGAGAAAAATACACGAATCTTGTATTCTCTATCAGTCCAAACTATTGTACATAATATACAACACACACACACACACACACACACACACACACACACAGAGAGAGAGAGAGAGAGAGAGAGAGAGAGAGAGAGAGAGAGAGAGAGAGAGAGAGTAAAATTATTTTCAAATGGGTTATAATACTGGAAGTTATTTTTAAGCTTGCAGAGAGCATAGTTCGACAGTGCATTCTTTTAATGCATTCTTTTTTGCTTATGGATTCTTTGAATTATGTTATAATCTGATAAATGTCGGTATTATAATTTTTTGGGTATATATATATATATATATATGGATTTTATACGATACGAAACTGTGTTTAGCTACCTGAATATGTGACGGGCTCCAGTTGATTTTAAACCCAATATATTTGAGTCCTGTCAGGCAAAAAACATCAAGTAGGCAAAGTGTAGAGTCAAAATGGATTCTTTGAATTATGTTGTAATCTGATAAATGTCGGTATTATAATTTTTTGGGTGTGTATATATATATATATATTACACACACGAAATTTAAAATCTAAACCCGTAATGTTAAAAAATAACAATTTACCGTAACAACTGTGTACTTGTTAAGCAATAACTTAGGTACCAGATCAGAGGCCCACAGTTGTAACACCTATATATGTTCTTTATTCACATCCAGTATCCCACGAACATTCGCTTCCCAGGTGTATGCAATAAATCACACCGGCATATATAATGTACATTCACCAAGAGATCAATGGGTGCATATTTTTGTTTCCGAAGATTTATTATGGCATTTTATTTTACGTCATTTTATTAATTTAGTAAAGGTATCAGATTGAGATATATTAAGATAGTATCTAAAAATGATGAAATCAAGGTTTTTATTAAGAATTCCTTGTGTTTGTGCATTGTTTAGATTTCTCAACATTTTAGATATAATTACTGTTTCATCATTTAATTGTTTACTATCAATTACAAGCCGGAGATTCACACCTATAAGATAATCTGCAGATTGCGTCTTAATTGTCCTAGAACACAAGGTGCACGTGTAGTCCAGAATGGTGACACTTTGAAACGATCTAGAAGAACCCCTGTGTTTAAGTTCACGGCTTCAATGTGTTACCCCCTTGTTTTTACAACAATTAAAATTCGGTACCTATACACAGGAAATGGCAGGTGTGAAACCCCTGAAAATATATTGGGTGTAAACAATGAAGTGTGTGAGCTTTTAAAGTATCATTAAATAACTATTCTTCTGATGTAATTTGTTTTTTGTTAATACTTTTGCTGAAATAAAACAATTAAAATGAAGGTAAAGTCTATCATAAGTCTATCATAGTTAATTGCGCGTAGACTTTAGTGTACAATGAGTCCATACACGGCAGTAAAGTAATGCCCTTTTCAAAAATTAAAAGTACATGAATCTTGTGTACTTAAAACGGGCCAAATGTCTTAAACAGATTTTTTTGTTATATATATATAGAACTTTGTATGTTTGTGAAACAATTCATGACACTGAGCAAAAATTAAAAAAAAATGTGTGTGAACATTTTACCGAATGTGTCCAACAGGAGTATAACAAACATCATCAGTTTTTAGCTCACCTGAGCCAAAGGCTCAAGTGAGCTTTTCTGATCACAATTTGTCCGTTGTCTGTCGTTGTCGTCGTTGTTGTAGTCGTTGTTGTAATCTTTTCACATTTTCATCTTCTTCTCAAGAACCACTAAACAGATTTCAACCAAATTTGGCACAAAGCACCACTAGGTAAAGGGGATTCAAGTTTGTTCAAATGAAGGGCCACGCCCTCTTTAAAGGGGAGATAATTGAGAATTATTGAAAATTTGTTGGTATTTTTCAAAAATCTTCTTATCAAAAACTATTAGGCCAGAAAAGCTCAAATTAAAATGGGAGCATCCTCAGATAGTGTAGATTCAAGTTTGTTCAAATCATGGTCCCCGGCGGTAGGGTGGGGCCACAATTGGGGGATCAAGTTTTACATAGGAATATATAGAGAAAATCTTTAAAAATCTTCTTCTCAAAAACTATTGGGCCAGAAAAGCTCAAATTAAAATGGAAGCATCCTCAGGTAGTGTAGATTAAAGTTAGTTCAAATCATAGTCCCGTTGGGTAGGGTGGGGCCACAAGGGGAGTGATCAAGTTTTACATAGGAATATATAGAGAAAATCTTTAAAAATCTTCTTCTCAAAAACTATTGGGCCAGAAAAGCTCAAATTAAAATGGAAGCATCCTCAGGTAGTGTAGATTAAAGTTAGTTCAAATCATAGTCCCGGGGGTAGGGTGGGGCCACAATTGGGGGATCAAGTTTTACATAGGAATATATAGAGAAAATCTTTAAAAATCTTCTTATCAAAAACTATTAGGCCAGAAAAGCTCAAATTAAAATGGGAGCATCCTCAGATAGTGTAATTTCAAGTTTGTTCAAATCATGGTCCCCGGCGGAAGGGTGGGGCCACAATTGGGGGATCAAGTTTTACATAGGAATATATAGAGAAAATCTTTAAAAATCTTCTTCTCAAAAACTATTGGGCCAGAAAAGCTCAAATTAAAATGGAAGCATCCTCAGGTAGTGTAGATTAAAGTTAGTTCAAATCATAGTCCCGTTGGGTAGGGTGGGGCCACAAGGGGAGTGATCAAGTTTTACATAGGAATATATAGAGAAAATCTTTAAAAATCTTCTTCTCAAAAACTATTGGGCCAGAAAAGCTCAAATTAAAATGGAAGCATCCTCAGGTAGTGTAGATTAAAGTTAGTTCAAATCATAGTCCCGGGGGTAGGGTGGGGCCACACTTGGGGGACCAAGTTTTACATAGGAATATATAGAGAAAATCTTTAAAAATCTTCTTCTAAAAATCTATTAGGCCAGAAAAGCTCAAATTTTAGTTGAAGCATCCTCAGGTAGTGTAGATTCAAGTTTGGTCAAATCATAGTCCCGTTGGGTAGGGTGGGGCCACAAGGGGAGTGATCAAGTTTTACATAGGAATATATAGAGAAAATCTTTAAAAATCTTCTTCTCAAAAACTATTGGGCCAGAAAAGCTCAAATTAAAATGGAAGCATCCTCAGGTAGTGTAGATTAAAGTTAGTTCAAATCATAGTCCCGGGGGTAGGGTGGGGCCACACTTGGGGGACCAAGTTTTACATAGGAATATATAGAGAAAATCTTTAAAAATCTTCTTCTAAAAAACTATTAGGCCAGAAAAGCTCAAATTTTAGTTGAAGCATCCTCAGGTAGTGTAGATTCAAGTTTGGTCAAATCATGGTCCGTGGGGGTAGGGTGGGGCCACAACTTATGGATCAAGTTTTACATAAGAATATATAGAGAAAATCTTTTAAAATCTTCTTCTCAAAAACTATTAGGCCAGCAAAGCTCAAAATTAAAATGGAAGCATCCTCAGATAGTGTAGATTCAAGTTTGTTCAAATCATGGTCCCCGGGGGTAGGGTGGGGCCACAATCGGGGGATCAAGTTTTACATAGGAATATATAGAGAAAATCTTTAAAAATCTTCTTCTCAAAAACTATTGGGCCAGGAAAGCTCAAATTTGAGTGGAAGCATCCCCAGGTAGTGTAGATTCAAGTTTGGTCAAATCATGGTCCCTGGGGGTAGGGTGGGGCCACAATTGGGGGATAAATTTTATACAGGAATATATAGAGAAAATCTTTATAAAAAATTCTTTTAAAAACTATTAGGCCAAGAAAGCTCAAATTGGTGTGTAACCATCCTCAGATAATGTAGATTCAAGTTTGTTCAAATCATGGTCCCTGGGGTATGGCGGGGCCACAATGGGGGATAAATTTTTATATATGGAGAAAATCTTTAAAAATCTTGTTCTCAAAACTATTAGGCCAGGAAAGCCCAAATTTGAGGGGAAGCATCCCCAGATCATATTGATTCAAGTTTGTTTAAATAATAGTCCATGGGTAGGGTGAGGCCACAATGGGGGATGAATTTTTACATAGGAAGATATAGAGAAAATCTTTAAAAATCTTCTTTTTAAAGACTATTTGGCCAGAAAAGCTTAAACTTGTGTAGAGGCATCCTTGGGTAGTGTAAATTCAAGTTTGCAAAATCACAGTCCCTAGTGGTAGGGCAGGGCCGTGATGGCGGTTTGAATTTTTACATAGGAATATATAGAGAAAATCTTAAAAAATATTCTGGGAAAGTTTTCGGTCCAAAACTCAGTACTTAGTGTGAAAGCACAGGTTATGCAGATTAAAGTTTGATGAAACCATGATTCCCTAGAGAAAAGTGGGGCCACGGAATAGGGGGTAGGGGTATATAGGATAGAGAAAAATCTTCTAACAGGTACAACAACAAAAGGGGCTTGGTATTTACCAAAAAAAAGAGGTGGATAAAAATTTGCAAATTTTCAATTTTTTTTAGCAAGATCTACTGTACTTAGTTGTCAAGATATTTTGATATTGTAATGCTAATTTGATTAGAATTAAGGCAATTGTTGCTCATGTGAGCGATGTGGCCCCTGGGCCTCTTGTTTCAGTCTGTTATTAACATTAAATTACAGTTTTTAAATTTTTCCCTAGTACATGTATCTAATCTATATCTGTCAGGGCTATCTGATGAATGTCTATCACTCAGAGAGAGAGAGAAAGAGAGAGAGAGGGACATCAAAACCAAGGTATACATGTAATATATAAATAAAGGAGAGAGAGAGAGAGAGAGAGAGAGAGAGAGAGAGAGAGAGAGAGAGAGAGAGAGAGAGAGAGAGAGAGAGCTGTCTTTGACCTAACTTTAAAGTACAGTTTTACACACTTACATTCTATGCATTTTTGTTTGGTCAATGACATTGACTTTGGGGTAGAAAATGCAACATACTACATGTACACCTTTGGTGCGCCACCTTAATTTTCAATGAACACACTATTAAATGTTGATGAAATCAGATCTTTTATGCAGAAAATTAGCAGAAAAATGAATAGTTATAGCAATGCTTAATATCTTGATGTAGGTGAAAGAATGTGATAGATGTCAACGATCCGCAAATGCTGCACCATCAACAGCCCCTCCCCTGCAAGTCATACCAGTGACAACAGATGTATGGAACAAAATTGGTATAGATGTTTTTAATTACAAAGAGTCTGCAAATGGTTACAAATATGTAATTACTGTTACAGATTACTTTTCAAAATGGGTGGAAGCAGTAGCTGTTAAAGACAAAACCGCAGATACCATTGCTGAGTTCCTAATCAAAATAATCTTGCAAAATGGTGCTCCATGTGTGGTGGTGTCAGACAATGGCTCTGAATTCAAAAACCAAACAATTCAAAGGCTTACTTCTACCTATGGAATTAATCACATTTTTACCACCCCATACCATGCATCCCCAAGCCAATGGCCTTGATGAGAGAACAAATCAGACGTTGAAACAGAGCTTGAGGAAACTGGTACATGACAACCAAGATGAATGGCCAAAATATATTGGCAATGTAGTTTCTGCAATCAACATGACCACTCAAAGTTCAACAGGCTATGCATCAATCTTCTTCAAAGAAATAAGGACACCAAGAATGGGGCTTCAAAATCAGCTGGAACCTTGCACTGATATTAGCATTTCAGAAATAACAGAAAATCGCATTCACTATTGTATTGAATGTCAAAACGAAATTTGCAAGGAAGCAGAGGATAACATCAAACAAGCCCAAGAAAAGCAGAAGACCAATTTTAACAAACGTCATAATATAATTCGACACACCTTCAAGATTCATGATAAAGTTATTCTGCAGAACCTGCAACGGAGAACAAAAAAGGGGCACAAGGAGGAGGAGAAATGGTTAGGTCCATACACCATCACCAAAATCAATGCATCGAGGATATTTACAATGATCTCATCCACAGGCAAACAAATAAAACGCCATGGTTCACAGCTAAAGCCTTACATTTCAGCTGATGGATTTGAGACCCATGAGAGCAGTCCACCCTTACATACAGCACAGACAGTTGACACAGCACCTGTTGTTCCTTCCTTTTCACAGAGTCCAACACCGGACACCCACGAAAACTGCCAAGCACAGACAGTTAACACAGCACCTGATGTTTCTTCTTATTCACAGGGTCTAACACCTGAAATCCATGAAAACTACAGCAGATCAAGTCAATTAACTGTTTCATCTTGTTTGCAGGGTTCAGCCAAGCACATCTTGAATGAAATTGCTAATGACGCTGGCCACCATGTCATTATGGGAGACATGCACATCCATTTATTAATGATCTACCTGCTGGATCACAGTGTAGTTCAATGTCCTACACTTCTATCCTATATGCTTCTTCAACTAACATTTGTTCTTGGTCTACAGATGATGTCAACCATGTTATGCTTCAAGGGCATATCCTACACACTAATCAATTAAATTTTTTACACAGGAACGTCCCAGATTTAGATCATCGCCTTGCAATTGATAAATTACTGTGACAATAACTGTTCATATCGAACGCACCCGATTTTGTTTTTTCACCAATAATTCTTTGCAACGGGCTTGGCCGACCTTAGCAATAGGCGCTAGGATATACCCGGCCGAGCTGTCCAGCGATAAAGACGTGCTTAGTGTTAGAAGGGGGTATCGTGGTGAAAGCCTGTGTGGCATGTTTTAGTCTCTCAAGTTAAGCATCTGACGCAGACACGGATAGCTGACCGTGGTAAGTATTTATTTAGTTTGGTGTAGTTTATTTGTAATTAAATTTTTGCCTTTTTATTAGTTTTACGCAGTCGTCCTATAAAGTAACCTTGGCCATTGTTCACTGTAGAGTTACCTGTGTGTTCACTGATGTGTGGCTTTAGCGAGAGTGTTTAAATAGAATTCGTCTTTTTCTATAGTACAGTTTTTGATATTGTTGTATAAAGAAACGGTGATTTAAAGGGCTATTTTCTATACGTTATTTTATTTTACAATTTATTGTCGCTTTTTCCACTTAACTGCTTGGGTGGAAGTGCGTCACCGGAAGTTTCAGACGCCATATTGTTTAGGCCTATAAAAAAAAATTGTGTGTTTAGGGTAACACTGATGAAAAAATTAGGTTAGGTAGGTAGGGATTTTTTTTTATTTTATCATATTTTTTTCTGCATGAATCCTAAGAATGTTTGTTTGTGCCATATTTAAAAACGGATTTTTTAATAGAAATAATATAAAATTTAAAATGGGATAAAAACAGACATCTAAAAATGGTAGGATCGGGGCATTTTTGTAGGTCAGGTCGGGTTACCCTAAACACACATCTTTTTTTTTTAGGCCTTACTGTAAACAAATAACTTAGTTACCATATACTTACAATATTTTGAGATGTTACCTTTAATATAATACTATTTATACATTATCATAGTTTGATACTATCAGTGAGATACTTATATAATGTATTATACAATATTGTTTTTATTATGGTGTTATGGTGTCACTTGTACACTTATTGTAGTGTCATATTGTTGATGTTGAGAGAGAGAGAGAGAGAGAGAGAGAGAGAGAGAGAGAGAGAGAAAAACCATATACAACTGACTCGTTAATACAAATGTGAAGTATGGGGGTTCTAACCTGGGGAGCATTTTTTATTTATTTTTCTAATAAAAGCACATAATTTCCTAAAAGAACAGTGTTTTGTACTTGCCATTATAAAAAAACTAATAGCATTTTTTATTTTTATATTTATATTTGATAAGCATTGATTGCGTTCTAGCTGCAACGAGTTACAGCTAAGTATGCAGTAAAATTCATCTCCTATTTCGCACTTATTGCAATGAGCACAGAATCTTTCATGTCTAGGAATATTTGCCCAACGTCCACTTTCAATGGGTAGATGGTGATTACATGTTCGAAATCTACAAAAAGTAATTGCATCTTTTTTTGATAATGTATCAAAATAATGTTCAAATTTTAACTCTTCCTTATAAATTCTATAATTTAGAGCTTTTGGGGATTATTGTAGAATAGATTGCCAATTTTGTTTGAATTGGTCTATCAAAGTAAGTTTTATTTTTGCCTTTAGCCATTGTGAGTTATGTATAGTTTGATTAATCCATATATTAGATAAACCGCAGTTATTTAGAATATGTTTGATGTTTTCATACCAAGGGAATTTCCTCCCAATTTCGTGATTCATACAAATTCCTAGATCATATATTAATTTTGCAATTTTTGTATCTTTTCCGGTAAGTATTCTTGACCAATAAGAAATAATGCGTGTTTTAATTTGAATTTCAAGTGGGTATCGACCAAGTTCACCATACGAGGGTTGTTCGGAAATTATTGAGACATTTTCTCTTATTCTTTTAGTAAAAAAGATAAACTCTTGAAATTTTACCAAAACGTAAATCAGGATAGAGTTTATCAATGTGAAAAGTTTCTTGTTCATGGCATTAATAGATCATTCCTAGAAAGCTGACCAACGTGCCTTCGTCCTGTAACCCGGCGCAACCGCAAACTTTTCTCGACGTCATTTTAACGCTTCTTATTGCTCCCATGTTTTAAACACCTTACAAACGAACTGAAATAAGAATTATTCTTTATTTCTCATCTTTTGTTTTAATTTCAAGATGTCATCATTTACATTTTCTCTCATTCTTGTTTTTTTTAGAGAGAAAATCGAGTTATTTTTACCCGAAAGTGTAATTACTGTGAATGTCTCCTGCAGAAATTTTTTACATATTTTAGAACTGTTGACAACAGTTAGTGTGTCAAAAGTTGTTAATTAATCCCTTTGGCCTAATTCTAGTTAAACAATCAGTGAAAAAAAATATGATGAACTGAAGTTCTATCCCTAATCTTGTCATCGTATAGATTTTTTACGCAATTGCGTGGCTTTAAAAGGTCTTCTTCTGAGATTTCCACCAGTTTAATGGTTTTCGTTGCGTAAATCGAGCCTAAAAGGTAAAAATGTGCCTAATTTCGATGGCGGTGCGAAATGTTTTGACAATATTTCAAACAAACGAAATATCTATATGAACCCCCAGCAAGAACTGCAAAATACATTACTTATCGAAGGATTTTTAATAAAAATATTTGTGATTTAATGTCATTATTCACTTGTGCCGATGCGATTTTTATAGATTATTTACCGTGTTAGAATACACCCGTCACGTGCTTAAGAAAAATATATGACGTCACAAAAATACATCAAATATAGTGTTGGATGCCACTGTTAACTTATGTAATAAAAGTTTAAAGAAACTCACTCGGTTAAAGCATTTTTCGATAATTAAAATAGTATCATTTTTCGATATATATTTAGCTTCGGACAGCCTTAACATAGCCGCGTAGATGTTTAAGTTGTTTAATCTCCGAGTTCATGGCTGCGCCGGGTACCCCGACCACCGACTTGTTTATCTACTATCGTAAACAAAATATTAAATATTCTTTAAATATTACTTTGTTTTATTATTTGTTGGTGTTTCTTCAGTGTCTATGCTAATTTTCACCAAAATTCGTCACTTAGAAAAGAAAATAATTGATTTGTCTCAATAATTTCCGAACAACCCTCGTATATCATGAAATCTGGAGTTGATTGTTTTAAATGGAGTAGAAGTTTACAAAATTTGAGATGAATTCTTTCTATAATTGCAATATTTGAAAAGCCCCAGGCTTCACATCCATATAACAGTATAAGTTGGACAATTTTGTCAAATAAATCTAGTTGACACTGTACTAATAGGTTATGAAATCTCCCCCTTTTTAACACTTCATATAATGCTTTTGTAGCTTTTTCGGCTAATTTCTGTATTGCAATTTTAAAAGATCCTGTTCTGCTAAATACTATTCCCAAGTAGTTAAAATCATGGTAACAACTTCAATAAATTTATCGTTATATTTTATCTGCACGTTTTCTTTCTGCCTACCTTTGCATAATATTATTATTTTAGATTTATCGATATTCATTTTCAGGTTCCATTTTATGCATTAAGTATGAAAGCAATATATCTCTCTTTGCAATTCCTCGGGAGATTCAGCTAACAGTACAGTGTCGTCTGCATATAATATAGCAAATAATTTGAAAAAAATATCTAACTTATATTTCTAACATGTCAGTAATAGTTGGTAAACCTTGCACAACAGACTCATTTAAAAAGTCATGTAAATCATTAAGTACATAGAGAATAGGAAGGCTGACATATTTTCACCTTGCCTCACTCCGTTTTCACAATGAAAAAAAGTAGAGGTTTCATTATTATAAACAATTCTTGACTTAATATATGACTGAACATATTGATAATAATATTAAACATTTTGCCACAAATATTATGGGATAATAATTTAAACCACAATGCTTTTCGCCATACGTTATCAAACGCTTTTTCGAAATCTACATCTACATTGAAATCTATGCAAATACATCTATTCATAACTTGTTTCTATGGACTAAGATCAGATTTAATCTAATTACACTCTGTGCAGTCCCCCCCGTTTTGAAATAAGACGTTTATAACTCAAAAATGTTACCTACATGTACATATCAATGTTTCCTTATATGAACCTACAGAATAGCGAAAACGTTCAATTCTGTATGAACTTTTTCGTGACGTCACAATGATCATAGCAAGCGCTTATCGCTTGTCTTATTGTAAACATAAAATCTCGATAATTTTTTTAAACAGTTCTGAACGATTTGTATTTTTCAAACTTAAATATAAGTAATAACCAGCAATGATAAAAAGTTCACCGGGATATGAAGTTGGTTGGCACGTGATCAAATCTACTGAGAAGCCCGAACTTTATAAATTGCCATTAATTTCTTAAGTATACGTACGTATATGTATGTAGGAAACTGAAAAAAACTTATCATCCATGATAACATTTTTTTTTTCTTGGGGGTGATGAGAATTTATTAAGCATACAATCAACAACTTTTTATCATGCACATAAGAAAATTTACTCATTATTATTACAAATTTAAATAAATATAAACAATGGTATGCACAAAGACAGCTTTCAAGTACAATTCTATCATAAGCTGTATACAGTTTGTTGTAAAAAACAAGAATTAACAATTTGACGACAAGTAATGAAAATATTCTTTATAGATGTCCAGATATTTCCTTCTACATCTGTTATCTGTTATTCATTCCCAGTAAATTTCTAGTCTAGAAAGAAGAAAAAAACATCAAATCAATATTAGATAAGAATTTGCATGCTCCAAGAAAATCTGACATCATATTCTATATTTTAACAGTAAGAGGAAGTGTATACTCATAACCTACACAATGCTTTTTTTAAATAATATGAAATGAAAATATGGTGGTTTGAAATCAATTTGGTCCAACAGCTGTGAATCTGAGAGAAACCTTACACTTTGAATACACAAGTGATTTTTTTTTTGGGGGGGGGGGGGGGTTTCAGGGTTTTTTTTTTTTGTATGGTATGGTACTATAACATGTCATTTATTAGTTTGTTGTTTGTCAGTACTTTCAATTTATATCTATAGTCTATTATGAAAACATCTCTCTCTCTCTCTCTCTCTCTCTCTCTCTCTCTCTCTCTCTCTCTCTCTCTCAAAATCATTACAAATTAAAGTCCATTCAAGTTCAATTCTGTATCAACAAATCTCTATCACAATCAATGGCCCTTTGGGACTATTTCCAATTTTCAGAGAACACCAGACAAATCTTCTAGCAATGTGTACACTGAACTATCCATTTTATATGTTTGGATGGCAAAATACATAAACTGTTACCATTCTGTATTTACTATGGGCCTTGTGCATTAACATGGTAAACACATACATGTACTAGTAGTGCATGAAATAATTTAATGAAATGGGGGTGCTTCACTTGTCACCTGTGTTAGGCTCAGTTGGTTGTAGAATTGTAGGAACTTGACTCACCATTACACAAAATCCTTTAGCACCTTCTGATAGAACTGTATTGGTTTCTTGAAGCTGAAACAGATTACCAATTTCTTCAGAAACACATATACTTGGATACAAGCCTATCAAACACATAAATTAACTCTAAGGGTACATGTAATTAATTGACAAATAAAGAAATTCACCTGGAGAAACATACACGTACATCTAATGCTTTGTAAGATACATTTTCATTGCATATTGTACATGTATAAGCAAAAAAGGACATTACAAGGAGATGTCATGAACTTAACAATTCCCTGCACTGAAGTTATATACCAGTGTTTTCTAATGGCAAATGCCAAACCTATGTCCAGAACAAAATAAATCTTCATAATCCTAATTCTACCTACAACAATGTGGCCCTCTCTCTCTTTTTTTTTAATTTGACTTTTACAGCAGAAGTAGTACCCCCACCCCCCCCCCCCCCAAAAAAAAATAAATTAAAAAATGGGAGGGGTGGAGGGAGCTTCATCGAATTAGCTAACCTGACTGTAACTGTACATGAACCTATAGGTAGTAGATGATAAAATTATTGGTTATTATTGTTTAATGAAAGTGTGTACTTCTAGTTGCGAAGTAATGCTTCACAAAAAATAGTTTTAGAATTCCCAGGAACACAAATTTTATGCTCCTTACATTTCTGGCTAGGTGCCCGGCACTGACCACATCCTCCAGCCGGTTCTCCAGGAAGTTCCAGGTGTCTGTGTAATCCTCGGACCGGTCCTGGATCAGGTAGATCTCTGTGCTCTTATAGACGGCGGCCAGCGACCCTCTCTTGGTGTACCAATTAAACTGTCAATCAATTATATTGATAGTAAATAACTACATAATATGGATATAAGCATGTATTTTAAGTTTTTGTTATATTTGATTATGTCATATTACATTTAGCTGAATAGAACAACATGAAATGCCTATGCGAATTACATTAATTAACCCTCTCTAAAGATAAAACAAAAGTCAATATAAATTGTTCACCCTTCAATTCTTCACTGTACCAACATTGTTTTTATTTAATCAACATTTTTCTGTTAAATAGTCGACTATTTCGGCAGAAATCTGACATTAGTGATAAAACCAATATTGAGCTATTTACAACTTATTTATTTTCTTAAAAAAGTCAAAGTCCCTTGTCTAGGTTAGAGACACAAAGTTTTTTGATCCCCCCCCCCAATAACTTACATCATTGGATTGATCCCCAGCATAGAACCAGATATCATCCACAACTCGACTCAAGTTTGTCCAGGATTGTACTGCATTCTGGGGCAACGTCTGTATCGCCATGGCCTGTAAAATGTTTGTAATATGCATGAAAACTCAAATTACATATAAGCCAACATATTGGTTGAAAGGATATTTATTTATGCCATTCATTTAAATTGACTGATCTGAAATACATACAAATGGGGCCGTGCTTTAGAATTTGATGGTCATGAGGTATTTTGCATGATTTATACATGCAGGTGATAAACACCACTTTACTGTACATCTATGGTTAAATTCATTATTTCCTTTTAAATTCACCCAAAAAAAATATAGCATTATCACAGGAATGAATTTGATAGCTACAGAATTTAAAATAGAAATATATACACTACACAGGGTTGAGCAATTTACACTTTTTTAAACTGTATACTGTCCCAACACGTATAATGAATTCCTAATAATTTGGTTCTTTTTTGTCAAGTACAGAAATAAGAAGAGTAATCATAAATAACAATAAGTTATAAACATCATAAACATGACATCATGCTTTGGACTGAAGTGCTTTTTTTCTGATATTGATTATAAGGTACATATATACATGTACTCCTAATGAACTTATGGGAAAACCAATTTTTTGAAAAGCCAGAAATTATTTTAACGATCGCCAAGCAACGTATTTTTGATAATTTTAAACAGTCTTTACTAGCTGACATAAATGCCTCTTCCAAATGTACAATCTATAGATATTTAGTTGATCATTGTACCTTGCAGTCATATCTAACAAAAAGAATTCCTTTACAATATAAGAAACTTATATGTAAATTAAGATTATCATCCCATTGTCTTACCATCGAAACTGGCAGATATAACAATGTTCCATTACAAAGACGTTTATGTCCTCTATGTACTTTAGATATAGAAGATGAATATCATTTTATATTGAAATGTCCCTATTACTGTAACTTAAGAGAAAAATTCCTTAAGAAGTTTTATTATATTAAACCCTCTGTCTTTAAATTAATTCTATTATTGTCAACACAAAATGTAAAGGATTTGTGCAATTTAGGTAAATATATTAAGAATGCTTTTGTAATCAGAAAACTTCATGTATAAACTTGCCTTTTTCAAGTGACCAGTATATGTATTATAACATGTGTATATTAATTGTATATGTCTATGAGCTGTACAGCTGTTGACTAATAAACAATACAATACAATGATTTTAGCTCTTATCATTTGTCAATGGAATGCCTGTAATTTACCTGTGGCCATTTATCAATGTATGGTATGATCATTCTAAGGCGGGTTTCTATGGCGTCATGTATAAATGGACCTGTCTTGATTTTTCTGTAATAAAAAATTACAATAGAACAAAATCATACAAAATATCACTCTAAATTCTATATATATGGTGCTGATATCAGCACTTGTACGTGAGAGGGCATGTTTTTTTTTAACTGACAGAGTAATTCTTTTTATAACATCAGGTATTATAATATATCAATTTCATATTATCAAATTTTATCTATACAAATCAAATCATTGACAAATTTTTTTCTCCCTGTTTAAACAAATACAAACTTACTCATCTTTTTCTTTCAATTCTTTGACTTTCTGTTTCAAAAAAGATTCCAGTTCCTTATTACTCTCTTCATAAAAATAGAACACCAATTCTGCCCCACCCCTGGGGAACATTCCATGGACCATAGATGGCATTCCTAGAGACTCAGCACCTGGAACAGATTAATACATCTATTAACAATGCACTCTCTAAAAACATTGGATCATATTTCAAGGTAAAAATTATCACATAAACAATTACTAGAGTATGATTATCATTTAAGGTGGAATAACATAACTGGAAAAAGTCACTCCAATTAATAGTAAATTATTTGATTTTGAAAGATATAATGATAATTAAACCGTATACCCGTATATGTCAAATAAGCAAAAAATTTGCAGTTTGTGGATAAAAAAAAATGGAAACAAAAATAATTCAATTCAGTAAGTAACAACAAAAGTCCTTGCGGGATTCAAACTCGTGATGTACTGATCAAAAGCCGACATTTATCCACTCGGCTATGGAGTAAGTTTTATGTTTCTATCGATAAAATCCTTTAATAAAACGAAATGCTGTTTCAATCAGAGGTCAGCCATTTTGTGATGATGTGCTATTCCACCTTAATATAACCACCCTTTGATATGTATATATATTCTTTTATAAAACTTTCATACTTCATGTACATGTATTGCGTAACCATGAATTTATTGCAAACAACGAACCAGCAACTATTGCTTTCTTTGTCCAGCCATATTGATGGACAAAAGGAAGGGAAGCCTTGAGGACAGCCTGCTTGGTTTGGTATTCCTCCTCTGTCTCCTCAGGCATCTCCTCTTCCTCAACCTCATTGACAAGGTCCTCAGAGTTATCTAACCTGAAAATATTCATATTAAAAAAATAATACAATACATATTAAACAGACATAAAAATATATTCTCCCACTGGTTTGTGAAAACTAAATACTAGCAAGTACTTATTCCGACCACATATGAGAAATGGAAAAAAAATCATTATCTCCATTAATTCAAATAATATTCCAGGTCCTAAATAACAACAAAATAATTGTTATATGAATTATCTTCTTGTTACACTGTATTTACTTAAAATTTACCAGTAGACACCTCCACAGAGAAAAAGCATTCAGACTGCCCACTATAAAAATATCATTCACATTCATTCATAAATAGATCATAAGAGAGCTGTCACTTACTCATCGCTGTATTGAGCTCCTTGGCCCGTCCTCTGGGTGTTATACCCTCCATTACTGGTCTGTGAGGATGCTGACCCCCCGGGCCCACTAGAGGTGTCCTGGGGTGGATTTCTGTCCCCAGTACTTGTGCTCATGAAACGTCCACCATTTCTGTTACATCTGCTCAGAGCTATAAATAATTATGATAGAGTAATACGCAAGTTTATATACAACATTACTGGTACAACATGTACATCTGCTCATGATAGAGTAAATCAAATGTTACTAACATAAATCAAATTTATTACAGCAACATTTCTGTTCAACTTAATAGAGAAAAACATGTTGCTACTGTGGGTTTTTTTTTTTTACCTACACACGGTATACGAAAAAAAAACAATTCTTGATCAGTTATTGTGGTGAATCTTTGATGCTAGTTGTGACATGAGAGGAGTTAAAGAAAACATATTTCTGTCCTAAAAACATTGGAGAAGTATAACTCAATAATGTGTTCTTTTTTATCATCATTTAGCTATGATCAGACAAAACATACTGCAGTATACCAATACTTGAAAGAGAAAAAATCAGAGTTTTTAAAAATCTGTTACGACCAGTGGTAGCAAACACACATCACAGACAGTGAACAAGAACATACAATGTATATGTAATTTTTTAGTGGATTCATGTGGATGTAACAAAAGAAACTGAAAACAAAGAAAAGACAAGCATATTTTTTATTGAACTGAAGTTTAGATATCTGCATGTACAGTAGTTGTTCTGTGTTTATAAGCATTGTATGATAAAAAAAAAGAAGTAAACTTTTTGCTTTATTACATGTACATTTTCACACAACAATCAAAATTTTTTAATCATGTTAATATATGTCAATATTGCAATACCAGAATTTTAAAGTAAATTAAGCTATGTTTAATTTTATCACATATCAAAGAGTTCATTTACTATCAGCTTAATTGGCTTTCGCACTTCTTTTCTGAGCATCTGCCAACTCGATGGTTCGACTGAGTATACTGTCCATCATGTCGAACGTGTTGAGTGCGGACTCGATGACCTGAATCTGCTGTTCCCTAGACACGGGCCCCAGTCTCTCTCCCCCAACATTCACACTGAACTCTGTGTTCTCTGTGGGTAGAGGATTCCCTTTCCTCACATCTTCTAGGTCCAAGTTGTAATGACCTTTGGACAGAATTATGGCTTGTCGGAGAGGCTCAAAGAACTCTTTGTCCAGATTTGGATAGAGTTCCCAAAACCCGGTTCGATTTTCAGATGGGTTATCTCTGAGGACTAAATATCGAACAAAGTTCAACACTGAAAGAATCCTGTCTGAATTTTCCAACAAATCTGTTGTGACTCCATCTGGTATGACCGACACCAGTTTGAATACTCGAATGAGATTTTTCCCGAGGAAGATATTTTCTGGACCTTCTCCTTTCTTCAGTAGGGAATCGACTTGTTCTTTATACAAACTCAAGGTGTGGCCCACAACTCCAGAGTGTTTGCAAGTGTTGAACACAGTTTCGTACAGACGATGTCGGCCTTGAAGACTAAACATGTCAAAGAAATTTGAATAAATCGGAACACATGATTTGCGAATGTCTTTGTTCTGGCAATGCGTCATGGTGGAAATTAGTAGATTGAGAATGTCCTTGTAGAAATCATTATCCAGTTCGTAATGCGTAAAAGTCATGGGCAGTATGACAAACATGAGTTTCTCCAACAGGAGAACTCCTTTCAGTTTCACAATGGAGTGTTGATCCTCCAAGAATGACTTGATGAAGGGAAGATGAAATCTAAGCATGAACTTATGGTTGTAGACAGCAGGCATTTGATCAAGACCAAGGCCCTCTGCCAGGACTAGATATGACAAGCAAGCAAGGCTCTTCTCAGGAATTAGCTTATCCTCTTTCCAGTCTTTCACTTTATCATCCCCCTCCTCCTCCTCAAGTTCTTCATCTTCTCTAGCTTCACTTTCCTCGAGTTTGGCCCGCATGTTCCTTTTCTTGGTTTCATCTTCAATCAAAGCAAAGAAGTTTGGACACAGCTGTGCAAGTTGATCAATCAGTCTTTCTGCACATACTCTACTGTAAGATTTCTCTTTTTCTTCTTGCTCCTTTGGTTTGAAGGTCATATCTAGATGATACAGTGGATGAGACAGAAGCTTCATCAAGTACTTGACCAGGAGTTGAACTTGTGGAGTAGACTTAGAGAAAGTGACTTTTGGATTTCTCATAGATACTTCTTCCACAAAGGGATTAAGGAATTCCAGGTAGCACAAAACTACATCGGTCGCCCGCATTACCGAAGGGTCCATTTCTAGCAATTTTCTCTCCTCATGATCTAGATTGTGGTCCTTAGCCTGTGGAATGGCCTCAATATGAGCTGAGAGGGTCTCCAACGTGACATCCAATGAATGATGTCGTTTGTTTGGCAACTTCAACAAAATCTTCTGCACGTTTTCTAATATACACTTAAACTTCTGGTCATCTTTAAAGGAATCAGCCTGCTCCAAAACTGCCAACAGCAGCTCTTTGGGATTCCCATTTGCAATGACATAGTTCATGCACCTCTGGCAAGTCTCAAAGAAATATTCATGCTGTTCTAAGTTTTCTTCTGTCAGGTTGGCGGTCAGTTCCGATGCGATTTCCCAGAACACAGACTGGTCCTTCAGTTTGTGCTCCAGAATCACTGTTTTTAGTCCCTTGCTGTCCTTGAACTTTATGCACTCTTTGACCTGTTTCAGGGCAGTCTCTGCATCGGCAGATTTCTCCATAACCTCCACATCCATTAAGTGATCCATGATGTTAATGAAGTGATGATTGTGAGAATAACTGAGAGGGGTTGTCTTTGTTTTAAATGCTACCTGGAAAAGAGAAAACAGTTTGCTGGATGTGATTTACTGATTTGACACAGTCAAGGATTTAGCTATAAGATTGTTAAGTTTAAACATCAAGAGTGAAAAAAAAGTTTGCATGAAAGAGTGAACATAGTAACTAGTTTTTTTTTCCAGTCCTGTAAATTTGTTTTGAAAAAATTCATACCAGCAAACTATTTCTCATGTTTTAACTCTTCTTATTCAGATTGTAAGGAAACAATGATTTCTAATTTCTTTATACCAGGTAGTTGTATAACACATCATAAAAGTATTATATCAGAACCGTTTAACACGAGCTTGCACTTTGGTTAGATGCGTCAAACAGAAACGTGATGTACATGTAGAAATATTTCAGTTATCCAGAATTTTCAGCTTTAGATAATGAACAAAAACGTTTTTAGTTACTCAAAATGAAAGACAAGGAAATTCTTAATCTTGTGGGCAAATTCATAAATGATAACATGCTATAGTACTCCTTTTAAGAGAAATATTGTCGGAATTAACATTGTCATTTTCTATTATCTATTTCATTGCTGTCCACTTGATCAGCCATAGCTTTGTGAAATCAACAAGCTATATCTGGCTTTTGAACTAGAATAATCAATCTTATTTCACTTGAAACCAGAGTCATTTTTAACTTGTTTTGACGCAATAAAGGGATAGTAACATCCTATCAAAAGTCCACGGTCGTGTTAAAATGGTTCAATGATGTAATGTTCAACCATTATTTCATTTATGAGGTTTATTGTCTGAGAAACTGAATGATTAATCAAAAACTCTTCGGTGTTGAAAAACAGAGGAAATAAAATATAAACTAAAGAATTTCTCCTGTTTTACAATTGAGACATTACGACAGATTTGAATACCGGGTATGTATGATGAGGAAATTCGAGATGTACCTATTACATAACGCTCAATGCAAATCAACAAATATACATCGAAATATAAATGCAATAGAGATCTATTTATTGGGCCTATATGAAAGGTGTTTTTTTTTTTAAATAAGAAATCGATATATTTAAAAATTGTTACCTGTTCTTGAAATAGAACGAAAAATCAAAGCGAATCTGTTTATGCAGGGCGCTGCCATTATTTGATTTCGAGTTGTCTCGGAAGTTTACCATCAATATGTGCATGGAACGCTCATTTGGAACAACTCTAATCTTTACATAGACTATATATACAAATAAGTTTTCCAGTTCCACAACGGCCGGTTAGCTCAGTCGGTTAGAGCGTCGTGCTAATAACGCGAATGTCGTGGGTTCGACCCCCACACTGGCCAATTATTTTTCCCATAACCATTCTATTTTTACACAACGTTGAACGTAACTCAAGTGTACACGAAAATATTACATCTATGTTTTTGTGTATTGTATTAAATCGATCAATTTTTACGGCCATTTGCACGTTTCAATCTTGCTAACCTTTTTGTATAATGTACATTAAATACTTTTTTCAACATGCAGGTTTTAGTGGACGTTTTCCAATTCTAAATCATTTTTGTCTTCTGTAACAAATAATTAAAAAAAAAACGGCACTATCCGACAGCCGATCGAGTCCCTAGCTGTGGGGATATTTTTAAAATTATGTTATTGGTAATAACCATCTTCGCTAGCCAAGGGTTTTCGGTCCACTCTGCCCCTTATAAATGGTGGGGAGCAGAGTAGACCGAAAACCCTTGTCTAGCGAAGATGGGTAATAACTTTGTCTTCGACTTTCGGGGTTGTTTACAGTAAATACTGATGTTAGAGACATGAACACCAGCTTATGTTTTGTTTGCAATAAAATAGCAAGATATTTTGCACGTACACAGTGTACACGATTTATTACGATATATTAAACATGCCTTTCTTTTCACCACGATGTTAGAAAGTATCACACTTCTTTGATTGAATGAATTTGTTTCAATGTGACTCTGGCAACAGAACACACATGCATTCTCCTTTTAAAATCCTGTATTATCAAACACAGGCTTTAGTTATATTATAATTATATACGAATTATGCAAAATTATACCCTGAGGAAAAACAACTTCACAAACAACGGATTCAGATCTGAGATATTATCTCAGTTATTATATTACAATATAAGAGGAGAAATGTATGACATCATTTTGAATATGTACAGTCAAATTAAATCAAAAATTGTTTATAATAACGAATTTTCACCTTTTTTTTCAATTTAAAAAATGTTGTTGGACAAGTTGAAAAATTTTCAGCTTTTTTCCCCCATATACTTAATTTTTTTTTTCAATGATTTACACCATTTTATAAATTCATCTCATGTTCAAAGCTTACCCACTATATATCTGAACTGTTTGAAACAAAGCTGAATGTATTTTTTAAAACTATTTGCCATTTTGTACGCAGATCACAGATGACTTGCACTGTATTATTAGCAGAACTACTGATGACATCCAAAAAAACTTAATAACTTCTATATCTATTGCAGAAAAAAAAATTGAAAATGAATGAGAAATCGAAAATACTCTAGTATTTAGCAGTTGCAGACGTAAAGAAAATTTACAGACACGATATATGGCGATAGGTTAATTGAAATTGTGACAGATTTTAACCATTAAGGAGTTACTTTAACAGATCATGCATGATCTTTTAAAGTCGCAATACAAAAACTATCCGAAAAAGGACAATTTATAAAGTTTAAAAAAAAGGAAGATTTTGAAATCACCACCTACCCCTTGAAAGTGGACGTTGGTGTAATACACCTAGAAATGACAGAATATGTGAAAAATACAAAAAAAAACCACGAAATTGGGAATGAATTTCATTATATTCAAAATTGTCAGAAAGAAGACAATACTTATCAGCGAGTTATACCAAAATAAAAAAAAAATACTATTAGTTTAAAGCATATAAAGTCTAATTGCATAATAGTAAACACAGGTTTTTTTTGACGAAAATTATATTCATTTTATATTAGGAAAATAAATAAAATATGCCCGATTAATTTCACAGCGATATGCACAGGTGCTTGAGGACAGGATCGACCCCCGCCCCAATATATAGACCCCCGGGACTTTATTTTTCTTTTTTATTAAATTATCCTTTTATGACATATTTCTAATCTAATTTATTCATCCATTGCCCAAAATTACATAAAACAAACATTTTTGAAAAAAAAATCAGACCATCTGTACATATAATACAAGGACGAAGTCAGCAACATTCTTGTATTATATGTACAGATGGTCTGATTTTTTTCAAAAATGTTTGTTTTATGTTATTTTGGGCAATGGATGAATAAATTAGATTAGAAATATGTCATAAAAGGATAATTTAATAAAAAAGAAAAATAAAGTCCCGGGGGTCTATATATTGGGTCGGGGGTGTGTGGAAGGGGGTGGGTGGATGCTGTCCTCAGGCACATGTGTTTCGAACGATGTTGGTTTGTCAACAAAGTCCGACAACTCTTTCAGTTCTTAACACATATAAACATGGGAAAAAAGGAACAAGTTTTGTAAATCCGAAACTTAATCTATAGCTTCTTCATGATAAATTATATTCCTTATTTGGAATTTGAATTTGAATAAAAGTCAAATTCGGGCTTGGGCCGATACCAACCGCTCGGTAACCGCCTGATACCAGGACCGAGATCAAAACAACAGGGTGATATTCTATATGTACGCGCCACAGCGAGTTGTGTGTTATCGCAAAGTCGTGTTGTGTAATGTTTTAATAGCGAAAAGTCGTGTTATAATAACGCGTTATGCAGTGACTTGTAATAAACGTGCAAACTTGTGCGTTGTCATTTTAATATTGCGCTACCATGTTGTCAAAATGTGTTAGTGCATCATTCCTATAACGTCGCGCTAGCGCTTTACTAGAAACAGGCTGGTGCCTTGTGACTTTGTGCTAGTGTGTTGTTACTGCGCACTAGCGTGTTGTTCCTAATGTTGAGTCGGCGCGTTGTTAGAAACATGCTAGCGCGTTGTCACTTTGTGCTAGCGCAATGTCCCTTCGCACTAGTCTTTCACGACTGTTACACTTTTACAAATGGCTCTATCGGGACGCCATAGAGTCAAGAATAATGATAATCTAACAGAAACAAGAGGCCCATGGGCCACATCGCTCACCTGAGGAACAATAGGTATGATAAAGTCAGCTTAATGGAGTCATAATACAATCTGGACAATGAACATTAATACATGTAGATCCTGTATAAATAAAATCCATTTCCCCCCCTTGGAACTCAGATAGCCCTGATTGCTGAAAATATTTACAAGAGCAGACTTTAATCACCGCTCCTGTACATATATAGGGACTCAACGTTATGCAGGCAGGGATGACCGCACACCTACGCAACTCAACAGGTACCAACGTTAATGCAAGCAGAGATAACGCAAGCAGGGATGACCTCATACTTGCGCGAACAGCTCAACCTAACGCAGGGAGTGCCGCACACTTGCGCTAGAAAGGCCAGAACACCAGCAGGGATGACCATACACTAGTGCTC